>JAVHZZ010000023.1:0-1200000 GCA_036250195.1 Mixophyes australis | reverse complement strand
GATTCATGAATCATGAATCATGAATCGAATCATTATTTATGAATCGAATCATGATTCATGAATCATGAATCATGAATCGAATAATGATTCATGATTAAAATCATGATTCGTGAATCATGAATCATGAATCGAATCATGATTCATGAATCAAATGATGATTCATGAATCGAATCATGATTCATGAATCATGAATCATGATTCATGAATCATGAATCATGAATCGAATCATGATTCATGAATCACAAATCATGAATCGAATCATGATTCATGAATCGAATCATGAATCATGAACCGAATCATGATTCATGAATCATGAGTCATGAATCGAATCATGATTCATGAATCATGAATCATGATTCGTGAATAACGAATCATGAATCGAATCATGATTCATGAATCGAATTATGATTCATGAATCTTGAATCATGATTCATGAATCATGAATCGAATCATAAATCATGAATTGAATCATAAATCATGAATCATTAAATGAATCATGATTCATGAATTATGAATCATTAATCGAATCATGATTCATGAATCATGAATCATGAATCGAATCATGATTCATGAATCATGAATCGAATCATGATTCATGAATCTTGAATCATGAATCGAATCATGATTCATGAATCATGAATCATGAATCGAATCATGATTCATGAATCGAATCATGATTCATGAATCACGAATCATGAATCGAATCATGATTCATGAATCGAATCATGATTCATGAATCGAATCATGATTCATGAATCATGAATCATGAATCGAATCATGATTCATGAATCATGAATCATGAATCGAATCATGATTCATGAATCATGAATCATGAATCGAATCATGATTCATGAATCATGAATCGAATCATAAATCATGAATTGAAACATAAATCATGAATCATTAAATGAATAATGATTCATGAATCATGAATCATTAAATGAATCATGAATCGGATCATGATTCATGAATCGAATCATGATTCATGAATCGAATCATGATTCATAAATCAAATCATGATTCATGAATCACAAATCATGAATCGAATCATTATTCATGAATCGAATCATGATTCATGAATCATGAATCATGATTCATGAATCATGAATCAAGAATCGAATCATGATTCATAAATCGAATCATGATTCATGAATCATGAATCGAATCATGTTTCATGAATCATGAATCATGAATTAAATCATGATTCATAAATCATGAATCATGAATCAAATCATGATTCATGAATCATGAATCATGAACCGAATCATAATTCATGAATCACAAATCATGAATCGAATCATGATTCATGAACCGAATCATGATTCATGAATCACAAATCATGAATCGAATCATGATTCATGAATCGAATCATGATTCATGAATCATGAATCATGAATCATGATTCATGAATCATGAATCATGATTCATGAATCATGAATCATGATTCATGAATCATGAATCAAGAATCGAATCATGATTCATGAATCGAATCATGAATCGAATCATGATTCATGAATCATGAATCATGAATCGAATCATGATTCATGAATCGACTCATGATTCATGAATCATGAATCATGAATCGAATCATGACTCATGAATCATGAATCATGAATCAAATCATGATTCATGAATCGAATCATGATTCATGAATCGTGATTCATGATTCATGAATCATGAATCGAATCATGATTCATGAATCATGAATCATGATTCATGGTTCATGAATCATGAATCGAATCATGTTTCATGAATCATGAATCATGAATTAAATCATGATTCATAAATCATGAATCATGAATCGAATCATGATTCATGAATCATGAATCAAGAATCGAATCATGATTCATGAATCGAATCATGATTCATGAATCACGAATCATGAATCGAATCATGTTTCATGAATCATGAATCATGAATCATGAATCATAATTCATGAATCATGAATCATGAACCGAATCATGATTCATGAATCATGAATCATGAATCATGAATCATGATTCATGAATCATGAATCATGAATCATGAACCGAATCATGATTCATGAATCATGAATCGAATCATGATTCATGAATCATGAATCATGAATCGAATCATGATTCATGAATCATGAATCATGAATCGAATCATGATTCATGAATCATGAATCATGAATCGAATCATTATTTATGAATCGAATCATGATTCATGAATCATGAATCATGAATCAAATCATTATTTATGAATCGAATCATGATTCATGAATCATGAATCATGAATCGAATCATGATTCATGATTAAAATCATGATTCGTGAATCATGAATCATGAATCGAATCATGATTCATGAATCAAATCATGATTCATGAATCGAATCATGATTCATGAATCATGAATCATGATTCATGAATCATGAATCATGAATCGAATCATGATTCAAGAATCATGAATCATGAACCGAATCATGATTCATGAATCACAAATCATGAATCGAATCATGATTCATGAACCAAATCATGATTCATGAATCACAAATCATGAATCGAATCATGATTCATGAATCGAATCATGAATCATGAACCAAATCATGATTCATGAATCATGAATCATGAATCGAATCATGATTCATGAATCATAAATCATGATTCGTAAATCACGAATCATGAATCGAATCATGATTCATGAATCGAATTATGATTCATGAATCTTGAATCATGATTCATGAATCATGAATCATGAATCAAATCATGATTCATGAATCATGAATCATGATTCGTGAATCACGAATCATGAATCGAATCATGATTCATGAATCGAATTATGATTCATGAATCTTGAATCATGATTCATGAATCATGAATCATGAATCGAATCATGATTCATGAATCATGAATCATGATTCGTGAATCACGAATCATGAATCGAATCATGATTCATGAATCGAATTATGATTCATGAATCTTGAATCATGATTCATGAATCATGAATCGAATCATAAATCATGAATTGAATCATAAATCATGAATCATTAAATGAATCATGATTCATGAATCATGAATCGAATCATGATTCATGAATCATGAATCATGAATCGAATCATGATTCATGAATCATGAATCATGAATCGAATCATTATTTATGAATCGAATCATGATTCATGAATCATGAATCGAATCATTATTTATGAATCGAATCATGATTCATGAATCATGAATCATGAATCGAATCATGATTCATGATTAAAATCATGATTCGTGAATCAT
Source organism: Mixophyes australis (assembly GCA_036250195.1). NCBI lineage: Eukaryota > Metazoa > Chordata > Amphibia > Anura > Limnodynastidae > Mixophyes > Mixophyes australis. The sequence goes on along the minus strand of JAVHZZ010000023.1, from coordinate 1,196,759 downwards.
GAATCATGAATCGAATCATGATTCATGAATCAAATGATGATTCATGAATCGAATCATGATTCATGAATCATGAATCATGATTCATGAATCATGAATCATGAATCGAATCATGATTCATGAATCATGAATCATGAACCGAATCATGATTCATGAATCACAAATCATGAATCGAATCATGATTCATGAATCGAATCATGAATCATGAACCGAATCATGATTCATGAATCATGAGTCATGAATCGAATCATGATTCATGAATCATGAATCATGATTCGTGAATAACGAATCATGAATCGAATCATGATTCATGAATCGAATCATGATTCATGAATCGAATTATGATTCATGAATCATGAATCGAATCATAAATCATGAATTGAATCATAAATCATGAATCATTAAATGAATCATGATTCATGAATTATGAATCATTAATCGAATCATGATTCATGAATCATGAATCATGAATCGAATCATGATTCATGAATCATGAATCATGAATCGAATCATGATTCATGAATCTTGAATCATGAATCGAATCATGATTCATGAATCATGAATCGAATCATGATTCATGAATCGAATCATGATTCATAAATCACGAATCATGAATCGAATCATGATTCATGAATCGAATCATGATTCATGAATCGAATCATGATTCATGAATCATGAATCATGAATCGAATCATGATTCATGAATCATGAATCATGAATCGAATCATGATTCATGAATCATGAATCATGAATCGAATCATGATTCATGAATCATGAATCGAATCATAAATCATGAATTGAAACATAAATCATGAATCATTAAATGAATAATGATTCATGAATCATGAATCATTAAATGAATCATGAATCGGATCATGATTCATGAATCGAATCATGATTCATGAATCGAATCATGATTCATAAATCAAATCATGATTCATGAATCACAAATCATGAATCGAATCATTATTCATGAATCGAATCATGATTCATGAATCATGAATCATAATTCATGAAATGAATCATAAATTGAATCATGTATCATGAATCATGAATTGAATCATGAATCATGAATTGAATCATGAATTGAATCATGAATCACGAATCATGAATTGAATCATGAATCATGAATTGAATCATGAATCACGAATCATGAATTGAATCATGAATCATGAATTGAATCATGAATCATGAATTGAATCATGAATCATGAATTATGAATTGAATCATGAATCATGAATCATGAAATGAATCATGAATCATGAATCAAATCATGATTCATGAATTGAATCATGATTCATGAATCATGATTCATAAATCGAATCATGATTCATGAATCATGAATCATGAATCGAATCATGATTCATGAATCATGAATCATGAATCGAATCATGATTCATGAATCATGAATCATGAATCGAATCATGATTCATGAATCGAATCATGATTCATGAATCATGAATCATGATTCATGAATCATGAATCATGAATCAAGAATCGAATCATGATTCATAAATCGAATCATGATTCATGAATCATGAATCATGATTCATGAATCATGAATCATGATTCATGAATCATGAATCATGATTCATGAATCATGAATCAAGAATCGAATCATGATTCATGAATCGAATCATGATTCATGAATCACGAATCATGAATCGAATCATGATTCATGAATCATGAATCATGAACCGAATCATGATTCATGAATCACAAATCATGAATCGAATCATGATTCATGAATCGAATCATGAATCATGAACCGAATCATGATTCATGAATCATGAATCATGAATCGAATCATGATTCATGAATCATGAATCATTAAATGAATCATGATTCATGAATCATGAATCATGAATCGTATCATGATTCATGAATCATGAATCATGAATCGAATCATGATTCATGAATCATGAATCATGAATCGAATCATGATTCATGAATCGAATCATGATTCATGAATCATGAATCATGAATTAAATCATGATTCATAAATCATGAATCATGAATCGGATCATGATGCATGAATCGAATCATGATTCATAAATCGAATCATGATTCATGAATCACAAATCATGAATCGAATCATGATTCATAAATCGAATCATGATTCATGAATCATGAATCATGATTCATGAATCATGAATCAAGAATCGAATCATGATTCATAAATCGAATCATGATTCATAAATCGAATCATGATTCATGAATCATGAATCAAGAATCGAATCATGATTCATAAATCGAATCATGATTCATGAATCATGAATCAAGAATCGAATCATGATTCATGAATCATGAATCAAGAATCGAATCATGATTCATAAATTGAATCATGATTCATGAATCATGAATTATGATTCATGGATCATGAATCAAGAATCGAATCATGATTCATGAATCATGAATCGAATCATAAATCATGAATTGAATCATAAATCATGAATCATTAAATGAATCATGAATTGAATCATGAATCATGATTCATGAATCATGAATCATGAATCGAATCATGATTCATGAATCATGAATCAAAAATCGAATCATAATTCATAAATCGAATCATGATTCATGAATCATGAATCATGAATCATGATTCATGAATCATGAATCAAGAATCGAATCATGATTCATGAATCATGAATCGAATCATAAATCATGAATCGAATCATAAATCATGAATCATTAAATGAATCATGAATTGAATCATGAATCATGATTCATGAATCATGAATCATGAATCGAATCACGATTCATGAATCATGAATCATAAATCGAATCATAAATCATGAATTGAATCATGAATCATTAAATGCATCATGAATTGAATCATGAATCATGAATTAAATCATGAATCATGAATTTTATCATGAATCATGAATTGAATCATGAATCATGAATCATGAATCATAATTCATGAAATGAATCATAAATTGAATCATGTATCATGAATCATGAATTGAATCATGAATCATGAATTGAATCATGAATTGAATCATGAATCACGAATCATGAATTGAATCATGAATCATGAATTGAATCATGAATCACGAATCATGAATTGAATCATGAATCATGAATTGAATCATGAATCATGAATTGAATCATGAATCATGAATTATGAATTGAATCATGAATCATGAATCATGAAATGAATCATGAATCATGAATCAAATCATGATTCATGAATTGAATCATGATTCATGAATCATGATTCATAAATCGAATCATGATTCATGAATCATGAATCATGAATCGAATCATGATTCATGAATCATGAATCATGAATCGAATCATGATTCATGAATCATGAATCATGAATCGAATCATGATTCATGAATCGAATCATGATTCATGAATCACGATTCATGAATCGAATCATGATTCATGAATCGAATCATGATTCATGAATCATGAATCATGAATCGAATCATGATTCATGAATCGAATCATGATTCATGAATCATGAATCATGAATCGAATCATGATTCATGAATCATGAATCATGAATCGAATCATAAATCATGAATTAAAACATAAATCATGAATCATTAAATGAATCATGATTCATGAATCATGAATCATTAAATGAATCATTAAATGAATCATGAATCATGAATCGAATCATGATTTATGAATCATGAATCATGAATCGAATCATGATTCATGAATCGAATCATGATTCATGAATCATGATTCATGATTCATGAATCGAATCATGAATCATGATTCATGATTCATGATTCATGAATCATGAATCATGATTCATGATTCATGATTCATGAATCATGAATCATGATTCATGATTCATGAATTATGAATTGAATCATGATTCATGAATCATGAATCATGATTCATGATTCATGAATTATGAATTGAATCATGATTCATGAATCATGAATCATGAATTGAATCATGATTCATAAATCATGAATCATGAATCGAATCATGATTCATGAATCAAATCATGATTCATGAATCATGAATCATGAATCGAATCATAAATCATGAATTGAATCATGAATCATTAAATGCATCATGAATTGAATCATGAATCATGAATTAAATCATGAATCATGAATTTTATCATGAATCATGAATTGAATCATGACTCATGAATCATAATTCATGAAATGAATCATAAATTGAATCATGTATCATGAATCATGAATTGAATCATGAATCATGAATTGAATCATGAATTGAATCATGAATCACGAATCATGAATTGAATCATGAATCATGAATTGAATCATGAATCATGAATTGAATCATGAATCATGAATTATGAATTGAATCATGAATCATGAAATGAATCATGAATCATGAATCGAATCATGATTCATGAATCATGAATCAAGAATTGAATCATGATTCATGAATCATGAATCATGAATCCAATCATGATTCATGAATCATGATTCATGAATTAAATCATGATTCATTAATCAAATCATGATTCATGAATCATGAATCATGAATCGAATCATGATTCATGAATCATGAATCATGAATCGAATCATGAATCATGAATCGAATCATAAATCATGAATTGAATCATAAATCATGAATCATTAAATGAATCATGATTCATGAATCATGAATCATGAATCATGAATCATGAATCGAATCATGATTCATAAATCATGAATCGAATCATGATTCATGAATCGAATCATGATTCATGAATCGAATTATGATTCATGAATCTTGAATCATGATTCATGAATCATGAATCGAATCATAAATCATGAATTGAATCATAAATCATGAATCATTAAATGAATCATGATTCATGAATTATGAATCATTAATCGAATCATGATTCATGAATCATGAATCATGAATCGAATCATGATTCATGAATCATGAATCATGAATCGAATCATGATTCATGAATCTTGATTCATGAATCGAATCATGATTCATGAATCATGAATCATGAATCGAATCATGATTCATGAATCGAATCATGATTCATGAATCACGAATCATGAATCGAATCATGATTCATGAATCATGAATCATGAATCGAATCATGATTCATGAATCATGAATCATGAATCGAATCATGATTCATGAATCATGAATCGAATCATAAAACATGAATTGAAACATAAATCATGAATCATTAAATGAATAATGATTCATGAATCATGAATCATTAAATGAATCATGAATCTGATCATGATTCATGAATCGAATCATGATTCATGAATCGAATCATGATTCATAAATCAAATCATGATTCATGAATCACAAATCATGAATCGAATCATTATTCATGAATCAAATCATGATTCATGAATCATGAATCATGATTCATGAATCATGAATCAAGAATCGAATCATGATTCATAAATCGAATCATGATTCATGAATCATGAATCGAATCATGTTTCATGAATCATGAATCATGAATTAAATCATGATTCATAAATCATGAATCATGAATCGAATCATAATTCATGAATCGAATCATGATTCATGAATCATGAATCATGATTCATGAATCATGAATCAAGAATCGAATCATGATTCATAAATCGAATCATGATTCATGAATCATGAATCAAGAATCTAATCATGATTCATAAATCGAATCATGATTCATGAATCATGAATCAAGAATCGAATCATGATTCATGAATCATGAATCAAGAATCGAATCATGATTCATAAATTGAATCATGATTCATGAATCATGAATCATGATTCATAAATCATGAATCAAGAATCGAATCATGATTCATGAATCATGAATCGAATCATAAATCATGAATTGAATCATAAATCATGAATCATTAAATGAATCATGAATTGAATCATGAATCATGATTCATGAATCACGAATCATGAATCGAATCATGATTCATGAATCGAATCATGATTCATGAATCATGAATCATGAATCGAATCATGATTCATGAATTGAAACATAAATCATGAATCATTAAATGAATAATGATTCATGAATCATGAATCATTAAATGAATCATGATTCATGAATCATGAATCATGAATCGTATCATGATTCATGAATCATGAATCATGAATCGAATAATTATTTATGAATCGAATCATGATTCATGAATCATGAATCATGAATCGAATCATTATTTATGAATCGAATCATGATTCATGAATCATGAATCATGAATCGAATCATGATTCATGAATCATGAATCATGAATAGAATCATGATTCATGAATCACAAATCATGATTCAATCGAATCATTATTTATGAATCGAATCATGATTCATGAATCATGAATCATGAATCGAATCATGATTCATGAATCACAAATCATGAATCGAATCATGATTCATGAATCGAATCATGAATCATGAACCGAATCATGATTCATGAATCATGAATCATGAATCGAATCATGATTCATGAATCATGAATCATGATTCGTGAATCACGAATCATGAATCGAATCATGATTCATGAATCGAATTATGATTCATGAATCTTGAATCATGAATCAAATCATGCTTCATGAATCATGAATCATGAATCGAATCATGATTCATGAATCGAATCATGATTCATGAATCACGAATCATGAATCGAATCATGATTCATGAATCGAATCATGATTCATGAATCATGAATCATGAATCGAATCATGATTCATGAATCATGAATCATGAATCGAATCATGATTCATGAATCATGAATCATGAATCGAATCATGATTCATGAATCATGAATCGAATCATGATTCATGAATCATGAATCATGAATCGAATCAAGAATCATGAATCATGAATCATAATTCATGAATCACGAATCATGAACCGAATCATGATTCATGAATCATGAATCATGAATCATGAATCGAATCATGATTCATGAATCATGAATCATGAATTGAATCATGATTCATGAATCTTGAATCATGAATCGAATCATGCTTCATGAATCATGAATCGAATCATGATTCATGAATCATGAATCATGAACCGAATCATGATTCATGAATCACAAATCATGAATCGAATCATGATTCATAAATCGAATCATGAATCATGAACCGAATCATGATTCATGAATCATGAATCATGAATCGAATCATGATTCATGAATCGAATTATGATTCATGAATCTTGAATCATGATTCATGAATCATGAATCGAATCATAAATCATGAATTGAATCATAAATCATGAATCATTAAATGAATCATGATTCATGAATTATGAATCATTAATCGAATCATGATTCATGAATCATGAATCATGAATCGAATCATGATTCATGAATCATGAATCATGAATCGAATCATGATTCATGAATCTTGAATCATGAATCGAATCATGATTCATGAATCATGAATCATGAATCGAATCATGATTCATGAATCGAATCATGATTCATGAATCACGAATCATGAATCGAATCATGATTAATGAATCATGAATCATGAATCGAATCATGATTCATGAATCATGAATCGAATCATGATTCATGAATCATGAATCGAATCATGATTCATGAATCATGAATCATGAATCGAATCATAAATCATGAATTGAAACATAAATCATGAATCATTAAATGAATAATGATTCATGAATCATGAATCATTAAATGAATCATGAATCGGATCATGATTCATGAATCGAATCATGATTCATAAATCGAATCATGATTCATGAATCACAAATCATGAATCGAATCATGATTCATGAATCGAATCATGATTCATGAATCATGAATCATGATTCATGAATCATGAATCAAGAATCGAATCATGATTCATGAATCGTGAATCATGATTCATGAATCATGAATCAAGAATCGAATCATGAATCAAGAATCGAATCATAAATCATGAATTGAATCATAAATCATGAATCATTAAATGAATCATGAATTGAATCATGAATCATGATTCATGAATCACGAATCATGAATCGAATCATGATTCATGAATCATGAATCATGAATCGAATCATGATTCATAAATCGAATCATGATTCATGAATCATGAATCAAGAATCGAATCATGATTCATAAATCGAATCATGATTCATGAATCATGAATCAAGAATCGAATCATGATTCATAAATTGAATCATGATTCATGAATCATGAATCATGATTCATAAATCATGAATCAAGAATCGAATCATAAATCATGAATTGAATCATAAATCATGAATCATTAAATGAATCATGAATTGAATCATGAATCATGATTCATGAATCACGAATCATGAATCGAATCATGATTCATGAATCGAATCATGATTCATGAATCGAATCATGATTCATGAATCATGAATCAAGAATCGAATCATGATTCATGAATCATGAATCATGAATCGAATCATGATTCATGAATCATGAATCATGAATCGAATCATAAATCATGAATTGAAACATAAATCATGAATCATTAAATGAATAATGATTCATGAATCATGAATCATTAAATGAATCATGATTCATGAATCATGAATCATGAATCGTATCATGATTCATGAATCATGAATCATGAATCGAATCATGATTCATGAATCATGAATCATGAATCGAATCATGATTCATGAATCGAATCATAATTCATGAATCATGAATCATGAATTAAATCATGATTCATAAATCATGAATCATGAATCGGATCATGATGCATGAATCGAATCATGATTCATAAATCGAATCATGATTCATGAATCACAAATCATGAATCGAATCATGATTCATGAATCGAATCATGATTCATGAATCATGAATCATGATTCATGAATCATGATTCATGAATCGAATCATGATTCATAAATCGAATCATGATTCATGAATCATGAATCGAATCATGTTTCATGAATCATGAATCATGAATTAAATCATGATTCATAAATCATGAATCATGAATCGAATCATGATTCATGAATCGAATCATGATTCATAAATCGAATCATGATTCATGAATCACAAATCATGAATCGAATCATGATTCATGAATCGAATCATGATTCATGAATCATGAATCAAGAATCGAATCATGATTCATAAATCGAATCATGATTCATAAATTGAATCATGATTCATGAATCATGAATCAAGAATCGAATCATGATTCATAAATCGAATCATGATTCATGAATAATGAATCAAGAATCGAATCATGATTCATGAATCATGAATCAAGAATCGAATCATGATTCATAAATTGAATCATGATTCATGAATCATGAATTATGATTCATGAATCATGAATCAAGAATCGAATCATGATTCATGAATCATAAATCGAATCATAAATCATGAATTGAATCATAAATCATGAATCATTAAATGAATCATGAATTGAATCATGAATCATGATTCATGAATCATGAATCATGAATCGAATCATGATTCATGAATCATGAATCAAAAATCGAATCATGATTCATAAATCGAATCATGATTCATGAATCATGAATCATGAATCATGAATCATGATTCATGAATCATGAATCAAGAATCGAATCATGATTCATGAATCATGAATCGAATCATAAATCATGAATCGAATCATAAATCATGAATCATTAAATGAATCATGAATTGAATCATGAATCGAATCATAAATCATGAATCATTAAATGAATCATGAATTGAATCATGAATCATGATTCATGAATCATGAATCATGAATCGAATCACGATTCATGAATCATGAATCATAAATCGAATCATAAATCATGAATTGAATCATGAATCATTAAATGCATCATGAATTGAATCATGAATCATGAATTAAATCATGAATCATGAATTTTATCATGAATCATGAATTGAATCATGAATCATAATTCATGAAATGAATCATAAATTGAATCATGTATCATGAATCATGAATTAAATCATGAATCATAAATTGAATCATGAATTGAATCATGAATCACGAATCATGAATTAAATCATGAATCATGAATTGAATCATGAATCACGAATCATGAAATGAATCATGAATCATGAATCAAATCATGATTCATGAATTGAATCATGATTCATGAATCATGAATCATGAATCGAATCATGATTCATGAATCATGAATCAAGAATTGAATCATGATTCATGAATCATGAATCAAGAATTGAATCATGATTCATCAATCATGAATCATGAATCGAATCATGATTCATGAATTAAATCATGATTCATTAATCAAATCATGATTCATGAATCATGATTCATGAATTAAATAATGATTCATTAATCAAATCACGATTCATGAATCATGATTCATAAATCATGAATCATGAATTGGATCATGATTCATGAATCATGAATCGAATCATAATTTATGAATTGAATCATGATTCATGAATCATGAATCGAATCATAAATCATGAATTGAATCATAAATCATGAATCATTAAATGAATCATGAATTAAATCATGAATCATGAATTGAATCATGAATCATGAATTGAATCATGAATCATGAATCATGAATTGAATCATGAATTAAATCATGAATCATGAATCATGAATTGAATAATGAATCATGAATCATGAATTGAATCATGAATCATGAATCATGAATTGAATCATGAATCATGAATTGAATCATGAATTGAATCATGAATCATGAATCAGGAATCATATTTGAATCATGAATCATGAATTGAATCATGAATCATAAATTGAATCATGTATCATGAATTATGATTTGAATCATGAATCATGAATTGAATCATATATTGAATCATGAATCATGAATTGAATCATGAATCATAAATTTAATCATGTATCATGAATTATGATTTGAATCATGAATCATGAATTGAATCATGAATCATGAATTGAATCATGAATCATGAATTGAATCATGAATTGAATCATGAATCATGAATTGAATCATGAATTGAATCATGAATTAAATCATGAATCATGAATTGAATCATGAATAATGAATCATGAATTGAATCATGAATCATGAATCATGAAATAAATCATGAATCGAATCATGATTTATGAATCATGAATCATGAATTTAATCATGATTCATGAATCATGAATCATGAATTGAATCATGATTCATGAATCATGAATCATGAATCGAATCATGATTCATGAATCATGAATCATGAATCGAATCATGATTCATGAATCATGAATCAAGAATCGAATCATGATTCATAAATCGAATCATGATTCATGAATCATGAATCAAGAATCGAATCATGATTCATAAATTGAATCATGATTCATGAATCATGAATCATGATTCATAAATCATGAATCAAGAATCGAATCATAAATCATGAATTGAATCATAAATCATGAATCATTAAATGAATCATGAATCAAATCATGATTCATGAATCGAATCATGATTCATGAATCGAATCATGATTCATGAATCATGAATCATGAATCGAATCATGATTCATGAATCATGAATCATGAATCGAATCATGATTCATGAATCATGAATCATGAATCGAATCATAAATCATGAATTGAAACATAAATCATGAATCATTAAATGAATAATGATTCATGAATCATGAATCATGAATCGTATCATGATTCATGAATCATGAATCATGAATCGAATCATGATTCATGAATCATGAATCATGAATCGAATCATGATTCATGAATCGAATCATAATTCATGAATCATGAATCATGAATTAAATCATGATTCATAAATCATGAATCGGATCATGATGCATGAATCGAAACATGATTCATAAATCGAATCATGAATCATGAATCATGATTCGTGAATCACGAATCATGAATCGAATCATGATTCATGAATCATGAATCATGATTCATGAATCATGAATCATGATTCATGAATCATGAATCATGAATCGAATCATGATTCATGAATCATGATTCATGAATCATGAATCGAATCATAAATCATGAATTGAATCATAAATCATGAATCATTAAATGAATCATGATTCATGAAATATGAATCGAATCATGATTCACGAATCATGAATCGAATCATGATTCATGAATCATGAATCATGAATCGAATCATGATTCATGAATCATGAATCATGAATCGAATCATGATTTATGAATGGAATCATGAATCATGAATCGAATCATGATTTATGAATGGAATCATGATTCATGAATCACGAATCATGAATCGAATCATGATTCATGAATCGAATCATGATTCATGAATCATGATTCATGAATCGAATCATAAATCATGAATTGAATCATAAATCATGAATCATTAAATGAATCATGAATCATGAATCGAATCATAAATCATGAATTGAATCATAAATCATGAATCATTAAATGAATCATGAATCATGAATCGAATCATAAATCATGAATTGAATCATAAATCATAAATCATTAAATGAATCATGATTCATGAATCATGAATCATGAATCGAATCATGATTCATGAATCATGAATCATGAATCGAATCATGATTCATGAATCATGAATCATGAACCGAATCATGATTCATGAATCATGAATCGAATCATGATTCATGAATCATGAATCATGAATCGAATCATGATTCATGAATCATGAATCATGAACCGAATCATGATTCATGAATCATGAATCATGAATCGAATCATGATTCATGAATCATGAATCATGAATCATGAATCATGAATCGAATCATGATTCATGAATCATGAATCATGAATCATGAATCATGAATCATGATTCATGAATCATGAATCATGAACCGAATCATGATTCATGAATCATGAATCATGAATCATGAATCATGATTCATGAATCATGAATCATGAATCGAATCATGATTCATGAATCATGAATCATGAATCGAATCATGATTCATGAATCGAATCATGATTCATGAATCATGAATCATGAATCGAATCATGATTCATGAATCGAATCATGAATCGAATCATGATTCATGAATCGAATCATGATTCATGAATCGAATCATGAATCATGAATCGAATCATGATTCATGAATCGAATCATGAATCATGAATCGAATCATGATTCATGAATCGAATCATGATTCATGAATCATGAATTGAATCATAAATCATGAATTGAATCATAAATCATGAATCATTAAATGAATCATGAATTGAATCATGAATCATGATTCATGAATCATGAATCGAATCATGATTCATGAATAATGAATTATGAATCGAATCATAAATCATGAATTGAATCATAAATCATGAATCATTAAATGCATCATGAATTGAATCATGAATCATGAATTAAATCATGAATCATGAATTAAATCATGAATCATGAATTGAATCATGAATCATGAATTGAATCATGAATCATGAATTGAATAATGAATCACGAATCATAAATTGAATCATGAATCATGAATTGAATCATGAATCATGAATTGAATCATGAATCATGAATAATGAATCTAATCATGATTCATGAATTTAATCATGAATTGAATCATGAATCATGAATTGAATCATGATTTATGAATCATGAATCAAGAATTGAATCATGATTCATGAATCATGAATCATGAATCGAATCATAAATCATGAATTAAATCATGATTCATGAATCATGAATCATGAATCATGAATCAAATCATAAATCATGAATTGAATCATAAATCATGAATCATTAAATGAATCATGAATTAAATCATGAATCATGAATTGAATCATGAATCATAAATTGAATCATGAGTCATGAATTGAATCATGAATCATGAATTGAATCATGAATCATGAATCATGAATTGAATCATGAATCATGAATCATGAATCATGAATCATGAATCATGAATCATGAATCATGAATCATGAATCGAATCATGATTCATGAATGGAATCATGATTCATGAATCATAAATCATGAATCGAATCATGATTTATGAATGGAATCATGATTCATGAATCACGAATCATGAATCGAATCATGATTCATGAATCGAATCATGATTCATGAATCATGAATCATGAATCGAATCATGATTCATGAATCATGAATCATGAATCGAATCATAAATCATGAATTGAATCATAAATCATGAATCATTAAATGAATCATGAATCATGAATCGAATCATAAATCATGAATTGAATCATAAATCATGAATCATTAAATGAATCATGATTCATGAATCATGAATCATGAATCAAATCATGATTCATGAATCATGAATCATGAATCGAATCATGATTCATGAATCATGAATCATGAATCGAATCATGATTCATGAATCATGAATCATGAATCGAATCATGATTCATGAATTATGAATCATGAATCGAATTGAATCATGATTCATGAATCATGAATCATGAATCGAATCATGATTCATGAATCGAATCATGATTCATGAATCACAAATCATGAATCGAATCATGATTCATGAATCATGAATCATGAATCATGAATCATGATTCATGAATCATGAATCATGAACCGAATCATGATTCATGAATCATGAATCATGAACCGAATCATGATTCATGAATCATGAATCATGAATCATGAATCATGAATCATGATTCATGAATCATGAATCATGAATCGAATCATGATTCATGAATCATGAATCATGAATCATGAATCGAATCATGATTCATGAATCGAATCATGAATCGAATCATGATTCATGAATCGAATCATGAATCATGAATCGAATCATGATTCATGAATCGAATCATGATTCATAAATCGAATCATGATTCATGAATCACAAATCATGAATCGAATCATGATTCATGAATCATGAATTGAATCATAAATCATGAATTGAATCATAAATCATGAATCATTAAATGAATCATGAATTGAATCATGAATCATGATTCATGAATCATGAATCGAATCATGATTCATGAATAATGAATTATGAATCGAATCATAAATCATGAATTGAATCATAAATCATGAATCATTAAATGAATCATGAATCATAAATTGAAACATGAGTCATGAATTGAATCATGAATCATGAATTGAATCATGAATCATGAATCTTGAATCATGAATTGAATCATGATTCATGAATCATGAATCATGAATCGAATCATGAATCTTGAATCATGAATTGAATCATGAATTATGAATCATGAATCGAATCATGATTCATGAATGATGAATCATGAATCGAATCATGAATCTTGAATCGAATCATAAATCATGAATTGAATCATAAATCATGAATCATGAATCGAATCATGATTCATGAATCATGAATCATAAATCGAATCATGAATCATGAATCATGAATCATGAATCGAATCATGAATCATAAATCGAATCATGAATCATAAATCGAATCATGAATCATGAATCATGAATCGAATCATGAATCATAAATCGAATCATGAATCATGAATCATGAATCATGAATCGAATCATGATTCATGAATCGAATCATGATTCATGAATCACGAATCATGGATCAAATCATAATTCATGAATCGAATCATGATTCATGAATCGAATCATGATTCATGAATCATGAATCATGGATCGAATCATGAATCATGAATCGAATCATGATTCATGAATCATAAATCATGAATCGAATCATAAATCATGAATTGAATCATAAATCATGAATCATTAAATGAATCATGATTCATGAATCATGAATCATGAATCGAATCATGATTCATGAATCATGAATCATGAATCGAATCATGATTCATAAATCATGAATCATGAATCGAATCATGATTCATGAATCGAATCATGATTCATAAATCGAATCATGATTCATGAATCATGAATCATGAATCGAATCATGATTCATGAATCATGAATCATGAATCCAATCATAAATCATGAATTGAATCATAAATCATGAATCATTAAATGAATCATGAATTGAATCATGAATCATGAATTGAATCATGATTCATGAATCATGAATCATGAATCAAATCATGATTCATAAATCATGAATCATGAATCGAATCATGATTCATGAATTGAATCATGATTCATGAATCGAATCATGATTCATGAATCACGAATCATGAATCGAATCATGATTCATGAATCATGAATCATGATTCATGAATCATGAATCATGATTCATGAATCATGAATCATGATTCATGAATCATGAATCATGAATCAAATCATGATTCATGAATCATGAATCAAATCATGATTCATGAATCATGAATCATGAATCGAATCATAAATCATGAATTGAATCATAAATCATGAATCATTAAATGAATGGTGATTTGCATCATGAATCATGAATTGAATCATGAATCATGAATTGAATCATGAACCATGAATTGAATCATGAATCATGAATTGAATCATGAATCATGAATCATGAATCACGAATCATGAATTGAATCAAGAATCATGAATTGAATCATGAACCATGAATTGAATCATGAATCATGAATTGAATCATGAATCATGAATCATGAATTGAATCATGATTCATGAATTTAATCATGAATTGAATCATGAATCATGATTTGAATCATGATTTATGAATCATGAATCAAGAATTGAATCATGATTCATGAATCATGAATCATGAATCGAATCATAAATCATGAATTGAATCATGAATCATGAATCATGAATCAAATCATAAATCATGAATTGAATCATAAATCATGAATCATTAAATGAATCATGAATTAAATCATGAATCATGAATCATGAATTGAATAATGAATCCTGAATCATGAATTGAATCATGAATAATGATTCATAATTTGAATCATGAATGATGAATTGAATCATGAATTGAATCATTAATCATGAATCATGAATCAGGAATCATAATTTGAATCATGAATCATGAATTGAATCATGAATCATAAATTGAATCATATATCATGAATTATGATTTTAATCATCAATCATGAATTGAATCATATATGGCATCATGAATCATGAATTGAATCATGAATGATGAATTGAATCATGAATTGAATCATTAATCATGAATCATGAATCAGGAATCATAATTTGAATCATGAATCATGAATTGAATCATGAATCATAAATTGAATCATATATCATGAATTATGATTTTAATCATCAATCATGAATTGAATCATATATGGCATCATGATTCATGAATCGAATCATGATTCATGATTCCCGAATCATGAATCGAATCATGATTCACGAATCATGAATCGAATCATGATTCACGAATCATGAATCGAATCATGATTCATGAATCGAATCATGATTCACGAATCATGAATCGAATCATGATTCATGAATCGAATCATGATTCATGAATCATGAATCAAATCATGATTCATGAATCATGAATCGAATCATAAATCATGAATTGAATCATAAATCATGAATCATTAAATGAATCGTGAATTGAATCATGAATCATGTATTAAATCATGAATCATGAATTAAATCATGAATCATGAATTTAATCATGAATCATGAATTGAATCATGAATCACGAATCATAAATTGAATCATGAATCATGAATTGAATCATGAATCATGAATTGAATCATGAATCATGAATCATGAATCAAATCATGATTCATGAATTTAATCATGAATTGAATCATGAATCAAGAATTGAATCATGATTCATGAATCATGAATCATGAATTGAATCATAAATCATGAATTAAATCATGATTCATGAATCATGAATCATGAATCATGAATCAAATCATAAATCATGAATTGAATCATAAATCATGAATCATTAAATGAATCATGAATTAAATCATGAATCATGAATTGAATCATGAATCATAAATTGAATCATGAGTCATGAATTGAATCATGAATCATGAATTGAATCATGAATCATGAATCATGAATTGAATCATGAATCATGAATCATGAATCGAATCATGATTCATGAATCATGAATAATGAATCGAATCATGATTTATGAATGGAATCATGATTCATGAATCATGAATCATGAATCGAATCATGATTCATGAATGGAATCATGATTCATGAATCACGAATCATGAATCGAATCATGATTCATGAATCGAATCATGATTCATGAATCATGAATCATGAATCGAATCATGATTCATGAATCATGAATCATGAATCGAATCATAAATCATGAATTGAATCATAAATCATGAATCATTAAATGAATCATGAATCATGAATCGAATCATAAATCATGAATTGAATCATAAATCATGAATCATTAAATGAATCATGATTCATGAATCATGAATCATGAATCGAATCATGATTCATGAATCATGAATCATGAACCGAATCATGATTCATGAATCATGAATCATGAACCGAATCATGATTCATGAATCATGAATCGAATCATGATTCATGAATCATGAATCATGAATCGAATCATGATTCATGAATCATGAATCATGAATCGAATCATGATTCATGAATCATGAATCATGAATCGAATCATGATTCATGAATCATGAATCATGAATCGAATCATGATTCATGAATCATGAATCATGAATCGAATCGAATCATAATTCATGAATCATGAATCATGAATCGAATCATGATTCATGAATCGAATCATGATTCATGAATCACGAATCATGAATCGAATCATGATTCATGAATCATGAATCATGAATCATGAATCATGAATCATGATTCATGAATCATGAATCATGAACCGAATCATGATTCATGAATCATGAATCATGAATCTTGAATCATGATTCATGAATCATGAATCATGAATCGAATCATGATTCATGAATCATGAATCATGAATGGAATCATGATTCATGAATGGAATCATGATTCATGAATCATGAATCATGAATGGAATCATGATTCATGAATCGAATCATGATTCATGAATCATGAATCATGAATCGAATCATGATTCATGAATCGAATCATGAATCGAATCATGATTCATGAATCGAATCATGAATCATGAATTGAATCATGATTCATGAATCGAATCATGATTCATAAATCGAATCATGATTCATGAATCACGAATCATGAATCGAATCATGATTCATGAATCATGAATTGAATCATAAATCATGAATTATGAATTATGAATCGAATCATAAATCATGAATTGAATCATAAATCATGAATCATTAAATGCATCATGAATTGAATCATGAATCATGAATTAAATCATGAATCATGAATTAAATCATGAATCATGAATTTAATCATGAATCATGAATTGAATCATGAATCATGAATTGAATCATGAATTGAATCATGAATCACGAATCATAAATTGAATCATGAATCATGAATTGAATCATGAATCATGAATTGAATCATGATTCATGAATCATGAATCATGAATCGAATCATAAATCATGAATTAAATCATGATTCATGAATCATGAATCATGAATCAAATCATAAATCATGAATTGAATCATAAATCATGAATCATTAAATGAATCATGAATTGAATCATGAATCATAAATTGAATCATGAATCATAAATTGAATCATGAGTCATGCATTGAATCATGAATCATGAATTGAATCATGAATCATGAATCATGAATTGAATCATGAATCATGAATCATGAATCATGAATCGAATCATGATTCATGAATCGAATCATGATTCATGAATCACGAATCATGGATCGAATCATGATTCATGAATCGAATCATGATTCATGAATCATGAATCATGGATCGAATCATGAATCATGAATTGAATCATAAATCATGAATCATTAAATGAATCATGATTCATGAATCATGAATCATGAATCGAATCATGATTCATGAATCATAAATCATGAATCGAATCATAAATCATGAATTGAATCATAAATCATGAATCATTAAATGAATCATGATTCATGAATCATGAATCATGAATCGAATCATGATTCATGAATCATGAATCATGAATCGAATCATGATTCATAAATCATGAATCATGAATCGAATCATGATTCATGAATCGAATCATGATTCATAAATCGAATCATGATTCATGAATCATGAATCATGAATCGAATCATGATTCATGAATCATGAATCATGAATCCAATCATAAATCATGAATTGAATCATAAATCATGAATCATTAAATGAATCATGAATTGAATCATGAATCATGAATTGAATCATGATTCATGAATCATGAATCATGAATCAAATCATGATTCATAAATCATGAATCATGAATCGAATCATGATTCATGAATTGAATCATGATTCATGAATCGAATCATGATTCATGAATCACGAATCATGAATCGAATCATGATTAATGAATCGAATCATGATTCATGAATCATGAATCATGATTCATGAATCATGAATCATGAATCAAATCATGATTCATGAATCATGAATCAAATCATGATTCATGAATCATGAATCATGAATCGAATCATAAATCATGAATTGAATCATGAACCATGAATTGAATCATGAATCATGAATTGAATCATGAATCATGAATTGAATCATGAATCATGAATTGAATCATGAACCATGAATTGAATCATGAATCATGAATTGAATCATGAATCATGAATCATGAATCACGAATCATGAATTGAATCAAGAATCATGAATTGAATCATGAACCATGAATTGAATCATGAATCATGAATTGAATCATGAATCATGAATCATGAATTGAATCATGATTCATGAATTTAATCATGAATTGAATCATGAATCATGAATTGAATCATGATTTATGAATCATGAATCAAGAATTGAATCATGATTCATGAATCATGAATCATGAATCGAATCATAAATCATGAATTGAATCATGAATCATGAATCATGAATCGAATCATAAATCATGAATTGAATCATAAATCATGAATCATTAAATGAATCATGAATTAAATCATGAATCATGAATCATGAATTGAATAATGAATCCTGAATCATGAATAATGATTCATGAATTGAATCATGAATGATGAATTGAATCATGAATTGAATCATTAATCATGAATCATGAATCAGGAATCATAATTTGAATCATGAATCATGAATTGAATCATGAATCATAAATTGAATCATGTATCATGAATTATGATTTTAATCATCAATCATGAATTGAATCATATATGGCATCATGAATCATGAATTGAATCATGAATCATGAATTGAATCATGAATCATGAATTGAATCAAGATTCATGAATCGAATCATGATTCATGATTCCCGAATCATGAATCGAATCATGATTCACGAATCATGAATCGAATCATGATTCACGAATCATGAATCGAATCATGATTCATGAATCGAATCATGATTCACGAATCGTGAATCGAATCATGATTCATGAATCGAATCATGATTCATGAATCATGAATCAAATCATGATTCATGAATCATGAATCGAATCATAAATCATGAATTGAATCATAAATCATGAATCATTAAATGAATCGTGAATTGAATCATGAATCATGAATTAAATCATGAATCATGAATTAAATCATGAATCATGAATTTAATCATGAATCATGAATTGAATCATGAATCATGAATTGAATCATGAATTGAATCATGAATCACGAATCATAAATTGAATCATGAATCATGAATTGAATCATGAATCATGAATTGAATCATGAATCATGAATCATGAATCAAATCATGATTCATGAATTTAATCATGAATTGAATCATGAATCAAGAATTGAATCATGATTCATGAATCATGAATCATGAATCGAATCATAAATCATGAATTAAATCATGATTCATGAATCATGAATCATGAATCATGAATCAAATCATAAATCATGAATTGAATCATAAATCATGAATCATTAAATGAATCATGAATTAAATCATGAATCATGAATTGAATCATGAATCATAAATTGAATCATGAGTCATGAATTGAATCATGAATCATGAATAGAATCATGAATCATGAATCATGAATTGAATCATGAATCATGAATCATGAATCGAATCATGATTCATGAATCATGAATAATGAATCGAATCATGAATCTTGAATCATGAATTGAATCATGAATTATGAATCATGAATCGAATCATGATTCATGAATCATGAATCATGAATCGAATCATGAATCTTGAATCGAATCATAAATCATGAATTGAATCATAAATCATGAATCATGAATCGAATCATGATTCATGAATCGTGAATCATAAATCGAATCATGAATCATGAATCGAATCATGATTCATGAATCGAATCATGATTCATGAATCACGAATCATGGATCGAATCATGATTCATGAATCGAATCATGATTCATGAATCATGAATCATGGATCGAATCATGAATCATGAATCGAATCATGATTCATGAATCATAAATCATGAATCGAATCATAAATCATGAATTGAATCATAAATCATGATTCATGAATGGAATCATGATTCATGAATCATGAATCATGAATGGAATCATGATTCATGAATCGAATCATGATTCATGAATCATGAATCATGAATCGAATCATGATTCATGAATCGAATCATGAATCGAATCATGATTCATGAATCGAATCATGAATCATGAATCGAATCATGATTCATGAATCGAATCATGATTCATAAATCAAATCATGATTCATGAATCACGAATCATGAATCGAATCATGATTCATGAATCATGAATTGAATCATAAATCATGAATTATGAATTATGAATCGAATCATAAATCATGAATTGAATCATAAATCATGAATCATTAAATGCATCATGAATTGAATCATGAATCATGAATTAAATCATGAATCATGAATTAAATCATGAATCATGAATTTAATCATGAATCATGAATTGAATCATGAATCATGAATTGAATCATGAATTGAATCATGAATCACGAATCATAAATTGAATCATGAATCATGAATTGAATCATGAATCATGAATTGAATCATGATTCATGAATCATGAATCATGAATCGAATCATAAATCATGAATTAAATCATGATTCATGAATCATGAATCATGAATCAAATCATAAATCATGAATTGAATCATAAATCATGAATCATTAAATGAATCATGAATTGAATCATGAATCATAAATTGAATCATGAATCATAAATTGAATCATGAGTCATGCATTGAATCATGAATCATGAATTGAATCATGAATCATGAATCATGAATTGAATCATGAATCATGAATCATGAATCATGAATCGAATCATGATTCATGAATCGAATCATGATTCATGAATCACGAATCATGGATCGAATCATGATTCATGAATCGAATCATGATTCATGAATCATGAATCATGGATCGAATCATGAATCATGAATTGAATCATAAATCATGAATCATTAAATGAATCATGATTCATGAATCATGAATCATGAATCGAATCATGATTCATGAATCATAAATCATGAATCGAATCATAAATCATGAATTGAATCATAAATCATGAATCATTAAATGAATCATGATTCATGAATCATGAATCGAATCATGATTCATGAATCATGAATCATGAATCGAATCATGATTCATAAATCATGAATCATGAATCGAATCATGATTCATGAATCGAATCATGATTCATAAATCGAATCATGATTCATGAATCATGAATCATGAATCGAATCATGATTCATGAATCATGAATCATGAATCCAATCATAAATCATGAATTGAATCATAAATCATGAATCATTAAATGAATCATGAATTGAATCATGAATCATGAATTGAATCATGATTCATGAATCATGAATCATGAATCAAATCATGATTCATAAATCATGAATCATGAATCGAATCATGATTCATGAATTGAATCATGATTCATGAATCGAATCATGATTCATGAATCACGAATCATGAATCGAATCATGATTAATGAATCGAATCATGATTCATGAATCATGAATCATGATTCATGAATCATGAATCATGAATCAAATCATGATTCATGAATCATGAATCAAATCATGATTCATGAATCATGAATCAAATCATGATTCATGAATCATGAATCATGAATCGAATCATAAATCATGAATTGAATCATGAACCATGAATTGAATCATGAATCATGAATTGAATCATGAATCATGAATTGAATCATGAATCATGAATTGAATCATGAACCATGAATTGAATCATGAATCATGAATTGAATCATGAATCATGAATCATGAATCACGAATCATGAATTGAATCAAGAATCATGAATTGAATCATGAACCATGAATTGAATCATGAATCATGAATTGAATCATGAATCATGAATCATGAATTGAATCATGATTCATGAATTTAATCATGAATTGAATCATGAATCATGAATTGAATCATGATTTATGAATCATGAATCAAGAATTGAATCATGATTCATGAATCATGAATCATAAATCGAATCATAAATCATGAATTGAATCATGAATCATGAATCATGAATCGAATCATAAATCATGAATTGAATCATAAATCATGAATCATTAAATGAATCATGAATTAAATCATGAATCATGAATCATGAATTGAATAATGAATCCTGAATCATGAATAATGATTCATGAATTGAATCATGAATGATGAATTGAATCATGAATTGAATCATTAATCATGAATCATGAATCAGGAATCATAATTTGAATCATGAATCATGAATTGAATCATGAATCATAAATTGAATCATGTATCATGAATTATGATTTTAATCATCAATCATGAATTGAATCATATATGGCATCATGAATCATGAATTGAATCATGAATCATGAATTGAATCATGAATCATGAATTGAATCAAGATTCATGAATCGAATCATGATTCATGATTCCCGAATCATGAATCGAATCATGATTCACGAATCATGAATCGAATCATGATTCACGAATCATGAATCGAATCATGATTCATGAATCGAATCATGATTCACGAATCGTGAATCGAATCATGATTCATGAATCGAATCATGATTCATGAATCATGAATCAAATCATGATTCATGAATCATGAATCGAATCATAAATCATGAATTGAATCATAAATCATGAATCATTAAATGAATCGTGAATTGAATCATGAATCATGAATTAAATCATGAATCATGAATTAAATCATGAATCATGAATTTAATCATGAATCATGAATTGAATCATGAATCATGAATTGAATCATGAATTGAATCATGAATCACGAATCATAAATTGAATCATGAATCATGAATTGAATCATGAATCATGAATTGAATCATGAATCATGAATCATGAATCAAATCATGATTCATGAATTTAATCATGAATTGAATCATGAATCAAGAATTGAATCATGATTCATGAATCATGAATCATGAATCGAATCATAAATCATGAATTAAATCATGATTCATGAATCATGAATCATGAATCATGAATCAAATCATAAATCATGAATTGAATCATAAATCATGAATCATTAAATGAATCATGAATTAAATCATGAATCATGAATTGAATCATGAATCATAAATTGAATCATGAGTCATGAATTGAATCATGAATCATGAATAGAATCATGAATCATGAATCATGAATTGAATCATGAATCATGAATCATGAATCGAATCATGATTCATGAATCATGAATAATGAATCGAATCATGAATCTTGAATCATGAATTGAATCATGAATTATGAATCATGAATCGAATCATGATTCATGAATCATGAATCATGAATCGAATCATGAATCTTGAATCGAATCATAAATCATGAATTGAATCATAAATCATGAATCATGAATCGAATCATGATTCATGAATCGTGAATCATAAATCGAATCATGAATCATGAATCGAATCATGATTCATGAATCGAATCATGATTCATGAATCACGAATCATGGATCGAATCATGATTCATGAATCGAATCATGATTCATGAATCATGAATCATGGATCGAATCATGAATCATGAATCGAATCATGATTCATGAATCATAAATCATGAATCGAATCATAAATCATGAATTGAATCATAAATCATGAATCATTAAATGAATCATGATTCATGAATCATGAATCGAATCATGATTCATAAATCATGAATCATGAATCGAATCATGATTCATGAATCGAATCATGATTCATAAATCGAATCATGATTCATGAATCATGAATCATGAATCGAATCATGATTAATGAATCAAACCATGATTCATGAATCATGAATCATGATTCATGAATCATGAATCATGATTCATGAATCATGAATCAAATCATGAATCATGAATCATGAATCGAATCATAAATCATGAATTGAATCATAAATCATGAATCATTAAATGAATCGTGAATTGCATCATGAATCATGAATTGAATCATGAATCATGAATTGAATCATGAACCATGAATTGAATCATGAATCATGAATTGAATCATGAATCATAAATCATGAATCACGAATCATGAATTGAATCATGAATCATGAATTGAATCATGAACCATGAATTGAATCATGAATCATAAATTGAATCATGTAACATGAATCATGAATTGAATCATGATTCATGAATTGAATCATGATTCATGAATTTAATCTTGAATTGAATCATGAATCATGAATTGAATCATGATTTATGAATCATGAATCAAGAATTGGATCATGATTCATGAATCATGAATCGAATCATAAATCATGAATTGAATCATAAATCATGAATCATTAAATGAATCATGAATTGAATCATGAATTAAATCATGAATCATGAATCATGAATTGAATAATGAATCATGAATCATGAATTGAATCATGAATTAAATCATAAATAATGAATCATGAATTGAATAATGAATCATGAATCATGAATTGAATCATGAATCATGAATCATGAATTGAATCATGAATCATGAATTGAATCATGAATTGAATCATGAATCATGAATCAGGAATCATAATTTGAATCATGAATCATGAATTGAATCATGAATCATGAATTGAATCATGAATCATAAATTGAATCATGTATCATGAATTATGATTTGAATCATGAATCATGAATTGAATCATATATTGAATCATGAATCATGAATTGAATCATGAATCATAAATTTAATCATGTATCATGAATTATGATTTGAATCATGAATCATGAATTGAATCATGAATCATGAATTGAATCATGAATCATGAATTGAATCATGAATTGAATCATGAATCATGAATTGAATCATGAATTGAATCATGAATCATGAATTGAATCATGAATCATGAATTGAATCATGAATTGAATCATGAATAATGAATCATGAATTGAATAATGAATCATGAATCATGAAATAAATCATGAATCGAATCATGAATTTAATCATGATTCATGAATCATGAATCATGAATCGAATCATGATTCATCAATCATGAATCATGAATTGAATCATAAATCATGAATTGAATCATGAGTCATGAATTGAATCATGAATCATGAATTGAATCATGAATCATGAATCATGAAATGAATCATGCATTGAATCATGAATCATGAATCGAATCATGAATCATGAATCATGAATCATGAATCATGAATCGAATCATGAATCATGAAATGAATCATGATTCATGAATCATGAATTGAATCACGAATCATGAATCGAATCATGAATCATGAAATGAATCATGATTCATGAATCATGAATTGAATCACGAATCATGAATCGAATCATGATTCATGAATTGAATTATGATTCATGAATCTTGAATCATGATTCATGAATCATGATTCATGAATCATGAATCATGATTCATGAATCATGAATCATGAATCATGAATCATGATTCATGAATCATGAATCATGATTCATGAATCATGAATCATGAATCGAATCATGTTTCATGAATCATGAATCATTAATTAAATCATGATTCATAAATCATGAATCATGAATCGAATCATGATTCATGAATCGAATCATGATTCATAAATCAAATCATGATTCGATTCATGAATCGAATCATGATTCATGAATCAAATCATGATTCATGATTCGATTCATGATTCATGATTCATGAATCATGAATCGAATCATGATTCATGAATCATGAATCATGAATCGAATCATGATTCTTGAATCATGAACCATGATTCGTGAATCACGAATCATGAATCGAATCATGATTCATGAATCGAATTATGATTCATGAATCTTGAATCATGATTCATGAATCATGAATCGAATCATAAATCATGAATTGAATCATAAATCATGAATCATTAAATGAATCATGATTTATGAATCATGAATCATGAATTGAATCATGAATCATAAATTGAATCATGTATCATGAATTATGATTTTAATCATCAATCATGAATTGAATCATATATGGCATCATGAATCATGAATTGAATCATGAATCATGAATTGAATCATGAATCATGAATTGAATCAAGATTCATGAATCGAATCATGATTCATGATTCCCGAATCATGAATCGAATCATGATTCACGAATCATGAATCGAATCATGATTCACGAATCATGAATCGAATCATGATTCATGAATCGAATCATGATTCACGAATCGTGAATCGAATCATGATTCATGAATCGAATCATGATTCATGAATCATGAATCAAATCATGATTCATGAATCATGAATCGAATCATAAATCATGAATTGAATCATAAATCATGAATCATTAAATGAATCGTGAATTGAATCATGAATCATGAATTAAATCATGAATCATGAATTAAATCATGAATCATGAATTTAATCATGAATCATGAATTGAATCATGAATCATGAATTGAATCATGAATTGAATCATGAATCACGAATCATAAATTGAATCATGAATCATGAATTGAATCATGAATCATGAATTGAATCATGAATCATGAATCATGAATCAAATCATGATTCATGAATTTAATCATGAATTGAATCATGAATCAAGAATTGAATCATGATTCATGAATCATGAATCATGAATCGAATCATAAATCATGAATTAAATCATGATTCATGAATCATGAATCATGAATCATGAATCAAATCATAAATCATGAATTGAATCATAAATCATGAATCATTAAATGAATCATGAATTAAATCATGAATCATGAATTGAATCATGAATCATAAATTGAATCATGAGTCATGAATTGAATCATGAATCATGAATAGAATCATGAATCATGAATCATGAATTGAATCATGAATCATGAATCATGAATCGAATCATGATTCATGAATCATGAATAATGAATCGAATCATGAATCTTGAATCATGAATTGAATCATGAATTATGAATCATGAATCGAATCATGATTCATGAATCATGAATCATGAATCGAATCATGAATCTTGAATCGAATCATAAATCATGAATTGAATCATAAATCATGAATCATGAATCGAATCATGATTCATGAATCGTGAATCATAAATCGAATCATGAATCATGAATCGAATCATGATTCATGAATCGAATCATGATTCATGAATCACGAATCATGGATCGAATCATGATTCATGAATCGAATCATGATTCATGAATCATGAATCATGGATCGAATCATGAATCATGAATCGAATCATGATTCATGAATCATAAATCATGAATCGAATCATAAATCATGAATTGAATCATAAATCATGAATCATTAAATGAATCATGATTCATGAATCATGAATCGAATCATGATTCATAAATCATGAATCATGAATCGAATCATGATTCATGAATCGAATCATGATTCATAAATCGAATCATGATTCATGAATCATGAATCATGAATCGAATCATGATTAATGAATCAAACCATGATTCATGAATCATGAATCATGATTCATGAATCATGAATCATGATTCATGAATCATGAATCAAATCATGAATCATGAATCATGAATCGAATCATAAATCATGAATTGAATCATAAATCATGAATCATTAAATGAATCGTGAATTGCATCATGAATCATGAATTGAATCATGAATCATGAATTGAATCATGAACCATGAATTGAATCATGAATCATGAATTGAATCATGAATCATAAATCATGAATCACGAATCATGAATTGAATCATGAATCATGAATTGAATCATGAACCATGAATTGAATCATGAATCATAAATTGAATCATGTAACATGAATCATGAATTGAATCATGATTCATGAATTGAATCATGATTCATGAATTTAATCTTGAATTGAATCATGAATCATGAATTGAATCATGATTTATGAATCATGAATCAAGAATTGGATCATGATTCATGAATCATGAATCGAATCATAAATCATGAATTGAATCATAAATCATGAATCATTAAATGAATCATGAATTGAATCATGAATTAAATCATGAATCATGAATCATGAATTGAATAATGAATCATGAATCATGAATTGAATCATGAATTAAATCATAAATAATGAATCATGAATTGAATAATGAATCATGAATCATGAATTGAATCATGAATCATGAATCATGAATTGAATCATGAATCATGAATTGAATCATGAATTGAATCATGAATCATGAATCAGGAATCATAATTTGAATCATGAATCATGAATTGAATCATGAATCATGAATTGAATCATGAATCATAAATTGAATCATGTATCATGAATTATGATTTGAATCATGAATCATGAATTGAATCATATATTGAATCATGAATCATGAATTGAATCATGAATCATAAATTTAATCATGTATCATGAATTATGATTTGAATCATGAATCATGAATTGAATCATGAATCATGAATTGAATCATGAATCATGAATTGAATCATGAATTGAATCATGAATCATGAATTGAATCATGAATTGAATCATGAATCATGAATTGAATCATGAATCATGAATTGAATCATGAATTGAATCATGAATAATGAATCATGAATTGAATAATGAATCATGAATCATGAAATAAATCATGAATCGAATCATGAATTTAATCATGATTCATGAATCATGAATCATGAATCGAATCATGATTCATCAATCATGAATCATGAATTGAATCATAAATCATGAATTGAATCATGAGTCATGAATTGAATCATGAATCATGAATTGAATCATGAATCATGAATCATGAAATGAATCATGCATTGAATCATGAATCATGAATCGAATCATGAATCATGAATCATGAATCATGAATCATGAATCGAATCATGAATCATGAAATGAATCATGATTCATGAATCATGAATTGAATCACGAATCATGAATCGAATCATGAATCATGAAATGAATCATGATTCATGAATCATGAATTGAATCACGAATCATGAATCGAATCATGATTCATGAATTGAATTATGATTCATGAATCTTGAATCATGATTCATGAATCATGATTCATGAATCATGAATCATGATTCATGAATCATGAATCATGAATCATGAATCATGATTCATGAATCATGAATCATGATTCATGAATCATGAATCATGAATCGAATCATGTTTCATGAATCATGAATCATTAATTAAATCATGATTCATAAATCATGAATCATGAATCGAATCATGATTCATGAATCGAATCATGATTCATAAATCAAATCATGATTCGATTCATGAATCGAATCATGATTCATAAATCAAATCATGATTCGATTCATGAATCGAATCATGATTCATGAATCAAATCATGATTCATGATTCGATTCATGATTCATGATTCATGAATCATGAATCGAATCATGATTCATGAATCATGAATCATGAATCGAATCATGATTCTTGAATCATGAACCATGATTCGTGAATCACGAATCATGAATCGAATCATGATTCATGAATCGAATTATGATTCATGAATCTTGAATCATGATTAATGAATCATGAATCGAATCATAAATCATGAATTGAATCATAAATCATGAATCATTAAATGAATCATGATTTATGAATCATGAATCATGAATTGAATCATGATTCATGAATCATGAATCATGAATCATGAATCATGATTCATGAATCATGAATCATGATTCATGAATCATGAATCATGAATCAAATCATGTTTCATGAATCATGAATCATTAATTAAATCATGATTCATAAATCATGAATCATGAATCGAATCATGATTCATGAATCGAATCATGATTCATGAATCATGAATCATGATTCATGAATCATGAATCATGAATCGAATCATGATTCATGAATCATGAATCATGATTCATGAATCATGAATCATGAATCGAATCATGATTCATGAATCATGAATCATGATTCATGAATCATGAATCATGAATCGAATCATGATTCATGAATCAAATCATGATTCATGAATCGTGATTCATGATTCATGAATCATGAATCGAATCATGATTCATGAATCATGAATCATGAATTAAATCATGATTCATAAATCATGAATCATGAATCGAATCATGATTCATGAATCGAATCATGATTCATAAATCGAATCATGATTCATGAATCACAAATCATGAATCGAATCATGATTAATGAATCGAATCATGATTCATGAATCATGAATCATGATTCATGAATCACAAACCATGAATCGAATCATGATTCATGAATCATGAATCATGATTCATGAATCACAAACCATGAATCGAATCATGATTCATGAATCGAATCATGATTCATGAATCGAATCATGATTCATGAATCGAATCATGATTCATGAATCATGAATCATGAATCGAATCATGATTCATGAATCATGAATCATGAATCGAATCATGATTCATGAATCGAATCATGATTCATGAATCATGAATCATGAATCGAATCATGATTCATGAATCGAATCATGATTCATGAATCGTGATTCATGATTCATGAATCATGAATCGAATCATGATTCATGAATCATGAATCATGATTCATGGTTCATGAATCATGAATCGAATCATGATTCATGAATCATGAATCATGATTCATGGTTCATGAATCATGAATCGAATCATGTTTCATGAATCATGAATCATGAATTAAATCATGATTCATAAATCATGAATCATGAATCGAATCATGATTCATGAATCGAATCATGATTCATAAATCGAATCATGATTCATGAATCACAAATCATGAATCGAATCATGATTCATGAATCGAATCATGATTCATGAATCATGAATCATGATTCATGAATCACAAACCATGAATCGAATCATGATTCATGAATCGAATCATGATTCATGAATCATGAATCATGATTCATGAATCATGAATCATGATTCATGAATCATGAATCATGAATCGAATCATGTTTCATGAATCATGAATCATGAATTAAATCATGATTCATAAATCATGAATCATGAATCGAATCATGATTCATGAATCGAATCATGATTCATAAATCAAATCATGATTCATGAATCACAAATCATGAATCGAATCATGATTCATGAATCGAATCATGATTCATGAATCATGAATCATGATTCATGAATCACAAATCATGAATCGAATCATGATTCATGAATCGAATCATGATTCATGAATCATGAATCATGATTCATGAATCATGAATCAAGAATCGAATCATGATTCATAAATCGAATTATGATTCATGAATCATGAATTATGATTCATGAATCATGAATCATGAATCAAGAATCGAATCATGATTCATAAATCGAATCATGATTCATGAATCATGAATCATGAACCGAATCATGATTCATGAATCACAAATCATGAATCGAATCATGATTCATGAATCGAATCATGAGTCATGAACCGAATCATGATTCATGAATCATGAATCATGAATCGAATCATGATTCATGAATCATGAATCATGATTCGTGAATCACGAATCATGAATCGAATCATGATTCATGAATCAAATTATGATTCAGGAATCTTGAATCATGATTCATGAATCATGAATTGAATCATAAATCATGAATTGAATCATAAATCATGAATCATTAAATGAATCATGATTCATGAATCATGAATCATGAATCGAATCATGATTCATGAATCATGAATCATGAATCGAATCATGATTCATGAATCATGAATCATGAATCGAATCATGATTCATGAATCATGAATCATGAATCGAATCATGATTCATGAATCATGAATCATGAATCGAATCATGATTCATGAATCGAATCATGATTCATGAATCATGAATCATGAATCGAATCATGATTCATGAATCGAATCATGATTCATGAATCATGAATCATGAATCGAATCATGATTCATGAATCATGAATCATGAATCGAATCATGATTCATGAATCATGAATCATGAATCGAATCATGATTCATGAATCGAATCATGATTCATGAATCATGAATCATGAATCGAATCATGATTCATGAATCGAATCATGATTCATGAATCATGAATCGAATCATGATTCATGAATCGAATCATGATTCATGAATCGAATCATGATTCATGAATCGAATCATGATTCATGAATCGAATCATGATTCATGAATCACGAATCATGAATCGAATCATGATTCATGAATCGAATCATGATTCATGAATCGAATCATGATTCATGAATCGAATCATTAATCATGAATCGAATCATGATTCATGAATCGAATCATGAATAATGAATCGAATCATGATTCATGAATCGAATCATGAATCATGTATCGAATCATGATTCATGAATCATGAATCATGAATCGAATCATGATTCATGAATCATGAATCATGATTCATGGTTCATGAATCGAATCATGATTCATGAATCGAATCATGATTCATGAATCACGAATCATGAATCGAATCATGATTCATGAATCGAATCATGATTCATGAATCGAATCATGATTCATGAATCGAATCATGAATCGAATCATGATTCATGAATCATGAATCATGAATCGAATCATGATTCATGAATCGAATCATGATTCATGAATCGAATCATGATTCATGAATCATGAATCATGAATCGAATCATGATTCATGAATCATGAATCATGAATCGAATCATGATTCATTAATCGAATCATGATTCATGAATCGTGATTCATGATTCATGAATCATGAATCGAATCATGAATCGAATCATGTTTCATGAATCATGAATCATGAATTAAATCATGATTCATAAATCATGAATCATGAATCGAATCATGATTCATGAATCGAATCATGATTCATAAATCAAATCATGATTCATGAATCACAAATCATGAATCGAATCATGATTCATGAATCGAATCATGATTCATGAATCATGAATCATGATTCATGAATCACAAATCATGAATCGAATCATGATTCATGAATCGAATCATGATTCATGAATCATGAATCATGATTCATGAATCATGAATCAAGAATCGAATCATGATTCATAAATCGAATCATGATTCATGAATCATGAATTATGATTCATGAATCATGAATCATGAATCAAGAATCGAATCATGATTCATAAATCGAATCATGATTCATGAATCATGAATCATGAATCATGAATCATGAATCATGAATCATGAATCATGAATCAAGAATCGAATCATGATTCATGAATCGAATCATGATTCATGAATCACGAATCATGAATCGAATCATGATTCATGAATCATGAATCATGAATCATGAATCATGATTCATGAATCATGAATCATGAACCGAATCATGATTCATGAATCATGAATCATGAATCATGAATCATGAATCATGATTCATGAATCATGAATCATGAATCATGAATCATGATTCATGAATCATGAATCATGAACCGAATGATGATTCATGAATCATGAATCATGAATCGAATCATGATTCATGAATCATGAATCATGAATCGAATCATGATTCATGAATCATGAATCATGAATCGAATCATGATTCATGAATCATGAATCATGAATCGAATCATTATTTATGAATCAAATCATGATTCATGAATCATGAATCATGAATCGAATCATGATTCATGATTAAAATCATGATTCGTGAATCATGAATCATGAATCGAATCATGATTCATGAATCAAATCATGATTCATGAATCGAATCATGATTCATGAATCATGAATCATGATTCATGAATCATGAATCATGAATCGAATCATGATTCATGAATCATGAATCATGAACCGAATCATGATTCATGAATCACAAATCATGAATCGAATCATGATTCATGAATCGAATCATGAATCATGAACCGAATCATGATTCATGAATCATGAATCATGATTTGAATCATGATTCATGAATCATGAATCATGATTCGTGAATCACGAATCATGAATCGAATCATGATTCATGAATCATGAATCATGAATCGAATCATGATTCATGAATCATGAATCATGATTCGTGAATCACGAATCATGAATCGAATCATGATTCATGAATCGAATTATGATTCATGAATCTTGAATCATGATTCATGAATCATGAATCGAATCATAAATCATGAATTGAATCATAAATCATGAATCATTAAATGAATCATGATTCATGAATCATGAATCATGAATCGAATCATGATTCATGAATCATGAATCATGAATCGAATCATGATTCATGAATCATGAATCATGAATCGAATCATGATTCATGAATCATGAATCATGAATCGAATCATGATTCATGAATCGAATCATGATTCATAAATCATGAATCATGAATCGAATCATGATTCATGAATCATGAATCATGAATCGAATCATGATTCATGAATCATGAATCATGAATCGAATCATGATTCATGAATCGAATCATGATTCATGAATCATGAATCGAATCATGATTCATGAATCGAATCATGATTCATGAATCACGAAGCATGAATCGAATCATGATTCATGAATCGAATCATTAATCATGAATCGAATCATGATTCATGAATCGAATCATGATTCATGAATCATGAATCATGAATCGAATCATGATTCATGAATCATGAATCATGAATCGAATCATGATTCATGAATCATGAATCATGAATCGAATCATGATTCATGAATCATGAATCATGAATCGAATCATTATTTATGAATCGAATCATGATTCATGAATCTTGAATCGAATCATGATTCATGATTAAAATCATGATTCGTGAATCATGAATCATGAATCGAATCATGATTCATGAATCAAATCATGATTCATGAATCGAATCATGATTCATGAATCATGAATCATGAACCGAATCATGATTCATGAATCACAAATCATGAATGGAATCATGATTCATGAATGGAATCATGAATCATGAACCGAATCATGATTCATGAATCATGAATCATGAATCGAATCATGATTCATGAATCATGAATCATGATTCGTGAATCACGAATCATGAATCGAATCATGATTCATGAATCATGAATCATGAATCGAATCATGATTCATGAATCATGAATCATGATTCGTGAATCACGAATCATGAATCGAATCATGATTCATGAATCGAATTATGATTCATGAATCTTGAATCATGATTCATGAATCATGAATCGAATCATAAATCATGAATTGAATCATAAATCATGAATCATTAAATGAATCATGATTCATGAATCATGAATCATGAATCGAATCATGATTCATGAATCATGAATCATGAATCGAATCATGATTCATGAATCATGAATCATGAATCGAATCATGATTCATGAATCGAATCATGATTCATGAATCATGAATCATGAATCGAATCATGATTCATGAATCATGAATCATGAATCGAATCATGATTCATGAATCATGAATCATGAATCGAATCATGATTCATGAATCGAATCATGATTCATGAATCATGAATCATGAATCGAATCATGATTCACGAATCATGAATCATGAATCGAATCATGATTCATGAATCGAATCATGATTCACGAATCATGAATCGAATCATGATTCATGAATCGAATCATGATTCATGAATCACGAATCATGAATCGAATCATGATTCATGAATCGAATCATGATTCATGAATCATGAATCATGATTCGTGAATCACGAATCATGAATCGAATCATGATTCATGAATCAAATTATGATTCAGGAATCTTGAATCATGATTCATGAATCATGAATTGAATCATAAATCATGAATTGAATCATAAATCATGAATCATTAAATGAATCATGATTCATGAATCATGAATCATGAATCGAATCATGATTCATGAATCATGAATCATGAATCGAATCATGATTCATGAATCATGAATCATGAATCGAATCATGATTCATGAATCATGAATCATGAATCGAATCATGATTCATGAATCGAATCATGATTCATGAATCATGAATCATGAATCGAATCATGATTCATGAATCGAATCATGATTCATGAATCATGAATCATGAATCGAATCATGATTCATGAATCATGAATCATGAATCGAATCATGATTCATGAATCATGAATCATGAATCGAATCATGATTCATGAATCGAATCATGATTCATGAATCATGAATCGAATCATGATTCATGAATCGAATCATGATTCATGAATCGAATCATGATTCATGAATCGAATCATGATTCATGAATCGAATCATGATTCATGAATCACGAATCATGAATCGAATCATGATTCATGAATCGAATCATGATTCATGAATCGAATCATGATTCATGAATCGAATCATTAATCATGAATCGAATCATGATTCATGAATCGAATCATGAATAATGAATCGAATCATGATTCATGAATCGAATCATGAATCATGTATCGAATCATGATTCATGAATCATGAATCATGAATCGAATCATGATTCATGAATCATGAATCATGAATCGAATCATGATTCATGAATCATGAATCATGAATCGAATCATGATTCATTAATCGAATCATGATTCATGAATCGTGATTCATGATTCATGAATCATGAATCGAATCATGAATCGAATCATGTTTCATGAATCATGAATCATGAATTAAATCATGATTCATAAATCATGAATCATGAATCGAATCATGATTCATGAATCGAATCATGATTCATAAATCAAATCATGATTCATGAATCACAAATCATGAATCGAATCATGATTCATGAATCGAATCATGATTCATGAATCATGAATCATGATTCATGAATCACAAATCATGAATCGAATCATGATTCATGAATCGAATCATGATTCATGAATCATGAATCATGATTCATGAATCATGAATCAAGAATCGAATCATGATTCATAAATCGAATCATGATTCATGAATCATGAATTATGATTCATGAATCATGAATCATGAATCAAGAATCGAATCATGATTCATAAATCGAATTATGATTCATGAATCATGAATCATGAATCATGAATCATGAATCATGAATCATGAATCATGAATCAAGAATCGAATCATGATTCATGAATCGAATCATGATTCATGAATCACGAATCATGAATCGAATCATGATTCATGAATCATGAATCATGAATCATGAATCATGATTCATGAATCATGAATCATGAACCGAATCATGATTCATGAATCATGAATCATGAATCATGAATCATGAATCATGATTCATGAATCATGAATCATGAATCATGAATCATGATTCATGAATCATGAATCATGAACCGAATGATGATTCATGAATCATGAATCATGAATCGAATCATGATTCATGAATCATGAATCATGAATCGAATCATGATTCATGAATCATGAATCATGAATCGAATCATGATTCATGAATCATGAATCATGAATCGAATCATTATTTATGAATCAAATCATGATTCATGAATCATGAATCATGAATCGAATCATGATTCATGATTAAAATCATGATTCGTGAATCATGAATCATGAATCGAATCATGATTCATGAATCAAATCATGATTCATGAATCGAATCATGATTCATGAATCATGAATCATGATTCATGAATCATGAATCATGAATCGAATCATGATTCATGAATCATGAATCATGAACCGAATCATGATTCATGAATCACAAATCATGAATCGAATCATGATTCATGAATCGAATCATGAATCATGAACCGAATCATGATTCATGAATCATGAATCATGATTTGAATCATGATTCATGAATCATGAATCATGATTCGTGAATCACGAATCATGAATCGAATCATGATTCATGAATCATGAATCATGAATCGAATCATGATTCATGAATCATGAATCATGATTCGTGAATCACGAATCATGAATCGAATCATGATTCATGAATCGAATTATGATTCATGAATCTTGAATCATGATTCATGAATCATGAATCATGAATCGAATCATGATTCATGAATCATGAATCATGAATCGAATCATGATTCATGAATCATGAATCATGAATCGAATCATGATTCATTAATCGAATCATGATTCATGAATCGTGATTCATGATTCATGAATCATGAATCGAATCATGAATCGAATCATGTTTCATGAATCATGAATCATGAATTAAATCATGATTCATAAATCATGAATCATGAATCGAATCATGATTCATGAATCGAATCATGATTCATAAATCAAATCATGATTCATGAATCACAAATCATGAATCGAATCATGATTCATGAATCGAATCATGATTCATGAATCATGAATCATGATTCATGAATCACAAATCATGAATCGAATCATGATTCATGAATCGAATCATGATTCATGAATCATGAATCATGATTCATGAATCATGAATCAAGAATCGAATCATGATTCATAAATCGAATCATGATTCATGAATCATGAATTATGATTCATGAATCATGAATCATGAATCAAGAATCGAATCATGATTCATAAATCGAATCATGATTCATGAATCATGAATCATGAATCATGAATCATGAATCATGAATCATGAATCATGAATCAAGAATCGAATCATGATTCATGAATCGAATCATGATTCATGAATCACGAATCATGAATCGAATCATGATTCATGAATCATGAATCATGAATCATGAATCATGATTCATGAATCATGAATCATGAACCGAATCATGATTCATGAATCATGAATCATGAATCATGAATCATGAATCATGATTCATGAATCATGAATCATGAATCATGAATCATGATTCATGAATCATGAATCATGAACCGAATGATGATTCATGAATCATGAATCATGAATCGAATCATGATTCATGAATCATGAATCATGAATCGAATCATGATTCATGAATCATGAATCATGAATCGAATCATGATTCATGAATCATGAATCATGAATCGAATCATTATTTATGAATCAAATCATGATTCATGAATCATGAATCATGAATCGAATCATGATTCATGATTAAAATCATGATTCGTGAATCATGAATCATGAATCGAATCATGATTCATGAATCAAATCATGATTCATGAATCGAATCATGATTCATGAATCATGAATCATGATTCATGAATCATGAATCATGAATCGAATCATGATTCATGAATCATGAATCATGAACCGAATCATGATTCATGAATCACAAATCATGAATCGAATCATGATTCATGAATCGAATCATGAATCATGAACCGAATCATGATTCATGAATCATGAATCATGATTTGAATCATGATTCATGAATCATGAATCATGATTCGTGAATCACGAATCATGAATCGAATCATGATTCATGAATCATGAATCATGAATCGAATCATGATTCATGAATCATGAATCATGATTCGTGAATCACGAATCATGAATCGAATCATGATTCATGAATCGAATTATGATTCATGAATCTTGAATCATGATTCATGAATCATGAATCATGAATCGAATCATGATTCATGAATCATGAATCATGAATCGAATCATGATTCATTAATCGAATCATGATTCATGAATCGTGATTCATGATTCATGAATCATGAATCGAATCATGAATCGAATCATGTTTCATGAATCATGAATCATGAATTAAATCATGATTCATAAATCATGAATCATGAATCGAATCATGATTCATGAATCGAATCATGATTCATAAATCAAATCATGATTCATGAATCACAAATCATGAATCGAATCATGATTCATGAATCGAATCATGATTCATGAATCATGAATCATGATTCATGAATCATGAATCAAGAATCGAATCATGATTCATAAATCGAATCATGATTCATGAATCATGAATCATGATTCATGAATCATGAATCAAGAATCGAATCATGATTCATAAATCGAATCATGATTCATGAATCATGAATTATGATTCATGAATCATGAATCATGAATCAAGAATCGAATCATGATTCATAAATCGAATCATGATTCATGAATCATGAATCATGAATCATGAATCATGAATCATGAATCATGAATCATGAATCAAGAATCGAATCATGATTCATGAATCGAATCATGATTCATGAATCACGAATCATGAATCGAATCATGATTCATGAATCATGAATCATGAATCATGAATCATGATTCATGAATCATGAATCATGAACCGAATCATGATTCATGAATCATGAATCATGAATCATGAATCATGAATCATGATTCATGAATCATGAATCATGAATCATGAATCATGATTCATGAATCATGAATCATGAACCGAATGATGATTCATGAATCATGAATCATGAATCGAATCATGATTCATGAATCATGAATCATGAATCGAATCATGATTCATGAATCATGAATCATGAATCGAATCATGATTCATGAATCATGAATCATGAATCGAATCATTATTTATGAATCAAATCATGATTCATGAATCATGAATCATGAATCGAATCATGATTCATGATTAAAATCATGATTCGTGAATCATGAATCATGAATCGAATCATGATTCATGAATCGAATCATGATTCATGAATCGAATCATGAATCATGAACCGAATCATGATTCATGAATCATGAATCATGATTTGAATCATGATTCATGAATCATGAATCATGATTCGTGAATCACGAATCATGAATCGAATCATGATTCATGAATCATGAATCATGAATCGAATCATGATTCATGAATCATGAATCATGATTCGTGAATCACGAATCATGAATCGAATCATGATTCATGAATCGAATTATGATTCATGAATCTTGAATCATGATTCATGAATCATGAATCGAATCATAAATCATGAATTGAATCATAAATCATGAATCATTAAATGAATCATGATTCATGAATCATGAATCATGAATCGAATCATGATTCATGAATCATGAATCATGAATCGAATCATGATTCATGAATCATGAATCATGAATCGAATCATGATTCATGAATCATGAATCATGAATCGAATCATGATTCATGAATCGAATCATGATTCATAAATCATGAATCATGAATCGAATCATGATTCATGAATCATGAATCATGAATCGAATCATGATTCATGAATCATGAATCATGAATCGAATCATGATTCATGAATCGAATCATGATTCATGAATCATGAATCGAATCATGATTCATGAATCGAATCATGATTCATGAATCACGAAGCATGAATCGAATCATGATTCATGAATCGAATCATTAATCATGAATCGAATCATGATTCATGAATCGAATCATGATTCATGAATCATGAATCATGAATCGAATCATGATTCATGAATCATGAATCATGAATCGAATCATGATTCATGAATCATGAATCATGAATCGAATCATTATTTATGAATCGAATCATGATTCATGAATCTTGAATCGAATCATGATTCATGATTAAAATCATGATTCGTGAATCATGAATCATGAATCGAATCATGATTCATGAATCAAATCATGATTCATGAATCGAATCATGATTCATGAATCATGAATCATGAACCGAATCATGATTCATGAATCACAAATCATGAATGGAATCATGATTCATGAATGGAATCATAAATCATGAACCGAATCATGATTCATGAATCATGAATCATGAATCGAATCATGATTCATGAATCATGAATCATGATTCGTGAATCACGAATCATGAA
This sequence comes from Mixophyes australis, assembly GCA_036250195.1. NCBI lineage: Eukaryota > Metazoa > Chordata > Amphibia > Anura > Limnodynastidae > Mixophyes > Mixophyes australis. Next base: position 1,152,893 of record JAVHZZ010000023.1, on the reverse strand, counting down.
TCGAATCATGATTCATGAATCATGAATCATGAATCGAATCATGATTCATGAATCATGAATCATGATTCGTGAATCACGAATCATGAATCGAATCATGATTCATGAATCGAATTATGATTCATGAATCTTGAATCATGATTCATGAATCATGAATCGAATCATAAATCATGAATTGAATCATAAATCATGAATCATTAAATGAATCATGATTCATGAATCATGAATCATGAATCGAATCATGATTCATGAATCATGAATCATGAATCGAATCATGATTCATGAATCATGAATCATGAATCGAATCATGATTCATGAATCGAATCATGATTCATGAATCATGAATCATGAATCGAATCATGATTCATGAATCATGAATCATGAATCGAATCATGATTCATGAATCATGAATCATGAATCGAATCATGATTCATGAATCGAATCATGATTCATGAATCATGAATCATGAATCGAATCATGATTCACGAATCATGAATCATGAATCGAATCATGATTCATGAATCGAATCATGATTCACGAATCATGAATCGAATCATGATTCATGAATCGAATCATAATTCATGAATCACGAATCATGAATCGAATCATGATTCATGAATCGAATCATGATTCATGAATCATGAATCATGATTCATGAATCATGAATCATGAATCGAATCATGATTCATGAATCGAATCATGATTCATGAATCGAATCATGATTCATGAATCATGAATCATGAATCGAATCATGAATCATGAATCGAATCATGATTCATGAATCATGAATCATGAATCGAATCATGATTCATGAATCGAATCATGATTCATGAATCGTGATTCATGATTCATGAATCGAATCATGATTCATAAATCATGAATCATGAATCGAATCATGATTCATGAATCATGAATCATGAATCGAATCATGATTCATGAATCATGAATCATGAATCGAATCATGATTCATGAATCGAATCATGATTCATGAATCATGAATCGAATCATGATTCATGAATCGAATCATGATTCATGAATCACGAAGCATGAATCGAATCATGATTCATGAATCGAATCATTAATCATGAATCGAATCATGATTCATGAATCGAATCATGATTCATGAATCATGAATCATGAATCGAATCATGATTCATGAATCATGAATCATGAATCGAATCATGATTCATGAATCATGAATCATGAATCGAATCATTATTTATGAATCGAATCATGATTCATGAATCTTGAATCGAATCATGATTCATGATTAAAATCATGATTCGTGAATCATGAATCATGAATCGAATCATGATTCATGAATCAAATCATGATTCATGAATCGAATCATGATTCATGAATCATGAATCATGAACCGAATCATGATTCATGAATCACAAATCATGAATGGAATCATGATTCATGAATGGAATCATGAATCATGAACCGAATCATGATTCATGAATCATGAATCATGAATCGAATCATGATTCATGAATCATGAATCATGATTCGTGAATCACGAATCATGAATCGAATCATGATTCATGAATCATGAATCATGAATCGAATCATGATTCATGAATCATGAATCATGATTCGTGAATCACGAATCATGAATCGAATCATGATTCATGAATCGAATTATGATTCATGAATCTTGAATCATGATTCATGAATCATGAATCGAATCATAAATCATGAATTGAATCATAAATCATGAATCATTAAATGAATCATGATTCATGAATCATGAATCATGAATCGAATCATGATTCATGAATCATGAATCATGAATCGAATCATGATTCATGAATCATGAATCATGAATCGAATCATGATTCATGAATCGAATCATGATTCATGAATCATGAATCATGAATCGAATCATGATTCATGAATCATGAATCATGAATCGAATCATGATTCATGAATCATGAATCATGAATCGAATCATGATTCATGAATCGAATCATGATTCATGAATCATGAATCATGAATCGAATCATGATTCACGAATCATGAATCATGAATCGAATCATGATTCATGAATCGAATCATGATTCACGAATCATGAATCGAATCATGATTCATGAATCGAATCATAATTCATGAATCACGAATCATGAATCGAATCATGATTCATGAATCGAATCATGATTCATGAATCATGAATCATGATTCATGAATCATGAATCATGAATCGAATCATGATTCATGAATCGAATCATGATTCATGAATCGAATCATGATTCATGAATCATGAATCATGAATCGAATCATGAATCATGAATCGAATCATGATTCATGAATCATGAATCATGAATCGAATCATGAATCATGAATCGAATCATGATTCATGAATCATGAATCATGAATCGAATCATGATTCATGAATCGAATCATGATTCATGAATCGTGATTCATGATTCATGAATCATGAATCGAATCATGATTCATGAATCATGAATCATGATTCATGGTTCATGAATCATGAATCGAATCATGATTCATGAATCATGAATCATGATTCATGGTTCATGAATCATGAATCGAATCATGTTTCATGAATCATGAATCATGAATTAAATCATGATTCATAAATCATGAATCATGAATCGAATCATGATTCATGAATCGAATCATGATTCATAAATCGAATCATGATTCATGAATCACAAATCATGAATCGAATCATGATTCATGAATCGAATCATGATTCATGAATCATGAATCATGATTCATGAATCACAAACCATGAATCGAATCATGATTCATGAATCGAATCATGATTCATGAATCATGAATCATGATTCATGAATCATGAATCATGATTCATGCATCATGAATCATGAATCGAATCATGTTTCATGAATCATGAATCATGAATTAAATCATGATTCATAAATCATGAATCATGAATCGAATCATGATTCATGAATCGAATCATGATTCATGAATCATGAATCATGATTCATGAATCATGAATCATGAATCGAATCATGATTCATGAATCAAATCATGATTCATGAATCGTGATTCATGATTCATGAATCATGAATCGAATCATGATTCATGAATCATGAATCATGATTCATGATTCATGATTCATGAATCATGAATCATGATTCATGGTTCATGAATCATGAATCGAATCATGTTTCATGAATCATGAATCATGAATTAAATCATGATTCATAAATCATGAATCATGAATCGAATCATGATTCATGAATCGAATCATGATTCATAAATCGAATCATGATTCATGAATCACAAATCATGAATCGAATCATGATTAATGAATCGAATCATGATTCATGAATCATGAATCATGATTCATGAATCACAAACCATGAATCGAATCATGATTCATGAATCGAATCATGATTCATGAATCATGAATCATGATTCATGAATCATGAATCATGAATCGAATCATGATTCATGAATCGAATCATGATTCATGAATCGAATCATGATTCATGAATCATGAATCATGAATCGAATCATGATTCATGAATCATGAATCATGAATCGAATCATGATTCATGAATCGAATCATGATTCATGAATCATGAATCATGAATCGAATCATGATTCATGAATCGAATCATGATTCATGAATCGTGATTCATGATTCATGAATCATGAATCGAATCATGATTCATGAATCATGAATCATGATTCATGGTTCATGAATCATGAATCGAATCATGATTCATGAATCATGAATCATGATTCATGGTTCATGAATCATGAATCGAATCATGTTTCATGAATCATGAATCATGAATTAAATCATGATTCATAAATCATGAATCATGAATCGAATCATGATTCATGAATCGAATCATGATTCATAAATCGAATCATGATTCATAAATCACAAATCATGAATCGAATCATGATTCATGAATCGAATCATGATTCATGAATCATGAATCATGATTCATGAATCACAAACCATGAATCGAATCATGATTCATGAATCGAATCATGATTCATGAATCATGAATCATGATTCATGAATCATGAATCATGATTCATGAATCATGAATCATGAATCGAATCATGTTTCATGAATCATGAATCATGAATTAAATCATGATTCATAAATCATGAATCATGAATCGAATCATGATTCATGAATCGAATCATGATTCATAAATCAAATCATGATTCATGAATCACAAATCATGAATCGAATCATGATTCATGAATCGAATCATGATTCATGAATCATGAATCATGATTCATGAATCACAAATCATGAATCGAATCATGATTCATGAATCGAATCATGATTCATGAATCATGAATCATGATTCATGAATCATGAATCAAGAATCGAATCATGATTCATAAATCGAATTATGATTCATGAATCATGAATTATGATTCATGAATCATGAATCATGAATCAAGAATCGAATCATGATTCATAAATCGAATCATGATTCATGAATCATGAATCATGAACCGAATCATGATTCATGAATCACAAATCATGAATCGAATCATGATTCATGAATCGAATCATGAGTCATGAACCGAATCATGATTCATGAATCATGAATCATGAATCGAATCATGATTCATGAATCATGAATCATGATTCGTGAATCACGAATCATGAATCGAATCATGATTCATGAATCAAATTATGATTCAGGAATCTTGAATCATGATTCATGAATCATGAATTGAATCATAAATCATGAATTGAATCATAAATCATGAATCATTAAATGAATCATGATTCATGAATCATGAATCATGAATCGAATCATGATTCATGAATCATGAATCATGAATCGAATCATGATTCATGAATCATGAATCATGAATCGAATCATGATTCATGAATCATGAATCATGAATCGAATCATGATTCATGAATCATGAATCATGAATCGAATCATGATTCATGAATCGAATCATGATTCATGAATCATGAATCATGAATCGAATCATGATTCATGAATCGAATCATGATTCATGAATCATGAATCATGAATCGAATCATGATTCATGAATCATGAATCATGAATCGAATCATGATTCATGAATCATGAATCATGAATCGAATCATGATTCATGAATCGAATCATGATTCATGAATCATGAATCGAATCATGATTCATGAATCGAATCATGATTCATGAATCGAATCATGATTCATGAATCGAATCATGATTCATGAATCGAATCATGATTCATGAATCACGAATCATGAATCGAATCATGATTCATGAATCGAATCATGATTCATGAATCGAATCATGATTCATGAATCGAATCATTAATCATGAATCGAATCATGATTCATGAATCGAATCATGAATAATGAATCGAATCATGATTCATGAATCGAATCATGAATCATGTATCGAATCATGATTCATGAATCATGAATCATGAATCGAATCATGATTCATGAATCATGAATCATGATTCATGGTTCATGAATCGAATCATGATTCATGAATCGAATCATGATTCATGAATCACGAATCATGAATCGAATCATGATTCATGAATCGAATCATGATTCATGAATCGAATCATGATTCATGAATCGAATCATGAATCGAATCATGATTCATGAATCATGAATCATGAATCGAATCATGATTCATGAATCGAATCATGATTCATGAATCGAATCATGATTCATGAATCATGAATCATGAATCGAATCATGATTCATGAATCATGAATCATGAATCGAATCATGATTCATTAATCGAATCATGATTCATGAATCGTGATTCATGATTCATGAATCATGAATCGAATCATGAATCGAATCATGTTTCATGAATCATGAATCATGAATTAAATCATGATTCATAAATCATGAATCATGAATCGAATCATGATTCATGAATCGAATCATGATTCATGAATCATGAATCATGATTCATGAATCACAAATCATGAATCGAATCATGATTCATGAATCGAATCATGATTCATGAATCATGAATCATGATTCATGAATCATGAATCAAGAATCGAATCATGATTCATAAATCGAATCATGATTCATGAATCATGAATTATGATTCATGAATCATGAATCATGAATCAAGAATCGAATCATGATTCATAAATCGAATCATGATTCATGAATCATGAATCATAAATCATGAATCATGAATCATGAATCATGAATCATGAATCAAGAATCGAATCATGATTCATGAATCGAATCATGATTCATGAATCACGAATCATGAATCGAATCATGATTCATGAATCATGAATCATGAATCATGAATCATGATTCATGAATCATGAATCATGAACCGAATCATGATTCATGAATCATGAATCATGAATCATGAATCATGAATCATGATTCATGAATCATGAATCATGAATCATGAATCATGATTCATGAATCATGAATCATGAACCGAATGATGATTCATGAATCATGAATCATGAATCGAATCATGATTCATGAATCATGAATCATGAATCGAATCATGATTCATGAATCATGAATCATGAATCGAATCATGATTCATGAATCATGAATCATGAATCGAATCATTATTTATGAATCAAATCATGATTCATGAATCATGAATCATGAATCGAATCATGATTCATGATTAAAATCATGATTCGTGAATCATGAATCATGAATCGAATCATGATTCATGATTAAAATCATGATTCGTGAATCATGAATCATGAATCGAATCATGATTCATGAATCAAATCATGATTCATGAATCGAATCATGATTCATGAATCATGAATCATGATTCATGAATCATGAATCATGAATCGAATCATGATTCATGAATCATGAATCATGAACCGAATCATGATTCATGAATCACAAATCATGAATCGAATCATGATTCATGAATCGAATCATGAATCATGAACCGAATCATGATTCATGAATCATGAATCATGATTTGAATCATGATTCATGAATCATGAATCATGATTCGTGAATCACGAATCATGAATCGAATCATGATTCATGAATCATGAATCATGAATCGAATCATGATTCATGAATCATGAATCATGATTCGTGAATCACGAATCATGAATCGAATCATGATTCATGAATCGAATTATGATTCATGAATCTTGAATCATGATTCATGAATCATGAATCGAATCATAAATCATGAATTGAATCATAAATCATGAATCATTAAATGAATCATGATTCATGAATCATGAATCATGAATCGAATCATGATTCATGAATCATGAATCATGAATCGAATCATGATTCATGAATCATGAATCATGAATCGAATCATGATTCATGAATCATGAATCATGAATCGAATCATGATTCATGAATCGAATCATGATTCATAAATCATGAATCATGAATCGAATCATGATTCATGAATCATGAATCATGAATCGAATCATGATTCATGAATCATGAATCGAATCATGATTCATGAATCGAATCATGATTCATGAATCATGAATCGAATCATGATTCATGAATCGAATCATGATTCATGAATCACGAAGCATGAATCGAATCATGATTCATGAATCGAATCATTAATCATGAATCGAATCATGATTCATGAATCGAATCATGATTCATGAATCATGAATCATGAATCGAATCATGATTCATGAATCATGAATCATGAATCGAATCATGATTCATGAATCATGAATCATGAATCGAATCATGATTCATGAATCATGAATCATGAATCGAATCATTATTTATGAATCGAATCATGATTCATGAATCTTGAATCGAATCATGATTCATGATTAAAATCATGATTCGTGAATCATGAATCATGAATCGAATCATGATTCATGAATCAAATCATGATTCATGAATCGAATCATGATTCATGAATCATGAATCATGAACCGAATCATGATTCATGAATCACAAATCATGAATGGAATCATGATTCATGAATGGAATCATGAATCATGAACCGAATCATGATTCATGAATCATGAATCATGAATCGAATCATGATTCATGAATCATGAATCATGATTCGTGAATCACGAATCATGAATCGAATCATGATTCATGAATCATGAATCATGAATCGAATCATGATTCATGAATCATGAATCATGATTCGTGAATCACGAATCATGAATCGAATCATGATTCATGAATCGAATTATGATTCATGAATCTTGAATCATGATTCATGAATCATGAATCGAATCATAAATCATGAATTGAATCATAAATCATGAATCATTAAATGAATCATGATTCATGAATCATGAATCATGAATCGAATCATGATTCATGAATCATGAATCATGAATCGAATCATGATTCATGAATCATGAATCATGAATCGAATCATGATTCATGAATCGAATCATGATTCATGAATCATGAATCATGAATCGAATCATGATTCATGAATCATGAATCATGAATCGAATCATGATTCATGAATCATGAATCATGAATCGAATCATGATTCATGAATCGAATCATGATTCATGAATCATGAATCATGAATCGAATCATGATTCATGAATCGAATCATGATTCACGAATCATGAATCGAATCATGATTCATGAATCGAATCATGATTCATGAATCACGAATCATGAATCGAATCATGATTCATGAATCGAATCATGATTCATGAATCATGAATCATGATTCATGAATCATGAATCATGAATCGAATCATGATTCATGAATCGAATCATGATTCATGAATCGAATCATGATTCATGAATCATGAATCATGAATCGAATCATGAATCATGAATCGAATCATGATTCATGAATCATGAATCATGAATCGAATCATGATTCATGAATCGAATCATGATTCATGAATCGTGATTCATGATTCATGAATCATGAATCGAATCATGATTCATGAATCATGAATCATGATTCATGGTTCATGAATCATGAATCGAATCATGATTCATGAATCATGAATCATGATTCATGGTTCATGAATCATGAATCGAATCATGTTTCATGAATCATGAATCATGAATTAAATCATGATTCATAAATCATGAATCATGAATCGAATCATGATTCATGAATCGAATCATGATTCATAAATCGAATCATGATTCATGAATCACAAATCATGAATCGAATCATGATTCATGAATCGAATCATGATTCATGAATCATGAATCTTGATTCATGAATCACAAACCATGAATCGAATCATGATTCATGAATCGAATCATGATTCATGAATCATGAATCATGATTCATGAATCATGAATCATGATTCATGAATCATGAATCATGAATCGAATCATGTTTCATGAATCATGAATCATGAATTAAATCATGATTCATAAATCATGAATCATGAATCGAATCATGATTCATGAATCGAATCATGATTCATAAATCAAATCATGATTCATGAATCACAAATCATGAATCGAATCATGATTCATGAATCGAATCATGATTCATGAATCATGAATCATGATTCATGAATCACAAATCATGAATCGAATCATGATTCATGAATCGAATCATGATTCATGAATCATGAATCATGATTCATGAATCATGAATCAAGAATCGAATCATGATTCATAAATCGAATTATGATTCATGAATCATGAATTATGATTCATGAATCATGAATCATGAAACAAGAATCGAATCATGATTCATAAATCGAATCATGATTCATGAATCATGAATCATGAACCGAATCATGATTCATGAATCACAAATCATGAATCGAATCATGATTCATGAATCGAATCATGAGTCATGAACCGAATCATGATTCATGAATCATGAATCATGAATCGAATCATGATTCATGAATCATGAATCATGATTCGTGAATCATGAATCATGAATCGAATCATGATTCATGAATCATGAATCATGATTCGTGAATCACGAATCATGAATCGAATCATGATTCATGAATCAAATTATGATTCATGAATCTTGAATCATGATTCATGAATCATGAATTGAATCATAAATCATGAATTGAATCATAAATCATGAATCATTAAATGAATCATGAATTGAATCATAAATCATGAATCATTAAATGAATCATGATTCATGAATCATGAATCATGAATCGAATCATGATTCATGAATCATGAATCATGAATCGAATCATGATTCATGAATCATGAATCATGAATCGAATCATGATTCATGAATCATGAATCATGAATCGAATCATGATTCATGAATCATGAATCGAATCATGATTCATGAATCATGAATCATGAACCGAATCATGATTCATGAATCACAAATCATGAATCGAATCATGATTCATGAATCGAATCATGAATCATGAACCGAATCATGATTCATGATTAATGAATCATGATTTGAATCATGATTCATGAATCATGAATCATGATTCGTGAATCACGAATCATGAATCATGATTCGTGAATCACGAATCATGAATCGAATCATGATTCATGAATCATGAATCATGAATCGAATCATGATTCATGAATCATGAATCATGATTCGTGAATCACGAATCATGAATCGAATCATGATTCATGAATCGAATTATGATTCATGAATCTTGAATCATGATTCGTGAATCACGAATCATGAATCGAATCATGATTCATGAATCGAATTATGATTCATGAATCTTGAATCATGATTCATGAATCATGAATCGAATCATAAATCATGAATTGAATCATAAATCATGAATCATTAAATGAATCATGATTCATGAATCATGAATCATGAATCGAATCATGATTCATGAATCATGAATCATGAATCGAATCATGATTCATGAATCATGAATCATGAATCGAATCATGATTCATGAATCATGAATCATGAATCGAATCATGATTCATGAATCATGAATCATGAATCGAATCATGATTCATGAATCGAATCATGATTCATAAATCATGAATCATGAATCGAATCATGATTCATGAATCATGAATCATGAATCGAATCATGATTCATGAATCATGAATCATGAATCGAATCATGATTCATGAATCGAATCATGATTCATGAATCATGAATCGAATCATGATTCATGAATCGAATCATGATTCATGAATCACAAAGCATGAATCGAATCATGATTCATGAATCGAATCATTAATCATGAATCGAATCATGATTCATGAATCGAATCATGATTCATGAATCATGAATCATGAATCGAATCATGATTCATGAATCATGAATCATGAATCGAATCATGATTCATGATTCATGAATCATGAATCATGAATCGAATCATGATTCATGAATCATGAATCATGAATCGAATCATTATTTATGAATCGAATCATGATTCATGAATCTTGAATCGAATCATGATTCATGATTAAAATCATGATTCGTGAATCATGAATCATGAATCGAATCATGATTCATGAATCAAATCATGATTCATGAATCGAATCATGATTCATGAATCATGAATCATGATTCATGAATCATGAATCATGAATCGAATCATGATTCATGAATCATGAATCATGAACCGAATCATGATTCATGAATCACAAATCATGAATGGAATCATGATTCATGAATGGAATCATGAATCATGAACCGAATCATGATTCATGAATCATGAATCATGAATCGAATCATGATTCATGAATCATGAATCATGAATCGAATCATGATTCATGAATCATGAATCATGATTCGTGAATCACGAATCATGAATCGAATCATGATTCATGAATCGAATTATGATTCATGAATCTTGAATCATGATTCATGAATCATGAATCGAATCATAAATCATGAATTGAATCATAAATCATGAATCATTAAATGAATCATGATTCATGAATCATGAATCATGAATCGAATCATGATTCATGAATCATGAATCATGAATCGAATCATGATTCATGAATCATGAATCATGAATCGAATCATGATTCATGAATCGAATCATGATTCATGAATCATGAATCATGAATCGAATCATGATTCATGAATCATGAATCATGAATCGAATCATGATTCATGAATCATGAATCATGAATCGAATCATGATTCATGAATCGAATCATGATTCATGAATCATGAATCGAATCATGATTCATGAATCGAATCATGATTCATGAATCACGAATCATGAATCGAATCATGATTCATGAATCGAATCATTAATCATGAATCGAATCATGATTCATGAATCGAATCATGAATCATGAATCGAATCATGATTCATGAATCATGAATCATGAATCGAATCATGATTCATGAATCGAATCATGATTCATGAATCGTGATTCATGATTCATGAATCATGAATCGAATCATGATTCATGAATCATGAATCATGATTCATGGTTCATGAATCGAATCATGATTCATGAATCGAATCATGATTCATGAATCACGAATCATGAATCGAATCATGATTCATGAATCGAATCATGATTCATGAATCGAATCATGATTCATGAATCGAATCATGAATCGAATCATGATTCATGAATCATGAATCATGAATCGAATCATGATTCATGAATCGAATCATGATTCATGAATCACGAATCATGAATCGAATCATGATTCATGAATCGAATCATGATTCATGAATCGAATCATGATTCATGAATCGAATCATGAATCGAATCATGATTCATGAATCATGAATCATGAATCGAATCATGATTCATGAATCGAATCATGATTCATGAATCGAATCATGATTCATGAATCGTGATTCATGATTCATGAATCATGAATCGAATCATGATTCATGAATCGAATCATGATTCATGAATCGTGATTCATGATTCATGAATCATGAATCGAATCATGATTCATGAATCATGAATCATGATTCATGGTTCATGAATCATGAATCGAATCATGTTTCATGAATCATGAATCATAAATTAAATCATGATTCATAAATCATAAATCATGAATCGAATCATGATTCATGAATCGAATCATGAATCATAAATCGAATCATTATTCATGAATCACAAATCATGAATCGAATCATGATTCATGAATTGAATCATGATTCATGAATCATGAATCATGATTCATGAATCACAAACCATGAATCGAATCATGATTCATGAATCGAATCATGATTCATGAATCATGAATCATGATTCATGAATCATGAATCATGATTCATGAATCATGAATCATGATTCATGAATCATGAATCATGAATCGAATCATGATTCATGAATCATGAATCATGATTCATGAATCACAAACCATGAATCGAATCATGATTCATGAATCGAATCATGATTCATGAATCATGAATCATGATTCATGAATCATGAATCATGAATCGAATCATGATTCATGAATCATGAATCATGATTCATGGTTCATGAATCATGAATCGAATCATGTTTCATGAATCATGAATCATGAATTAAATCATGATTCATAAATCATGAATCATGAATCGAATCATGATTCATGAATCGAATCATGATTCATGAATCGTGATTCATGATTCATGAATCATGAATCGAATCATGATTCATGAATCATGAATCATGATTCATGGTTCATGAATCATGAATCGAATCATGTTTCATGAATCATGAATCATAATTTAAATCATGATTCATAAATCATGAATCATGAATCGAATCATGATTCATGAATCGAATCATGATTCATGAATCATGAATCGAATCATGATTCATGAATCGAATCATGATTCATGAATCACGAATCATGAATCGAATCATGATTCATGAATCGAATCATTAATCATGAATCGAATCATGATTCATGAATCGAATCATGAATCATGAATCGAATCATGATTCATGAATCATGAATCATGAATCGAATCATGATTCATGAATCGAATCATGATTCATGAATCGAATCATGAATCGAATCATGATTCATGAATCATGAATCATGAATCGAATCATGATTCATGAATCGAATCATGATTCATGAATCGTGATTCATGATTCATGAATCATGAATCGAATCATGATTCATGAATCGAATCATGATTCATGAATCGTGATTCATGATTCATGAATCATGAATCGAATCATGATTCATGAATCATGAATCATGATTCATGGTTCATGAATCATGAATCGAATCATGTTTCATGAATCATGAATCATAAATTAAATCATGATTCATAAATCATAAATCATGAATCGAATCATGATTCATGAATCGAATCATGAATCATAAATCGAATCATTATTCATGAATCACAAATCATGAATCGAATCATGATTCATGAATTGAATCATGATTCATGAATCATGAATCATGATTCATGAATCACAAACCATGAATCGAATCATGATTCATGAATCGAATCATGATTCATGAATCATGAATCATGATTCATGAATCATGAATCATGATTCATGAATCATGAATCATGATTCATGAATCATGAATCATGAATCGAATCATGATTCATGAATCATGAATCATGATTCATGAATCACAAACCATGAATCGAATCATGATTCATGAATTGAATCATGATTCATGAATCATGAATCATGATTCATGAATCATGAATCATGAATCGAATCATGATTCATGAATCATGAATCATGAATCATGAATCGAATCATGATTCATGAATCATGAATCATGATTCATGGTTCATGAATCATGAATCGAATCATGTTTCATGAATCATGAATCATGAATTAAATCATGATTCATAAATCATGAATCATGAATCGAATCATGATTCATGAATCGAATCATGATTCATGAATCGTGATTCATGATTCATGAATCATGAATCGAATCATGATTCATGAATCATGAATCATGATTCATGGTTCATGAATCATGAATCGAATCATGTTTCATGAATCATGAATCATAATTTAAATCATGATTCATAAATCATGAATCATGAATCGAATCATGATTCATGAATCGAATCATGATTCATGAATCATGAATCGAATCATGATTCATGAATCGAATCATGATTCATGAATCACGAATCATGAATCGAATCATGATTCATGAATCGAATCATTAATCATGAATCGAATCATGATTCATGAATCGAATCATGAATCATGAATCGAATCATGATTCATGAATCATGAATCATGAATCGAATCATGATTCATGAATCGAATCATGATTCATGAATCGTGATTCATGATTCATGAATCATGAATTGAATCATGATTCATGAATCATGAATCATGATTCATGGTTCATGAATCGAATCATGATTCATGAATCGAATCATGATTCATGAATCACGAATCATGAATCGAATCATGATTCATGAATCGAATCATGATTCATGAATCGAATCATGAATCGAATCATGATTCATGAATCATGAATCATGAATCGAATCATGATTCATGAATCGAATCATGATTCATGAATCGAATCATGATTCATGAATCGTGATTCATGATTCATGAATCTTGAATCGAATCATGATTCATGAATCATGAATCATGATTCATGGTTCATGAATCATGAATCGAATCATGTTTCATGAATCATGAATCATGAATTAAATCATGATTCATAAATCATAAATCATGAATCGAATCATGATTCATGAATCGAATCATGATTCATAAATCGAATCATGATTCATGAATCACAAATCATGAATCGAATCATGATTCATGAATTGAATCATGATTCATAAATCATGAATCATGATTCATGAATCACAAACCAGGAATCGAATCATGATTCATGAATCGAATCATGATTCATGAATCATGAATCATGATTCATGAATCATGAATCATGAATCGAATCATATTTCATGAATCATGAATCATGAATTAAATCATGATTCATAAATCATGAATCATGAATCGAATCATGATTCATGAATCGAATCATGATTCATAAATCAAATCATGATTCATGAATCACAAATCATAAATCGAATCATGATTCATGAATCGAATCATGATTCATGAATCATGAATCATGATTCATGAATCGAATAAATCATGAATTCATGAATCATGAATCATGATTCATGAATCACAAACCATGAATCGAATCATGATTCATGAATCGAATCATGATTCATGAATCATGAATCATGATTCATGAATCGAATCATGATTCATGAATCATGAATCATGATTCATGAATCACAAACCATGAATCGAATCATGATTCATGAATCGAATCATGAATCATGAATCATGAATCGAATCATGTTTCATGAATCATGAATCATGAATCGAATCATGTTTCATGAATCATGAATCATGAATTAAATCATGATTCATAAATCATGAATCATGAATCGAATCATGATTCATGAATCGAATCATGATTCATAAATCAAATCATGATTCATGAATCACAAATCATGAATCGAATCATGATTCATGAATCGAATCATGATTCATGAATCGAATCATGATTCATGAATCATGAATCAAGAATCGAATCATGATTCATGAATCAAATCATGATTCATGAATCACAAATCATGATTCATGAATCACAAATCATGAATCGAATCATGATTCATGAATCGAATCATGATTCATGAATCATGAATCATGATTCATGAATCACAAATCATGAATCGAATCATGATTCATGAATCAAATCATGATTCATGAATCATGAATCATGATTCATGAATCATGAATCAAGAATCGAATCATGATTCATGAATCGAATCATGATTCATGAATCATGAATCGAATCATGATTCATGAATCGAATCATGAATCGAATCATGATTCATGAATCGAATCATGATTCATGAATCACGAATCATGAATCGAATCATGATTCATGAATCGAATCATTAATCATGAATCGAATCATGATTCATGAATCGAATCATGAATCATGAATCGAATCATGATTCATGAATCGAATCATGATTCATGAATCGTGATTCATGATTCATGAATCATGAATCGAATCATGATTCATGAATCATGAATCATGATTCATGGTTCATAAATCGAATCATGATTCATGAATCGAATCATGATTCATGAATCACGAATCATGAATCGAATCATGATTCATGAATTGAATCATGATTCATGAATCGAATCATGATTCATGTATCGAATCATGAATCGAATCATGATTCATGAATCGAATCATGAATCGAATCATGATTCATGAATCATGAATCATGAATCGAATCATGATTCATGAATCGAATCATGATTCATGAATCGAATCATGATTCATGAATCGTGATTCATGATTCATGAATCATGAATCGAATCATGTTTCATGAATCATGAATCATGAATTAAATCATGATTCATAAATCATGAATCATGAATCGAATCATGATTCATGGTTCATGAATCATGAATCGAATCATGTTTCATGAATCATGAATCATGAATTAAATCATGATTCATAAATCATGAATCATGAATCGAATCATGATTCATGAATCGAATCATGATTCATAAATTGAATCATGATTCATGAATCACAAATCATGAATCGAATCATGATTCATGAATCATGAATCATGATCCATGAATCACAAACCATGAATCGAATCATGATTCATGAATCGAATCATGATTCATGAATCATGAATCATGATTCATGAATCATGAATCATGATTCATGAATCATGAATCATGAATCATGAATCGAATCATGTTTCATGAATCATGAATCATGAATCGAATCATGTTTCATGAATCATGAATCATGAATTAAATCATGATTCATAAATCATGAATCATGAATCGAATCATGTTTCATGAATCATGATTCATGAATCGAATCATGATTCATTAATCATGAATCATGATTCATGAATCACAAATCATGAATCGAATCATGATTCATGAATCGAATCATGATTCATGAATCGAATCATGATTCATGAATCATGAATCAAGAATCGAATCATGATTCATGAATCATGAATCAAGAATCGAATCATGATTCATAAATCGAATCATGATTCATGAATCATGAATCATGATTCACGAATCATGAATCATGATTCATGAATCATGAATCAAGAATCGAATCATGATTCATGAATCGAATCATGAATCGAATCATGATTCATGAATCATGAATCATGAATCGAATCATGAATCATGAATCGAATCATGAATCGAATCATGATTCATGAATCGAATCATGATTCATGAATCGTGATTCATGATTCATGAATCATGAATCGAATCATGATTCATGAATCATGAATCATGATTCATGAATCATGAATCATGATTCATGGTTCATGAATCATGAATCGAATCATGTTTCATGAATCATAAATCATTTATTAAATCATGATTCATAAATCTAGAATCATGAATCGAATCATGATTCATGAATCGAATCATGATTCATAAATCGAATCATGATTCATGAATCACAAATCATGAATCGAATCATGATTCATGAATCATGAATCATGATCCATGAATCACAAACCATGAATCGAATCATGATTCATGAATCTAATCATGATTCATGAATCATGAATCATGATTCATGAATCATGAATCATGATTCATGAATCATGAATCATGATTCATGAATCATGAATCATGAATCGAATCATGTTTCATGAATCATGAATCATGAATCGAATCATGTTTCATGAATCATGAATCATGAATTAAATCATGATTCATAAATCATGAATCATGAATCGAATCATGTTTCATGAATCATGATTCATGAATCGAATCATGATTCATTAATCATGAATCATGATTCATGAATCACAAATCATGAATCGAATCATGATTCATGAATCGAATCATGATTCATGAATCGAATCATGATTCATGAATCATGAATCAAGAATCGAATCATGATTCATGAATCATGATTCAAGAATCGAATCATGATTCATAAATCGAATCATGATTCATGAATCATGAATCATGATTCATGAATCATGAATCATGATTCATGAATCATGAATCAAGAATCGAATCATGATTCATGAATCGAATCATGAATCGAATCATGATTCATGAATCATGAATCATGAATCGAATCATGAATCATGAATCGAATCATGATTCATGAATCATGAATCATGAATCGAATCATGATTCATGAATCGAATCATGATTCATGAATCGTGATTCATGATTCATGAATCGTGATTCATGATTCATGAATCATGAATCGAATCATGATTCATGAATCATGAATCATGATTCATGGTTCATGAATCATGAATCGAATCATGTTTCATGAATCATAAATCATGAATTAAATCATGATTCATAAATCATGAATCATGAATCGAATCATGATTCATGAATCGAATCATGATTCATGAATCGTGATTCATGATTCATGAATCATGAATCGAATCATGATTCATGAATCATGAATCGAATCATGATTCATGAATCATGAATCATGATTCATGGTTCATGAATCATGAATCGAATCATGTTTCATGAATCATGAATCATGAATTAAATCATGATTCATAAATCATGAATCATGAATCGAATCATGATTCATGAATCGAATCATGATTCATAAATCGAATCATGATTCATGAATCACAAATCATGAATCGAATCATGATTCATGAATCGAATCATGATTCATGAATCATGAATCATGATTCATGAATCATGAATCATGATTCATGAATCACAAACCATGAATCGAATCATGATTCATGAATCATGAATCATGATTCATGAATCACAAACCATGAATCGAATCATGATTCATGAATCGAATCATGATTCATGAATCATGAATCATGATTCATGAATCATGAATCATGAATCGATTTATGTTTCATGAATCATGAATCATGAATTAAATCATGATTCATAAATCATGAATCATGAATCGAATCATGATTCATGAATCGAATCATGATTCATAAATCAAATCATGATTCATGAATCACAAATCATGAATCGAATCATGATTCATGAATCGAATCATGATTCATGAATCATGAATCATGATTCATGAATCGAATCATGATTCATGAATCATGAATCATGATTCATGAATCATGAATCATGATTCATGAATCATGAATCATGATTCATGAATCATGAATCATGATTCATGAATCATGAATCATGATTCATGAATCATGAATCATGATTCATGAATCATGAATCATGATTCATGAATCATGAATCATGAATCGAATCATGTTTCATGAATCATGAATCATGAATCGAATCATGTTTCATGAATCATGAATCATGAATTAAATCATGATTCATAAATCATGAATCATGAATCGAATCATGATTCATGAATCGAATCATGATTCATAAATCAAATCATGATTCATGAATCAAAAATCATGAATCGAATCATGATTCATGAATCGAATCATGATTCATAAATCATGAATCATGATTCATGAATCACAAATCATGAATCGAATCATGATTCATGAATCGAATCATGATTCATGAATCGAATCATGATTCATGAATCATGATTCATAAATCGAATCATGATTCATGAATCATGAATCATGATTCATGAATCATGAATCATGAATCAAGAATCGAATCATGATTCATAAATCGAATCATGATTCATGAATCATGAATCATGATTCTTGATTCATGAATCATGAATCATGAATCATGATTCATGAATCATGAATCATGAACCGAATCATGATTCATGAATCATGAATCATGAATCGAATCATGATTCATGAATCATGAATCATGAATCGAATCATGATTCATGAATCATGAATCATGAATCGAATCATGATTCATGAATCATTATTTATGAATCGAATCATGATTCATGAATCATGAATCATGAATCGAATCATGATTCATGATTAAAATCATGATTCGTGAATCATGAATCATGAATCGAATCATGATTCATGAATCAAATCATGATTCATGAATCAAATCATGATTCATGAATCATGAATTATGATTCATGAATCATGAATCATGAATCGAATCATGATTCATGAATCATGAATCATGAACCGAATCATGATTCATGAATCACAAATCATGAATCGAATCATGATTCATGAATCGAATCATGAATCATGAACCGAATCATGATTCATGAATCATGAATCATGAATCGAATCATGATTCATGAATCATGAATCATGATTCGTGAATCACGAATCATGAATCGAATCATGATTCATGAATCGAATTATGATTCATGAATCTTGAATCATGATTCATGAATCATGAATCGAATCATAAATCATGAATTGAATCATAAATCATGAATCATTAAATGAATCATGATTCATGAATCATGAATCATGAATCGAATCATGATTCATGAATCATGAATCGAATCATGATTCATGAATCATGAATCATGAATCGAATCATGATTCATGAATCGAATCATGATTCATGAATCATGAATCATGAATCGAATCATGATTCATGAATCATGAATCATGAATCGAATCATGATTCATGAATCATGAATCATGAATCGAATTATGATTCATGAATCGAATCATGATTCATGAATCATGAATCGAATCATGATTCATGAATCGAATCATGATTCATGAATCACGAATCATGAATCGAATCATGATTCATGAATCGAATCATGATTCATGAATCGAATCATGATTCATGAATCGAATTATGAATCATGAATCGAATCATGATTCATGAATCATGAATCATGAATCGAATCATGATTCATGAATCGAATCATGATTCATGAATCGTGATTCATGATTCATGAATCATGAATCGAATCATGATTCACGAATCATGAATCGAATCATGATTCATGAATCGAATCATGATTCATGAATCGAATCATGATTCATGAATCACGAATCATGAATCGAATCATGATTCATGAATCGAATCATGATTCATGAATCGAATCATGATTCATGAATCGAATCATGATTCATGAATCGAATCATGAATCGAATCATGATTCATGAATCATGAATCATGAATCATGAATCATGAATCGAATCATGATTCATGAATTGAATCATGATTCATGAATCGTGATTCATGATTCATGAATCATGAATCGAATCATGATTCATGAATCATGAATCATGATTCATGGTTCATGAATCATGAATCGAATCATGTTTCATGAATCATGAATCATGAATTAAATCATGATTCATAAATCATGAATCATGAATCGAATCATGATTCATGAATCGAATCATGATTCATAAATCGAATCATGATTCATGAATCACAAATCATGAATCGAATCATGATTCATGAATCATTATTTATGAATCGAATCATGATTCATGAATCATGAATCATGAATCGAATCATGATTCATGATTAAAATCATGATTCGTGAATCATGAATCATGAATCGAATCATGATTCATGAATCAAATCATGATTCATGAATCAAATCATGATTCATGAATCATGAATTATGATTCATGAATCATGAATCATGAATCGAATCATGATTCATGAATCATGAATCATGAACCGAATCATGATTCATGAATCACAAATCATGAATCGAATCATGATTCATGAATCGAATCATGAATCATGAACCGAATCATGATTCATGAATCATGAATCATGAATCGAATCATGATTCATGAATCATGAATCATGATTCGTGAATCACGAATCATGAATCGAATCATGATTCATGAATCGAATTATGATTCATGAATCTTGAATCATGATTCATGAATCATGAATCGAATCATAAATCATGAATTGAATCATAAATCATGAATCATTAAATGAATCATGATTCATGAATCATGAATCATGAATCGAATCATGATTCATGAATCATGAATCATGAATCGAATCATGATTCATGAATCATGAATCATGAATCGAATCATGATTCATGAATCGAATCATGATTCATGAATCATGAATCATGAATCGAATCATGATTCATGAATCATGAATCATGAATCGAATCATGATTCATGAATCATGAATCATGAATCGAATTATGATTCATGAATCGAATCATGATTCATGAATCATGAATCGAATCATGATTCATGAATCGAATCATGATTCATGAATCACGAATCATGAATCGAATCATGATTCATGAATCGAATCATGATTCATGAATCGAATCATGATTCATGAATCGAATTATGAATCATGAATCGAATCATGATTCATGAATCATGAATCATGAATCGAATCATGATTCATGAATCGAATCATGATTCATGAATCGTGATTCATGATTCATGAATCATGAATCGAATCATGATTCACGAATCATGAATCGAATCATGATTCATGAATCGAATCATGATTCATGAATCGAATCATGATTCATGAATCACGAATCATGAATCGAATCATGATTCATGAATCGAATCATGATTCATGAATCGAATCATGATTCATGAATCGAATCATGAATCGAATCATGATTCATGAATCATGAATCATGAATCATGAATCATGAATCGAATCATGATTCATGAATTGAATCATGATTCATGAATCGTGATTCATGATTCATGAATCATGAATCGAATCATGATTCATGAATCATGAATCATGATTCATGGTTCATGAATCATGAATCGAATCATGTTTCATGAATCATGAATCATGAATTAAATCATGATTCATAAATCATGAATCATGAATCGAATCATGATTCATGAATCGAATCATGATTCATAAATCGAATCATGATTCATGAATCACAAATCATGAATCGAATCATGATTCATGAATCGAATCATGATTCATGAATCATGAATCATGATTCATGAATCATGAATCATGATTCATGAATCACAAACCATGAATCGAATCATGATTCATGAATCATGAATCATGATTCATGAATCACAAACCATGAATCGAATCATGATTCATGAATCGAATCATGATTCATGAATCATGAATCATGATTCATGAATCATGAATCATGAATCGATTTATGTTTCATGAATCATGAATCATGAATTAAATCATGATTCATAAATCATGAATCATGAATCGAATCATGATTCATGAATCGAATCATGATTCATAAATCAAATCATGATTCATGAATCACAAATCATGAATCGAATCATGATTCATGAATCGAATCATGATTCATGAATCATGAATCATGATTCATGAATCGAATCATGATTCATGAATCATGAATCATGATTCATGAATCATGAATCATGATTCATGAATCATGAATCATGATTCATGAATCATGAATCATGATTCATGAATCATGAATCATGATTCATGAATCATGAATCATGATTCATGAATCATGAATCATGATTCATGAATCATGAATCATGAATCGAATCATGTTTCATGAATCATGAATCATGAATCGAATCATGTTTCATGAATCATGAATCATGAATTAAATCATGATTCATAAATCATGAATCATGAATCGAATCATGATTCATGAATCGAATCATGATTCATAAATCAAATCATGATTCATGAATCAAAAATCATGAATCGAATCATGATTCATGAATCGAATCATGATTCATAAATCATGAATCATGATTCATGAATCACAAATCATGAATCGAATCATGATTCATGAATCGAATCATGATTCATGAATCGAATCATGATTCATGAATCATGATTCATAAATCGAATCATGATTCATGAATCATGAATCATGATTCATGAATCATGAATCATGAATCAAGAATCGAATCATGATTCATAAATCGAATCATGATTCATGAATCATGAATCATGATTCTTGATTCATGAATCATGAATCATGAATCATGATTCATGATTCATGAATCATGAATCATGAACCGAATCATGATTCATGAATCATGAATCATGAATCGAATCATGATTCATGAATCATGAATCATGAATCGAATCATGATTCATGAATCATGAATCATGAATCGAATCATGATTCATGAATCATTATTTATGAATCGAATCATGATTCATGAATCATGAATCATGAATCGAATCATGATTCATGATTAAAATCATGATTCGTGAATCATGAATCATGAATCGAATCATGATTCATGAATCAAATCATGATTCATGAATCAAATCATGATTCATGAATCATGAATTATGATTCATGAATCATGAATCATGAATCGAATCATGATTCATGAATCATGAATCATGAACCGAATCATGATTCATGAATCACAAATCATGAATCGAATCATGATTCATGAATCGAATCATGAATCATGAACCGAATCATGATTCATGAATCATGAATCATGAATCGAATCATGATTCATGAATCATGAATCATGATTCGTGAATCACGAATCATGAATCGAATCATGATTCATGAATCGAATTATGATTCATGAATCTTGAATCATGATTCATGAATCATGAATCGAATCATAAATCATGAATTGAATCATAAATCATGAATCATTAAATGAATCATGATTCATGAATCATGAATCATGAATCGAATCATGATTCATGAATCATGAATCATGAATCGAATCATGATTCATGAATCATGAATCATGAATCGAATCATGATTCATGAATCGAATCATGATTCATGAATCATGAATCATGAATCGAATCATGATTCATGAATCATGAATCATGAATCGAATCATGATTCATGAATCATGAATCATGAATCGAATTATGATTCATGAATCGAATCATGATTCATGAATCATGAATCGAATCATGATTCATGAATCGAATCATGATTCATGAATCACGAATCATGAATCGAATCATGATTCATGAATCGAATCATGATTCATGAATCGAATCATGATTCATGAATCGAATTATGAATCATGAATCGAATCATGATTCATGAATCATGAATCATGAATCGAATCATGATTCATGAATCGAATCATGATTCATGAATCGTGATTCATGATTCATGAATCATGAATCGAATCATGATTCACGAATCATGAATCGAATCATGATTCATGAATCGAATCATGATTCATGAATCGAATCATGATTCATGAATCACGAATCATGAATCGAATCATGATTCATGAATCGAATCATGATTCATGAATCGAATCATGATTCATGAATCGAATCATGAATCGAATCATGATTCATGAATCATGAATCATGAATCATGAATCATGAATCGAATCATGATTCATGAATTGAATCATGATTCATGAATCGTGATTCATGATTCATGAATCATGAATCGAATCATGATTCATGAATCATGAATCATGATTCATGGTTCATGAATCATGAATCGAATCATGTTTCATGAATCATGAATCATGAATTAAATCATGATTCATAAATCATGAATCATGAATCGAATCATGATTCATGAATCGAATCATGATTCATAAATCGAATCATGATTAATGAATCACAAATCATGAATCGAATCATGATTCATGAATCGAATCATGATTCATGAATCATGAATCATGATTCATGAATCACAAACCATGAATCGAATCATGATTCATGAATCGAATCATGATTCATGAATCATGAATCATGATTCATGAATCATGAATCATGATTCATGAATCATGAATCATGATTCATGAATCATGAATCATGAATCGAATCATGTTTCATGAATCATGAATCATGAATCGAATCATGTTTCATGAATCATGAATCATGAATTAAATCATGATTCATAAATCATGAATCATGAATCGAATCATGATTCATGAATCGAATCATGATTCATAAATCAAATCATGATTCATGAATCACAAATCATGAATCGAATCATGATTCATGAATCGAATCATGATTCATGAATCGAATCATGATTCATGAATCATGAATCAAGAATCGAATCATGATTCATGAATCATGAATCAAGAATCGAATCATGATTCATAAATCGAATCATGATTCATGAATCATGAATCATGATTCATGAATCATGAATCATGATTCATGAATCATGAATCATGAATCAAGAATCGAATCATGATTCATAAATCGAATCATGATTCATGAATCATGAATCATGATTCATGAATCATGAATCATGATTCATGAATCATGAATCAAGAATCGAATCATGATTCATGAATCGAATCATGAATCGAATCATGATTCATGAATCATGAATCATGAATCGAATCATGATTCATGAATCGAATCATGATTCATGAATCGTGATTCATGATTCATGAATCATGAATCGAATCATGATTCATGAATCATGATTCATGAATCATGATTCGATTCATGATTCATGATTTATGAAACATGATTCGATTCATGATTCATGATTCATGAATCATGATTCATGATTCATGAATCATGATTCATGATTCATGAATCATGATTCGATTCATGAATCATGATTCGATTCATGATTTGTGATTCATGAATCATGATTCGATTTATGAATCATGATTCGATTCATGAATCATGATTCGATTCATGATTCATGATTTATGAATCATGATTTAATTTATGATTCATGAATCATGAATCATGAATCGAATCATGATTCATGAATCGAATCATGATTCATGAATCGTGATTCATGATTCATGAATCATGAATCGAATCATGATTCATGAATCATGAATCATGATTCATGGTTCATGAATCATGAATCGAATCATGTTTCATGAATCATGAATCATAAATTAAATCATGATTCATAAATCATGAATCATGAATCGAATCATGATTCATGAATCGAATCATGATTCATAAATCGAATCATGATTCATGAATCACAAATCATGAATCGAATCATGATTCATGAATCGAATCATGATTCATGAATCATGAATCATGATTCATGAATCATGAATCATGATTCATGAATCATGAATCATGAATCGAATCATGTTTCATAAATCATGAATCATGAATTAAATCATGATTCATAAATCATGAATCATGAATCGAATCATGATTCATGAATCGAATCATGATTCATAAATCAAATCATGATTCATGAATCACAAATCATGAATCGAATCATGATTCATGAATCGAATCATGATTCATGAATCATGAATCATGATTCATGAATCATGAATCATGAATCATGATTCATGAATCATGAATCATGATTCATGAATCATGAATCATGAATCGAATCATGTTTCATGAATCATGAATCATGAATCGAATAATGTTTCATGAATCATGAATCATGAATTAAATCATGATTCATAAATCATGAATCATGAATCGAATCATGATTCATGAATCGAATCATGATTCATAAATCAAATCATGATTCATGAATCACAAATCATGAATCGAATCATGATTCATGAATCGAATCATGATTCATGAATCGAATCATGATTCATGAATCACAAATCATGAATCGAATCATGATTCATGAATCGAATCATGATTCATGAATCATGAATCAAGAATCGAATCATGATTCATGAATCATGAATCAAGAATCGAATCATGATTCATAAATCGAATCATGATTCATGAATCATGAATCATGATTCATGAATCATGAATCATGAATCAAGAATCGAATTATGATTCATAAATCGAATCATGATTCATGAATCATGAATCAAGAATCGAATCATGATTCATGAATCATGAATCATGATTCATGAATCATGAATCATGATTCATGAATCATGAATCATGAATCGAATCATGTTTCATGAATCATGAATCTTGAATTAAATCATGATTCATAAATCATGAATCATGAATCGAATCATGATTCATGAATCGAATCATGATTCATAAATCAAATCATGATTCATGAATCACAAATCATGAATCGAATCATGATTCATGAATCGAATCATGATTCATGAATCATGAATCATGATTCATGAATCACAAATCATGAATCGAATCATGATTCATGAATCGAATCATGATTCATGAATCATGAATCATGATTCATGAATCATGAATCATGAATCGAATCATGTTTCATGAATCATGAATCATGAATTAAATCATGATTCATAAATCATGAATCAAGAATCGAATCATGATTCATAAATCGAATCATGATTCATGAATCATGAATTATGATTCTTGAATCATGAATCATGAATCAAGAATCGAATCATGATTCATAAATCGAATCATGATTCATGAATCATGAATCATGATTCATGAATCATGAATCATGAATCATGAATCATGAATCAAGAATCGAATCATGATTCATGAATCGAATCATGATTCATGAATCACGAATCATGAATCGAATCATGATTCATGAATCATGAATCATGAATCATGAATCATGATTCATGAATCATGAATCATGAACCGAATCATGATTCATGAATCATGAATCATGAATCATGAATCATGAATCATGATTCATGAATCATGAATCATGAACCGAATCATGATTCATGAATCATGAATCATGAATCGAATCATGATTCATGAATCATGAATCATGAATCGAATCATGATTCATGAATCATGAATCATGAATCGAATCATGATTCATGAATCATGAATCATGAATCGAATCATTATTTATGAATCGAATCATGATTCATGAATCATGAATCATGAACCGAATCATGATTCATGAATCACAAATCATGAATCGAATCATGATTCATGAATCGAATCATGAATCATGAACCGAATCATGATTCATGAATCATGAATCATGAATCGAATCATGATTCATGATTAAAATCATGATTCGTGAATCATGAATCATGAATCGAATCATGATTCATGAATCAAATCATGATTCATGAATCGAATCATGATTCATGAATCATGAATCATGATTCATGAATCATGAATCATGAATCGAATCATGATTCATGAATCATGAATCATGAACCGAATCATGATTCATGAATCACAAATCATGAATCGAATCATGATTCATGAATCGAATCATGAATCATGAACCGAATCATGATTCATGAATCATGAATCATGAATCGAATCATGATTCATGAATCATGAATCATGAATCGAATCATGATTCATGAATCATGAATCATGAATCGAATCATGATTCATGAATCGAATCATGATTCATGAATCGTGATTCATGATTCATGAATCATGAATCGAATCATGATTCATGAATCATGAATCATGATTCATGGTTCATGAATCATGAATCGAATCATGTTTCATGAATCATGAATCATGAATTAAATCATGATTCATAAATCATGAATCATGAATCGAATCATGATTCATGAATCGAATCATGATTCATAAATCGAATCATGATTCATGAATCACAAATCATGAATCGAATCATGATTCATGAATCGAATCATGATTCATGAATCATGAATCATGATTCATGAATCATGAATCATGAATCGAATCATGATTCATGAATCATGAATCATGATTCATGAATCATGAATCATGAATCGAATCATGTTTCATGAATCATGAATCATGAATCGAATCATGTTTCATGAATCATGAATCATGAATTAAATCATGATTCATAAATCATGAATCATGAATCGAATCATGATTCATGAATCGAATCATGATTCATAAATCAAATCATGATTCATGAATCACAAATCATGAATCGAATCATGATTCATGAATCATGAATCATGATTCATGAATCAGAAATCATGAATCGAATCATGATTCATGAATCGAATCATGATTCATGAATCGAATCATGATTCATGAATCATGAATCAAGAATCGAATCATGATTCATGAATCATGAATCAAGAATCGAATCATGATTCATAAATCGAATCATGATTCATGAATCATGAATCATGATTCATGAATCATGAATCATGATTCGGTTCATGATTCATAAATAGAATCATGAATCATGATTCGATTCATGATTTGTGATTCATGAATCATGATTCGATTCATAAATAATGATTCGATTCATGATTCATGATTCATGAATCATGATTCGATTCATGATTCATGATTCATGAATCATGATTCGATTCATGATTCATGATTCATGAATCATGATTCGATTCATGATTCATGATTCATGAATCATGATTCGGTTCATGATTCATGATTCATGAATCATGATTCATGATTCATGATTCATGATTCATGAATCATGATTCGATTCATGATTCGTGATTCATAAATCATGATTCGATTCATGAATCATGATTCGATTCTTGATTCATGATTCATGAATCATGATTCGATTCTTGATTCATGATTCATGATTCATGAATCATAATTCATGATTCATGATTCAAGATTCATGAATCATGATTCATGATTCATGAATCATGATTCGATTCATGAATCATGATTCGATTCATGATTTGTGATTCATGAATCATGATTCATGATTCATGAATCATGATTCATGATTCATGAATCATGATTCGATTCATGAATCATGATTCGATTCATGATTTGTGATTCATGAATCATGATTTGATTTATGAATCATGATTCGATTCATGAATCATGATTCGATTCATGATTCATGATTTATGAATCATGATTTAATTCATGATTCATGATTCATGAAACATGATTCGATTCATGATTCATGATTCATGAATCATGATTCATGATTCATGAATCATGATTCATGATTCATGAATCATGATTCATGATTCATGAATCATGATTCATGATTCATGAATCATGATTCATGATTCATGAATCATGATTCATGATTCATGAATCATGATTCATGATTCATGAATCATGATTCGATTCATGATTCATGAATCATGATTCGATTCATAAATCATGATTCGATTCATGGTTTGTGATTCATGAATCATGATTCATGATTCATGAATCATGATTTGATTCATGAATCATGAATCATGATTCATGAATCATGAATCATGATTCATGAATCATGAATCAAGAATCGAATCATGATTAATGAATCATGAATCATGAATCGAATCATGATTCATGAATCGAATCATGATTAATGAATCATGAATCATGAATCGAATCATGATTCATGAATCGAATCATGATTCATGAATCGTGATTCATGATTCATGAATCATGAATCGAATCATGATTCATGAATCATGAATCATAATTCATGGTTCATGAATCATGAATCGAATCATGTTTCATGAATCATGAATCATGAATTAAATCATGATTCATAAATCATGAATCATGAATCGAATCATGATTCATGAATCGAATCATGATTCATAAATCGAATCATGATTCATGAATCACAAATCATGAATCGAATCATGATTCATGAATCACAAATCATGAATCGAATCATGATTCATGAATCGAATCATGATTCATGAATCATGAATCATGATTCATGAATCACAAACCATGAATCGAATCATGATTCATGAATCGAATCATGATTCATGAATCATGAATCATGATTCATGAATCATGAATCAAATCATGATTCATGAATCGAATCATGATTCATAAATCAAATCATGATTCATGAATCACAAATCATGAATCGAATCATGATTCATGAATCGAATCATGTTTCATGAATCATGAATCATGATTCATGAATCACAAACCATGAATCGAATCATGATTCATGAATCGAATCATGATTCATGAATCATGAATCATGATTCATGAATCATGAATCATGATTCATGAATCATGAATCATGAATCGAATCATGTTTCATGAATCATGAATCATGAATTAAATCATGATTCATAAATCATGAATCATGAATCGAATCATGATTCATGAATCGAATCATGATTCATAAATCAAATCATGATTCATGAATCACAAATCATGAATCGAATCATGATTCATGAATCGAATCATGATTCATAAATCTTGAATCATGATTCATGAATCACAAACCATGAATCAAATCATGATTCATGAATCGAATCAGGATTCATGAATCATGAATCAAGAATCGAATCATGATTCATAAATCGAATCATGATTCATGAATCATGAATCATGATTCATGAATCATGAATCATGAATCAAGAATCGAATCATGATTCATAAATCGAATCATGAATCAAGAATCGAATCATGATTCATAAATCGAATCATGATTCATGAATCATGAATCAAGAATCGAATCATGATTCATGAATCGAATCATGAATCGAATCATGATTCATGAATCATGAATCATGAATCGAATCATGAATCATGAATCGAATCATGATTCATGAATCGAATCATGAATCATGAATCGAATCATGATTCATGAATCATGAATCATGAATCGAATCATGAATCATGAATCGAATCATGATTCATGAATCATGAATCATGAATCGAATCATGAATCATGAATCGAATCATGATTCATGAATCATGAATCATGAATCGAATCATGATTCATGAATCATGAATCATGAATCGAATCATGAATCATGAATCGAATCATGATTCATGAATCATGAATCATGAATCGAATCATGATTCATGAATCGAATCATGATTCATGAATCGAATCATGATTCATGAATCATGAATCATGAATCGAATCATGATTCATGAATCGAATCATGATTCATGAATCGTGATTCATGATTCATGAATCATGAATCGAATCATGATTCATGAATCATGAATCATGATTCATGGTTCATGAATCATGAATCGAATCATGTTTCATGAATCATGAATCATAAATTAAATCATGATTCATAAATCATGAATCATGAATCGAATCATGATTCATGAATCGAATCATGATTCATAAATCGAATCATGATTCATGAATCACAAATCATGAATCGAATCATGATTCATAAATCGAATCATGATTCATGAATCATGAATCATGATTCATGAATCACAAACCATGAATCGAATCATGATTCATGAATCGAATCATGATTCATGAATCATGAATCATGATTCATGAATCATGAATCATGATTCATGAATCATGAATCATGAATCATGAATCATGAATCGAATCATGTTTCATGAATCATGAATCATGAATTAAATCATGATTCATAAATCATGAATCATGAATCGAATCATGATTCATGAATCGAATCATGATTCATAAATCAAATCATGATTCATGAATCACAAATCATGAATCGAATCATGATTCATGAATCGAATCATGATTCATGAATCATGAATCATGATTCATGAATCACAAATCATGAATCGAATCATGATTCATGAATCGAATCATGATTCATGAATCATGAATCAAGAATCGAATCATGATTCATGAATCATGAATCAAGAATCGAATCATGATTCATAAATCGAATCATGATTCATGAATCATGAATCATGATTCATGAATCATGAATCATGAATCATGAATCATGATTCATGAATCATGAATCATGATTCATGAATCATGAATCAAGAATCGAATCATGATTCATGAATCATGAATCATGATTCATGAATCATGAATCATGATTCATGAATCATGAATCATGAATCGAATCATGTTTCATGAATCATGAATCATGAATTAAATCATGATTCATAAATCATGAATCATGAATCGAATCATGATTCATGAATCGAATCATGATTCATAAATCAAATCATGATTCATGAATCACAAATCATGAATCGAATCATGATTCATAAATCGAATCATGATTCATGAATCATGAATCATGATTCATGAATCACAAATCATGAATCGAATCATGATTCATGAATCGAATCATGATTCATGAATCATGAATCATGATTCATGAATCATGAATCAAGAATCGAATCATGATTCATAAATCGAATCATGATTCATGAATCATGAATTATGATTCTTGAATCATGAATCATGAATCAAGAATCGAATCATGATTCATAAATCGAATCATGATTCATGAATCATGAATCATGATTCATGAATCATGAATCATGAATCATGAATCAAGAATTGAATCATGATTCATGAATCGAATCATGATTCATGAATCACGAATCATGAATCGAATCATGATTCATGAATCATGAATCATGAATCATGAATCATGATTCATGAATCATGAATCATGAACCGAATCATGATTCATGAATCATGAATCATGAATCATGAATCATGAATCATGATTCATGAATCATGAATCATGAACCGAATCATGATTCATGAATCATGAATCATGAATCGAATCATGATTCATGAATCATGAATCATGAATCGAATCATGATTCATGAATCATGAATCATGAATCGAATCATGATTCATGAATCATGAATCATGAATCGAATCATTATTTATGAATCGAATCATGATTCATGAATCACAATTCATGAATCGAATCATGATTCATGAATCGAATCATGATTCATGAATC
Organism: Mixophyes australis; assembly: GCA_036250195.1. NCBI lineage: Eukaryota > Metazoa > Chordata > Amphibia > Anura > Limnodynastidae > Mixophyes > Mixophyes australis. The sequence continues at coordinate 1,117,729 of JAVHZZ010000023.1, read as the reverse complement.
ATGAATCATGATTCATGAATCACAAATCATGAATCGAATCATGATTCATGAATCGAATCATGATTCATGAATCATGAATCAAGAATCGAATCATGATTCATGAATCATGAATCAAGAATCGAATCATGATTCATAAATCGAATCATGATTCATGAATCATGAATCATGATTCATGAATCATGAATCATGAATCAAGAATCAAATTATGATTCATAAATCGAATCATGATTCATGAATCATGAATCAAGAATCGAATCATGATTCATGAATCATGAATCATGATTCATGAATCATGAATCATGATTCATGAATCACAAATCATGAATCGAATCATGATTCATAAATCGAATCATGATTCATGAATCATGAATCATGATTCATGAATCACAAATCATGAATCGAATCATGATTCATGAATCGAATCATGATTCATGAATCATGAATCATGATTCATGAATCATGAATCAAGAATCGAATCATGATTCATAAATCGAATCATGATTCATGAATCATGAATTATGATTCTTGAATCATGAATCATGAATCAAGAATCGAATCATGATTCATAAATCGAATCATGATTCATGAATCATGAATCATGATTCATGAATCATGAATCATGAATCATGAATCATGAATCAAGAATTGAATCATGATTCATGAATCGAATCATGATTCATGAATCACGAATCATGAATCGAATCATGATTCATGAATCATGAATCATGAATCATGAATCATGATTCATGAATCATGAATCATGAACCGAATCATGATTCATGAATCATGAATCATGAATCATGAATCATGAATCATGAATCATGAATCATGATTCATGAATCATGAATCATGAACCGAATCATGATTCATGAATCATGAATCATGAATCGAATCATGATTCATGAATCATGAATCATGAATCGAATCATGATTCATGAATCATGAATCATGAATCGAATCATGATTCATGAATCATGAATCATGAATCGAATCATTATTTATGAATCGAATCATGATTCATGAATCATGAATCATGAATCGAATCATGATTCATGATTAAAATCATGATTCGTGAATCATGAATCATGAATCGAATCATGATTCATGAATCAAATCATGATTCATGAATCGAATCATGATTCATGAATCATGAATCATGATTCATGAATCATGAATCATGAATCGAATCATGATTCATGAATCATGAATCATGAACCGAATCATGATTCATGAATCACAAATCATGAATCGAATCATGATTCATGAATCGAATCATGAATCATGAACCGAATCATGATTCATGAATCATGAATCATGAATCGAATCATGATTCATGAATCATGAATCATGAATCGAATCATGATTCATGAATCATGAATCATGAATCGAATCATGATTCATGAATCGAATCATGATTCATGAATCGTGATTCATGATTCATGAATCATGAATCATGATTCATGGTTCATGAATCATGAATCGAATCATGTTTCATGAATCATGAATCATGAATTAAATCATGATTCATAAATCATGAATCATGAATCGAATCATGATTCATGAATCGAATCATGATTCATAAATCGAATCATGATTCATGAATCACAAATCATGAATCGAATCATGATTCATGAATCGAATCATGAATCATGAACCGAATCATGATTCATGAATCATGAATCATGAATCGAATCATGATTCATGAGTCATGAATCATGAATCGAATCATGATTCATGAATCATGAATCATGAATCGAATCATGATTCATGAATCGAATCATGATTCATGAATCGTGATTCATGATTCATGAATCATGAATCGAATCATGATTCATGAATCATGAATCATGAATCGAATCATGATTCATGAATCATGAATCGAATCATGTTTCATGAATCATGAATCATGAATTAAATCATGATTCATAAATCATGAATCATGAATCGAATCATGATTCATGAATCGAATCATGATTCATAAATCGAATCATGATTCATGAATCACAAATCAAGAATCGAATCATGATTCATGAATCGAATCATGATTCATGAATCATGAATCATGATTCATGAATCACAAACCATGAATCGAATCATGATTCATGAATCGAATCATGATTCATGAATCATGAATCATGATTCATGAATCATGAATCATGAATCAAATCATGATTCATGAATCGAATCATGATTCATAAATCAAATCATGATTCATGAATCACAAATCATGAATCGAATCATGATTCATGAATCGAATCATGATTCATGAATCATGAATCATGATTCATGAATCACAAACCATGAATCGAATCATGATTCATGAATCGAATCATGATTCATGAATCATGAATCATGATTCATGAATCATGAATCATGAATCATGATTCATGAATCATGAATCGAATCATGTTTCATGAATCATGAATCATGAATTAAATCATGATTCATAAATCATGAATCATGAATCGAATCATGATTCATGAATCGAATCATGATTCATAAATCAAATCATGATTCATGAATCACAAATCATGAATCGAATCATGATTCATGAATCGAATCATGATTCATAAATTATGAATCATGATTCATGAATCACAAACCATGAATCAAATCATGATTCATGAATCGAATCATGATTCATGAATCATGAATCATGATTCATGAATCATGAATCATGATTCATGAATCATGAATCATGATTCATGAATCATGAATCATGATTCATGAATCATGAATCATGATTCATGAATCATGAATCATGAATCGAATCATGATTCATGAATCATGAATCATGATTCATGAATCATGAATCATGAATCGAATCATGATTCATGAATCATGAATCATGATTCATGAATCATGAATCGAATCATGTTTCATGAATCATGAATCATGAATTAAATCATGATTCATAAATCATGAATCATGAATCGAATCATGATTCATGAATCGAATCATGATTCATAAATCAAATCATGATTCATGAATCACAAATCATGAATCGAATCATGATTCATGAATCGAATCATGATTCATGAATCATGAATCAAGAATCGAATCAGGATTCATGAATCATGAATCAAGAATCGAATCATGAATCATGAATCGAATCATGAATCGAATCATGATTCATGAATCATGAATCATGAATCGAATCATGAATCATGAATCGAATCATGATTCATGAATCATGAATCATGAATCGAATCATGATTCATGAATCGAATCATGATTCATGAATCGTGATTCATGATTCATGAATCATGAATCGAATCATGATTCATGAATCATGAATCATGATTCATGGTTCATGAATCTTGAATCGAATCATGTTTCATGAATCATGAATCATGAATTAAATCATGATTCATAAATCATGAATCATGAATCGAATCATGATTCATGAATCGAATCATGATTCATAAATCGAATCATGATTCATGAATCACAAACCATGAATCGAATCATGATTCATGAATCGAATCATGATTCATGAATCATGAATCATGATTCATGAATCACAAACCATGAATCGAATCATGATTCATGAATCGAATCATGATTCATGAATCATGAATCATGATTCATGAATCATGAATCATGAATCATGATTCATGAATCATGAATCATGAATCGAATCATGTTTCATGAATCATGAATCATGAATTAAATCATGATTCATAAATCATGAATCATGAATCGAATCATGATTCATGAATCGAATCATGATTCATAAATCAAATCATGATTCATGAATCACAAATCATGAATCGAATCATGATTCATGAATCGAATCATGATTCATAAATCATGAATCATGATTCATGAATCACAAACCATGAATCAAATCATGATTCATGAATCGAATCATGATTCATGAATCATGAATCATGATTCATGAATCATGAATCATGATTCATGAATCATGAATCATGATTCATGAATCATGAATCATGATTCATGAATCATGAATCATGAATCGAATCATGATTCATGAATCATGAATCATGATTCATGAATCATGAATCATGAATCGAATCATGATTCATGAATCATGAATCATGATTCATGAATCATGAATCGAATCATGTTTCATGAATCATGAATCATGAATTAAATCATGATTCATAAATCATGAATCATGAATCGAATCATGATTCATGAATCGAATCATGATTCATAAATCAAATCATGATTCATGAATCACAAATCATGAATCGAATCATGATTCATGAATCGAATCATGATTCATGAATCATGAATCAAGAATCGAATCAGGATTCATGAATCATGAATCAAGAATCGAATCAGGATTCATAAATCGAATCATGATTCATGAATCATGAATCATGATTCATGAATCATGAATCATGAATCAAGAATCGAATCATGATTCATAAATCGAATCATGATTCATGAATCATGAATCATGATTCATGAATCATGAATCATGATTCATGAATCATGAATCAAGAATCGAATCATGATTCATGAATCGAATCATGAATCGAATCATGATTCATGAATCATGAATCATGAATCGAATCATGATTCATGAATCGAATCATGATTCATGAATCATGAATCATGAATCGAATCATGATTCATGAATCGAATCATGATTCATGAATCGAATCATGATTCATGAATCGTGATTCATGATTCATGAATCATGAATCGAATCATGATTCATGAATCATGAATCATGATTCATGGTTCATGATTAATGAATCGAATCATGTTTCATGAATCATGAATCATGAATTAAATCATGATTCATAAATCATGAATCATGAATCGAATCATGATTCATGAATCGAATCATGATTCATGAATCACAAATCATGAATCGAATCATGATTCATGAATCGAATCATGATTCATGAATTATGAATCATGATTCAAGAATCACAAACCATGAATCGAATCATGATTCATGAATCGAATCATGATTCATGAATCATGAATCATGATTCACGAATCATGAATCATGATTCATGAATCATGAATCATGATTCATGAATCATGAATCATGAATCGAATCATGTTTCATGAATCATGAATCATGAATTAAATCATGATTCATAAATCATGAATCATGAATCGAATCATGATTCATGAATCGAATCATGATTCATAAATCAAATCATGATTCATGAATCACAAATCATGAATCGAATCATGATTCATGAATCGAATCATGATTCATGAATCATGAATCATGATTCATGAATCATGAATCAAGAATCGAATCATGATTCATAAATCGAATCATGATTCATGAATCATGAATCATGATTCATGAATCATGAATCATGATTCATGAATCATGAATCAAGAATCGAATCATGATTCCTGAATCGAATCATGAATCGAATCATGATTCATGAATCATGAATCATGAATCGAATCATGATTCATGAATCGAATCATGATTCATGAATCGAATCATGATTCATGAATCATGAATCATGAATCGAATGATGATTCATGAATCATGAATCATGAATCGAATCATGATTCATGAATCGAATCATGATTCATGAATCGTGATTCATGATTCATGAATCATGAATCGAATCATGATTCATGAATCATGAATCATGATTCATGGTTCATGAATCATGAATCGAATCATGTTTCATGAATCATGAATCATGAATTAAATCATGATTCATAAATCATGAATCATGAATCGAATCATGATTCATGAATCGAATCATGATTCATAAATCGAATCATGATTCATGAATCACAAATCATGAATCGAATCATGATTCATGAATCAAATCATGATTCATGAATCATGAATCATGATTCATGAATCACAAATCATGAATCGAATCATGATTCATGAATCGAATCATGATTCATGAATCATGAATCATTATTCATGAATCATGAATTATGATTCATGAATCATGAATCATGAATCAAGAATCGAATCATGATTCATGAATCATGAATCAAGAATCGAATCATGATTCATGAATCACGAATCATGAATCGAATCATGATTCATGAATCATGAATCATGAATCATGAATCATGATTCATGAATCATGAATCATGAACCAAGTCATGATTCATGAATCATGAATCATGAATCATGATTCATGAATCATGAATCATGAACCGAATCATGATTCATGAATCATGAATCATGAATCGAATCATGATTCATGAATCATGAATCATGATTCATGAATCATGAATCATGAATCGAATTATGATTCATGAATCATGAATCAAATCATGATTCATGAATCATGAATCATGAATCGAATCATGATTCATGAATCATGAATCATGAATCGAATCATTATTTATGAATCGAATCATGATTCATGAATCATGAATCATGAATCGAATCATGATTCATGATTAAAATCATGATTCGTGAATCATGAATCATGAATCGAATCATGATTCATAAATCAAATCATGATTCATGAATCAAATCATGATTCAGGAATCATGAATCATGAATCGAATCATGATTCATGAACCGAATCATGATTCATGAATCATGAATCATGAATCGAATCATGATTCATGAATCATGAATCATGAATCAAATCATGATTCATGAATCATGAATCATGAATCGAATCATGATTCATGAATCATGAATCATGAATCAAATCATTATTTATGAATCGAATCATGATTCATGATTAAAATCATGATTCGTGAATCATGAATCATGAATCGAATCATGATTCATGAATCAAATCATGATTCATGAATCGAATCATGATTCATGAATCATAAATCATGATTCATGAATCATGAATCATGAATCGAATCATGATTCAGGAATCATGAATCATGAACCGAATCATGAATCATGAATCACAAATCATGAATCGAATCATGATTCATGAATCGAATCATGAATCATGAACCGAATCATGATTCATGAATCATGAATCATGATTCGTGAATCGAATTATGATTCATGAATCGAATTATGATTCATGAATCTTGAATCATGATTCATGAATCATGAATCGAATCATAAATCATGAATTGAATCATAAATCATGAATCATTAAATGAATCATGATTCATGAATCATGAATCATGAATCGAATCATGATTCATGAATCATGAATCATGAATCGAATCATGATTCATGAATCATGAATCATGAATCGAATCATGATTCATGAATCATGAATCATGAATCGAATCATGATTCATGAATCGAATCATGATTCGAATCATGATTCATGAATCGAATCATGATTCGAATCACGATTCATGAATCGAATCATGATTCATGAATCACGAAACATGAATCGAATCATGATTCATGAATCACGAAACATGAATCGAATCATGATTCATGAATCGAATCATGATTCATGAATCATGAATCATGAATCGAATCATGATTCATGAATCATGAATCATGAATCGAATCATGATTCATGAATCATGAATCATGAATCATGAATCGAATCATAAATCATGAATTGAAACATAAATCATGAATCATTAAATGAATAATGATTCATGAATCATGAATCATTAAATGAATCATGATTCATGAATCATGAATCATGATTCGAATCATGATTCATGAATCATGAATCATGGTTCATGAATCGAATCATGATTCATGAATCGAATCATGATTCATGAATCACGAATCATGAATCGAATCATGATTCATGAATCGAATCATGATTCATGAATCGAATCATGATTCATGAATCGAATCATGATTCATGAATCGAATCATGAATCGAATCATGATTCATGAATCATGAATCATGAATCGAATCATGATTCATGAATCGAATCATGATTCATGAATCGAATCATGATTCATGAATCATGAATCATGAATCGAATCATGATTCATGAATCATGAATCATGAATCGAATCATGATTCATGAATCGAATCATGATTCATGAATCGTGATTCATGATTCATGAATCATGAATCGAATCATGATTCATGAATCATGAATCATGATTCATGGTTCATGAATCATGAATCGAATCATGTTTCATGAATCATGAATCATGAATTAAATCATGATTCATAAATCATGAATCATGAATCGAATCATGATTCATGAATCGAATCATGATTCATAAATCGAATCATGATTCATGAATCACAAATCATGAATCGAATCATGATTCATGAATCGAATCATGATTCATGAATCATGAATCATGATTCATGAATCACAAACCATGAATCGAATCATGATTCATGAATCGAATCATGATTCATGAATCATGAATCATGATTCATGAATCATGAATCATGAATCGAATCATGTTTCATGAATCATGAATCATGAATTAAATCATGATTCATAAATCATGAATCATGAATCGAATCATGATTCATGAATCGAATCATGATTCATAAATCAAATCATGATTCATGAATCACAAATCATGAATCGAATCATGATTCATGAATCGAATCATGATTCATGAATCATGCATCATGATTCATGAATCACAAATCATGAATCGAATCATGATTCATGAATCGAATCATGATTCATGAATCGAATCATAATTCATGAATCATGAATCAAGAATCGAATCATGATTCATGAATCATGAATCAAGAATCGAATCATGATTCATAAATCGAATCATGATTCATGAATCATGAATCATGATTCATGAATCATGAATCATGAATCAAGAATCGAATCATGATTCATGAATCGAATCATGATTCATGAATCATGAATCATGATTCATGAATCATGAATCATGATTCATGAATCATGAATCAAGAATCGAATCATGATTCATGAATCGAATCATGAATCGAATCATGATTCATGAATCATGAATCATGAATCGAATCATGAATCATGAATCGAATCATGATTCATGAATCATGAATCATGAATCGAATCATGATTCATGAATCGAATCATGATTCATGAATCGTGATTCATGATTCATGAATCATGAATCGAATCATGATTCATGAATCATGAAATATGATTCATGGTTCATGAATCATGAATCGAATCATGTTTCATGAATCATGAATCATGAATTAAATCATGATTCATAAATCATGAATCATGAATCGAATCATGATTCATGAATCGAATCATGATTCATAAATCGAATCATGATTCATGAATCACAAATCATGAATCGAATCATGATTCATGATTCATGAATCACAAACCATGAATCGAATCATGATTCATGAATCGAATCATGATTCATGAATCATGAATCATGATTTATGAATCATGAATCATGATTCATGAATCATGAATCATGATTCATGAATCACAAATCATGAATCGAATCATGATTCATGAATCGAATCATGATTCATGAATCGAATCATGATTCATGAATCATGAATCAAGAATCGAATCATGATTCATGAATCATGAATCAAGAATCGAATCATGATTCATAAATCGAATCATGATTCATGAATCATGAATCATGATTCATGAATCATGAATCATGAATCAAGAATCGAATCATGATTCATGAATCGAATCATGATTCATGAATCATGAATCATGATTCATGAATCATGAATCATGATTCATGAATCATGAATCAAGAATCGAATCATGATTCATGAATCGAATCATGAATCGAATCATGATTCATGAATCATGAATCATGAATCGAATCATGAATCATGAATCGAATCATGATTCATGAATCATGAATCATGAATCGAATCATGAATCATGAATCGAATCATGATTCATGAATCATGAATCATGAATCGAATCATGATTCATGAATCGAATCATGATTCATGAATCGTGATTCATGATTCATGAATCATGAATCGAATCATGATTCATGAATCATGAAATATGATTCATGGTTCATGAATCATGAATCGAATCATGTTTCATGAATCATGAATCATGAATTAAATCATGATTCATAAATCATGAATCATGAATCGAATCATGATTCATGAATCGAATCATGATTCATAAATCGAATCATGATTCATGAATCACAAATCATGAATCGAATCATGATTCATGATTCATGAATCACAAACCATGAATCGAATCATGATTCATGAATCGAATCATGATTCATGAATCATGAATCATGATTTATGAATCATGAATCATGATTCATGAATCATGAATCATGATTCATGAATCATGAATCATGAATCGAATCATGTTTCATGAATCATGAATCATGAATTAAATCATGATTCATAAATCACAAATCATGAATTGAATCATGATTCATGAATCGAATCATGATTCATGAATCATGAATCATGATTCATGAATCACAAATCATGAATCGAATCATGATTCATGAATCGAATCATGATTCATGAATCATGAATCATGATTCATGAATCACAAACCATGAATCGAATCATGATTCATGAATCGAATCATGATTCATGAATCATGAATCATGATTCATGAATCACAAACCATGAATCGAATCATGATTCATGAATCGAATCATGATTCATGAATCATGAATCATGATTCATGAATCATGAATCATGATTCATGAATCATGAATCATGATTCATGAATCATGAATCATGATTCATGAATCATGAATCATGAATCGAATCATGATTCATGAATCATGAATCATGATTCATGAATCATGAATCATGAATCGAATCATGTTTCATGAATCATGAATCATGAATCGAATCATGTTTCATGAATCATGAATCATGAATTAAATCATGATTCATAAATCATGAATCATGAATCGAATCATGATTCATGAATCGAATCATGATTCATAAATCAAATCATGATTCATGAATCACAAATCATGAATCGAATCATGATTCATGAATCGAATCATGATTCATGAATCGAATCATGATTCATGAATCGAATCATGATTCATGAATCATGAATCAAGAATCGAATCATGATTCATGAATCATGAATCAAGAATCGAATCATGATTCATAAATCGAATCATGATTCATGAATCATGAATCATGATTCATGAATCGTGAATCATGAATCAAGAATCGAATCATGATTCATAAATCGAATCATGATTCATGAATCATGAATCATGATTCATGAATCATGAATCATGATTCATGAATCATGAATCAAGAATCGAATCATGATTCATGAATCGAATCATGAATCGAATCATGATTCATGAATCATGAATCATGAATCGAATCATGAATCATGAATCGAATCATGATTCATGAATCATGAATCATGAATCGAATCATGATTCATGAATCGAATCATGATTCATGAATCGTGAATCATGATTCATGAATCATGAATCATGATTCATGAATCATGAATCATGAATCGAATCATGATTCATGAATCGAATCATGATTCATGAATCGTGATTCATGATTCATGAATCATGAATCGAATCATGATTCATGAATCATGAATCATGATTCATGGTTCATGAATCATGAATCGAATCATGTTTCATGAATCATGAATCATGAATTAAATCATGATTCATAAATCATGAATCATGAATCGAATCATGATTCATGAATCGAATCATGATTCATAAATCGAATCATGATTCATGAATCACAAATCATGAATCGAATCATGCTTCATGAATCGAATCATGATTCATGAATCGAATCATGAATTGAATCATGATTCATGAATCATGAATCATGAATCGAATCATGAATCATGAATCGAATCATGATTCATGAATCATGAATCATGAGTCGAATCATGATTCATGAATTAAATCATGATTCATAAATCATGAATCATGAATCGAATCATGATTCATGAATCGAATCATGATTCATAAATCAAATCATGATTCATGAATCACAAATCATGAATCGAATCATGATTCATGAATCGAATTATGATTCATGAATCATGAATCATGATTCATGAATCACAAATCATGAATCGAATCATGATTCATGAATCGAATCATGATTCATGAATCATGAATCAAGAATCGAATCATGATTCATGAATCATGAATCAAGAATCGAATCATGATTCATAAATCGAATCATGATTCATGAATCATGAATCATGATTCATGAATCATGAATCATGAATCAAGAATCGAATCATGATTCATAAATCGAATCATGATTCATGAATCATGAATCATGATTCATGAATCATGAATCATGATTCATGAATCATGAATCAAGAATTGAATCATGATTCATGAATAGAATCATGAATCGAATCATGATTCATGAATCATGAATCATGAATCGAATCATGATTCATAAATCGAATCATGATTCATGAATCATGAATCATGATTCATGAATCGAATCATGATTCATGAATCGAATCATGATTCATAAATCGAATCATGATTCATGAATCACAAATCATGAATCGAATCATGATTCATGAATCATGAATCATGAATCGAATCATGTTTCATGAATCATGAATCATGAATTAAATCATGATTCATAAATCACAAATCATGAATCGAATCATGATTCATGAATCGAATCATGATTGATGAATCATGAATCATGATTCATGAATCACAAATCATGAATCGAATCATGATTCATGAATCGAATCATGATTCATGAATCATGAATCATGATTCATAAATCACAAACCATGAATCGAATCATGATTCATGAATCGAATCATGATTCATGAATCATGAATCATGATTCATGAATCATGAATCATTATTCATGAATCATGAATCATGATTCATGAATCATGAATCATGAATCGAATCATGTTTCATGAATCATGAATCATGAATCGAATCATGTTTCATGAATCATGAATCATGAATTAAATCATGATTCATAAATCATGAATCATGAATCGAATCATGATTCATGAATCGAATCATGATTCATAAATCAAATCATGATTCATGAATCAAAAATCATGAATCGAATCATGATTCATGAATCGAATCATGATTCATGAATCATGAATCATGATTCATGAATCACAAATCATGAATCGAATCATGATTCATGAATCACAAATCATGAATCGAATCATGATTCATGAATCGAATCATGATTCATGAATCGAATCATGATTCATGAATCATGAATCAAGAATCGAATCATGATTCATGAATCATGAATCAAGAATCGAATCATGATTCATAAATCGAATCATGATTCATGAATCATGAATCATGATTCATGAATCATGAATCATGAATCAAGAATCGAATCATGATTCATAAATCGAATCATGATTCATGAATCGAATCATGATTCATGAATAATGAATCATGAATCGAATCATGAATCATGAATCGAATCATGATTCATGAATCGAATCATGAATCGAATCATGATTCATGAATAATGAATCATGAATCGAATCATGAATCATGAATCGAATCATGATTCATGAATCATGAATCATGAATCGAATCATGATTCATGAATCGAATCATGATTCATGAATCGTGATTCATGATTCATGAATCATGAATCGAATCATGATTCATGAATCATGAATCAAATCATGATTCATGAATCATGAATCATGATTCATGGTTCATGAATCATGAATCGAATCATGTTTCATGAATCTCGAATCATGATTCATGAATCATGAATCATGATTCATGGTTCATGAATCATGAATCGAATCATGTTTCATGAATCATGAATCATGAATTAAATCATGATTCATAAATCATGAATCATGAATCGAATCATGATTCATGAATCGAATCATGATTCATAAATCGAATCATGATTCATGTATCACAAATCATGAATCGAATCATGATTCATGAATCGAATCATGATTCATGAATCATGAATCATGATTCATGAATCACAAACCATGAATCGCATCATGATTCATGAATCGAATCATGATTCATGAATCATGAATCATGATTCATGAATCATGAATCATGAATCATGAATCATAAATCATGATTCATGAATCATGAATCATGAATCGAATCATGATTCATGAATCGAATCATGATTCATAAATCAAATCATGATTCATGAATCACAAATCATGAATCGAATCATGATTCATGAATCAGAAATCATGAATCGAATCATGATTCATGAATCGAATCATGATTCATGAATCATGAATCATGATTCATGAATCACAAATCATGAATCGAATCATGATTCATGAATCGAATCATGATTCATGAATCATGAATCAAGAATCGAATCATGATTCATGAATCATGAATCAAGAATCGAATCATGATTCATAAATCGAATCATGATTCATGAATCATGAATCATGATTCATGAATCATGAATCATGAATCAAGAATCGAATCATGATTCATAAATCGAATCATGATTCATGAATCATGAATCATGATTCATGAATCATGAATCAAGAATCGAATCATGATTCATGAATCGAATCATGAATCGAATCATGATTCGAATCATGATTCATGAATCATGAATCATGAATCGAATCATGAATCATGAATCGAATCATGATTCATGAATCATGAATCATGAATCGAATCATGATTCATGAATCATGATTCATGAATCGTGATTCATGATTCATGAATCGAATCATGATTCATGAATCATGAATCATGATTCATGGTTCATGAATCATGAATCGAATCATGTTTCATGAATCATGAATCATGAATTAAATCATGATTCATAAATCATGAATCATGAATCGAATCATGATTCATGAATCGAATCATGATTCATAAATCGAATCATGATTCATGAATCACAAATCATGAATCGAATCATGATTCATGATTCATGAATCACAAACCATGAATCGAATCATGATTCATTAATCGAATCATGATTCATGAATCATGAATCATGATTTATGAATCATGAATCATGATTCATGAATCATGAATCATGATTCATGAATCATGAATCATGAATCGAATCATGTTTCATAAATCATGAATCATGAATTAAATCATGATTCATAAATCACAAATCATGAATCGAATCATGATTCATGAATCGAATCATGATTCATGAATCATGAATCATGATTCATGAATCACAAATCATGAATCGAATCATGATTCATGAATCGAATCATGATTCATGAATCATGAATCATGATTCATGAATCACAAACCATGAATCGAATCATGATTCATGAATCGAATCATGATTCATGAATCATGAATCATGATTCATGAATCATGAATCATGATTCATGAATCATGAATCATGATTCATGAATCATGAATCATGAATCGAATCATGTTTCATGAATCATGAATCATGAATCGAATCATGATTCATGAATCATGAATCATGATTCATGAATCATGAATCATGATTCATGAATCATGAATCATGATTCATGAATCATGAATCATGAATCGAATCATGTTTCATGAATCATGAATCATGAATCGAATCATGATTCATGAATCGAATCATGATTCATAAATCAAATCATGATTCATGAATCACAAATCATGAATCGAATCATGATTCATGAATCGAATCATGATTCATGAATCATGAATCATGATTTATGAATCACAAATCATGAATCGAATCATGATTCATGAATCGAATCATGATTCATGAATCGAATCATGATTCATGAATCGAATCATGATTCATGAATCATGAATCAAGAATCGAATCATGATTCATGAATCATGAATCAAGAATCGAATCATGATTCATAAATCGAATCATGATTCATGAATCATGAATCATGATTCATGAATCATGAATCATGAATCAAGAATCGAATCATGATTCATAAATCGAATCATGATTCATGAATCATGAATCATGATTCATGAATCATGAATCATGATTCATGATTCATGAATCATGAATCAAGAATCGAATCATGATTCATGAATCGAATCATGAATCGAATCATGATTCATGAATCATGAACCATGAATCATGATTCATGATTCATGAATCATGATTCGATTCATGATTCATGAATCATGAATCACGATTCATGAATCATGATTCGATTCATGAATCATGATTCGATTCATGATTCATGATTCATGAATCATGATTCGAATCATGATTCATGAATCATGATTCATGGTTCATGAATCATGATTCATGATTCATGAATCATGATTCGATTCATGATTCATGAATCATGAATCATGAATTAAATCATGATTCATAAATCATGAATCATGAATCGAATCATGATTCATGAATCGAATCATGATTCATAAATCGAATCATGATTCATGAATCACAAATCATGAATCGAATCATGATTCATGAATCGAATCATGATTCATGAATCGAATCATGAATTGAATCATGATTCATGAATCATGAATCATGAATCGAATCATGAATCATGAATCGAATCATGATTCATGAATCATGAATCATGAGTCGAATCATGATTCATGAATTAAATCATGATTCATAAATCATGAATCATGAATCGAATCATGATTCATGAATCGAATCATGATTCATAAATCAAATCATGATTCATGAATCACAAATCATGAATCGAATCATGATTCATGAATCGAATTATGATTCATGAATCATGAATCATGATTCATGAATCACAAATCATGAATCGAATCATGATTCATGAATCGAATCATGATTCATGAATCGAATCATGATTCATGAATCATGAATCAAGAATCGAATCATGATTCATGAATCATGAATCAAGAATCGAATCATGATTCATAAATCGAATCATGATTCATGAATCATGAATCATGATTCATGAATCATGAATCATGAATCAAGAATCGAATCATGATTCATAAATCGAATCATGATTCATGAATCATGAATCATGATTCATGAATCATGAATCATGATTCATGAATCATGAATCATGATTCATGAATCATGAATCAAGAATTGAATCATGATTCATGAATCGAATCATGAATCGAATCATGATTCATGAATCATGAATCATGAATCGAATCATGAATCATGAATCGAATCATGATTCATGAATCATGAATCATGAATCGAATCATGATTCATGAATCGAATCATGATTCATGAATCGTGATTCATGATTCATGAATGATGAATCGAATCATGAATCATGAATCGAATCATGATTCATGAATCATGAATCATGAATCGAATCATGATTCATGAATCGAATCATGATTCATGAATCGTGATTCATGATTCATGAATCATGATTCGAATCATGTGATTCATGAATCGAATCATGATTCATGAATCGTGATTCATGATTCATGAATCGTGATTCATGATTCATGAATCATGAATCGAATCATGATTCATGAATCATGAATCATGATTCATGGTTCATGAATCATGAATCGAATCATGTTTCATGAATCATGAATCATGAATTAAATCATGATTCATAAATCATGAATCATGAATCGAATCATGATTCATGAATCGAATCATGATTCATAAATCGAATCATGATTCATGAATCACAAATCATGAATCGAATCATGATTCATGAATCGAATCATGATTCATGAATCGTGAATCATGATTCATGAATCACAAACCATGAATCGAATCATGATTCATGAATCGAATCATTATTCATGAATCATGAATCATGATTCATGAATCGAATCATGATTCATGAATCATGAATCATGATTCATGAATCATGAATCATGAATCGAATCATGTTTCATGAATCATGAATCATGAATTAAATCATGATTCATAAATCACAAATCATGAATCGAATCATGATTCATGAATCGAATCATGATTGATGAATCATGAATCATGATTCATGAATCACAAATCATGAATCGAATCATGATTCATGAATCGAATCATGATTCGATTCATGATTCATGATTCATGAATCATGATTCGAATCATGATTCATGAATCATGAATCATGATTCATGGTTCATGAATCATGATTCATGATTCATGAATCATGATTCGATTCATGATTCATGAATCATGAATCATGAATTAAATCATGATTCATAAATCATGAATCATGAATCGAATCATGATTCATGAATCGAATCATGATTCATAAATCGAATCATGATTCATGAATCACAAATCATGAATCGAATCATGATTCATGAATCGAATCATGATTCATGAATCGAATCATGAATTGAATCATGATTCATGAATCATGAATCATGAATCGAATCATGAATCATGAATCGAATCATGATTCATGAATCATGAATCATGAGTCGAATCATGATTCATGAATTAAATCATGATTCATAAATCATGAATCATGAATCGAATCATGATTCATGAATCGAATCATGATTCATAAATCAAATCATGATTCATGAATCACAAATCATGAATCGAATCATGATTCATGAATCGAATTATGATTCATGAATCATGAATCATGATTCATGAATCACAAATCATGAATCGAATCATGATTCATGAATCGAATCATGATTCATGAATCGAATCATGATTCATGAATCATGAATCAAGAATCGAATCATGATTCATGAATCATGAATCAAGAATCGAATCATGATTCATAAATCGAATCATGATTCATGAATCATGAATCATGATTCATGAATCATGAATCATGAATCAAGAATCGAATCATGATTCATAAATCGAATCATGATTCATGAATCATGAATCATGATTCATGAATCATGAATCATGATTCATGAATCATGAATCAAGAATTGAATCATGATTCATGAATCGAATCATGAATCGAATCATGATTCATGAATCATGAATCATGAATCGAATCATGAATCATGAATCGAATCATGATTCATGAATCATGAATCATGAATCGAATCATGATTCATGAATCGAATCATGATTCATGAATCGTGATTCATGATTCATGAATGATGAATCGAATCATGAATCATGAATCGAATCATGATTCATGAATCATGAATCATGATTCATGAATCATGAATCATGAATCAAGAATCGAATCATGATTCATAAATCGAATCATGATTCATGAATCATGAATCATGATTCATGAATCATGAATCAAGAATCGAATCATGATTCATGAATCGAATCATGAATCGAATCATGATTCGAATCATGATTCATGAATCATGAATCATGAATCGAATCATGAATCATGAATCGAATCATGATTCATGAATCATGAATCATGAATCGAATCATGATTCATGAATCATGATTCATGAATCGTGATTCATGATTCATGAATCGAATCATGATTCATGAATCATGAATCATGATTCATGGTTCATGAATCATGAATCGAATCATGTTTCATGAATCATGAATCATGAATTAAATCATGATTCATAAATCATGAATCATGAATCGAATCATGATTCATGAATCGAATCATGATTCATAAATCGAATCATGATTCATGAATCACAAATCATGAATCGAATCATGATTCATGATTCATGAATCACAAACCATGAATCGAATCATGATTCATTAATCGAATCATGATTCATGAATCATGAATCATGATTTATGAATCATGAATCATGATTCATGAATCATGAATCATGATTCATGAATCATGAATCATGAATCGAATCATGTTTCATAAATCATGAATCATGAATTAAATCATGATTCATAAATCACAAATCATGAATCGAATCATGATTCATGAATCGAATCATGATTCATGAATCATGAATCATGATTCATGAATCACAAATCATGAATCGAATCATGATTCATGAATCGAATCATGATTCATGAATCATGAATCATGATTCATGAATCACAAACCATGAATCGAATCATGATTCATGAATCGAATCATGATTCATGAATCATGAATCATGATTCATGAATCATGAATCATGATTCATGAATCATGAATCATGATTCATGAATCATGAATCATGAATCGAATCATGTTTCATGAATCATGAATCATGAATCGAATCATGATTCATGAATCATGAATCATGATTCATGAATCATGAATCATGATTCATGAATCATGAATCATGATTCATGAATCATGAATCATGAATCGAATCATGTTTCATGAATCATGAATCATGAATCGAATCATGATTCATGAATCGAATCATGATTCATAAATCAAATCATGATTCATGAATCACAAATCATGAATCGAATCATGATTCATGAATCGAATCATGATTCATGAATCATGAATCATGATTTATGAATCACAAATCATGAATCGAATCATGATTCATGAATCGAATCATGATTCATGAATCGAATCATGATTCATGAATCGAATCATGATTCATGAATCATGAATCAAGAATCGAATCATGATTCATGAATCATGAATCAAGAATCGAATCATGATTCATAAATCGAATCATGATTCATGAATCATGAATCATGATTCATGAATCATGAATCATGAATCAAGAATCGAATCATGATTCATAAATCGAATCATGATTCATGAATCATGAATCATGATTCATGAATCATGAATCATGATTCATGATTCATGAATCATGAATCAAGAATCGAATCATGATTCATGAATCGAATCATGAATCGAATCATGATTCATGAATCATGAACCATGAATCATGATTCATGATTCATGAATCATGATTCGATTCATGATTCATGAATCATGAATCACGATTCATGAATCATGATTCGATTCATGAATCATGATTCGATTCATGATTCATGATTCATGAATCATGATTCGAATCATGATTCATGAATCATGATTCATGGTTCATGAATCATGATTCATGATTCATGAATCATGATTCGATTCATGATTCATGAATCATGAATCATGAATTAAATCATGATTCATAAATCATGAATCATGAATCGAATCATGATTCATGAATCGAATCATGATTCATAAATCGAATCATGATTCATGAATCACAAATCATGAATCGAATCATGATTCATGAATCGAATCATGATTCATGAATCGAATCATGAATTGAATCATGATTCATGAATCATGAATCATGAATCGAATCATGAATCATGAATCGAATCATGATTCATGAATCATGAATCATGAGTCGAATCATGATTCATGAATTAAATCATGATTCATAAATCATGAATCATGAATCGAATCATGATTCATGAATCGAATCATGATTCATAAATCAAATCATGATTCATGAATCACAAATCATGAATCGAATCATGATTCATGAATCGAATTATGATTCATGAATCATGAATCATGATTCATGAATCACAAATCATGAATCGAATCATGATTCATGAATCGAATCATGATTCATGAATCGAATCATGATTCATGAATCATGAATCAAGAATCGAATCATGATTCATGAATCATGAATCAAGAATCGAATCATGATTCATAAATCGAATCATGATTCATGAATCATGAATCATGATTCATGAATCATGAATCATGAATCAAGAATCGAATCATGATTCATAAATCGAATCATGATTCATGAATCATGAATCATGATTCATGAATCATGAATCATGATTCATGAATCATGAATCATGATTCATGAATCATGAATCAAGAATTGAATCATGATTCATGAATCGAATCATGAATCGAATCATGATTCATGAATCATGAATCATGAATCGAATCATGAATCATGAATCGAATCATGATTCATGAATCATGAATCATGAATCGAATCATGATTCATGAATCGAATCATGATTCATGAATCGTGATTCATGATTCATGAATGATGAATCGAATCATGAATCATGAATCGAATCATGATTCATGAATCATGAATCATGAATCGAATCATGATTCATGAATCGAATCATGATTCATGAATCGTGATTCATGATTCATGAATCATGATTCGAATCATGTGATTCATGAATCGAATCATGATTCATGAATCGTGATTCATGATTCATGAATCGTGATTCATGATTCATGAATCATGAATCGAATCATGATTCATGAATCATGAATCATGATTCATGGTTCATGAATCATGAATCGAATCATGTTTCATGAATCATGAATCATGAATTAAATCATGATTCATAAATCATGAATCATGAATCGAATCATGATTCATGAATCGAATCATGATTCATAAATCGAATCATGATTCATGAATCACAAATCATGAATCGAATCATGATTCATGAATCGAATCATGATTCATGAATCGTGAATCATGATTCATGAATCACAAACCATGAATCGAATCATGATTCATGAATCGAATCATTATTCATGAATCATGAATCATGATTCATGAATCGAATCATGATTCATGAATCATGAATCATGATTCATGAATCATGAATCATGAATCGAATCATGTTTCATGAATCATGAATCATGAATTAAATCATGATTCATAAATCACAAATCATGAATCGAATCATGATTCATGAATCGAATCATGATTGATGAATCATGAATCATGATTCATGAATCACAAATCATGAATCGAATCATGATTCATGAATCGAATCATGATTCGATTCATGATTCATGATTCATGAATCATGATTCGAATCATGATTCATGAATCATGAATCATGATTCATGGTTCATGAATCATGATTCATGATTCATGAATCATGATTCGATTCATGATTCATGAATCATGAATCATGAATTAAATCATGATTCATAAATCATGAATCATGAATCGAATCATGATTCATGAATCGAATCATGATTCATAAATCGAATCATGATTCATGAATCACAAATCATGAATCGAATCATGATTCATGAATCGAATCATGATTCATGAATCGAATCATGAATTGAATCATGATTCATGAATCATGAATCATGAATCGAATCATGAATCATGAATCGAATCATGATTCATGAATCATGAATCATGAGTCGAATCATGATTCATGAATTAAATCATGATTCATAAATCATGAATCATGAATCGAATCATGATTCATGAATCGAATCATGATTCATAAATCAAATCATGATTCATGAATCACAAATCATGAATCGAATCATGATTCATGAATCGAATTATGATTCATGAATCATGAATCATGATTCATGAATCACAAATCATGAATCGAATCATGATTCATGAATCGAATCATGATTCATGAATCGAATCATGATTCATGAATCATGAATCAAGAATCGAATCATGATTCATGAATCATGAATCAAGAATCGAATCATGATTCATAAATCGAATCATGATTCATGAATCATGAATCATGATTCATGAATCATGAATCATGAATCAAGAATCGAATCATGATTCATAAATCGAATCATGATTCATGAATCATGAATCATGATTCATGAATCATGAATCATGATTCATGAATCATGAATCATGATTCATGAATCATGAATCAAGAATTGAATCATGATTCATGAATCGAATCATGAATCGAATCATGATTCATGAATCATGAATCATGAATCGAATCATGAATCATGAATCGAATCATGATTCATGAATCATGAATCATGAATCGAATCATGATTCATGAATCGAATCATGATTCATGAATCGTGATTCATGATTCATGAATGATGAATCGAATCATGAATCATGAATCGAATCATGATTCATGAATCATGAATCATGAATCGAATCATGATTCATGAATCGAATCATGATTCATGAATCGTGATTCATGATTCATGAATCATGATTCGAATCATGTGATTCATGAATCGAATCATGATTCATGAATCGTGATTCATGATTCATGAATCGTGATTCATGATTCATGAATCATGAATCGAATCATGATTCATGAATCATGAATCATGATTCATGGTTCATGAATCATGAATCATGATTCATGGTTCATGAATCATGAATCGAATCATGTTTCATGAATCATGAATCATGAATTAAATCATGATTCATAAATCATGAATCATGAATCGAATCATGATTCATGAATCGAATCATGATTCATAAATCGAATCATGATTCATGAATCACAAATCATGAATCGAATCATGATTCATGAATCGAATCATGATTCATGAATCGTGAATCATGATTCATGAATCACAAACCATGAATCGAATCATGATTCATGAATCGAATCATTATTCATGAATCATGAATCATGATTCATGAATCGAATCATGATTCATGAATCATGAATCATGATTCATGAATCATGAATCATGAATCGAATCATGTTTCATGAATCATGAATCATGAATTAAATCATGATTCATAAATCACAAATCATGAATCGAATCATGATTCATGAATCGAATCATGATTGATGAATCATGAATCATGATTCATGAATCACAAATCATGAATCGAATCATGATTCATGAATCGAATCATGATTCATGAATCATGAATCATGATTCATGAATCATGAATCATGAATCGAATCATGATTCATGAATCATGAATCGAATCATGATTCATGAATCATGAATCATGATTCATGAATCATGAATCATGAATCGAATCATGTTTCATGAATCATGAATCATGAATCGAATCATGTTTCATGAATCATGAATCATGAATTAAATCATGATTCATAAATCATGAATCATGAATCGAATCATGATTCATGAATCGAATCATGATTCATAAATCAAATCATGATTCATGAATCACAAATCATGAATCGAATCATGATTCATGAATCGAATCATGATTCATGAATCATGAATCATGATTCATGAATCACAAATCATGAATCGAATCATGATTCATGAATCGAATCATGATTCATGAATCATGAATCATGATTCATGAATCATGAATCAAGAATCGAATCATGATTCATAAATCGAATCATGATTCATGAATCATGAATCATGATTCATGAATCATGAATCATGATTCATGAATCATGAATCAAGAATCGAATCATGATTCATGAATCGAATCATGAATCGAATCATGATTCATGAATCATGAATCATGAATCGAATCATGATTCATGAATCGAATCATGATTCATGAATCGAATCATGATTCATGAATCATGAATCATGAATCGAATCATGATTCATGAATCATGAATCATGAATCAAATCATGATTCATGAATCGAATCATGATTCATGAATCGAATCATGATTCATGAATCGTGATTCATGATTCATGAATCATGAATCGAATCATGATTCATGAATCATGAATCATGATTCATGGTTCATGAATCATGAATCGAATCATGTTTCATGAATCATGAATCATGAATTAAATCATGATTCATAAATCATGAATCATGAATCGAATCATGATTCATGAATCGTATCATGATTCATAAATCGAATCATGATTCATGAATCACAAATCATGAATCGAATCATGATTCATGAATCAAATCATGATTCATGAATCATGAATCATGATTCATGAATCATGAATCATGATTCATGAATCATGAATCATGAATCGAATCATGTTTCATGAATCATGAATCATGAATTAAATCATGATTCATAAATCATGAATCATGAATCGAATCATGATTCATGAATCGAATCATGATTCATAAATCAAATCATGATTCATGAATCACAAATCATGAATCGAATCATGATTCATGAATCATGAATCATGAATCAAGAATCGAATCATGAATCATGAATCGAATCATGTTTCATGAATCATGAATCATGAATTAAATCATGATTCATAAATCATGAATCATGAATCGAATCATGATTCATGAATCGAATCATGATTCATAAATCAAATCATGATTCATGAATCACAAATCATGAATCGAATCATGATTCATGAATCGAATCATGATTCATGAATCATGAATCATGATTCATGAATCATGAATCATGAATCAAGAATCGAATCATGATTCATAAATCGAATCATGATTCATGAATCATGAATCATGATTCATGAATCATGAATCAAGAATTGAATCATGATTCATGAATCGAATCATGAATCGAATCATGATTCATGAATCATGAATCATGAATCGAATCATGAATCATGAATCGAATCATGATTCATGAATCATGAATCATGAATCGAATCATGATTCATGAATCGAATCATGATTCATGAATCGTGATTCATGATTCATGAATCATGAATCGATTTATGAATCATGATTCGATTCTTGATTCATGATTCGATTCTTGATTCATGATTCATGATTCATGAATCATGATTCATGATTCATGAATCATGATTCGATTTATGAATCATGATTCGATTCTTGATTCATGATTCATGAATCCTGATTCGATTCTTGATTCATGATTCATGAATCCTGATTCGATTCTTGATTCATGATTCATGAATCATGATTCGATTCATGAATCATGATTCGATTCATGATTTGTGATTCATGAATCATGATTTGATTTATTAATCATGATTCGATTCATGAATCATGATTCGATTCATGATTCATGATTTATGAATCATGATTTAATTCATGATTCATGATTCATGAAACATGATTCGATTCATGAATCATGAATCATGATTCATGGTTCATGAATCATAATTCGAATCATGTTTCATGAATCATGAATCATGAATTAAATCATGATTCATAAATCATGAATCATGAATCGAATCATGATTCATGAATCGAATCATGATTCATAAATCGAATCATGATTCATGAATCACAAATCATGAATCGAATCATGATTCATGAATCGAATCATGATTCATGAATCGTGAATCATGATTCATGAATCACAAACCATGAATCGAATCATGATTCATGAATCGAATCATGATTCAT
This sequence comes from Mixophyes australis, assembly GCA_036250195.1. NCBI lineage: Eukaryota > Metazoa > Chordata > Amphibia > Anura > Limnodynastidae > Mixophyes > Mixophyes australis. Next base: position 1,091,094 of record JAVHZZ010000023.1, on the reverse strand, counting down.
GAATCATGAATCATGATTCATGAATTGAATCATGATTCATGAATCATGAATCATGATTCATGAATCATGAATCATGATTCATGAATCATGAATCATGATTCATGAATCATGAATCATGAATCGAATCATGTTTCATGAATCATGAATCATGAATTAAATCATGATTCATAAATCACAAATCATGAATCGAATCATGATTCATGAATCGAATCATGATTGATGAATCATGAATCATGATTCATGAATCACAAATCATGAATCGAATCATGATTCATGAATCGAATCATGATTCATGAATCATGAATCATGATTCATGAATCATGAATCATGATTCATGAATCATGAATCATGATTCATGAATCATGAATCATGAATCGAATCATGTTTCATGAATCATGAATCATGAATTAAATCATGATTCATGAATCATGAATCATGAATCGAATCATGATTCATGAATCGAATCATGATTCATAAATCAAATCATGATTCATGAATCACAAATCATGAATCGAATCATGATTCATGAATCGAATCATGATTCATGAATCATGAATCATGATTCATGAATCATGAATCATGATTCATGAATCACAAATCATGAATCGAATCATGATTCATGAATCGAATCATGATTCATGAATCATGAATCAAGAATTGAATCATGATTCATGAATCGAATCATGAATCGAATCATGATTCATGAATCACAAATCATGAATCGAATCATGATTCATGAATCATGAATCATGATTCATGAATCATGAATCAAGAATTGAATCATGATTCATGAATCGAATCATGAATCGAATCATGATTCATGAATCATGAATCATGAATCGAATCATGAATCATGAATCGAATCATGATTCATGAATCATGAATCATGAATCGAATCATGATTCATGAATCGAATCATGATTCATGAATCGTGATTCATGAATCATGAATCGAATCATGTGATTCATGAATCGAATCGTGATTCATGAATCGAATCATGATTCATGAATCGTGATTCATGATTCATGAATCATGAATCGAATCATGATTCATGAATCACAAACCATGAATCGAATCATGATTCATGAATCGAATCGTGTTTCATGAATCATGAATCATGAATTAAATCATGATTCATAAATCATGAATCATGAATCGAATCATGATTCATGAATCGAATCATGATTCATAAATCGAATCATGATTCATGAATCACAAATCATGAATCGAATCATGATTCATGAATCGAATCATGATTCATGAATCATGAATCATGATTCATGAATCACAAACCATGAATCGAATCATGATTCATGAATCGAATCATGATTCATGAATCATGAATCATGATTCATGAATCATGAATCATGATTCATGAATCATGTTTCATGAATCATGAATCATGAATCGAATCATGTTTCATGAATCATGAATCATGAATTAAATCATGATTCATAAATCACAAATCATGAATCGAATCATGATTCATGAATCGAATCATGATTCATGAATCATGAATCATGATTCATGAATCACAAATCATGAATCGAATCATGATTCATGAATCGAATCATGATTCATGAATCATGAATCATGATTCATGAATCACAAACCATGAATCGAATCATGATTCGATTCATGAATCATGATTCATGAATCATGAATCATGATTCATGAATCATGAATCATGATTCATGAATCATGAATCATGATTCATGAATCATGAATCATGATTCATGAATCATGAATCATGATTCATGAATCATGAATCATGATTCACGAATCATGAATCATGAATCGAATCATGTTTCATGAATCATGAATCATGAATCGAATCATGTTTCATGAATCATGAATCATGAATTAAATCATGATTCATAAATCATGAATCATGAATCGAATCATGATTCATGAATCGAATCATGATTCATAAATCAAATCATGATTCATGAATCACAAATCATGAATCGAATCATGATTCATGAATCACAAATCATGAATCGAATCATGATTCATGAATCGAATCATGATTCATGAATCGAATCATGATTCATGAATCGAATCATGATTCATGAATCGTGATTCATGATTCATGAATCATGAATCGAATCATATGATTCATGAATCGAATTATGATTCATGAATCATGATTCATGGTTCATGAATCATGAATCGAATCATGTTTCATGAATCATGAATCATGAATTAAATCATGATTCATAAATCATGAATCATGAATCGAATCATGATTCATGAATCGAATCATGATTCATAAATAGAATCATGATTCATGAATCACAAATCATGAATCGAATCATGATTCATGAATCGAATCATGATTCATGAATCATGAATCATGATTCATGAATCACAAACCATGAATCGAATCATGATTCATGAATCGAATCATGATTCATGAATCATGAATCATGATTCATGAATCATGAATCATGATTCATGAATCATGATTCATGAATCATGAATCATGAATCGAATCATGTTTCATGAATCATGAATCATGAATCGAATTATGTTTCATGAATCATGAATCATGAATTAAATCATGATTCACAAATCATGAATCATGAATCGAATCATGATTCATGAATCGAATCATGATTCATAAATCAAATCATGATTCATGAATCACAAATCATGAATCGAATCATGATTCATGAATCGAATCATGATTCATGAATCATGAATCATGATTCATGAATCACAAATCATGAATCGAATCATGATTCATGAATCACAAATCATGAATCGAATCATGATTCATGAATCGAATCATGATTCATGAATCGAATCATGATTCATGAATCGAATCATGATTCATGAATCATGATTCATGATTCATGAATCATGAATCGAATCATGATTCATGAATCATGAATCATGATTCATGGTTCATGAATCATGAATCATGATTCATGAATCATGAATCGGATCATGATTCATGGTTCATGAATCATGAATCGAATCATGTTTCATGAATCATGAATCATGAATTAAATCATGATTCATAAATCATGAATCATGAATCGAATCATGATTCATGAATCGAATCATGATTCATAAATCGAATCATGATTCATGAATCACAAATCATGAATCGAATCATGATTCATTAATCGAATCATGATTCATGAATCATGAATCATGATTCATGAATCACAAACCATGAATCGCATCATGATTCATGAATCGAATCATGATTCATGAATCATGAATCATGATTCATGAATCATGAATCATGATTCATGAATCATGAATCATGAATCATGATTCATGAATCATGAATCATGAATCGAATCATGTTTCATGAATCATGAATCATGAATTAAATCATGATTCATAAATCATGAATCATGAATCGAATCATGATTCATGAATCGAATCATGATTCATAAATCAAATCATGATTCATGAATCACAAATCATGAATCGAATCATGATTCATGAATCGAATCATGATTCATGAATCATGAATCATGATTCATGAATCACAAATCATGAATCGAATCATGATTCATGAATCATGAATCATGATTCATGAATCACAAATCATGAATCGAATCATGATTCATGAATCGAATCATGATTCATGAATCATGAATCATGATTCATGAATCATGAATCAAGAATCGAATCATGATTCATAAATCGAATCATGATTCATGAATCATGAATCATGATTCATGAATCATGAATCATGAATCAAGAATCGAATCATGATTCATAAATCGAATCATGATTCATGAATCATGAATCATGATTCATGAATCATGAATCATGATTCATGAATCATGAATCAAGAATCGAATCATGATTCATGAATCGAATCATGAATCGAATCATGATTCATGAATCATGAATCATGAATCGAATCATGATTCATGAATCATGAATCATGATTCATGGTTCATGAATCATGAATCATGATTCATGAATCATGAATCGGATCATGATTCATGGTTCATGAATCATGAATCAAATCATGTTTCATGAATCATGAATCATGAATTAAATCATGATTCATAAATCATGAATCATGAATCGAATCATGATTCATGAATCGAATCATGATTCATAAATCGAATCATGATTCATGAATCACAAATCATGAATCGAATCATGATTCATTAATCGAATCATGATTCATGAATCATGAATCATGATTCATGAATCACAAACCATGAATCGCATCATGATTCATGAATCGAATCATGATTCATGAATCATGAATCATGATTCATGATTCATGAATCATGAATCATGATTCATGAATCATGAATCATGATTCATGAATCATGAATCATGATTCATGAATCATGAATCATGAATCGAATCATGTTTCATGAATCATGAATCATGAATTAAATCATGATTCATAAATCATGAATCATGAATCGAATCATGATTCATGAATCGAATCATGATTCATAAATCAAATCATGATTCATGAATCACAAATCATGAATCGAATCATGATTCATGAATCGAATCATGATTCATGAATCATGAATCATGATTCATGAATCACAAATCATGAATCGAATCATGATTCATGAATCGAATCATGATTCATGAATCATGAATCATGATTCATGAATCATGAATCAAGAATCGAATCATGATTCATAAATCGAATCATGATTCATGAATCATGAATCATGAATCAAGAATCGAATCATGATTCATAAATCGAATCATGATTCATGAATCATGAATCATGATTCATGAATCATGAATCATGATTCATGAATCATGAATCAAGAATCGAATCATGATTCATGAATCGAATCATGAATCGAATCATGATTCATGAATCATGAATCATGAATCGAATCATGATTCATGAATCGAATCATGATTCATGAATCGAATCATGATTCATGAATCATGAATCATGAATCGAATCATGATTCATGAATCATGAATCATGAATCGAATCATGATTCATGAATCATGAATCATGATTCATGGTTCATGAATCATGAATCGAATCATGTTTCATGAATCATGAATCATGAATTATATCATGATTCATAAATCATGAATCATGAATCGAATCATGATTCATGAATCGAATCATGATTCATAAATCGAATCATGATTCATGAATCACAAATCATGAATCGAATCATGATTCATGAATCAAATCATGATTCATGAATCATGAATCATGATTCATGAATCACAAACCATGAATCGAATCATGATTCATGAATCGAATCATGATTCATGAATCATGAATCATGATTCATGAATCATGAATCATGATTCATGAATCATGAATCATGATTCATGAATCATGAATCATGAATCATGATTCATGAATCATGAATCATGAATCGAATCATGTTTCATGAATCATGAATCATGAATTAAATCATGATTCATAAATCATGAATCATGAATCGAATCATGATTCATGAATCGAATCATGATTCATAAATCAAATCATGATTCATGAATCACAAATCATGAATCGAATCATGATTCATGAATCGAATCATGATTCATGAATCATGAATCATGATTCATGAATCATGAATCATGATTCATGAATCACAAATCATGAATCGAATCATGATTCATGAATCGAATCATGATTTATGAATCATGAATCATGATTCATGAATCATGAATCATGATTCATGAATCGAATCATGATTCATGAATCATGAATCATGATTCATGAATCATGAATCATGATTTATGAATCATGAATCAAGAATTGAATCATGAATCATGAATCGAATCATGATTCATGAATCATGAATCATGAATCGAATCATGATTCATGAATCGAATCATGATTCATGAATCGTGATTCATGATTCATGAATCATGAATCGAATCATGTGATTCATGAATCGAATCATGATTCATGAATCGTGATTCATGAATCATGATTCATGAATCGAATCATGATTCATGAATCGTGATTCATGATTCATGAATCATGAATCGAATCATGTGATTCATGAATCGAATCATGATTCATGAATCGTGATTCATGATTCAAGAATCATGAATCGAATCATGATTCATGAATCATGAATCATGATTCATGGTTCATGAATCATGAATCGAATCATGTTTCATGAATCATGAATCATGAATTAAATCATGATTCATAAATCATGAATCATGAATCGAATCATGATTCATGAATCGAATCATGATTCATAAATCGAATCATGATTCATGAATCACAAATCATGAATCGAATCATGATTCATGAATCAAATCATGATTCATGAATCATGAATCATGATTCATGAATCACAAACCATGAATCGAATCATGATTCATGAATCGAATCATGATTCATGAATCATGAATCATGATTCATGAATCATGAATCATGATTCATGAATCATGAATCATGATTCATGAATTATGAATCATGAATCGAATCATGTTTCATGAATCATGAATCATGAATTAAATCATGATTCATAAATCATGAATCATGAATCGAATCATGATTCATGAATCGAATCATGATTCATAAATCAAATCATGATTCATGAATCACAAATCATGAATCGAATCATGATTCATGAATCGAATCATGATTCATGAATCATGAATCATGATTCATGAATCATGAATCATGATTCATGAATCACAAATCATGAATCGAATCATGATTCATGAATCGAATCATGATTCATGAATCATGAATCATGATTCATGAATCATGAATCATGATTCATGAATCATGAATCATGATTCATGAATCATGAATCATGATTTATGAATCATGAATCAAGAATTGAATCATGATTCATGAATCGAATCATGAATCGAATCATGATTCATGAATCATGAATCATGAATCGAATCATGATTCATGAATCGAATCATGATTCATGAATCGTGATTCATGATTCATGAATCATGAATCGAATCATGTGATTCATGAATCGAATCATGATTCATGAATCGTGATTCATGAATCATGATTCATGAATCGAATCATGTGATTCATGAATCGAATCATGATTCATGAATCGTGATTCATGAATCATGATTCATGAATCGAATCATGATTCATGAATCGTGATTCATGATTCATGAATCATGAATCGAATCATGTGATTCATGAATCGAATCATGATTCATGAATCGTGATTCATGATTCATGAATCATGAATCATGATTCATGGTTCATGAATCATGAATCGAATCATGTTTCATGAATCATGAATCATGAATTAAATCATGATTCATAAATCATGAATCATGAATCGAATCATGATTCATGAATCGAATCATGATTCATAAATCGAATCATGATTCATGAATCACAAATCATGAATCGAATCATGATTCATGAATCGAATCATGATTCATGAATCATGATTCGATTCATGATTCATGAATCATGAATCACGATTCATGAATCATGAATCATGATTCATGATTCATGAATCATGATTCGATTCATGATTCATGAATCATGAATCACGATTCATGAATCATGATTCGATTCATGAATCATGATTCGATTCATGATTCATGATTCATGAATCATGATTCGATTCATGATTCATGATTCGATTCATGATTCATGATTCATGAATCATGATTCGATTCATGATTCATGATTCGATTCATGATTCATGATTCATGAATCATGATTCGATTCATGATTCGATTCATGAATCATGATTCGATTCTTGATTCATGATTCATGAATCATGATTCATGATTCATGAATCATGATTCGATTTATGAATCATGATTCGATTCTTGATTCATGATTCATGATTCATGAATCATGATTCATGATTCATGAATCATGATTCGATTTATGAATCATGATTCGATTCTTGATTCATGATTCATGAATCATGATTCGATTCTTGATTCATGATTCATGAATCATGATTCGATTCATGAATCATGATTCGATTCATGAATCATGATTCGATTCATGAATCATGATTCGATTCATGATTTGTGATTCATGAATCATGATTCGATTCATGATTTGTGATTCATGAATCATGATTCGATTCATGATTTGTGATTCATGAATCATGATTTGATTTATGAATCATGATTCGATTCATGAATCATGATTCGATTCATGATTCATGATTTATGAATCATGATTTAATTCATGATTCATGATTCATGAAACATGATTCGATTCATGATTCATGATTCATGAAACATGATTCGATTCATGATTCATGATTCATGAATCATGATTCATGATTCATGAATCATGATTCGATTCATGATTCATGATTCATGAATCATGATTCATGATTCATGAATCATGATTCATGATTCATGAATCATGATTCATTAATCATGAATCATGATTCGATTCATGAATCATGATTCGATTCATGGTTTGTGATTCATGAATCATGATTCATGATTCATGAATCATGATTCGATTCATGAATCATGATTCGATTCATGATTTGTGATTCATGAATCATGATTCATGATTCATGAATCATGATTCGATTCATGAATCATGATTCGATTCATGATTTGTGATTTATGAATCATGATTTAATTTATGATTCATGATTCATGAAACATGATTCGATTCATGATTCATGATTCATGAATCATGATTCATGATTCATGAATCATGATTCGATTCATGAATCATGATTCGATTCATGGTTTATGATTCATGAATCATGATTCATGATTCATGAATCATGATTCTATTCATGAATCATGATTCGATTCATGATTTGTGATTCATGAATCATGATTCGATTTATGAATCATGATTCGATTCATGATTCATGATTCATGAATCATGATTCATGATTCATGAATCACAAATCATGAATCGAATCATGATTCATGAATCGAATCATGATTCATGAATCATGAATCATGATTCATGAATCATGAATCGAATCATGTGATTCATGAATCGAATCATGATTCATGAATCGTGATTCATGATTCATGAATCATGAATCATGATTCATGGTTCATGAATCATGAATCGAATCATGTTTCATGAATCATGAATCATGAATTAAATCATGATTCATAAATCATGAATCATGAATCGAATCATGATTCATGAATCGAATCATGATTCATAAATCGAATCATGATTCATGAATCACAAATCATGATTCATGAATCACAAATCATGAATCGAATCATGATTCATGAATCGAATCATGATTCATGAATCATGATTCGATTCATGATTCATGAATCATGAATCACGATTCATGAATCATGAATCATGATTCATGATTCATGAATCATGATTCGATTCATGATTCATGAATCATGAATCACGATTCATGAATCATGATTCGATTCATGAATCATGATTCGATTCATGATTCATGATTCATGAATCATGATTCGATTCATGATTCATGATTCGATTCATGATTCATGATTCATGAATCATGATTCGATTCATGATTCATGATTCGATTCATGATTCATGATTCATGAATCATGATTCGATTCATGATTCGATTCATGAATCATGATTCGATTCTTGATTCATGATTCATGAATCATGATTCATGATTCATGAATCATGATTCGATTTATGAATCATGATTCGATTCTTGATTCATGATTCATGATTCATGAATCATGATTCATGATTCATGAATCATGATTCGATTTATGAATCATGATTCGATTCTTGATTCATGATTCATGAATCATGATTCGATTCTTGATTCATGATTCATGAATCATGATTCGATTCATGAATCATGATTCGATTCATGAATCATGATTCGATTCATGATTTGTGATTCATGAATCATGATTCGATTCATGATTTGTGATTCATGAATCATGATTCATGATTCATGAATCATGATTCGATTCATGAATCATGATTCGATTCATGATTTGTGATTCATGAATCATGATTTGATTTATGAATCATGATTCGATTCATGAATCATGATTCGATTCATGATTCATGATTTATGAATCATGATTTAATTCATGATTCATGATTCATGAAACATGATTCGATTCATGATTCATGATTCATGAAACATGATTCGATTCATGATTCATGATTCATGAATCATGATTCATGATTCATGAATCATGATTCGATTCATGATTCATGATTCATGAATCATGATTCGATTCATGATTCATGATTCATGAATCATGATTCATGATTCATGAATCATGATTCATGATTCATGAATCATGATTCATTAATCATGAATCATGATTCGATTCATGAATCATGATTCGATTCATGGTTTGTGATTCATGAATCATGATTCATGATTCATGAATCATGATTCGATTCATGAATCATGATTCGATTCATGATTTGTGATTCATGAATCATGATTCATGATTCATGAATCATGATTCGATTCATGAATCATGATTCGATTCATGATTTGTGATTTATGAATCATGATTTAATTCATGATTCATGATTCATGAAACATGATTCGATTCATGATTCATGATTCATGAATCATGATTCATGATTCATGAATCATGATTCGATTCATGAATCATGATTCGATTCATGGTTTGTGATTCATGAATCATGATTCATGATTCATGAATCATGATTCGATTCATGAATCATGATTCGATTCATGATTTGTGATTCATGAATCATGATTCGATTTATGAATCATGATTCGATTCATGAATCATGATTCGATTCATGATTCATGATTTATGAATCATGATTTAATTCATGATTCATGATTCATGAAACATGATTCGATTCATGATTCATGAATCATGAATCGAATCATGATTCATGAATCACAAATCATGAATCGAATCATGATTCATGAATCGAATCATGATTCATGAATCATGAATCATGATTCATGAATCACAAATCATGAATCGAATCATGATTCATGAATCGAATCATGATTCATGAATCATGAATCATGATTCATGAATCACAAACCATGAATCGAATCATGATTCATGAATCGAATCATGATTCATGATTAATGAATCATGTTTCATGAATCATGAATCATGAATCGAATCATGATTCATGAATCATGAATCATGATTCATGAATCATGAATCATGATTCATGAATCATGAATCATGAATCGAATCATGTTTCATGAATCATGAATCATGAATTAAATCATGATTCATAAATCATGAATCATGAATCGAATCATGATTCATGAATCGAATCATGATTCATAAATCAAATCATGATTCATGAATCACAAATCATGAATCGAATCATGATTCATGAATCGAATCATGATTCATGAATCATGAATCATGATTCATGAATCACAAATCATGAATCGAATCATGATTCATGAATCGAATCATGATTCATGAATCATGAATCATGATTCATGAATCATGAATCAAGAATCGAATCATGATTCATAAATCGAATCATGATTCATGAATCATGAATCATGATTCATGAATCATGAATCATGAATCAAGAATCGAATCATGATTCATAAATCGAATCATGATTCATGAATCATGAATCATGATTCATGAATCATGAATCATGATTCATGAATCATGAATCAAGAATCGAATCATGATTCATGAATCGAATCATGAATCGAATCATGATTCATGAATCATGAATCATGAATCGAATCATGATTCATGAATCGAATCATGATTCATGAATCGAATCATGATTCATGAATCATGAATCATGAATCGAATCATGATTCATGAATCATGAATCATGAATCGAATCATGATTCATGAATCATGAATCATGATTCATGGTTCATGAATCATGAATCGAATCATGTTTCATGAATCATGAATCATGAATTATATCATGATTCATAAATCATGAATCATGAATCGAATCATGATTCATGAATCGAATCATGATTCATAAATCGAATCATGATTCATGAATCACAAATCATGAATCGAATCATGATTCATGAATCAAATCATGATTCATGAATCATGAATCATGATTCATGAATCACAAACCATGAATCGAATCATGATTCATGAATCGAATCATGATTCATGAATCATGAATCATGATTCATGAATCATGAATCATGATTCATGAATCATGAATCATGATTCATGAATCATGAATAATGAATCGAATCATGATTCATGAATCGAATCATGATTCATAAATCAAATCATGATTCATGAATCACAAATCATGAATCGAATCATGATTCATGAATCGAATCATGATTCATGAATCATGAATCATGATTCATGAATCATGAATCATGATTCATGAATCACAAATCATGAATCGAATCATGATTCATGAATCGAATCATGATTTATGAATCATGAATCATGATTCATGAATCATGAATCATGATTCATGAATCGAATCATGATTCATGAATCATGAATCATGATTCATGAATCATGAAGCATGATTTATGAATCATGAATCAAGAATTGAATCATGAATCATGAATCGAATCATGATTCATGAATCATGAATCATGAATCGAATCATGATTCATGAATCGAATCATGATTCATGAATCGTGATTCATGATTCATGAATCATGAATCGAATCATGTGATTCATGAATCGAATCATGATTCATGAATCGTGATTCATGAATCATGATTCATGAATCGAATCATGATTCATGAATCGTGATTCATGATTCATGAATCATGAATCGAATCATGTGATTCATGAATCGAATCATGATTCATGAATCGTGATTCATGATTCATGAATCATGAATCGAATCATGATTCATGAATCATGAATCATGATTCATGGTTCATGAATCATGAATCGAATCATGTTTCATGAATCATGAATCATGAATTAAATCATGATTCATAAATCATGAATCATGAATCGAATCATGATTCATGAATCGAATCATGATTCATGAATCGAATCATGATTCATAAATCGAATCATGATTCATGAATCACAAATCATGAATCGAATCATGATTCATGAATCAAATCATGATTCATGAATCATGAATCATGATTCATGTATCACAAACCATGAATCGAATCATGATTCATGAATCGAATCATGATTCATGAATCATGAATCATGATTCATGAATCATGAATCATGATTCATGAATCATGAATCATGATTCATGAATCATGAATCATGAATCGAATCATGTTTCATGAATCATGAATCATGAATTAAATCATGATTCATAAATCATGAATCATGAATCGAATCATGATTCATGAATCGAATCATGATTCATAAATCAAATCATGATTCATGAATCACAAATCATGAATCGAATCATGATTCATGAATCGAATCATGATTCATGAATCATGAATCATGATTCATGAATCATGAATCATGATTCATGAATCACAAATCATGAATCGAATCATGATTCATGAATCGAATCATGATTCATGAATCATGAATCATGATTCATGAATCATGAATCATGATTCATGAATCATGAATCATGATTCATGAATCATGAATCATGATTTATGAATCATGAATCAAGAATTGAATCATGATTCATGAATCGAATCATGAATCGAATCATGATTCATGAATCATGAATCATGAATCGAATCATGAACCATGAATCGAATCATGATTCATGAATCATGAATCATGAATCGAATCATGATTCATGAATCGAATCATGATTCATGAATCGTGATTCATGATTCATGAATCATGAATCGAATCATGTGATTCATGAATCGAATCATGATTCATGAATCGTGATTCATGAATCATGATTCATGAATCGAATCATGTGATTCATGAATCGAATCATGATTCATGAATCGTGATTCATGAATCATGATTCATGAATCGAATCATGATTCATGAATCGTGATTCATGATTCATGAATCATGAATCGAATCATGTGATTCATGAATCGAATCATGATTCATGAATCGTGATTCATGATTCATGAATCATGAATCATGATTCATGGTTCATGAATCATGAATCGAATCATGTTTCATGAATCATGAATCATGAATTAAATCATGATTCATAAATCATGAATCATGAATCGAATCATGATTCCTGAATCGAATCATGATTCATAAATCGAATCATGATTCATGAATCACAAATCATGAATAGAATCATGATTCATGAATCGAATCATGATTCATGAATCATGATTCGATTCATGATTCATGAATCATGAATCACGATTCATGAATCATGAATCATGATTCATGATTCATGAATCATGATTCGATTCATGATTCATGAATCATGAATCACGATTCATGAATCATGATTCGATTCATGAATCATGATTCGATTCATGATTCATGATTCATGAATCATGATTCATGATTCATGAATCATGATTCGATTTATGAATCATGATTCGATTCTTGATTCATGATTCATGATTCATGAATCATGATTCATGATTCATGAATCATGATTCGATTTATGAATCATGATTCGATTCTTGATTCATGATTCATGAATCATGATTCGATTCTTGATTCATGATTCATGAATCATGATTCGATTCTTGATTCATGATTCATGAATCATGATTCGATTCATGAATCATGATTCGATTCATGAATCATGATTCGATTCATGATTTGTGATTCATGAATCATGATTCGATTCATGATTTGTGATTCATGAATCATGATTCATGATTCATGAATCATGATTCGATTCATGAATCATGATTCGATTCATGATTTGTGATTCATGAATCATGATTTGATTTATGAATCATGATTCGATTCATGAATCATGATTCGATTCATGATTCATGATTTATGAATCATGATTTAATTCATGATTCATGATTCATGAAACATGATTCGATTCATGATTCATGATTCATGAAACATGATTCGATTCATGATTCATGATTCATGAATCATGATTCATGATTCATGAATCATGATTCGATTCATGATTCATGATTCATGAATCATGATTCATGATTCATGAATCATGATTCATGATTCATGAATCATGATTCATTAATCATGAATCATGATTCGATTCATGAATCATGATTCGATTCATGGTTTGTGATTCATGAATCATGATTCATGATTCATGAATCATGATTCGATTCATGAATCATGATTCGATTCATGATTTGTGATTCATGAATCATGATTCATGATTCATGAATCATGATTCGATTCATGAATCATGATTCGATTCATGATTTGTGATTTATGAATCATGATTTAATTCATGATTCATGATTCATGAAACATGATTCGATTCATGATTCATGATTCATGAATCATGATTCATGATTCATGAATCATGATTCGATTCATGAATCATGATTCGATTCATGGTTTGTGATTCATGAATCATGATTCATGATTCATGAATCATGATTCGATTCATGAATCATGATTCGATTCATGATTTGTGATTCATGAATCATGATTCGATTTATGAATCATGATTCGATTCATGAATCATGATTCGATTCATGATTCATGATTTATGAATCATGATTTAATTCATGATTCATGATTCATGAAACATGATTCGATTCATGATTCATGAATCATGAATCGAATCATGATTCATGAATCATGAATCGTGATTCATGATTCATGAATCATGAATCGAATCATGTGATTCATGAATCGAATCATGATTCATGAATCGTGATTCATGATTCATGAATCATGAATCGAATCATGATTCATGAATCATGAATCATGATTCATGGTTCATGAATCATGAATCGAATCATGTTTCATGAATCATGAATCATGAATTAAATCATGATTCATAAATCATGAATCATGAATCGAATCATGATTCATGAATCGAATCATGATTCATAAATCGAATCATGATTCATGAATCACAAATCATGAATCGAATCATGATTCATGAATCGAATCATGATTCATGAATCATGAATCATGATTCATGAATCACAAACCATGAATCGAATCATGATTCATGAATCGAATCATGATTCATGAATCATGAATCATGATTCATGAATCATGAATCATGAATCGAATCATGTTTCATGAATCATGAATCATGAATTAAATCATGATTCATAAATCACAAATCATGAATCGAATCATGATTCATGAATCGAATCATGATTCATGAATCATGAATCATGATTCATGAATCACAAATCATGAATCGAATCATGATTCATGAATCATGAATCATGATTCATGAATCACAAATCATGAATCGAATCATGATTCATGAATCGAATCATGATTCATGAATCATGAATCATGATTCATGAATCACAAACCATGAATCGAATCATGATTCATGAATCGAATCATGATTCATGATTCATGAATCATGAATCGAATCATGTTTCATGAATCATGAATCATGAATTAAATCATGATTCATAAATCATGAATCATGAATCGAATCATGATTCATGAATCGAATCATGATTCATAAATCAAATCATGATTCATGAATCACAAATCATGAATCGAATCATGATTCATGAATCGAATCATGATTCATGAATCATGAATCATGATTCATGAATCACAAATCATGAATCGAATCATGATTCATGAATCACAAATCATGAATCGAATCATGATTCATGAATCGAATCATGATTCATGAATCGAATCATGATTCATGAATCATGAATCAAGAATCGAATCATGATTCATGAATCATGAATCAAGAATCGAATCATGATTCATAAATCGAATCATGATTCATGAATCATGAATCATGATTCATGAATCATGAATCATGAATCAAGAATCGAATCATGATTCATAAATCGAATCATGATTCATGAATCATGAATCATGATTCATGAATCATGAATCAAGAATCGAATCATGATTCATGAATCGAATCATGAATCGAATCATGAATCATGAATCGAATCATGATTCATGAATCATGAATCATGAATCGAATCATGAATCATGAATCGAATCATGATTCATGAATCATGAATCATGAATCGAATCATGATTCATGAATCGAATCATGATTCATGAATCATGAATCGAATCATGATTCATGAATCATGAATCATGATTCATGATTCATGAATCGTGATTCATGATTCATGAATCATGAATCGAATCATGATTCATGAATCATGAATCATGATTCATGGTTCATGAATCATGAATCGAATCATGATTCATGAATCATGAATCATGATTCATGGTTCATGAATCATGAATCGAATCATGTTTCATGAATCATGAATCATGAATTAAATCATGATTCATAAATCATGAATCATGAATCGAATCATGATTCATGAATCAAATCATGATTCATAAATCGAATCATGATTCATGAATCACAAATCATGAATCGAATCATGATTCATGAATCGAATCATGATTCATGAATCATGAATCATGATTCATGATTCATGAATCATGAATCATGATTCATGAATCATGAATCATGATTCATGAATCATGAATCATGAATCGAATCATGTTTCATGAATCATGAATCATGAATTAAATCATGATTCATAAATCATGAATCATGAATCGAATCATGATTCATGAATCGAATCATGATTCATAAATCAAATCATGATTCATGAATCACAAATCATGAATCGAATCATGATTCATGAATCGAATCATGATTCATGAATCATGAATCATGATTCATGAATCATGAATCATGATTCATGAATCACAAATCATGAATCGAATCATGATTCATGAATCGAATCATGATTCATGAATCATGAATCATGATTCATGAATCATGAATCATGATTTATGAATCATGAATCAAGAATTGAATCATGATTCATGAATCGAATCATGAATCGAATCATGATTCATGAATCATGAATCATGAATCGAATCATGAATCATGAATCGAATCATGATTCATGAATCATGAATCATGAATCGAATCATGATTCATGAATCGAATCATGATTCATGAATCGTGATTCATGATTCATGAATCATGAATCGAATCATGTGAATCATGAATCGAATCATGATTCATGAATCGTGATTCATGAATCATGATTCATGAATCGAATCATGATTCATGAATCGTGATTCATGATTCATGAATCATGAATCGAATCATGTGATTCATGAATCGAATCATGATTCATGAATCGTGATTCATGATTCATGAATCATGAATCGAATCATGATTCATGAATCATGAATCATGATTCATGGTTCATGAATCATGAATCGAATCATGATTCATGAATCATGAATCATGATTCATGGTTCATGAATCATGAATCGAATCATGTTTCATGAATCATGAATCATGAATTAAATCATGATTCATAAATCATGAATCATGAATCGAATCATGATTCATGAATCGAATCATGATTCATAAATCGAATCATGATTCATGAATCACAAATCATGAATCGAATCATGATTCATGAATCAAATCATGATTCATGAATCATGAATCATGATTCATGAATCACAAACCATGAATCGAATCATGATTCATGAATCGAATCATGATTCATGAATCATGAATCATGATTCATGAATCATGAATCATGAATCGAATCATGTTTCATGAATCATGAATCATGAATTAAATCATGATTCATAAATCATGAATCATGAATCGAATCATGATTCATGAATCGAATCATGATTCATAAATCAAATCATGATTCATGAATCACAAATCATGAATCGAATCATGATTCATGAATCATGAATCATGATTCATGAATCATGAATCATGATTCATGAATCACAAATCATGAATCGAATCATGATTCATGAATCGAATCATGATTCATGAATCATGAATCATGATTCATGAATCATGAATCATGATTCATGAATCATGAATCATGATTCATGAATCATGAATCATGATTTATGAATCATGAATCAAGAATTGAATCATGATTCATGAATCGAATCATGAATCGAATCATGATTCATGAATCATGAATCATGAATCGAATCATGAATCATGAATCGAATCATGATTCATGAATCATGAATCATGAATCGAATCATGATTCATGAATCGAATCATGATTCATGAATCGTGATTCATGATTCATGAATCATGAATCGAATCATGTGATTCATGAATCGAATCATGATTCATGAATCGTGATTCATGAATCATGATTCATGAATCGAATCATGATTCATGAATCGTGATTCATGATTCATGAATCATGAATCGAATCATGTGATTCATGAATCGAATCATGATTCATGAATCGTGATTCATGATTCATGAATCATGAATCGAATCATGTTTCATGAATCATGAATCATGAATTAAATCATGATTCATAAATCATGAATCATGAATCGAATCATGATTCATGAATCGAATCATGATTCATAAATCGAATCATGATTCATGAATCACAAATCATGAATCGAATCATGATTCATGAATCGAATCATGATTCATGAATCATGAATCATGATTCATGAATCACAAACCATGAATCGAATCATGATTCATGAATCGAATCATGATTCATGAATCATGAATCATGATTCATGAATCATGAATTATGATTCATGAATCATGAATCATGATTCATGAATCATGAATCATGATTCATGAATCATGAATCATGATTTATGAATCATGAATCAAGAATTGAATCATGATTCATGAATCGAATCATGAATCGAATCATGATTCATGAATCATGAATCATGAATCGAATCATGAATCATGAATCGAATCATGATTCATGAATCATGAATCATGAATCGAATCATGAATCATGAATCGAATCATGATTCATGAATCATGAATCATGAATCGAATCATGATTCATGAATCGAATCATGATTCATGAATCGTGATTCATGATTCATGAATCATGAATCGAATCATGTGATTCATGAATCGAATCATGATTCATGAATCGTGATTCATGAATCATGATTCATGAATCGAATCATGATTCATGAATCGTGATTCATGATTCATGAATCATGAATCGAATCATGTGATTCATGAATCGAATCATGATTCATGAATCGTGATTCATGATTCATGAATCATGAATCGAATCATGATTCATGAATCATGAATCATGATTCATGGTTCATGAATCATGAATCGAATCATGTTTCATGAATCATGAATCATGAATTAAATCATGATTCATAAATCATGAATCATGAATCGAATCATGATTCATGAATCGAATCATGATTCATAAATCGAATCATGATTCATGAATCACAAATCATGAATCGAATCATGATTCATGAATCGAATCATGATTCATGAATCATGAATCATGATTCATGAATCACAAACCATGAATCGAATCATGATTCATGAATCGAATCATGATTCATGAATCATGAATCATGATTCATGAATCATGAATCATGAATCGAATCATGTTTCATGAATCATGAATCATGAATTAAATCATGATTCATAAATCACAAATCATGAATCGAATCATGATTCATGAATCGAATCATGATTCATGAATCATGAATCATGATTCATGAATCACAAATCATGAATCGAATCATGATTCATGAATCGAATCATGATTCATGAATCGAATCATGATTCATGATTAATGAATCATGATTCATGAATCATGAATCATGATTCATGAATCATGAATCATGATTCATGAATCATGAATCATGAATCGAATCATGATTCATGAATCATGAATCATGAATCGAATCATGTTTCATGAATCATGAATCATGAATCGAATCATGTTTCATGAATCATGAATCATGAATTAAATCATGATTCATAAATCATGAATCATGAATCGAATCATGATTCATGAATCGAATCATGATTCATAAATCAAATCATGATTCATGAATCACAAATCATGAATCGAATCATGATTCATAATTCGAATCATGATTCATGAATCATGAATCATGATTCATGAATCACAAATCATGAATCGAATCATGATTCATGAATCACAAATCATGAATCGAATCATGATTCATGAATCGAATCATGATTCATGAATCGAATCATGATTCATGAATCATGAATCAAGAATCGAATCATGATTCATGAATCATGAATCAAGAATCGAATCATGATTCATAAATCGAATCATGAATCATGAATCAAGAATCGAATCATGATTCATAAATCGAATCATGATTCATGAATCATGAATCATGATTCATGAATCATGAATCAAGAATCGAATCATGATTCATGAATCGAATCATGAATCAAGAATCGAATCATGATTCATAAATCGAATCATGATTCATGAATCATGAATCATGATTCATGAATCATGAATCAAGAATCGAATCATGATTCATGAATCGAATCATGAATCGAATCATGATTCATGAATCATGAATCATGAATCGAATCATGAATCATGAATCGAATCATGATTCATGAATCATGAATCATGAATCGAATCATGAATCATGAATCGAATCATGATTCATGAATCATGAATCATGAATCGAATCATGATTCATGAATCGAATCATGATTCATGAATCGTGATTCATGATTCATGAATCATGAATCGAATCATGATTCATGAATCATGAATCATGATTCATGGTTCATGAATCATGAATCGAATCATGATTCATGAATCATGAATCATGATTCATGGTTCATGAATCATGAATCGAATCATGTTTCATGAATCATGAATCATGAATTAAATCATGATTCATAAATCATGAATCATGATTCATAAATCATGATTCATGAATCGAATCATGATTCATGAATCGAATCATGATTCATAAATCGAATCATGATTCATGAATCACAAATCATGAATCGAATCATGATTCATGAATCAAATCATGATTCATGAATCATGAATCATGATTCATGAATCACAAACCATGAATCGAATCATGATTCATGAATCGAATCATGATTCATGAATCATGAATCATGATTCATGAATCATGAATCATGATTCATGAATCATGAATCATGATTCATGAATCATGAATCATGAATCGAATCATGTTTCATGAATCATGAATCATGAATTAAATCATGATTCATAAATCATGAATCATGAATCGAATCATGATTCATGAATCGAATCATGATTCATAAATCAAATCATGATTCATGAATCACAAATCATGAATCGAATCATGATTCATGAATCGAATCATGATTCATGAATCATGAATCATGATTCATGAATCATGAATCATGATTCATGAATCACAAATCATGAATCGAATCATGATTCATGAATCGAATCATGATTCATGAATCATGAATCATGATTCATGAATCATGAATCATGATTCATGAATCATGAGTCTTGATTCATGAATCATGAATCATGATTTATGAATCATGAATCAAGAATTGAATCATGATTCATGAATCGAATCATGAATCGAATCATGATTCATGAATCATGAATCATGAATCGAATCATGAATCATGAATCGAATCATGATTCATGAATCATGAATCATGAATCGAATCATGATTCATGAATCGAATCATGATTCATGAATCGTGATTCATGATTCATGAATCATGAATCGAATCATGTGATTCATGAATCGAATCATGATTCATGAATCGTGATTCATGAATCATGATTCATGAATCGAATCATGATTCATGAATCGTGATTCATGATTCATGAATCATGAATCGAATCATGTGATTCATGAATCGAATCATGATTCATGAATCGTGATTCATGATTCATGAATCATGAATCGAATCATGATTCATGAATCATGAATCATGATTCATGGTTCATGAATCATGAATCGAATCATGTTTCATGAATCATGAATCATGAATTAAATCATGATTCATAAATCATGAATCATGAATCGAATCATGATTCATGAATCGAATCATGATTCATAAATCGAATCATGATTCATGAATCACAAATCATGAATCGAATCATGATTCATGAATCAAATCATGATTCATGAATCATGAATCATGATTCATGAATCACAAACCATGAATCGAATCATGATTCATGAATCGAATCATGATTCATGAATCATGAATCATGATTCATGAATCATGAATCATGATTCATGAATCATGAATCATGATTCATGAATCATGAATCATGAATCGAATCATGTTTCATGAATCATGAATCATGAATTAAATCATGATTCATAAATCATGAATCTTGAATCGAATCATGATTCATGAATCGAATCATGATTCATAAATCAAATCATGATTCATGAATCACAAATCATGAATCGAATCATGATTCATGAATCATGAATCATGATTCATGAATCATGAATCATGATTCATGAATCACAAATCATGAATCGAATCATGATTCATGAATCGAATCATGATTCATGAATCATGAATCATGATTCATGAATCATGAATCATGATTCATGAATCATGAATCATGATTCATGAATCATGAATCATGATTTATGAATCATGAATCATGAATCGAATCATGAATCGAATCATGAATCGAATCATAATTCATGAATCATGAATCATGAATCGAATCATGTGATTCATGAATCGAATCATGATTCATGAATCGTGATTCATGATTCATGAATCATGAATCGAATCATGTTTCATGAATCATGAATCATGAATTAAATCATGATTCATAAATCATGAATCATGAATCGAATCATGATTCATGAATCGAATCATGATTCATAAATCGAATCATGATTCATGAATCACAAATCATGAATCGAATCATGATTCATGAATCGAATCATGATTCATGAATCATGAATCATGATTCATGAATCACAAACCATGAATCGAATCATGATTCATGAATCGAATCATGATTCATGAATCATGAATCATGATTCATGAATCATGAATTATGATTCATGAATCATGAATCATGATTCATGAATCATGAATCATGATTCATGAATCATGAATCATGATTTATGAATCATGAATCAAGAATTGAATCATGATTCATGAATCGAATCATGAATCGAATCATGATTCATGAATCATGAATCATGAATCGAATCATGAATCATGAATCGAATCATGATTCATGAATCATGAATCATGAATCGAATCATGAATCATGAATCGAATCATGATTCATGAATCATGAATCATGAATCGAATCATGATTCATGAATCGAATCATGATTCATGAATCGTGATTCATGATTCATGAATCATGAATCGAATCATGTGATTCATGAATCGAATCATGATTCATGAATCGTGATTCATGAATCATGATTCATGAATCGAATCATGATTCATGAATCGTGATTCATGATTCATGAATCATGAATCGAATCATGTGATTCATGAATCGAATCATGATTCATGAATCGTGATTCATGATTCATGAATCATGAATCGAATCATGATTCATGAATCATGAATCATGATTCATGGTTCATGAATCATGAATCGAATCATGTTTCATGAATCATGAATCATGAATTAAATCATGATTCATAAATCATGAATCATGAATCGAATCATGATTCATGAATCGAATCATGATTCATAAATCGAATCATGATTCATGAATCACAAATCATGAATCGAATCATGATTCATGAATCGAATCATGATTCATGAATCATGAATCATGATTCATGAATCACAAACCATGAATCGAATCATGATTCATGAATCGAATCATGATTCATGAATCATGAATCATGATTCATGAATCATGAATCATGAATCGAATCATGTTTCATGAATCATGAATCATGAATTAAATCATGATTCATAAATCACAAATCATGAATCGAATCATGATTCATGAATCGAATCATGATTCATGAATCATGAATCATGATTCATGAATCACAAATCATGAATCGAATCATGATTCATGAATCGAATCATGATTCATGAATCGAATCATGATTCATGAATCGAATCATGATTCATGATTAATGAATCATGATTCATGAATCATGAATCATGATTCATGAATCATGAATCATGATTCATGAATCATGAATCATGAATCGAATCATGATTCATGAATCATGAATCATGAATCGAATCATGTTTCATGAATCATGAATCATGAATCGAATCATGTTTCATGAATCATGAATCATGAATTAAATCATGATTCATAAATCATGAATCATGAATCGAATCATGATTCATGAATCGAATCATGATTCATAAATCAAATCATGATTCATGAATCACAAATCATGAATCGAATCATGATTCATAATTCGAATCATGATTCATGAATCATGAATCATGATTCATGAATCACAAATCATGAATCGAATCATGATTCATGAATCACAAATCATGAATCGAATCATGATTCATGAATCGAATCATGATTCATGAATCGAATCATGATTCATGAATCATGAATCAAGAATCGAATCATGATTCATGAATCATGAATCAAGAATCGAATCATGATTCATAAATCGAATCATGAATCATGAATCAAGAATCGAATCATGATTCATAAATCGAATCATGATTCATGAATCATGAATCATGATTCATGAATCATGAATCAAGAATCGAATCATGATTCATGAATCGAATCATGAATCAAGAATCGAATCATGATTCATAAATCGAATCATGATTCATGAATCATGAATCATGATTCATGAATCATGAATCAAGAATCGAATCATGATTCATGAATCGAATCATGAATCGAATCATGATTCATGAATCATGAATCATGAATCGAATCATGAATCATGAATCGAATCATGATTCATGAATCATGAATCATGAATCGAATCATGAATCATGAATCGAATCATGATTCATGAATCATGAATCATGAATCGAATCATGATTCATGAATCGAATCATGATTCATGAATCGTGATTCATGATTCATGAATCATGAATCGAATCATGATTCATGAATCATGAATCATGATTCATGGTTCATGAATCATGAATCGAATCATGATTCATGAATCATGAATCATGATTCATGGTTCATGAATCATGAATCGAATCATGTTTCATGAATCATGAATCATGAATTAAATCATGATTCATAAATCATGAATCATGAATCGAATCATGATTCATGAATCGAATCATGATTCATAAATCGAATCATGATTCATGAATCACAAATCATGAATCGAATCATGATTCATGAATCAAATCATGATTCATGAATCATGAATCATGATTCATGAATCACAAACCATGAATCGAATCATGATTCATGAATCGAATCATGATTCATGAATCATGAATCATGATTCATGAATCATGAATCATGATTCATGAATCATGAATCATGATTCATGAATCATGAATCATGAATCGAATCATGTTTCATGAATCATGAATCATGAATTAAATCATGATTCATAAATCATGAATCATGAATCGAATCATGATTCATGAATCGAATCATGATTCATAAATCAAATCATGATTCATGAATCACAAATCATGAATCGAATCATGATTCATGAATCGAATCATGATTCATGAATCATGAATCATGATTCATGAATCATGAATCATGATTCATGAATCACAAATCATGAATCGAATCATGATTCATGAATCGAATCATGATTCATGAATCATGAATCATGATTCATGAATCATGAATCATGATTCATGAATCATGAGTCTTGATTCATGAATCATGAATCATGATTTATGAATCATGAATCAAGAATTGAATCATGATTCATGAATCGAATCATGAATCGAATCATGATTCATGAATCATGAATCATGAATCGAATCATGAATCATGAATCGAATCATGATTCATGAATCATGAATCATGAATCGAATCATGATTCATGAATCGAATCATGATTCATGAATCGTGATTCATGATTCATGAATCATGAATCGAATCATGTGATTCATGAATCGAATCATGATTCATGAATCGTGATTCATGAATCATGATTCATGAATCGAATCATGATTCATGAATCGTGATTCATGAATCATGAATCGAATCATGTGATTCATGAATCGAATCATGATTCATGAATCGTGATTCATGATTCATGAATCATGAATCGAATCATGATTCATGAATCATGAATCATGATTCATGGTTCATGAATCATGAATCGAATCATGTTTCATGAATCATGAATCATGAATTAAATCATGATTCATAAATCATGAATCATGAATCGAATCATGATTCATGAATCGAATCATGATTCATAAATCGAATCATGATTCATGAATCACAAATCATGAATCGAATCATGATTCATGAATCAAATCATGATTCATGAATCATGAATCATGATTCATGAATCACAAACCATGAATCGAATCATGATTCATGAATCGAATCATGATTCATGAATCATGAATCATGATTCATGAATCATGAATCATGATTCATGAATCATGAATCATGATTCATGAATCATGAATCATGAATCGAATCATGTTTCATGAATCATGAATCATGAATTAAATCATGATTCATAAATCATGAATCATGAATCGAATCATGATTCATGAATCGAATCATGATTCATAAATCAAATCATGATTCATGAATCACAAATCATGAATCGAATCATGATTCATGAATCATGAATCATGATTCATGAATCATGAATCATGATTCATGAATCACAAATCATGAATCGAATCATGATTCATGAATCGAATCATGATTCATGAATCATGAATCATGATTCATGAATCATGAATCATGATTCATGAATCATGAATCATGATTCATGAATCATGAATCATGATTTATGAATCATGAATCGAATCATGAATCGAATCATGAATCGAATCATGATTCATGAATCATGAATCATGAATCGAATCATGAATCATGAATCGAATCATGATTCATGATTCATGAATCATGAATCGAATCATGTGATTCATGAATCGAATCATGATTCATGAATCGTGATTCATGAATCATGATTCATGAATCGAATCATGATTCATGAATCGTGATTCATGATTCATGAATCATGAATCGAATCATGTGATTCATGAATCGAATCATGATTCATGAATCGTGATTCATGATTCATGAATCATGAATCGAATCATGATTCATGAATCATGAATCATGATTCATGGTTCATGAATCATGAATCGAATCATGTTTCATGAATCATGAATCATGAATTAAATCATGATTCATAAATCATGAATCATGAATCGAATCATGATTCATGAATCGAATCATGATTCATAAATCGAATCATGATTCATGAATCACAAATCATGAATCGAATCATGATTCATGAATCGAATCATGATTCATGAATCATGAATCATGATTCATGAATCACAAACCATGAATCGAATCATGATTCATGAATCGAATCATGATTCATGAATCATGAATCATGATTCATGAATCATGAATCATGAATCGAATCATGTTTCATGAATCATGAATCATGAATTAAATCATGATTCATAAATCACAAATCATGAATCGAATCATGATTCATGAATCGAATCATGATTCATGAATCATGAATCATGATTCATGAATCACAAATCATGAATCGAATCATGATTCATGAATCGAATCATGATTCATGAATCGAATCATGATTCATGATTAATGAATCATGATTCATGAATCATGAATCATGATTCATGAATCATGAATCATGATTCATGAATCATGAATCATGAATCGAATCATGATTCATGAATCATGAATCATGATTCATGAATCATGAATCATGAATCGAATCATGTTTCATGAATCATGAATCATGAATCGAATCATGTTTCATGAATCATGAATCATGAATTAAATCATGATTCATAAATCATGAATCATGAATCGAATCATGATTCATGAATCGAATCATGATTCATAAATCAAATCATGATTCATGAATCACAAATCATGAATCGAATCATGATTCATGAATCACAAATCATGAATCGAATCATGATTCATGAATCGAATCATGATTCATGAATCGAATCATGATTCATGAATCATGAATCAAGAATCGAATCATGATTCATGAATCATGAATCAAGAATCGAATCATGATTCATGAATCATGAATCAAGAATCGAATCATGATTCATAAATCGAATCATGAATCATGAATCAAGAATCGAATCATGATTCATAAATCGAATCATGATTCATGAATCATGAATCATGATTCATGAATCATGAATCAAGAATCGAATCATGATTCATGAATCGAATCATGAATCGAATCATGATTCATGAATCATGAATCATGAAACGAATCATGAATCATGAATCGAATCATGATTCATGAATCATGAATCATGAATCATGAATCGAATCATGATTCATGAATCATGAATCATGATTCATGAATCATGAATCGAATCATGATTCATGAATCATGAATCATGATTCATGATTCATGAATCGTGATTCATGATTCATGAATCATGAATCGAATCATGATTCATGAATCATGAATCATGATTCATGGTTCATGAATCATGAATCGAATCATGATTCATGAATCATGAATCATGATTCATGGTTCATGAATCATGAATCGAATCATGTTTCATGAATCATGAATCATGAATTAAATCATGATTCATAAATCATGAATCATGAATCGAATCATGATTCATAAATCGAATCATGATTCATAAATCGAATCATGATTCATGAATCACAAATCATGAATCGAATCATGATTCATGAATCGAATCATGATTCATGAATCATGAATCATGATTCATGAATCACAAACCATGAATCGCATCATGATTCATGAATCGAATCATGATTCATGAATCATGAATCATAATTCATGAATCATGAATCATGATTCATGAATCATGAATCATGATTCATGAATCATGAATCATGAATCGAATCATGTTTCATGAATCATGAATCATGAATTAAATCATGATTCATAAATCATGAATCATGAATCGAATCATGATTCATGAATCGAATCATGATTCATAAATCAAATCATGATTCATGAATCACAAATCATGAATCGAATCATGATTCATGAATCGAATCATGATTCATGAATCATGAATCATGATTCATGAATCACAAATCATGAATCGAATCATGATTCATGAATCGAATCATGATTCATGAATCATGAATCATGATTCATGAATCACAAATCATGAATCGAATCATGATTCATGAATCGAATCATGATTCATGAATCATGAATCATGATTCATGAATCACAAATCATGAATCGAATCATGATTCATGAATCGAATCATGATTCATGAATCATGAATCATGATTCATGAATCACAAATCATGAATCGAATCATGATTCATGAATCGAATCATGATTCATGAATCATGAATCATGATTCATGAATCACGAATCATGAATCGAATCATGATTCATGAATCGAATCATGATTCATGAATCATGAATCATGATTCATGAATCATGAATCAAGAATCGAATCATGATTCATAAATCGAATCATGATTCATGAATCATGAATCATGATTCATGAATCATGATTCGATTCATGATTTGATTCATGAATCATGATTCGATTCTTGATTCATGAATCATGAATCATGATTCATGAATCATGAATCATGATTCATGAATCATGAATCAAGAATCGAATCATGATTCATGAATCGAATCATGAATCGAATCATGATTCATGAATCATGAATCATGAATCGAATCATGATTCATGAATCGAATCATGATTCATGAATCGAATCATGATTCATGAATCATGAATCATGAATCGAATCATGATTCATGAATCATGAATCATGAATCGAATCATGATTCATGAATCGAATCATGATTCATGAATCGAATCATGATTCATGAATCGTGATTCATGATTCATGAATCATGAATCGAATCATGATTCATGAATCATGAATCATGATTCATGGTTCATGAATCATGAATCGAATTATGTTTCATGAATCATGAATCGAATCATGATTCATGAATCGAATCATGAATTAAATCATGATTCATGAATCATGAATCATGAATCGAATCATGAATCATGAATCGAATCATGATTCATGAATCATGAATCATGAATCGAATCATGATTCATGAATCGAATCATGATTCATGAATCGTGATTCATGATTCATGAATCATGAATCGAATCATGTGATTCATGAATCGATTCTTGATTCATGAATCATGAATCATGATTCATGATTCATGAATCATGATTCATGAATCATGAATCAAGAATCGAATCATGATTCATGAATCGAATCATGAATCGAATCATGATTCATGAATCATGAATCATGAATCGAATCATGATTCATGAATCGAATCATGATTCATGAATCGAATCATGATTCATGAATCATGAATCATGAATCGAATCATGATTCATGAATCATGAATCATGAATCGAATCATGATTCATGAATCGAATCATGATTCATGAATCGAATCATGATTCATGAATCGTGATTCATGATTCATGAATCATGAATCGAATCATGATTCATGAATCATGAATCATGATTCATGGTTCATGAATCATGAATCGAATCATGTTTCATGAATCATGAATCATGAATTAAATCATGATTCATAAATCATGAATCATGAATCGAATCATGATTCATGAATCGAATCATGAATTAAATCATGATTCATGAATCATGAATCATGAATCGAATCATGAATCATGAATCGAATCATGATTCATGAATCATGAATCATGAATCGAATCATGATTCATGATTCGAATCATGATTCATGAATCGTGATTCATGATTCATGAATCATGAATCGAATCATGTGATTCATGAATCGAATCATGATTCATGAATCGTGATTCATGAATCATGATTCATGAATCGAATCATGATTCATGAATCGTGATTCATGATTCATGAATCATGAATCGAATCATGATTCATGAATCGTGATTCATGATTCATGAATCATGAATCGAATCATGTGATTCATGAATCGAATCATGATTCATGAATCGTGATTCATGATTCATGAATCATGAATCGAATCATGATTCATGAATCATGAATCATGATTCATGGTTCATGAATCATGAATCGAATCATGTTTCATGAATCATGAATCATGAATTAAATCATGATTCATAAATCATGAATCATGAATCGAATCATGATTCATGAATCGAATCATGATTCATAAATCAAATCATGATTCATGAATCACAAATCATGAATCGAATCATGATTCATGAATCGAATCATGATTCATGAATCATGAATCATGATTCATGAATCACAAACCATGAATCGAATCATGATTCATGAATCGAATCATGATTCATGAATCATGAATCATGATTCATGAATCATGAATCATGAATCGAATCATGTTTCATGAATCATGAATCATGAATTAAATCATGATTCATAAATCACAAATCATGAATCGAATCATGATTCATGAATCGAATCATGATTCATGAATCATGAATCATGATTCATGAATCACAAATCATGAATCGAATCATGATTCATGAATCGAATCATGATTCATGAATCATGAATCATGATTCATGAATCACAAACCATGAATCGAATCATGATTCATGAATCGAATCATGATTCATGATTAATGAATCATGATTCATGAATCATGAATCAAGATTCATGAATCATGAATCATGATTCATGAATCATGAATCATGAATCGAATCATGATTCATGAATCATGAATCATGATTCATGAATCATGAATCATGAATCGAATTATGTTTCATGAATCATGAATCATGAATCGAATCATGTTTCATGAATCATGAATCATGAATTAAATCATGATTCATAAATCATGAATCATGAATCGAATCATGATTCATGAATCGAATCATGATTCATAAATCAAATCATGATTCATGAATCACAAATCATGAATCGAATCATGATTCATGAATCGAATCATGATTCATGAATCATGAATCATGATTCATGAATCACAAATCATGAATCGAATCATGATTCATGAATCACAAATCATGAATCGAATCATGATTCATGAATCGAATCATGATTCATGAATCGAATCATGATTCATGAATCATGAATCAAGAATCGAATCATGATTCATGAATCATGAATCAAGAATCGAATCATGATTCATAAATCGAATCATGATTCATGAATCATGAATCATGATTCATGAATCATGAATCATGAATCAAGAATCGAATCATGATTCATAAATCGAATCATGATTCATGAATCATGAATCATGATTCATGAATCATGAATCGAATCATGATTCATGAATCGAATCATGATTCATGAATCATGAATCATGAATCGAATCATGATTCATGAATAGAATCATGATTCATGAATCGTGATTCATGATTCATGAATCATGAATCGAATCATGATTCATGAATCATGAATCATGATTCATGATTCATGAATCGTGATTCATGATTCATGAATCATGAATCGAATCATGATTCATGAATCATGAATCATGATTCATGGTTCATGAATCATGAATCGAATCATGATTCATGAATCATGAATCATGATTCATGGTTCATGAATCATGAATCGAATGATGTTTCATGAATCATGAATCATGAATTAAATCATGATTCATAAATCATGAATCATGAATCGAATCATGATTCATGAATTCGAATCATGATTCATAAATCGAATCATGATTCATGAATCACAAATCATGAATCGAATCATGATTCATGAATCGAATCATGATTCATGAATCATGAATCATGATTCATGAATCACAAACCATGAATCGCATCATGATTCATGAATCGAATCATGATTCATGAATCATGAATCATGAATCGAATCATGTTTCATGAATCATGAATCATGAATTAAATCATGATTCATAAATCATGAATCATGAATCGAATCATGATTCATGAATCGAATCATGATTCATAAATCAAATCATGATTCATGAATCACAAATCATGAATCAAATCATGATTCATGAATCGAATCATGATTCATGAATCATGAATCATGAATTAAATCATGATTCATGAATCGAATCATGATTCATAAATCATGAATCATGATTCATGAATCACAAATCATGAATCGAATCATGATTCATGAATCGAATCATGATTCATGAATCATGAATCATGAATTAAATCATGATTCATAAATCATGAATCATGAATCATGATTCATGAATCATGAATCAAGAATCGAATCATGATTCATAAATCGAATCATGATTCATGAATCATGAATCGAATCATGTTTCATGAATCATGAATCATGAATTAAATCATGATTTATAAATCATGAATCATGAATCGAATCATGATTCATGAATCGAATCATGATTCATAATTTAAATCATGATTCATGAATCACAAATCATGAATCGAATCATGATTCATGAATCGAATCATGATTCATGAATCATGAATCATGATTCATGAATCATGATTCATGAATCATGATTCATGAATCGAATCATGATTCATGAATCGAATCATGATTCATGAATCGAATCATGATTCATGAATCATGATTCATGAATCGAATCATGATTCATGAATCATGATTCATGAATCGAATCATGATTCATGAATCGAATCATGATTCATGAATCATGAATCATGAATCGAATCATGATTCATGAATCGAATCATAATTCATGAATCATGAATCATGAATCGAATCATGATTCATGAATCATGAATCATGAATCGAATCATGATTCATGAATCGAATCATGATTCATGAATCGAATCATGATTCATAAAATCGATTCATGATTCATGAATCACAAATCATGAATCGAATCATGATTCATGAATCGAATCATGATTCATGAATCATGAATCATGATTCATGAATCACAAACCATGAATCGAATCATGATTCATGAATCACAAACCATGAATCGAATCATGATTCATGAATCGAATCATGATTCATGAATCGTGATGCATGAATCATGATTCATGAATCGAATCATGATTCATGAATCGTGATTCATGATTCATGAATCATGAATCGAATCATGTGATTCATGAATCGAATCATGATTCATGAATCGTGATTCATGATTCATGAATCATGAATCGAATCATGATTCATGAATCATGAATCATGATTCATGGTTCATGAATCATGAATCGAATCATGTTTCATGAATCATGAATCATGAATTAAATCATGATTCATAAATCATGAATCATGAATCGAATCATGATTCATGAATCGAATCATGATTCATAAATCAAATCATGATTCATGAATCACAAATCATGAATCGAATCATGATTCATGAATCGAATCATGATTCATGAATCATGAATCATGATTCATGAATCACAATCCATGAATCGAATCATGATTCATGAATCGAATCATGATTCATGAATCATGAATCATGATTCATGAATCATGAATCATGAATCGAATCATGTTTCATGAATCATGAATCATGAATTAAATCATGATTCATAAATCACAAATCATGAATCGAATCATGATTCATGAATCGAATCATGATTCATGAATCATGAATCATGATTCATGAATCACAAATCATGAATCGAATCATGATTCATGAATCGAATCATGATTCATGAATCATGAATCATGATTCATGAATCACAAACCATGAATCGAATCATGATTCATGAATCGAATCATGATTCATGATTAATGAATCATGATTCATGAATCATGAATCATGATTCATGAATCATGAATCATGATTCATGAATCATGAATCATGAATCGAATCATGATTCATGAATCATGAATCATGAATCGAATCATGATTCATGAATCATGAATCATGATTCATGAATCATGAATCATGAATCGAATTATGTTTCATGAATCATGAATCATGAATCGAATCATGTTTCATGAATCATGAATCATGAATTAAATCATGATTCATAAATCATGAATCATGAATCGAATCATGATTCATGAATCGAATCATGATTCATAAATCAAATCATGATTCATGAATCACAAATCATGAATCGAATCATGATTCATGAATCGAATCATGATTCATGAATCATGAATCATGATTCATGAATCACAAATCATGAATCGAATCATGATTCATGAATCACAAATCATGAATCGAATCATGATTCATGAATCGAATCATGATTCATGAATCGAATCATGATTCATGAATCATGAATCAAGAATCGAATCATGATTCATGAATCATGAATCAAGAATCGAATCATGATTCATAAATCGAATCATGATTCATGAATCATGAATCATGATTCATGAATCATGAATCATGAATCAAGAATCGAATCATGATTCATAAATCGAATCATGATTCATGAATCATGAATCATGATTCATGAATCATGAATCGAATCATGAATCATGAATCGAATCATGATTCATGAATCATGATTCATGAATCGAATCATGATTCATGAATCGTGATTCATGATTCATGAATCATGAATCGAATCATGATTCATGAATCATGAATCATGATTCATGATTCATGAATCGTGATTCATGATTCATGAATCATGAATCATGATTCATGGTTCATGAATCATGAATCGAATCATGATTCATGAATCATGAATCATGATTCATGGTTCATGAATCATGAATCGAATCATGTTTCATGAATCATGAATCATGAATTAAATCATGATTCATAAATCATGAATCATGAATCGAATCATGATTCATGAATCGAATCATGATTCATAAATCGAATCATGATTCATGAATCACAAATCATGAATCGAATCATGATTCATGAATCGAATCATGATTCATGAATCATGAATCATGATTCATGAATCACAAACCATGAATCGCATCATGATTCATGAATCGAATCATGATTCATGAATCATGAATCATGAATCGAATCATGTTTCATGAATCATGAATCATGAATTAAATCATGATTCTTAAATCATGAATCATGAATCGAATCATGATTCATGAATCGAATCATGATTCATAAATCAAATCATGATTCATGAATCACAAATCATGAATCGAATCATGATTCATGAATCGAATCATGATTCATGAATCATGAATCATGAATTAAATCATGATTCATGAATCGAATCATGATTCATAAATCATGAATCATGATTCATGAATCACAAATCATGAATCGAATCATGATTCATGAATCGAATCATGATTCATGAATCATGAATCATGAATTAAATCATGATTCATAAATCATGAATCATGAATCATGATTCATGAATCATGAATCAAGAATCGAATCATGATTCATAAATCGAATCATGATTCATGAATCATGAATCGAATCATGTTTCATGAATCATGAATCATGAATTAAATCATGATTCATAAATCATGAATCATGAATCGAATCATGATTCATGAATCGAATCATGATTCATAAATCAAATCATGATTCATGAATCACAAATCATGAATCGAATCATGATTCATGAATCGAATCATGATTCATGAATCATGAATCATGATTCATGAATCATGATTCATGAATCATGATTCATGAATCGAATCATGATTCATGAATCGAATCATGATTCATGAATCATGATTCATGAATCGAATCATGATTCATGAATCATGATTCATGAATCGAATCATGATTCATGAATCGAATCATGATTCATGAATCATGAATCATGAATCGAATCATGATTCATGAATCGAATCATAATTCATGAATCATGAATCATGAATCGAATCATGATTCATGAATCATGAATCATGAATCGAATCATGATTCATGAATCGAATCATGATTCATGAATCGAATCATGATTCATAAAATCGATTCATGATTCATGAATCACAAATCATGAATCGAATCATGATTCATGAATCGAATCATGATTCATGAATCATGAATCATGATTCATGAATCACAAACCATGAATCGAATCATGATTCATGAATCACAAACCATGAATCGAATCATGATTCATGAATCGAATCATAAATCGAATCATGATTCATGAATCATGAATCATGAATCATGAATCATGATTCATGAATCATGAATCATGAACCGAATCATGATTCATGAATCATGAATCATGAATCATGAACCGAATCATGATTCATGAATCATGAATCATGAATCGAATCATGATTCATGAATCATGAATCATGAATCGAATCATGATTCATGAATCATGAATCATGAATCGAATCATGATTCATGAATCATGAATCATGAATCGAATCATGATTCATGAATCATGAATCATGAATCGAATCATGATTCATGAATCATGAATCATGAATCGAATCATGATTCATGAATCATGAATCATGAATCGAATCATGATTCATGAATCATGAATCATGAATCGAATCATTATTTATGAATCGAATCATGATTCATGAATCATGAATCAAGAATCGAATCATGATTCATGATTAAAATCATGATTCGTAAATCATGAATCATGAATCGAATCATGATTCATGAATCAAATCATGATTCATGAATCGAATCATGATTCATGAATCATGAATCATGATTCATGAATCATGAATCATGAATCGAATCATGATTTAGGAATCATGAATCATGAACCGAATCATGATTCATGAATCACAAATCATGAATCGAATCATGATTCATGAATCGAATCATGAATCATGAACCGAATCATGATTCATGAATCATGAATCATGAATCGAATCATGATTCATGAATCATGAATCATGATTCGTGAATCGAATCATGATTCATGAATCGTGATTCATGATTCATGAATCATGAATCGAATCATGTTTCATGAATCATGAATCATGAATTAAATCATGATTCATAAATCATGAATCATGAATCGAATCATGATTCATGAATCGAATCATGATTCATAAATCGAATCATGATTCATGAATCACAAATCATGAATCGAATCATGATTCATGAATCAAATCATGATTCATGAATCATGAATCATGATTCATGAATCACAAACCATGAATCGAATCATGATTCATGAATCGAATCATGATTCATGAATCATGAATCATGATTCATGAATCATGAATCATGATTCATGAATCATGAATCATGATTCATGAATCATGAATCATGATTCATGAATCATGAATCATGAATCGAATCATGTTTCATGAATCATGAATCATGAATTAAATCATGATTCATAAATCATGAATCATGAATCGAATCATGATTCATGAATCGAATCATGATTCATAAATCAAATCATGATTCATGAATCACAAATCATGAATCGAATCATGATTCATGAATCGAATCATGATTCATGAATCATGAATCATGATTCATGAATCATGAATCAAGAATCGAATCATGATTCATAAATGGAATCATGATTCATGAATCATGAATTCTGATTCATGAATCATGAATCATGAATCAAGAATCGAATCATGATTCATGAATCATGAATCAAGAATCGAATCATGATTCATGAATCGAATCATGATTCATGAATCACGAATCATGAATTGAATCATGATTCATGAATCATGAATCATGAATCATGAATCATGATTCATGAATCATGAATCATGAACCGAATCATGATTCATGAATCATGAATCATGAATCATGAATTATGATTCATGAATCATGAATCATGAACCGAATCATGATTCATGAATCATG
The DNA here is from genome assembly GCA_036250195.1 of Mixophyes australis. NCBI lineage: Eukaryota > Metazoa > Chordata > Amphibia > Anura > Limnodynastidae > Mixophyes > Mixophyes australis. The sequence goes on along the minus strand of JAVHZZ010000023.1, from coordinate 1,051,529 downwards.
AATCATGAATCGAATCATGATTCATGAATCATGAATCATGAATCGAATCATGATTCATGAATCGAATCATGATTCATGAATCATGAATCGAATCATTATTTATGAATCGAATCATGATTCATGAATCATGAATCAAGAATCGAATCATGATTCATGATTAAAATCATGATTCGTGAATCATGAATCATGAATCGAATCATGATTCATGAATCAAATCATGATTCATGAATCGAATCATGATTCATGAATCATGAATCATGATTCATGAATCATGAATCATGAATCGAATCATGATTTAGGAATCATGAAACATGAACCGAATCATGATTCATGAATCACAAATCATGAATCGAATCATGATTCATGAATCGAATCATGAATCATGAACCGAATCATGATTCATGAATCATGAATCATGAATCGAATCATGATTCATGAATCATGAATCATGATTCGTGAATCGAATTATGATTCATGAATCGAATTATGATTCATGAATCATGATTCATGAATCATGAATGGAATCATGATTCATGAATCATGAATCATGAATCGAATCATGATTCATGAATCATGAATCATGAATCATGAACCGAATCATGATTCATGAATCATGAACCGAATCATGATTCATGAATCATGAATCATGAATCATGAATCATGATTCATGAATCATGAATCATGAACCGAATCATTATTTATGAATCGAATCATGATTCATGAATCATGAATCATGATTCGTGAATCGAATTATGATTCATGAATCGAATTATGATTCATGAATCATGATTCATGAATCATGATTCATGAATCATGAATCATGAATCATGATTCATGAATCATGAATCATGAATCGAATCATGATTCATGATTAAAATCATGATTCGTGAATCATGAATCATGAATCGAATCATGATTCATGAATCATGAATCATGAATCGAATCATGATTCAGGAATCATGAATCGAATCATGATTCAGGAATCATGAATCATGAACCGAATCATGATTCATGAATCACAAATCATGAATCGAATCATGATTCATGAATCGAATCATGAATCATGAACCGAATCATGATTCATGAATCATGAATCATGAATCGAATCATGATTCATGAATCATGAATCATGATTCGTGAATCGAATTATGATTCATGAATCATGAATCATGATTCGTGAATCGAATTATGATTCATGAATCAAATTATGATTCATGAATCTTGAATCATGATTCATGAATCATGAATCGAATCATAAATCATGAATTGAATCATAAATCATGAATCATTAAATGAATCATGATTCATGAATCATGAATCATGAATCGAATCATGATTCATGAATCATGAATCATGAATCGAATCATGATTCATGAATCGAATCATGATTCGAATCATGATTAATGAATCGAATCATGATTCGAATCATGAATCATGAATCGAATCATGATTCGAATCATGATTCATGAATCGAATCATGATTCGAATCATGATTCATGAATCGAATCATGATTCATGAATCACGAAACATGAATCGAATCATAAATCATGAATTGAAACATAAATCATGAATCATTAAATGAATAATGATTCATGAATCATGAATCATTAAATGAATCATGATTCATGAATCATGAATCATGAATCGAATCATGATTCATGAATCATGAATCGAATCATGATTCATGAATCATGAATCATGAATCGAATCATGATTCATGAATCGAATCATGATTCATGAATCATGAATCATGAATTAAATCATGATTCATAAATCATGAATCATGAATCATGATTCATGAATCATGAATCATGATTCATGAATCATGAATCATGAACCGAATCATGATTCATGAATCATGAATCATGAATCGAATCATGATTCATGAATCATGAATCATGAATCATGAATCATGATTCATGAATCATGAATCATGAATCGAATCATGATTCATGAATCATGAATCATGAATCGAATCATGATTCATGAATCATGAATCAAATCATTATTTATGAATCGAATCATGATTCATGAATCATGAATCAAGAATCGAATCATGATTCATGATTAAAATCATGTTTCGTGAATCATGAATCATGAATCGAATCATGATTCATGAATCAAATCATGATTCATGAATCGAATCATGATTCATGAATCATGAATCATGATTCATGAATCATGAATCATGAATCGAATCATGATTTAGGAATCATGAATCATGAACCGAATCATGATTCATGAATCACAAATCATGAATCGAATCATGATTCATGAATCGAATCATGAATCATGAACCGAATCATGATTCATGAATCATGAATCATGAATCATGATTCATGAATCATGAATCATGAATCGAATCATGATTCAGGAATCATGAATCATGAACCGAATCATGATTCATGAATCACAAATCATGAATCAAATCATGATTCATGAATCGAATCATGAATCATGAACCGAATCATGATTCATGAATCATGAATCATGAATCGAATCATGATTCATGAATCATGAATCATGATTCGTGAATCGAATTATGATTCATGAATCGAATTATGATTCATGAATCTTGAATCATGATTCATGAATCATGAATCGAATCATAAATCATGAATTGAATCATAAATCATGAATCATTAAATGAATCATGATTCATGAATCATGAATCATGAATTAAATCATGATTCATAAATCATGAATCATGAATCATGATTCATGAATCATGAATCAAGAATCGAATCATGATTCATAAATCGAATCATGATTCATGAATCATGAATCATGATTCATGAATCATGAATCATGAATCGAATCATGATTTAGGAATCATGAATCATGAACCGAATCATGATTCATGAATCACAAATCATGAATCGAATCATGATTCATGAATCGAATCATGAATCATGAACCGAATCATGATTCATGAATCATGAATCATGAATCATGATTCATGAATCATGAATCATGAATCGAATCATGATTCAGGAATCATGAATCATGAACCGAATCATGATTCATGAATCACAAATCATGAATCAAATCATGATTCATGAATCGAATCATGAATCATGAACCGAATCATGATTCATGAATCATGAATCATGAATCGAATCATGATTCATGAATCATGAATCATGATTCGTGAATCGAATTATGATTCATGAATCGAATTATGATTCATGAATCTTGAATCATGATTCATGAATCATGAATCGAATCATAAATCATGAATTGAATCATAAATCATGAATCATTAAATGAATCATGATTCATGAATCAGGAATCATGAATTAAATCATGATTCATAAATCATGAATCATGAATCATGATTCATGAATCATGAATCAAGAATCGAATCATGATTCATAAATCGAATCATGATTCATGAATCATGAATCGAATCATGTTTCATGAATCATGAATCATGAATTAAATCATGATTCATAAATCATGAATCATGAATCGAATCATGATTCAGGAATCATGAATCATGAACCGAATCATGATTCATGAATCATGAATCATGAATCGAATCATGATTCATGAATCATGAATCATGATTCGTGAATCGAATTATGATTCATGAATCGAATTATGATTCATGAATCTTGAATCATGATTCATGAATCATGAATCGAATCATAAATCATGAATTGAATCATAAATCATGAATCATTAAATGAATCATGATTCATGAATCATGAATCATGAATCGAATCATGATTCATGAATCATGAATCATGAATCGAATCATGATTCATGAATCATGAATCATGAATCGAATCATGATTCATGAATCGAATCATGATTCGAATCATGATTAATGAATCGAATCATGATTCGAATCATGATTCATGAATCGAATCATGATTCATGAATCACGAAACATGAATCGAATCATAAATCATGAATTGAAACATAAATCATGAATCATTAAATGAATAATGATTCATGAATCATGAATCATTAAATGAATCATGATTCATGAATCATGAATCATGAATCGAATCATGATTCATGAATCATGAATCGAATCATGATTCATGAATCATGATTCATGAATCGAATCATGATTCATGAATCAGGAATCATGAATTAAATCATGATTCATAAATCATGAATCATGAATCATGATTCATGAATCATGAATCAAGAATCGAATCATGATTCATAAATCGAATCATGATTCATGAATCATGAATCGAATCATGTTTCATGAATCATGAATCATGAATTAAATCATGATTCATAAATCATGAATCATGAATCGAATCATGATTCATGAATCGAATCATGATTCATAAATCGAATCATGATTCATGAATCACAAATCATGAATCGAATCATGATTCATGAATCGAATCATGATTCATGAATCATGAATCATGATTCATGAATCATGATTCATGAATCGAATCATGATTCATGAATCATGATTCATGATTCATGAATCATGATTCATGAATCGAATCATGATTCATGAATCGAATCATGATTCATAAATCGAATCATGATTCATGATTCATGAATCATGAATCATGATTCATGAATCATGAATCATGATTCATGAATCATGAATCATGAATCGAATCATGTTTCATGAATCATGAATCATGAATTAAATCATGATTCATAAATCATGAATCATGAATCGAATCATGATTCATGAATCGAATCATGATTCATAAATCAAATCATGATTCATGAATCACAAATCATGAATCGAATCATGATTCATGAATCGAATCATGATTCATGAATCGAATCATGATTCATGAATCATGAATCATGATTCATGAATTAAATCATGATTCATAAATCATGAATCATGAATCGAATCATGATTCATGAATCGAATCATGATTCATAAATCAAATCATGATTCATGAATCACAAATCATGAATCGAATCATGATTCATGAATCGAATAATGATTCATGAATCATGAATCATGATTCATGAATCACAAATCATGAATCAAATCATGATTCATGAATCATGAATCATGATTCATGAATCATGAATCAAGAATCGAATCATGATTCATAAATCGAATCATGATTCATGAATCATGAATCATGATTCATGAATCATGAATCATGAATCAAGAATCGAATCATGATTCATGAATCATGAATCATGATTCATGAATTATGAATCAAGAATCGAATCATGAATCATGAATCGAATCATGATTCATGAATCATGAATCATGATTCGTGAATCACGAATCATGAATCGAATCATGATTCATGAATCGAATTATGATTCATGAATCTTGAATCATGATTCATTAATCATGAATCAAATCATAAATCATGAATTGAATCATAAATCATGAATCGAATCATGATTCATGAATCGAATTATGATTCATGAATCTTGAATCATGATTCATTAATCATGAATCAAATCATAAATCATGAATTGAATCATAAATCATGAATCATTAAATGAATCATGATTCATGAATCATGAATCATGAATCGAATCATGATTCATGAATCATGAATCATGAATCGAATCATGATTCATGAATCATGAATCATGATTCATGAATCACGAATCATGAATCGAATCATGATTCATGAATCGAATCATGATTCATGAATCATGAATAATGATTCATGAATCATGATTCATGAATCATGAATCATGAATCGAATCATGATTCATGAATCATGAATCATGAATCGAATCATAAATCATGAATTGAAACATAAATCATGAATCATTAAATGAATAATGATTCATGAATCATGAATCATTAAATGAATCATGATTCATGAATCATGAATCATGAATCGAATCATGATTCATGAATCATGAATCATGAATCGAATCATGATTCATGAATCATGAATCATGAATCGAATCATGAATCGAATCATGATTCATGAATCATGAATCATGAATCGAATCATGATTCATGAATCATGAATCATGAATCGAATCATGATTCATGAATCGAATCATGATTCATAAATCAAATCATGATTCATGAATCACAAATCATGAATCGAATCATGATTCATGAATCGAATCATGATTCATGAATCATGAATCATGATTCATGAATCACAAATCATGAATCGAATCATGATTCATGAATCGAATCATGATTCATGAATCATGAATCATGATTCATGAATCATGAATCAAGAATCGAATCATGATTCATAAATCGAATCATGATTCATGAATCATGAATCATGATTCATGAATCATGAATCATGATTCATGAATCATGAATCATGAATCAAGAATCGAATCATGATTCATAAATCGAATCATGATTCATGAATCATGAATCAAGAATCGAATCATGTTTCATGAATCATGAATCATGAATCGAATCATGATTCATGAATCATGAATCATTAAATGAATCATGATTCATGAATCATGAATCATGAATCGAATCATGATTCATGAATCATGAATCGAATCATGATTCATGAATCATGAATCATGAATCGAATCATGATTCATGAATCGAATCATGATTCATGAATCATGAATCATGAATTAAATCATGATTCATAAATCATGAATCATGAATCATGATTCATGAATCATGAATCAAGAATCGAATCATGATTCATAAATCGAATCATGATTCATGAATCATGAATCGAATCATGTTTCATGAATCATGAATCATGAATTAAATCATGATTCATAAATCATGAATCATGAATCGAATCATGATTCATGAATCGAATCATGATTCATAAATCGAATCATGATTCATGAATCACAAATCATGAATCGAATCATGATTCATGAATCGAATCATGATTCATGAATCATGAATCATGATTCATGAATCATGATTCATGAATCGAATCATGATTCATGAATCGAATCATGATTCATGAATCGAATCATGATTCATAAATCGAATCACGATTCATGAATCATGAATCATGATTCATGAATCATGAATCATGAATCGAATCATGTTTCATGAATCATGAATCATGAATTAAATCATGATTCATAAATCATGAATCATGAATCGAATCATGATTCATGAATCGAATCATGATTCATAAATCAAATCATGATTCATGAATCACAAATCATGAATCGAATCATGATTCATGAATCGAATCATGATTCATGAATCGAATCATGATTCATGAATCATGAATCATGATTCATGAATTAAATCATGATTCATAAATCATGAATCATGAATCGAATCATGATTCATGAATCGAATCATGATTCATAAATCAAATCATGATTCATGAATCAAAAATCATGAATCGAATCATGATTCATGAATCGAATAATGATTCATGAATCATGAATCATGATTCATGAATCACAAATCATGAATCATGAATCATGATTCATGAATCACAAACCAATAATCGAATCATGATTCATGAATCGAATCATGAATCGAATCATGATTCATGAATCATGAATCATGAATCATGATTCATGAATCATGAATCATGAACCGAATCATGATTCATGAATCATGAATCATGAATCATGAATCATGATTCATGAATCATGAATCATGAACCGAATCATGATTCATGAATCATGAATCATGAATCGAATCATGATTCATGAATCATGAATCATGAATCATGAATCATGATTCATGAATCATGAATCATGAATCGAATCATGATTCATGAATCATGAATCATGAATCGAATCATGATTCATGAATCATGAATCGAATCATTATTTATGAATCGAATCATGATTCATGAATCATGAATCAAGAATCGAATCATGATTCATGATTAAAATCATGTTTCGTGAATCATGAATCATGAATCGAATCATGATTCATGAATCAAATCATGATTCATGAATCGAATCATGATTCATGAATCATGAATCATGATTCATGAATCATGAATCATGAATCGAATCATGATTTAGGAATCATGAATCATGAACCAAATCATGATTCATGAATCACAAATCATGAATCGAATCATGATTCATGAATCGAATCATGAATCATGAACCGAATCATGATTCATGAATCATGAATCATGAATCATGATTCATGAATCATGAATCATGAATCGAATCATGATTCAGGAATCATGAATCATGAACCGAATCATGATTCATGAATCACAAATCATGAATCAAATCATGATTCATGAATCGAATCATGAATCATGAACCGAATCATGATTCATGAATCATGAATCATGAATCGAATCATGATTCATGAATCATGAATCATGATTCGTGAATCGAATTATGATTCATGAATCGAATTATGATTCATGAATCTTGAATCATGATTCATGAATCATGAATCGAATCATAAATCATGAATTGAATCATAAATCATGAATCATTAAATGAATCATGATTCATGAATCATGAATCATGAATCGAATCATGATTCATGAATCATGAATCATGAATCGAATCATGATTCATGAATCATGAATCATGAATCGAATCATGATTCATGAATCGAATCATGATTCGAATCATGATTAATGAATCGAATCATGATTCGAATCATGATTCATGAATCGAATCATGATTCATGAATCACGAAACATGAATCGAATCATAAATCATGAATTGAAACATAAATCATGAATCATTAAATGAATAATGATTCATGAATCATGAATCATTAAATGAATCATGATTCATGAATCATGAATCATGAATCGAATCATGATTCATGAATCATGAATCGAATCATGATTCATGAATCATGATTCATGAATCGAATCATGATTCATGAATCAGGAATCATGAATTAAATCATGATTCATAAATCATGAATCATGAATCATGATTCATGAATCATGAATCAAGAATCGAATCATGATTCATAAATCGAATCATGATTCATGAATCATGAATCGAATCATGTTTCATGAATCATGAATCATGAATTAAATCATGATTCATAAATCATGAATCATGAATCGAATCATGATTCATGAATCGAATCATGATTCATAAATCGAATCATGATTCATGAATCACAAATCATGAATCGAATCATGATTCATGAATCGAATCATGATTCATGAATCATGAATCATGATTCATGAATCATGATTCATGAATCGAATCATGAATCATGAATCATGATTCATGAATCATGAATCATGAATCGAATCATGTTTCATGAATCATGAATCATGAATTAAATCATGATTCATAAATCATGAATCATGAATCGAATCATGATTCATGAATCGAATCATGATTCATGAATCACGAAACATGAATCGAATCATAAATCATGAATTGAAACATAAATCATGAATCATTAAATGAATAATGATTCATGAATCATGAATCATTAAATGAATCATGATTCATGAATCATGAATCATGAATCGAATCATGATTCATGAATCATGAATCGAATCATGATTCATGAATCATGATTCATGAATCGAATCATGATTCATGAATCAGGAATCATGAATTAAATCATGATTCATAAATCAGGAATCATGATTCATGAATCATGAATCAAGAATCGAATCATGATTCATAAATCGAATCATGATTCATGAATCATGAATCGAATCATGTTTCATGAATCATGAATCATGAATTAAATCATGATTCATAAATCATGAATCATGAATCGAATCATGATTCATGAATCGAATCATGATTCATAAATCGAATCATGATTCATGAATCACAAATCATGAATCGAATCATGATTCATGAATCGAATCATGATTCATGAATCATGAATCATGATTCATGAATCATGATTCATGAATCGAATCATGATTCATGAATCGAATCATGATTCATAAATCGAATCATGATTCATGAATCATGAATCATGATTCATGAATCACAAACCATGAATCGAATCATGATTCATGAATCGAATCATGATTCATGAATCATGAATCATGATTCATGAATCATGAATCATGATTCATGAATCATGAATCATGATTCATGAATCATGAATCGAATCATGTTTCATGAATCATGAATCATGAATTAAATCATGATTCATAAATCATGAATCATGAATCGAATCATGATTCATGAATCGAATCATGATTAATAAATCAAATCATGATTCATGAATCACAAATCATGAATCGAATCATGATTCATGAATCGAATCATGATTCATGAATCGAATCATGATTCATGAATCATGAATCATGATTCATGAATTAAATCATGATTCATAAATCATGAATCATGAATCGAATCATGATTCATGAATCGAATCATGATTCATAAATCAAATCATGATTCATGAATCACAAATCATGAATCGAATCATGATTCATGAATCGAATAATGATTCATGAATCATGAATCATGATTCATGAATCACAAATCATGAATCAAATCATGATTCATGAATCATGAATCATGATTCATGAATCATGAATCAAGAATCGAATCATGATTCATAAATCGAATCATGATTCATGAATCATGAATCATGATTCATGAATCATGAATCATGAATCAAGAATCGAATCATGATTCATAAATCGAATCATGATTCATGAATCATGAATCATGATTCATGAATCATGAATCATGATTCATGAATTATGAATCAAGAATCGAATCATGAATCATGAATCGAATCATGATTCATGAATCATGAATCATGATTCGTGAATCACGAATCATGAATCGAATCATGATTCATGAATCGAATTATGATTCATGAATCTTGAATCATGATTCATTAATCATGAATCAAATCATAAATCATGAATTGAATCATAAATCATGAATCGAATCATGATTCATGAATCGAATTATGATTCATGAATCTTGAATCATGATTCATTAATCATGAATCAAATCATAAATCATGAATTGAATCATAAATCATGAATCATTAAATGAATCATGATTCATGAATCATGAATCATGAATCGAATCATGATTCATGAATCATGAATCATGAATCGAATCATGATTCATGAATCATGAATCATGATTCATGAATCACGAATCATGAATCGAATCATGATTCATGAATCGAATCATGATTCATGAATCATGAATAATGATTCATGAATCATGATTCATGAATCATGAATCATGAATCGAATCATGATTCATGAATCATGAATCATGAATCGAATCATAAATCATGAATTGAAACATAAATCATGAATCATTAAATGAATAATGATTCATGAATCATGAATCATTAAATGAATCATGATTCATGAATCATGAATCATGAATCGAATCATGATTCATGAATCATGAATCATGAATCGAATCATGATTCATGAATCATGAATCATGAATCGAATCATGATTCATGAATCATGAATCATGAATCGAATCATGATTCATGAATCATGAATCATGAATCGAATCATGATTCATGAATCGAATCATGATTCATAAATCAAATCATGATTCATGAATCACAAATCATGAATCGAATCATGATTCATGAATCGAATCATGATTCATGAATCATGAATCATGATTCATGAATCATGAATCAAGAATCGAATCATGATTCATAAATCGAATCATGATTCATGAATCATGAATCATGATTCATGAATCATGAATCATGATTCATGAATCATGAATCATGAATCAAGAATCGAATCATGATTCATAAATCGAATCATGATTCATGAATCATGAATCAAGAATCGAATCATGTTTCATGAATCATGAATCATGAATCGAATCATGATTCATGAATCATGAATCATTAAATGAATCATGATTCATGAATCATGAATCATGAATCGAATCATGATTCATGAATCATGAATCGAATCATGATTCATGAATCATGAATCATGAATTAAATCATGATTCATAAATCATGAATCATGAATCATGATTCATGAATCATGAATCAAGAATCGAATCATGATTCATAAATCGAATCATGATTCATGAATCATGAATCGAATCATGTTTCATGAATCATGAATCATGAATTAAATCATGATTCATAAATCATGAATCATGAATCGAATCATGATTCATGAATCGAATCATGATTCATAAATCGAATCATGATTCATGAATCACAAATCATGAATCGAATCATGATTCATGAATCGAATCATGATTCATGAATCATGAATCATGATTCATGAATCATGATTCATGAATCGAATCATGATTCATGAATCGAATCATGATTCATAAATCGAATCACGATTCATGAATCATGAATCATGATTCATGAATCATGAATCATGAATCGAATCATGTTTCATGAATCATGAATCATGAATTAAATCATGATTCATAAATCATGAATCATGAATCGAATCATGATTCATGAATCGAATCATGATTCATAAATCAAATCATGATTCATGAATCACAAATCATGAATCGAATCATGATTCATGAATCGAATCATGATTCATGAATCGAATCATGATTCATGAATCATGAATCATGATTCATGAATTAAATCATGATTCATAAATCATGAATCATGAATCGAATCATGATTCATGAATCGAATCATGATTCATAAATCAAATCATGATTCATGAATCACAAATCATGAATCGAATCATGATTCATGAATCGAATAATGATTCATGAATCATGAATCATGATTCATGAATCACAAATCATGAATCAAATCATGATTCATGAATCATGAATCATGATTCATGAATCATGAATCAAGAATCGAATCATGATTCATAAATCGAATCATGATTCATGAATCATGAATCATGATTCATGAATCATGAATCATGAATCAAGAATCGAATCATGATTCATAAATCGAATCATGATTCATGAATCATGAATCATGATTCATGAATCATGAATCATGATTCATGAATTATGAATCAAGAATCGAATCATGAATCATGAATCGAATCATGATTCATGAATCATGAATCATGATTCGTGAATCACGAATCATGAATCGAATCATGATTCATGAATCGAATTATGATTCATGAATCTTGAATCATGATTCATTAATCATGAATCAAATCATAAATCATGAATTGAATCATAAATCATGAATCATTAAATGAATCATCATTCATGAATCATGAATCATGAATCGAATCATGATTCATGAATCATGAATCATGAATCGAATCATGATTCATGAATCATGAATCATGAATCATGAATCATGAATCATGAATCGAATCATGATTCATGAATCATGAATCATGAATCGAATCATGATTCATGAATCATGAATCATGAATCGAATCATGATTCATGAATCGAATCATGATTCATGAATCACGAATCATGAATCGAATCATGATTCATGAATCGAATCATGATTCATGAATCATGAATAATGATTCATGAATCATGATTCATGAATCATGAATCATGAATCGAATCATAAATCATGAATTGAAACATAAATCATGAATCATTAAATGAATAATGATTCATGAATCATGAATCATTAAATGAATCATGATTCATGAATCATGAATCATGAATCGAATCATGATTCATGAATCATGAATCATGAATCGAATCATGATTCATGAATCATGAATCATGAATCGAATCATGATTCATGAATCGAATCATGATTCATAAATCAAATCATGATTCATGAATCACAAATCATGAATCGAATCATGATTCATGAATCGAATCATGATTCATGAATCATGAATCATGATTCATGAATCACAAATCATGAATCGAATCATGATTCATGAATCGAATCATGATTCATGAATCATGAATCATGATTCATGAATCATGAATCAAGAATCGAATCATGATTCATAAATCGAATCATGATTCATGAATCATGAATCATGATTCATGAATCATGAATCATGAATCAAGAATCGAATCATGATTCATAAATCGAATCATGATTCATGAATCATGAATCATGATTCATGAATCATGAATCATGATTCATGAATTATGAATCAAGAATCGAATCATGAATCATGAATCGAATCATGATTCATGAATCATGAATCATGATTCGTGAATCACGAATCATGAATCGAATCATGATTCATGAATCGAATTATGATTCATGAATCTTGAATCATGATTCATTAATCATGAATCAAATCATAAATCATGAATTGAATCATAAATCATGAATCGAATCATGATTCATGAATCGAATTATGATTCATGAATCTTGAATCATGATTCATTAATCATGAATCAAATCATAAATCATGAATTGAATCATAAATCATGAATCATTAAATGAATCATGATTCATGAATCATGAATCATGAATCGAATCATGATTCATGAATCATGAATCATGAATCGAATCATGATTCATGAATCATGAATCATGATTCATGAATCACGAATCATGAATCGAATCATGATTCATGAATCGAATCATGATTCATGAATCATGAATAATGATTCATGAATCATGATTCATGAATCATGAATCATGAATCGAATCATGATTCATGAATCATGAATCATGAATCGAATCATAAATCATGAATTGAAACATAAATCATGAATCATTAAATGAATAATGATTCATGAATCATGAATCATTAAATGAATCATGATTCATGAATCATGAATCATGAATCGAATCATGATTCATGAATCATGAATCATGAATCGAATCATGATTCATGAATCATGAATCATGAATCGAATCATGATTCATGAATCATGAATCATGAATCGAATCATGATTCATGAATCATGAATCATGAATCGAATCATGATTCATGAATCGAATCATGATTCATAAATCAAATCATGATTCATGAATCACAAATCATGAATCGAATCATGATTCATGAATCGAATCATGATTCATGAATCATGAATCATGATTCATGAATCATGAATCAAGAATCGAATCATGATTCATAAATCGAATCATGATTCATGAATCATGAATCATGATTCATGAATCATGAATCATGATTCATGAATCATGAATCATGAATCAAGAATCGAATCATGATTCATAAATCGAATCATGATTCATGAATCATGAATCAAGAATCGAATCATGTTTCATGAATCATGAATCATGAATCGAATCATGATTCATGAATCATGAATCATTAAATGAATCATGATTCATGAATCATGAATCATGAATCGAATCATGATTCATGAATCATGAATCGAATCATGATTCATGAATCATGAATCATGAATTAAATCATGATTCATAAATCATGAATCATGAATCATGATTCATGAATCATGAATCAAGAATCGAATCATGATTCATAAATCGAATCATGATTCATGAATCATGAATCGAATCATGTTTCATGAATCATGAATCATGAATTAAATCATGATTCATAAATCATGAATCATGAATCGAATCATGATTCATGAATCGAATCATGATTCATAAATCGAATCATGATTCATGAATCACAAATCATGAATCGAATCATGATTCATGAATCGAATCATGATTCATGAATCATGAATCATGATTCATGAATCATGATTCATGAATCGAATCATGATTCATGAATCGAATCATGATTCATAAATCGAATCACGATTCATGAATCATGAATCATGATTCATGAATCATGAATCATGAATCGAATCATGTTTCATGAATCATGAATCATGAATTAAATCATGATTCATAAATCATGAATCATGAATCGAATCATGATTCATGAATCGAATCATGATTCATAAATCAAATCATGATTCATGAATCACAAATCATGAATCGAATCATGATTCATGAATCGAATCATGATTCATGAATCGAATCATGATTCATGAATCATGAATCATGATTCATGAATTAAATCATGATTCATAAATCATGAATCATGAATCGAATCATGATTCATGAATCGAATCATGATTCATAAATCAAATCATGATTCATGAATCACAAATCATGAATCGAATCATGATTCATGAATCGAATAATGATTCATGAATCATGAATCATGATTCATGAATCACAAATCATGAATCAAATCATGATTCATGAATCATGAATCATGATTCATGAATCATGAATCAAGAATCGAATCATGATTCATAAATCGAATCATGATTCATGAATCATGAATCATGATTCATGAATCATGAATCATGAATCAAGAATCGAATCATGATTCATAAATCGAATCATGATTCATGAATCATGAATCATGATTCATGAATCATGAATCATGATTCATGAATTATGAATCAAGAATCGAATCATGAATCATGAATCGAATCATGATTCATGAATCATGAATCATGATTCGTGAATCACGAATCATGAATCGAATCATGATTCATGAATCGAATTATGATTCATGAATCTTGAATCATGATTCATTAATCATGAATCAAATCATAAATCATGAATTGAATCATAAATCATGAATCATTAAATGAATCATCATTCATGAATCATGAATCATGAATCGAATCATGATTCATGAATCATGAATCATGAATCGAATCATGATTCATGAATCATGAATCATGAATCATGAATCATGAATCATGAATCGAATCATGATTCATGAATCATGAATCATGAATCGAATCATGATTCATGAATCATGAATCATGAATCGAATCATGATTCATGAATCGAATCATGATTCATGAATCACGAATCATGAATCGAATCATGATTCATGAATCGAATCATGATTCATGAATCATGAATAATGATTCATGAATCATGATTCATGAATCATGAATCATGAATCGAATCATGATTCATGAATCATGAATCATGAATCGAATCATAAATCATGAATTGAAACATAAATCATGAATCATTAAATGAATAATGATTCATGAATCATGAATCATTAAATGAATCATGATTCATGAATCATGAATCATGAATCGAATCATGATTCATGAATCATGAATCATGAATCGAATCATGATTCATGAATCATGAATCATGAATCGAATCATGATTCATGAATCGAATCATGATTCATAAATCAAATCATGATTCATGAATCACAAATCATGAATCGAATCATGATTCATGAATCGAATCATGATTCATGAATCATGAATCATGATTCATGAATCACAAATCATGAATCGAATCATGATTCATGAATCGAATCATGATTCATGAATCATGAATCATGATTCATGAATCATGAATCAAGAATCGAATCATGATTCATAAATCGAATCATGATTCATGAATCATGAATCATGATTCATGAATCATGAATCATGATTCATGAATCACGAATCATGATTCATGAATCGAATCATGATTCATGAATCATGAATCATGATTCATGAATTAAATCATGATTCATAAATCATGAATCATGAATCGAATCATGATTCATGAATCGAATCATGATTCATAAATCAAATCATGATTCATGAATCACAAATCATGAATCGAATCATGATTCATGAATCGAATAATGATTCATGAATCATGAATCATGATTCATGAATCACAAATCATGAATCAAATCATGATTCATGAATCATGAATCATGATTCATGAATCATGAATCAAGAATCGAATCATGATTCATAAATCGAATCATGATTCATGAATCATGAATCATGATTCATGAATCATGAATCATGAATCAAGAATCGAATCATGATTCATAAATCGAATCATGATTCATGAATCATGAATCATGATTCATGAATCATGAATCATGATTCATGAATCATGAATCATGATTCATGAATCATGAATCATGAATCAAGAATCGAATCATGATTCATAAATCGAATCATGATTCATGAATCATGAATCATGATTCATGAATCATGAATCATGATTCATGAATCATGAATCATGATTCATGAATTATGAATCAAGAATCGAATCATGAATCATGAATCGAATCATGATTCATGAATCATGAATCATGAATCGAATCATGATTCATGAATCATGAATCATGATTCGTGAATCATGATTCATGAATCGAATTATGATTCATGAATCTTGAATCATGATTCATTAATCATGAATCAAATCATAAATCATGAATTGAATCATAAATCATGAATCGAATCATGATTCATGAATCGAATTATGATTCATGAATCTTGAATCATGATTCATTAATCATGAATCAAATCATAAATCATGAATTGAATCATAAATCATGAATCATTAAATGAATCATGATTCATGAATCATGAATCATGAATCGAATCATGATTCATGAATCATGAATCATGAATCGAATCATGATTCATGAATCATGAATCATGAATCATGAATCATGAATCATGAATCGAATCATGATTCATGAATCATGAATCATGAATCGAATCATGATTCATGAATCATGAATCATGAATCGAATCATGATTCATGAATCATGAATCATGAATCGAATCATGATTCATGAATCGAATCATGATTCATGAATCACGAATCATGAATCGAATCATGATTCATGAATCGAATCATGATTCATGAATCATGAATAATGATTCATGAATCATGATTCATGAATCATGAATCATGAATCGAATCATAAATCATGAATTGAAACATAAATCATGAATCATTAAATGAATAATGATTCATGAATCATGAATCATTAAATGAATCATGATTCATGAATCATGAATCATGAATCGAATCATGATTCATGAATCATGAATCATGAATCGAATCATGATTCATGAATCATGAATCATGAATCGAATCATGATTCATGAATCGAATCATGATTCATAAATCAAATCATGATTCATGAATCACAAATCATGAATCGAATCATGATTCATGAATCGAATCATGATTCATGAATCATGAATCATGATTCATGAATCACAAATCATGAATCGAATCATGATTCATGAATCGAATCATGATTCATGAATCATGAATCATGATTCATGAATCATGAATCAAGAATCGAATCATGATTCATAAATCGAATCATGATTCATGAATCATGAATCATGATTCATGAATCATGAATCATGATTCATGAATCATGAATCATGAATCAAGAATCGAATCATGATTCATAAATCGAATCATGATTCATGAATCATGAATCATGAATCGAATCATGATTCATGAATCGAATCATGATTCATGAATCATGAATCATGAATCGAATCATGATTCATGAATCGAATCATGATTCATGAATCATGAATCATGAATTAAATCATGATTCATAAATCATGAATCATGAATCATGATTCATGAATCATGAATCAAGAATCGAATCATGATTCATAAATCGAATCATGATTCATGAATCATGAATCGAATCATGTTTCATGAATCATGAATCATGAATTAAATCATGATTCATAAATTATGAATCATGAATCGAATCATGATTCATGAATCGAATCATGATTCATAAATCGAATCATGATTCATGAATCACAAATCATGAATCGAATCATGATTCATGAATCGAATCATGATTCATGAATCATGAATCATGATTCATGAATCATGATTCATGAATCGAATCATGATTCATGAATCATGAATCATGATTCATGAATCATGATTCATGAATCGAATCATGATTCATGAATCGAATCATGATTCATAAATCGAATCATGATTCATGAATCATGAATCATGATTCATGAATCATGAATCAAGAATCGAATCATGATTCATAAATCGAATCATGATTCATGAATCATGAATCATGATTCATGAATCATGAATCATGAATCAAGAATCGAATCATGATTCATAAATCGAATCATGATTCATGAATCATGAATCATGATTCATGAATCATGAATCATGATTCATGAATTATGAATCAAGAATCGAATCACGAATCATGAATCGAATCATGATTCATGAATCGAATTATGATTCATGAATCTTGAATCATGATTCATTAATCATGAATCAAATCATAAATCATGAATTGAATCATAAATCATGAATCGAATCATGATTCATGAATCGAATTATGATTCATGAATCTTGAATCATGATTCATTAATCATGAATCAAATCATAAATCATGAATTGAATCATAAATCATGAATCATTAAATGAATCATGATTCATGAATCATGAATCATGAATCGAATCATGATTCATGAATCATGAATCATGAATCGAATCATGAATCATGAATCGAATCATGATTCATGAATCATGAATCATGAATCATGAATCATGAATCATGAATCGAATCATGATTCATGAATCATGAATCATGAATCGAATCATGATTCATGAATCATGAATCATGAATCGAATCATGATTCATGAATCGAATCATGATTCATGAATCATGAATAATGATTCATGAATCATGATTCATGAATCATGAATCATGAATCGAATCATGATTCATGAATCATGAATCATGAATCGAATCATAAATCATGAATTGAAACATAAATCATGAATCATTAAATGAATAATGATTCATGAATCATGAATCATTAAATGAATCATGATTCATGAATCATGAATCATGAATCGAATCATGATTCATGAATCATGAATCATGAATCGAATCATGATTCATGAATCATGAATCATGAATCGAATCATGATTCATGAATCGAATCATGATTCATAAATCAAATCATGATTCATGAATCACAAATCATGAATCGAATCATGATTCATGAATCGAATCATGATTCATGAATCATGAATCATGATTCATGAATCACAAATCATGAATCGAATCATGATTCATGAATCGAATCATGATTCATGAATCATGAATCATGATTCATGAATCATGAATCAAGAATCGAATCATGATTCATAAATCGAATCATGATTCATGAATCATGAATCATGATTCATGAATCATGAATCATGATTCATGAATCATGAATCATGAATCAAGAATCGAATCATGATTCATAAATCGAATCATGATTCATGAATCATGAATCAAGAATCGAATCATGTTTCATGAATCATGAATCATGAATCGAATCATGATTCATGAATCATGAATCATGAATCATGAATCATGATTCATGAATCATGAATCATGAACCGATTCATGAATCATGAATCATGAATCGAATCATGATTCATGAATCATGAATCATGAATCATGAATCATGATTCATGAATCATGAATCATGAATCATGAATCATGATTCATGAATCATGAATCATGAATCGAATCATGATTCATGAATCATGAATCATGAATCGAATCATGATTCATGAATCATGAATCATGAATCGAATCATGATTCATGATTAAAATCATGATTCGTGAATCATGAATCATGAATCGAATCATGATTCATGAATCAAATCATGATTCATGAATCGAATCATGATTCATGAATCGAATCATGATTCATGAATCACAAATCATGAATCGAATCATGATTCATGAATCGAATCATGATTCATGAATCATGAATAATGATTCATGAATCATGATTCATGAATCATGAATCATGAATCGAATCA
Organism: Mixophyes australis; assembly: GCA_036250195.1. NCBI lineage: Eukaryota > Metazoa > Chordata > Amphibia > Anura > Limnodynastidae > Mixophyes > Mixophyes australis. Next base: position 1,030,143 of record JAVHZZ010000023.1, on the reverse strand, counting down.
TGATTCATGAATCATGAATCATGAATCGAATCATAAATCATGAATTGAAACATAAATCATGAATCATTAAATGAATAATGATTCATGAATCATGAATCATTAAATGAATCATGATTCATGAATCATGAATCATGAATCAAATCATGATTCATGAATCATGAATCATGAATCGAATCATGATTCATGAATCATGAATCATGAATCGAATCATGATTCATGAATCGAATCATGATTCATAAATCAAATCATGATTCATGAATCACAAATCATGAATCGAATCATGATTCATGAATCGAATCATGATTCATGAATCATGAATCATGATTCATGAATCACAAATTATGAATCGAATCATGATTCATGAATCGAATCATGATTCATGAATCATGAATCATGATTCATGAATCATGAATCAAGAATCGAATCATGATTCATAAATCGAATCATGATTCATGAATCATGAATCATGATTCATGAATCATGAATCATGATTCATGAATCATGAATCATGAATCAAGAATCGAATCATGATTCATAAATCGAATCATGATTCATGAATCATGAATCAAGAATCGAATCATGTTTCATGAATCATGAATCATGAATCGAATCATGATTCATGAATCATGAATCATGAATCATGAATCATGATTCATGAATCATGAATCATGAACCGAATCATGATTCATGAATCATGAATCATGAATCGAATCATGATTCATGAATCATGAATCATGAACCGAATCATGATTCATGAATCATGAATCATGAACCGAATCATGATTCATGAATCATGAATCATGAATCATGAATCATGATTCATGAATCATGAATCATGAATCATGATTCATGAATCATGAATCATGAATCGAATCATGATTCATGAATCATGAATCATGAATCGAATCATGATTCATGAATCATGAATCATGAATCGAATCATGATTCATGATTAAAATCATGATTCGTGAATCATGAATCATGAATCGAATCATGATTCATGAATCAAATCATGATTCATGAATCGAATCATGATTCATGAATCATGAATCATGAATCATGATTCATGAATCATGAATCATGAATCGAATCATGATTCAGGAATCATGAATCATGAACCGAATCATGATTCATGAATCACAAATCATGAATCGAATCATGATTCATGAATCAAATCATGAATCATGAACCGAATCATGATTCATGAATCATGAATCATGAATCGAATCATGATTCATGAATCATGAATCATGATTCGTGAATCGAATTATGATTCATGAATCGAATTATGATTCATGAATCGAATTATGATTCATGAATCTTGAATCATGATTCATGAATCATGAATCGAATCATAAATCATGAATTGAATCATAAATCATGAATCATTAAATGAATCATGATTCATGAATCATGAATCATGAATCGAATCATGATTCATGAATCATGAATCATGAATCGAATCATGATTCATGAATCATGAATCATGAATCGAATCATGATTCATGAATCATGAATCATGAATCGAATCATGATTCATGAATCGAATCATGATTCGAATCATGATTCATGAATCGAATCATGATTCGAATCACGATTCATGAATCGAATCATGATTCATGAATCACGAAACATGAATCGAATCATGATTCATGAATCGAATCATGATTCATGTATCATGAATCATGAATCGAATCATGATTCATGAATCATGAATCATGAATCGAATCATAAATCATGAATTGAAACATAAATCATGAATCATTAAATGAATAATGATTCATGAATCATGAATCATTAAATGAATCATGATTCATGAATCATGAATCATGAATCGAATCATGATTCATGAATCATGAATCATTAAATGAATCATGATTCATGAATCATGAATCATGAATCGAATCATGATTCATGAATCATGAATCGAATCATGATTCATGAATCATGAATCATGAATCGAATCATGATTCATGAATCGAATCATGATTCATGAATCATGAATCATGAATTAAATCATGATTCATAAATCATGAATCATGAATCATGATTCATGAATCATTAATCAAGAATCGAATCATGATTCATAAATCGAATCATGATTCATGAATCATGAATCGAATCATGTTTCATGAATCATGAATCATGAATTATATCATGATTCATAAATCATGAATCATGAATCGAATCATGATTCATGAATCGAATCATGATTCATAAATCGAATCATGATTCATGAATCACAAATCATGAATCGAATCATGATTCATGAATCATGAATCATGATTCATGAATCATGATTCATGAATCGAATCATGATTCATGAATCGAATCATGATTCATGAATCGAATCATGATTCATGAATCATGATTCATGAATCGAATCATGATTCATGAATCGAATCATGATTCATGAATCATGAATCATGAATCGAATCATGATTCATGAATCGAATCATGATTCATGAATCATGAATCATGAATCGAATCATGATTCATGAATCATGAATCATAAATCGAATCATGATTCATGAATCGAATCATGATTCATGAATCGTGATTCATGATTCATGAATCATGAATCGAATCATGATTCATGAATCATGAATCGAATCATGATTCATGAATCATGAATCATGATTCATGGTTCATGAATCATGAATCGAATCATGTTTCATGAATCATGAATCATAAATTAAATCATGATTCATGAATCATGAATCATGATTCATGAATCACAAACCATGAATCGAATCATGATTCATGAATCATGAATCATGATTCATGAATCATGAATCATGATTCATGAATCATGAATCATGATTCATGAATCATGAATCATGATTCATGAATCATGAATCATGAATCGAATCATGTTTCATGAATCATGAATCATGAATTAAATCATGATTCATAAATCATGAATCATGAATCGAATCATGATTCATGAATCGAATCATGATTCATAAATCAAATCATGATTCATGAATCACAAATCATGAATCGAATCATGTTTCATGAATCATGAATCATGATTCATGAATCATGAATCATGATTCATGAATCATGAATCATGATTCATGAATCACAAATCATGAATCAAATCATGATTCATGAATCAAATCATGATTCATGAATCATGAATCATGATTCATGAATCATGAATCAAGAATCGAATCATAATTCATAAATCGAATCATGATTCATGAATCATGAATCATGATTCATGAATCATGAATCATGATTCATGAATCATGAATCATGAATCGAATCATGATTCATGAATCGAATCATGATTCATAAATCAAATCATGATTCATGAATCACAAATCATGAATCGAATCATGATTCATGAATCGAATCATGATTCATAAATCGAATCATGATTCATGATTCATAAATCGAATCATGATTCATGAATCATGAATCATGAATCGAATCATGTTTCATGAATCGAATCATGATTCATAAATCAAATCATGATTCATGAATCACAAATCATGAATCGAATCATGTTTCATGAATCATGAATCATGATTCATGAATCATGAATCATGATTCATGAATCACAAATCATGAATCAAATCATGATTCATGAATCAACTCATGATTCATGAATCATGAATCATGATTCATGAATCATGAATCATGATTCATGAATCATGAATCATGATTCATGAATCATGAATCAAGAATCGAATCATGATTCATGAATCGAATCATGAATCGAATCATGATTCATGAATCATGAATCATGAATCGAATCATGATTCATAAATCGAATCATGATTCATGAATCATGAATCATGATTCATGAATCATGAATCATGAATCAAGAATCGAATCATGATTCATAAATCGAATCATGATTCATGAATCATGAATCATGATTCATGAATCATGAATCATGATTCATGAATCATGAATCATGATTCATGAATCATGAATCATGATTCATGAATCATGAATCATGATTCATGAATCATGAATCATGATTCATGAATCATGAATCAAGAATCGAATCATGATTCATGAATCGAATCATGAATCGAATCATGATTCATGAATCATGAATCATGAATCGAATCATGATTCATGAATCGAATCATGATTCATGACTCATGAATCATGAATCGAATCATGACTCATGAATCATGAATCATGAATCGAATCATGATTCATGAATCGAATCATGATTCATGAATCGTGATTCATGATTCATGAATCGTGATTCATGATTCATGAATCATGAATCATGATTCATGGTTCATGAATCATGAATCGAATCATGTTTCATGAATCATGAATCATGAATTAAATCATGATTCATGAATCATGAATCAAGAATCGAATCATGATTCATAAATCATGAATCATGAATCATGAATCGAATCATGATTCAGGAATCATGAATCATGAACCGAATCATGATTCATGAATCACAAATCATGAATCGAATCATGATTCATGAATCAAATCATGAATCATGAACCGAATCATGATTCATGAATCATGAATCATGAATCGAATCATGATTCATGAATCATGAATCATGATTCGTGAATCGAATTATGATTCATGAATCGAATTATGATTCATGAATCGAATTATGATTCATGAATCTTGAATCATGATTCATGAATCATGAATCGAATCATAAATCATGAATTGAATCATAAATCATGAATCATTAAATGAATCATGATTCATGAATCATGAATCATGAATCGAATCATGATTCATGAATCATGAATCATGAATCGAATCATGATTCATGAATCATGAATCATGAATCGAATCATGATTCATGAATCATGAATCATGAATCGAATCATGATTCATGAATCGAATCATGATTCGAATCATGATTCATGAATCGAATCATGATTCGAATCACGATTCATGAATCGAATCATGATTCATGAATCACGAAACATGAATCGAATCATGATTCATGAATCGAATCATGATTCATGTATCATGAATCATGAATCGAATCATGATTCATGAATCATGAATCATGAATCGAATCATGATTCATGAATCATGAATCATGAATCGAATCATAAATCATGAATTGAAACATAAATCATGAATCATTAAATGAATAATGATTCATGAATCATGAATCATTAAATGAATCATGATTCATGAATCATGAATCATGAATCGAATCATGATTCATGAATCATGAATCATTAAATGAATCATGATTCATGAATCATGAATCATGAATCGAATCATGATTCATGAATCATGAATCGAATCATGATTCATGAATCATGAATCATGAATCGAATCATGATTCATGAATCGAATCATGATTCATGAATCATGAATCATGAATTAAATCATGATTCATAAATCATGAATCATGAATCATGATTCATGAATCATTAATCAAGAATCGAATCATGATTCATAAATCGAATCATGATTCATGAATCATGAATCGAATCATGTTTCATGAATCATGAATCATGAATTAAATCATGATTCATAAATCATGAATCATGAATCGAATCATGATTCATGAATCGAATCATGATTCATAAATCGAATCATGATTCATGAATCACAAATCATGAATCGAATCATGATTCATGAATCATGAATCATGATTCATGAATCATGATTCATGAATCGAATCATGATTCATGAATCATGAATCATGATTCATGAATCATGATTCATGAATCGAATCATGATTCATGAATCGAATCATGATTCATGAATCGAATCATGATTCATGAATCATGATTCATGAATCGAATCATGATTCATGAATCGAATCATGATTCATGAATCATGAATCATGAATCGAATCATGATTCATGAATCGAATCATGATTCATGAATCATGAATCATGAATCGAATCATGATTCATGAATCATGAATCATAAATCGAATCATGATTCATGAATCGAATCATGATTCATGAATCGTGATTCATGATTCATGAATCATGAATCGAATCATGATTCATGAATCATGAATCGAATCATGATTCATGAATCATGAATCATGATTCATGGTTCATGAATCATGAATCGAATCATGTTTCATGAATCATGAATCATAAATTAAATCATGATTCATGAATCATGAATCATGATTCATGAATCACAAACCATGAATCGAATCATGATTCATGAATCATGAATCATGATTCATGAATCATGAATCATGATTCATGAATCATGAATCATGATTCATGAATCATGAATCATGATTCATGAATCATGAATCATGAATCGAATCATGTTTCATGAATCATGAATCATGAATTAAATCATGATTCATAAATCATGAATCATGAATCGAATCATGATTCATGAATCGAATCATGATTCATAAATCAAATCATGATTCATGAATCACAAATCATGAATCGAATCATGTTTCATGAATCATGAATCATGATTCATGAATCATGAATCATGATTCATGAATCATGAATCATGATTCATGAATCACAAATCATGAATCAAATCATGATTCATGAATCAAATCATGATTCATGAATCATGAATCATGATTCATGAATCATGAATCAAGAATCGAATCATGATTCATAAATCGAATCATGATTCATGAATCATGAATCATGATTCATGAATCATGAATCATGATTCATGAATCATGAATCATGATTCATGAATCATGAATCATGAATCGAATCATGATTCATGAATCGAATCATGATTCATAAATCAAATCATGATTCATGAATCACAAATCATGAATCGAATCATGATTCATGAATCGAATCATGATTCATAAATCGAATCATGATTCATGATTCATAAATCAAATCATGATTCATGAATCATGAATCATGAATCGAATCATGTTTCATGAATCATGAATCATGAATTAAATCATGATTCATAAATCATGAATCATGAATCGAATCATGATTCATGAATCGAATCATGATTCATAAATCAAATCATGATTCATGAATCACAAATCATGAATCGAATCATGTTTCATGAATCATGAATCATGATTCATGAATCATGAATCATGATTCATGAATCACAAATCATGAATCAAATCATGATTCATGAATCAAATCATGATTCATGAATCATGAATCATGATTCATGAATCATGAATCATGATTCATGAATCATGAATCATGATTCATGAATCATGAATCAAGAATCGAATCATGATTCATGAATCGAATCATGAATCGAATCATGATTCATGAATCATGAATCATGAATCGAATCATGATTCATAAATCGAATCATGATTCATGAATCATGAATCATGATTCATGAATCATGAATCATGAATCAAGAATCGAATCATGATTCATAAATCGAATCATGATTCATGAATCATGAATCATGATTCATGAATCATGAATCATGATTCATGAATCATGAATCATGATTCATGAATCATGAATCATGATTCATGAATCATGAATCAAGAATCGAATCATGATTCATGAATCGAATCATGAATCGAATCATGATTCATGAATCATGAATCATGAATCGAATCATGATTCATGAATCGAATCATGATTCATGACTCATGAATCATGAATCGAATCATGACTCATGAATCATGAATCATGAATCGAATCATGATTCATGAATCGAATCATGATTCATGAATCGTGATTCATGATTCATGAATCGTGATTCATGATTCATGAATCATGAATCATGATTCATGGTTCATGAGTCATGAATCGAATCATGTTTCATGAATCATGAATCATGAATTAAATCATGATTCATGAATCATGAATCAAGAATCGAATCATGATTCATAAATCGAATCATGATTCATGAATCATGAATCATGATTCATGATTCATGAATCATGAATCAAGAATCGAATCATGATTCATAAATCGAATCATGATTCATGAATCATGAATCATGATTCATGAATCATGAATCATGATTCATGAATTATGAATCAAGAATCGAATCATGAATCATGAATCGAATCATGATTCATGAATCATGAATCATGATTCGTGAATCACGAATCATGAATCGAATCATGATTCATGAATCGAATTATGATTCATGAATCTTGAATCATGATTCATTAATCATGAATCAAATCATAAATCATGAATTGAATCATAAATCATGAATCGAATCATGATTCATGAATCGAATTATGATTCATGAATCTTGAATCATGATTCATTAATCATGAATCAAATCATAAATCATGAATTGAATCATAAATCATGAATCATTAAATGAATCATCATTCATGAATCATGAATCATGAATCGAATCATGATTCATGAATCATGAATCATGAATCGAATCATGATTCATGAATCATGAATCATGAATCATGAATCATGAATCATGAATCGAATCATGATTCATGAATCATGAATCATGAATCGAATCATGATTCATGAATCACGAATCATGAATCGAATCATGATTCATGAATCGAATCATGATTCATGAATCACGAATCATGAATCGAATCATGATTCATGAATCGAATCATGATTCATGAATCATGATTCATGAATCATGAATCATGAATCGAATCATGATTCATGAATCATGAATCATGAATCGAATCATAAATCATGAATTGAAACATAAATCATGAATCATTAAATGAATAATGATTCATGAATCATGAATCATTAAATGAATCATGATTCATGAATCATGAATCATGAATCGAATCATGATTCATGAATCATGAATCATGAATCGAATCATGATTCATGAATCATGAATCATGAATCGAATCATGATTCATGAATCGAATCATGATTCATAAATCAAATCATGATTCATGAATCACAAATCATGAATCGAATCATGATTCATGAATCGAATCATGATTCATGAATCATGAATCATGATTCATGAATCACAAATCATGAATCGAATCATGATTCATGAATCGAATCATGATTCATGAATCATGAATCATGATTCATGAATCATGAATCAAGAATCGAATCATGATTCATAAATCGAATCATGATTCATGAATCATGAATCATGATTCATGAATCATGAATCATGATTCATGAATCATGAATCATGATTCATGAATCATGAATCATGAATCAAGAATCGAATCATGATTCATAAATCGAATCATGATTCATGAATCATGAATCAAGAATCGAATCATGTTTCATGAATCATGAATCATGAATCGAATCATGATTCATGAATCATGAATCATGAATCATGAATCATGATTCATGAATCATGAATCATGAACCGATTCATGAATCATGAATCATGAATCGAATCATGATTCATGAATCATGAATCATGAATCATGAATCATGATTCATGAATCATGAATCATGAACCGAATCATGATTCATGAATCATGAATCATGAATCATGAATCATGATTCATGAATCATGAATCATGAATCGAATCATGATTCATGAATCATGAATCATGAATCGAATCATGATTCATGAATCATGAATCGAATCATGATTCATGAATCATGAATCATGAATCGAATCATGATTCATGAATCGAATCATGATTCATGAATCATGAATCATGAATTAAATCATGATTCATAAATCATGAATCATGAATCATGATTCATGAATCATTAATCAAGAATCGAATCATGATTCATAAATCGAATCATGATTCATGAATCATGAATCGAATCATGTTTCATGAATCATGAATCATGAATTAAATCATGATTCATAAATCATGAATCATGAATCGAATCATGATTCATGAATCGAATCATGATTCATAAATCGAATCATGATTCATGAATCACAAATCATGAATCGAATCATGATTCATGAATCGAATCATGATTCATGAATCATGAATCATGATTCATGAATCATGATTCATGAATCGAATCATGATTCATGAATCATGATTCATGAATCGAATCATGATTCATGAATCGAATCATGATTCATGAATCATGATTCATGAATCGAATCATGATTCATGAATCGAATCATGATTCATGAATCATGAATCATGAATCGAATCATGATTCATGAATCACGAATCATGAATCGAATCATGATTCATGAATCGAATCATGATTCATGAATCACGAATCATGAATCGAATCATGATTCATGAATCGAATCATGATTCATGAATCATGATTCATGAATCATGAATCATGAATCGAATCATGATTCATGAATCATGAATCATGAATCGAATCATAAATCATGAATTGAAACATAAATCATGAATCATTAAATGAATAATGATTCATGAATCATGAATCATTAAATGAATCATGATTCATGAATCATGAATCATGAATCGAATCATGATTCATGAATCATGAATCATGAATCGAATCATGATTCATGAATCATGAATCATGAATCGAATCATGATTCATGAATCGAATCATGATTCATAAATCAAATCATGATTCATGAATCACAAATCATGAATCGAATCATGATTCATGAATCGAATCATGATTCATGAATCATGAATCATGATTCATGAATCACAAATCATGAATCGAATCATGATTCATGAATCGAATCATGATTCATGAATCATGAATCATGATTCATGAATCATGAATCAAGAATCGAATCATGATTCATAAATCGAATCATGATTCATGAATCATGAATCATGATTCATGAATCATGAATCATGATTCATGAATCATGAATCATGATTCATGAATCATGAATCATGAATCAAGAATCGAATCATGATTCATAAATCGAATCATGATTCATGAATCATGAATCAAGAATCGAATCATGTTTCATGAATCATGAATCATGAATCGAATCATGATTCATGAATCATGAATCATGAATCATGAATCATGATTCATGAATCATGAATCATGAACCGATTCATGAATCATGAATCATGAATCGAATCATGAACCGATTCATGAATCATGAATCATGAATCGAATCATGATTCATGAATCATGAATCATGAATCATGAATCATGATTCATGAATCATGAATCATGAACCGAATCATGATTCATGAATCATGAATCATGAATCATGAATCATGATTCATGAATCATGAATCATGAATCGAATCATGATTCATGAATCATGAATCATGAATCGAATCATGATTCATGAATCATGAATCGAATCATGATTCATGAATCATGAATCATGAATCGAATCATGATTCATGAATCGAATCATGATTCATGAATCATGAATCATGAATTAAATCATGATTCATAAATCATGAATCATGAATCATGATTCATGAATCATTAATCAAGAATCGAATCATGATTCATAAATCGAATCATGATTCATGAATCATGAATCGAATCATGTTTCATGAATCATGAATCATGAATTAAATCATGATTCATAAATCATGAATCATGAATCGAATCATGATTCATGAATCGAATCATGATTCATAAATCGAATCATGATTCATGAATCACAAATCATGAATCGAATCATGATTCATGAATCGAATCATGATTCATGAATCATGAATCATGATTCATGAATCATGATTCATGAATCGAATCATGATTCATGAATCATGATTCATGAATCGAATCATGATTCATGAATCGAATCATGATTCATGAATCATGATTCATGAATCGAATCATGATTCATGAATCGAATCATGATTCATGAATCATGAATCATGAATCGAATCATGATTCATGAATCGAATCATGATTCATGAATCATGAATCATGAATCGAATCATGATTCATGAATCATGAATCATAAATCGAATCATGATTCATGAATCGAATCATGATTCATGAATCGTGATTCATGATTCATGAATCATGAATCGAATCATGATTCATGAATCATGAATCGAATCATGATTCATGAATCATGAATCATGATTCATGGTTCATGAATCATGAATCGAATCATGTTTCATGAATCATGAATCATAAATTAAATCATGATTCATGAATCATGAATCATGATTCATGAATCACAAACCATGAATCGAATCATGATTCATGAATCATGAATCATGATTCATGAATCATGAATCATGATTCATGAATCATGAATCATGATTCATGAATCATGAATCATGATTCATGAATCATGAATCATGAATCGAATCATGTTTCATGAATCATGAATCATGAATTAAATCATGATTCATAAATCATGAATCATGAATCGAATCATGATTCATGAATCGAATCATGATTCATAAATCAAATCATGATTCATGAATCACAAATCATGAATCGAATCATGTTTCATGAATCATGAATCATGATTCATGAATCATGAATCATGATTCATGAATCACAAATCATGAATCAAATCATGATTCATGAATCAAATCATGATTCATGAATCATGAATCATGATTCATGAATCATGAATCAAGAATCGAATCATGATTCATAAATCGAATCATGATTCATGAATCATGAATCATGATTCATGAATCATGAATCATGATTCATGAATCATGAATCATGATTCATGAATTATGAATCAAGAATCGAATCATGAATCATGAATCGAATCATGATTCATGAATCATGAATCATGATTCATGAATTATGAATCAAGAATCGAATCATGAATCATGAATCGAATCATGATTCATGAATCATGAATCATGATTCGTGAATCACGAATCATGAATCGAATCATGATTCATGAATCGAATTATGATTCATGAATCTTGAATCATGATTCATGAATCATGAATCGAATCATAAATCATGAATTGAATCATAAATCATGAATCATTAAATGAATCATGATTCATGAATCATGAATCATGAATCGAATCATGATTCATGAATCATGAATCATGAATCATGAATCATGAATCGAATCATGATTCATGAATCATGAATCATGAATCGAATCATGATTCATGAATCATGAATCATGAATCGAATCATGATTCATGAATCGAATCATGATTCATGAATCACGAATCATGAATCGAATCATGATTCATGAATCGAATCATGATTCATGAATCATGAATAATGATTCATGAATAATGATTCATGAATCATGAATCATGAATCGAATCATGATTCATGAATCATGAATCATGAATCGAATCATGATTCATGAATCATGAATCATGAATCGAATCATAAATCATGAATTGAAACATAAATCATGAATCATTAAATGAATAATGATTCATGAATCATGAATCATTAAATGAATCATGATTCATGAATCATGAATCATGAATCGAATCATGATTCATGAATCATGAATCATGAATCGAATCATGATTCATGAATCATGAATCATGAATCGAATCATGATTCATGAATCGAATCATGATTCATAAATCAAATCATGATTCATGAATCACAAATCATGAATCGAATCATGATTCATGAATCGAATCATGATTCATAAATCGAATCATGATTCATGAATCATGAATCATGATTCATGAATCATGAATCATGAATCAAGAATCGAATCATGATTCATAAATCGAATCATGATTCATGAATCATGAATCATGAATCGAATCATGTTTCATGAATCATGAATCATGAATTAAATCATGATTCATAAATCATGAATCATGAATCGAATCATGATTCATAAATCGAATCATGAATCATGAATCGAATCATGTTTCATGAATCACAAATCATGAATTGAATCATGATTCATGAATCGAATCATGATTCATGAATCATGAATCATGATTCATGAATCACAAATCATGAATCGAATCATGATTCATGAATCGAATCATGATTCTTGAATCATGAATCATGATTTATGAATCATGAATCAAGAATCGAATCATGATTCATAAATCGAATCATGATTCATGAATCATGAATCATGATTCATGAATCATGAATCATGAATCAAGAATCGAATCATGATTCATAAATCGAATCATGATTCATGAATCATGAATCATGATTCATGAATCATGAATCATGATTCATGAATCATGAATCATGATTCATGAATCATGATTCATGAATCATGAATCAAGAATCGAATCATGATTCATGAATCGAATCATGAATCGAATCATGATTCATGAATCATGAATCATGAATCGAATCATGATTCATGAATCGAATCATGATTCATGAATCATGAATCATGAATCGAATCATGACTCATGAATCATGAATCATGAATCGAATCATGATTCATGAATCGAATCATGATTCATGAATCGTGATTCATGATTCATGAATCGTGATTCATGATTCATGAATCATGAATCATGATTCATGGTTCATGAATCATGAATCGAATCATGTTTCATGAATCATGAATCATGAATTAAATCATGATTCATAAATCATGAATCATGAATCGAATCATGATTCATGAATCGAATCATGATTCATAAATCGAATCATGATTCATGAATCACAAATCATGAATCGAATCATGATTCATGAATCGAATCATGATTCATGAATCATGAATCATGATTCATGAATCACAAACCATGAATCGAATCATGATTCATGAATCGAATCATGATTCATGAATCGAATCATGATTCATGAATCATGAATCATGATTCATGAATCATGAATCATGATTCATGAATCATGAATCATGAATTAAATCATGATTCATAAATCATGAATCATGAATCCAATCATGATTCATGAATCAAATCATGATTCATAAATCAAATCATGATTCATGAATCACAAATCATGAATCAAATCATGATTCATGAATCGAATCATGATTCATGAATCATGAATCATGATTCATGAATCATGAATCAAGAATCGAATCATGATTCATAAATCGAATCATGATTCATGAATCACGAATCATGAATCGAATCATGATTCATAAATCGTGAATCATGAATCATGAATCATGATTCATGAATCATGAATCATGAACCGAATCATGATTCATGAATCATGAATCATGAATCATGAATCATGAATCATGATTCATGAATCATGAATCATGATTCGGTTCATGATTCATGAATCATGAATCGAATCATGATTCATGAATCATGAATCATGAATCGAATCATGATTCATGAATCATGAATCATGAATCGAATCATGATTCATGAATCATGAATCATGAATCGAATCATTATTTATGAATCGAATCATGATTCATGAATCATGAATCATGAATCGAATCATGATTCATGATTAAAATCATGATTCGTGAATCATGAATCATGAATCGAATCATGATTCATGAATCAAATCATGATTCATGAATCGAATCATGATTCATGAATCATGAATCATGAATCGAATCATGATTCATGAATCATGAATCATGAACCGAATCATAATTCATGAATCACAAATCATGAATCGAATCATGATTCATGAACCGAATCATGATTCATGAATCACAAATCATGAATCGAATCATGATTCATGAATCGAATCATGATTCATGAATCATGAATCATGAATCATGATTCATGAATCATGAATCAAGAATCGAATCATGATTCATGAATCGAATCATGAATCGAATCATGATTCATGAATCATGAATCATGAATCGAATCATGATTCATGAATCGAATCATGATTCATGAATCATGAATCATGAATCAAATCATGACTCATGAATCATGAATCATGAATCGAATCATGATTCATGAATCGAATCATGATTCATGAATCGAATCATGAATCGAATCATGATTCATGAATCATGAATCATGAATCGAATCATGATTCATGAATCGAATCATGATTCATGAATCATGAATCATGAATCAAATCATGACTCATGAATCATGAATCATGAATCGAATCATGATTCATGAATCGAATCATGATTCATGAATCGTGATTCATGATTCATGAATCATGAATCGAATCATGATTCATGAATCATGAATCATGATTCATGGTTCATGAATCATGAATCGAATCATGTTTCATGAATCATGAATCATGAATTAAATCATGATTCATAAATCATGATTCATGAATCGAATCATGATTCATAAATCGAATCATGATTCATGAATCATGAATCATGATTCATAAATCATGAATCAAGAATCGAATCATGATTCTTGAATCATGAATCATGATTCATGAATCATGAATCAAGAATCGAATCATGATTCATAAATCGAATCATGATTCATGAATCATGAATCATGATTCATGAATCATGAATCATGAATCAAGAATCGAATCATGATTCATAAATCGAATCATGATTCATGAATCATGAATCATGATTCATGAATCATGAATCATGATTCATGAATCAAGAATCGAATCATGATTCATAAATCGAATCATGATTCATGAATCATGAATCATGATTCATGAATCATGAATCATGATTCATGAATCATGAATCATGATTCATGAATCATGAATCATGATTCATGAATCATGAATCATGATTCATGAATCATGAATCAAGAATCGAATCATGATTCATGAATCGAATCATGAATCGAATCATGATTCATGAATCATGAATCATGAATCGAATCATGATTCATGAATCGAATCATGACTCATGAATCATGAATCGAATCATGATTCATGAATCGAATCATGATTCATGAATCGTGATTCATGATTCATGAATCATGAATCGAATCATGATTCATGAATCATGAATCATGATTCATGGTTCATGAATCATGAATCGAATCATGTTTCATGAATCATGAATCATGAATTAAATCATGATTCATAAATCATGAATCATGAATCGAATCATGATTCATGAATCGAATCATGATTCATAAATCGAATCATGATTCATGAATCACAAATCATGAATCGAATCATGATTCATGAATCGAATCATGATTCATGAATCATGAATCATGATTCATGAATCACAAACCATGAATCGAATCATGATTCATGAATCGAATCATGATTCATGAATCGAATCATGATTCATGAATCATGAATCATGATTCATGAATCATGAATCAAGATTCATGAATCATGAATCATGAATTAAATCATGATTCATAAATCATGAATCATGAATCCAATCATGATTCATGAATCGAATCATGATTCATAAATCAAATCATGATTCATGAATCACAAATCATGAATCAAATCATGATTCATGAATCGAATCATGATTCATGAATCATGAATCATGATTCATGAATCATGAATCAAGAATCGAATCATGATTCATAAATCGAATCATGATTCATGAATCACGAATCATGAACCGAATCATGATTCATGAATCATGAATCATGAATCGAATCATGATTCATGAATCATGAATCATGAATCGAATCATGATTCATGAATCATGAATCATGAATCGAATCATGATTCATGAATCATGAATCATGAATCGAATCATTATTTATGAATCGAATCATGATTCATGAATCATGAATCATGAATCGAATCATGATTCATGATTAAAATCATGATTCGTGAATCATGAATCATGAATCGAATCATGATTCATGAATCAAATCATGATTCATGAATCGAATCATGATTCATGAATCATGAATCATGATTCATGAATCATGAATCATGAATCGAATCATGATTCATGAATCATGAATCATGAACCGAATCATGATTCATGAACCGAATCATGATTCATGAATCACAAATCATGAATCGAATCATGATTCATGAATCGAATCATGATTCATGAATCATGAATCATGAATCATGATTCATGAATCATGAATCATGATTCATGAATCATGAATCATGATTCATGAATCATGAATCAAGAATCGAATCATGATTCATGAATCGAATCATGAATCATGAATCATGATTCATGAATCATGAATCATGATTCATGAATCATGAATCAAGAATCGAATCATGATTCATGAATCGAATCATGAATCGAATCATGATTCATGAATCATGAATCATGAATCGAATCATGATTCATGAATCGAATCATGATTCATGAATCATGAATCATGAATCGAATCATGACTCATGAATCATGAATCATGAATCGAATCATGATTCATGAATCGAATCATGATTCATGAATCGAATCATGATTCATGAATCGTGATTCATGATTCATGAATCATGAATCGAATCATGATTCATGAATCATGAATCATGATTCATGGTTCATGAATCATGAATCGAATCATGTTTCATGAATCATGAATCATGATTCATGAATCACAAACCATGAATCGAATCATGATTCATGAATCGAATCATGATTCATGAATCATGAATCATGATTCATGAATCATGAATCATGAATCGAATCATGTTTCATGAATCATGAATCATGAATTAAATCATGATTCATAAATCATGAATCATGAATCGAATCATGATTCATGAATCGAATCATGATTCATAAATCAAATCATGATTCATGAATCACAAATCATGAATCGAATCATGATTCATGAATCGAATCATGATTCATGAATCATAAATCATGATTCATGAATCATGAATCATGATTCATGAATCACAAATCATGAATCGAATCATGATTCATGAATCGAATCATGATTCATGAATCATGAATCATGATTCATGAATCATGAATCAAGAATCGAATCATGATTCATAAATCGAATCATGATTCATGAATCATGAATTATGATTCATGAATCATGATTCATGAATCATGAATCATGAACCGAATCATGATTCATGAATCATGAATCATGAATCATGAATCATGATTCATGAATCATGAATCATGAACCGAATCATGATTCATGAATCATGAATCATGAATCGAATCATGATTCATGAATCATGAATCATGAATCGAATCATGATTCATGAATCATGAATCATGAATAGAATCATTATTTATGAATCGAATCATGATTCATGAATCATGAATCATGAATCGAATCATGATTCATGATTAAAATCATGATTCGTGAATCATGAATCATGAATCGAATCATGATTCATGAATCGAATCATGATTCATGAATCGTGATTCATGATTCATGAATCATGAATCGAATCATGATTCATGAATCATGAATCATGATTCATGGTTCATGAATCATGAATCGAATCATGTTTCATGAATCATGAATCATGAATTAAATCATGATTCATAAATCATGAATCATGAATCGAATCATGATTCATGAATCGAATCATGATTCATAAATCGAATCATGATTCATGAATCACAAATCATGAATCGAATCATGATTCATGAATCGAATCATGATTCATGAATCATGAATCATGATTCATGAATCACAAACCATGAATCGAATCATGATTCATGAATCGAATCATGATTCATGAATCGAATCATGATTCATGAATCATGAATCATGATTCATGAATCATGAATCAAGATTCATGAATCATGAATCATGAATTAAATCATGATTCATAAATCATGAATCATGAATCCAATCATGATTCATGAATCGAATCATGATTCATAAATCAAATCATGATTCATGAATCACAAATCATGAATCAAATCATGATTCATGAATCGAATCATGATTCATGAATCATGAATCATGATTCATGAATCATGAATCAAGAATCGAATCATGATTCATAAATCGAATCATGATTCATGAATCACGAATCATGAACCGAATCATGATTCATGAATCATGAATCATGAATCGAATCATGATTCATGAATCATGAATCATGAATCGAATCATGATTCATGAATCATGAATCATGAATCGAATCATGATTCATGAATCATGAATCATGAATCGAATCATTATTTATGAATCGAATCATGATTCATGAATCATGAATCATGAATCGAATCATGATTCATGATTAAAATCATGATTCGTGAATCATGAATCATGAATCGAATCATTATTTATGAATCGAATCATGATTCATGAATCATGAATCATGAATCGAATCATGATTCATGATTAAAATCATGATTCGTGAATCATGAATCATGAATCGAATCATGATTCATGAATCAAATCATGATTCATGAATCGAATCATGATTCATGAATCATGAATCATGATTCATGAATCATGAATCATGAATCGAATCATGATTCATGAATCATGAATCATGAACCGAATCATAATTCATGAATCACAAATCATGAATCGAATCATGATTCATGAACCGAATCATGATTCATGAATCACAAATCATGAATCGAATCATGATTCATGAATCGAATCATGATTCATGAATCATGAATCATGAATCATGATTCATGAATCATGAATCATGATTCATGAATCATGAATCATGATTCATGAATCATGAATCAAGAATCGAATCATGATTCATGAATCGAATCATGAATCATGAATCATGATTCATGAATCATGAATCATGATTCATGAATCATGAATCAAGAATCGAATCATGATTCATGAATCGAATCATGAATCGAATCATGATTCATGAATCATGAATCATGAATCGAATCATGATTCATGAATCGAATCATGATTCATGAATCATGAATCATGAATCGAATCATGACTCATGAATCATGAATCATGAATCGAATCATGATTCATGAATCATGAATCATGAATCAAATCATGATTCATGATTAAAATCATGATTCGTGAATCATGAATCATGAATCGAATCATGATTCATGAATCGAATCATGATTCATGAATCAAATCATGATTCATGAATCGAATCATGATTCATGAATCATGAATCATGATTCATGAATCATGAATCATGAATCGAATCATGATTCAGGAATCATGAATCATGAACCGAATCATGATTCATGAATCACAAATCATGAATCGAATCATGATTCATGAATCAAATCATGAATCATGAACCGAATCATGATTCATGAATCATGAATCATGAATCGAATCATGATTCATGAATCATGAATCATGATTCGTGAATCGAATTATGATTCATGAATCGAATTATGATTCATGAATCGAATCATGATTCATGAATCACGAAACATGAATCGAATCATGATTCATGAATCGAATCATGATTCGAATCATGATTCATGAATCGAATCATGATTCATGAATCACGAAACATGAATCGAATCATGATTCATGAATCGAATCATGATTCATGAATCATGAATCATGAATCGAATCATGATTCATGAATCATGAATCATGAATCGAATCATGATTCATGAATCATGAATCATGAATCGAATCATAAATCATGAATTGAAACATAAATCATGAATCATTAAATGAATAATGATTCATGAATCATGAATCATTAAATGAATCATGATTCATGAATCATGAGTCATGAATCGAATCATGATTCATGAATCATGAATCATTAAATGAATCATGATTCATGATTCATGAATCATGAATCGAATCATGATTCATGAATCATGAATCGAATCATGATTCATGAATCATGAATCATGAATCGAATCATGATTCATGAATCGAATCATGATTCATGAATCATGAATCATGAATCGAATCATGATTCATGAATCGAATCATGATTCATGAATCATGAATCATGAATTAAATCATGATTCATAAATCATGAATCATGAATCATGATTCATGAATCATGAATCAAGAATCGAATCATGATTCATAAATCGAATCATGATTCATGAATTATGAATCGAATCATGTTTCATGAATCATGAATCATGAATTAAATCATGATTCATAAATCATGAATCATGAATCGAATCATGATTCATGAATCGAATCATGATTCATAAATCGAATCATGATTCATGAATCACAAATCATGAATCGAATCATGATTCATGAATCGAATCATGATTCATGAATCATGATTCATGAATCGAATCATGATTCATGAATCATGATTCATGAATCGAATCATGATTCATGAATCGAATCATGATTCATGAATCGAATCATGATTCATGAATCATGAATCATGAATCGAATCATGATTCATGAATCGAATCATGATTTATGAATCATGAATCATGAATCGAATCATGATTCATGAATCATGAATCATGAATCGAATCATGATTCATGAATCGAATCATGATTCATGAATCGTGATTCATGATTCATGAATCATGAATCGAATCATGATTCATGAATCATGAATCGAATCATGATTCATGATTCATGGTTCATGAATCATGAATCGAATCATGTTTCATGAATCATGAATCATGAATTAAATCATGATTCATGAATCATGAATCATGATTCATGAATCACAAACCATGAATCGAATCATGATTCATGAATCGAATCATGATTCATGAATCATGAATCATGATTCATGAATCATGAATCATGATTCATGAATCATGAATCATGATTCATGAATCATGAATCATGAATCGAATCATGTTTCATGAATCATGAATCATGAATTAAATCATGATTCATGAATCATGAATCATGAATCGAATCATGATTCATGAATCATGAATCATGAATCGAATCATTATTTATGAATCGAATCATGATTCATGAATCATGAATCATGAATCGAATCATGATTCATGATTAAAATCATGATTCGTGAATCATGAATCATGAATCGAATCATGATTCATGAATCAAATCATGATTCATGAATCGAATCATGATTCATGAATCATGAATCATGATTCATGAATCATGAATCATGAATCGAATCATGATTCATGAATCATGAATCATGAACCGAATCATAATTCATGAATCACAAATCATGAATCGAATCATGATTCATGAACCGAATCATGATTCATGAATCACAAATCATGAATCGAATCATGATTCATGAATCGAATCATGATTCATGAATCATGAATCATGAATCATGATTCATGAATCATGAATCATGATTCATGAATCATGAATCATGATTCATGAATCATGAATCAAGAATCGAATCATGATTCATGAATCGAATCATGAATCATGAATCATGATTCATGAATCATGAATCATGATTCATGAATCATGAATCATGATTCATGAATCATGAATCAAGAATCGAATCATGATTCATGAATCGAATCATGAATCGAATCATGATTCATGAATCATGAATCATGAATCGAATCATGATTCATGAATCGAATCATGATTCATGAATCATGAATCATGAATCGAATCATGACTCATGAATCATGAATCATGAATCGAATCATGATTCATGAATCGAATCATGATTCATGAATCGAATCATGATTCATGAATCGTGATTCATGATTCATGAATCATGAATCGAATCATGATTCATGAATCATGAATCATGATTCATGGTTCATGAATCATGAATCGAATCATGTTTCATGAATCATGAATCATGATTCATGAATCACAAACCATGAATCGAATCATGATTCATGAATCGAATCATGATTCATGAATCATGAATCATGATTCATGAATCATGAATCATGAATCGAATCATGTTTCATGAATCATGAATCATGAATTAAATCATGATTCATAAATCATGAATCATGAATCGAATCATGATTCATGAATCGAATCATGATTCATAAATCAAATCATGATTCATGAATCACAAATCATGAATCGAATCATGATTCATGAATCGAATCATGATTCATGAATCATAAATCATGATTCATGAATCATGAATCATGATTCATGAATCACAAATCATGAATCGAATCATGATTCATGAATCGAATCATGATTCATGAATCATGAATCATGATTCATGAATCATGAATCAAGAATCGAATCATGATTCATAAATCGAATCATGATTCATGAATCATGAATTATGATTCATGAATCATGAATCATGAATCAAGAATCGAATCATGATTCATGAATCATGAATCAAGAATCGAATCATGATTCATGAATCGAATCATGATTCATGAATCAAGAATCATGAATCGAATCATGATTCATGAATCATGAATCATGAATCATGAATCATGATTCATGAATCATGAATCATGAACCGAATCATGATTCATGAATCATGAATCATGAATCATGAATCATGATTCATGAATCATGAATCATGAACCGAATCATGATTCATGAATCATGAATCATGAATCGAATCATGATTCATGAATCATGAATCATGAATCGAATCATGATTCATGAATCATGAATCATGAATAGAATCATTATTTATGAATCGAATCATGATTCATGAATCATGAATCATGAATCGAATCATGATTCATGATTAAAATCATGATTCGTGAATCATGAATCATGAATCGAATCATGATTCATGAATCAAATCATGATTCATGAATCGAATCATGATTCATGAATCATGAATCATGATTCATGAATCATGAATCATGAATCGAATCATGATTCAGGAATCATGAATCATGAACCGAATCATGATTCATGAATCACAAATCATGAATCGAATCATGATTCATGAATCGAATCATGGATCATGAACCGATTCATGATTCATGAATCATGAATCATGAATCGAATCATGATTCATGAATCGAATCATGATTCATGAATCATGAATCATGATTCGTGAATCGAATTATGATTCATGAATCGAATTATGATTCATGAATCATGATTCATGAATCATGAATCATGAATCGAAACATGATTCATGAATCATGAATCATGAATCGAATCATGATTCATGAATCATGAATCATGAATCATGAATCATGATTCATGAATCATGAATCATGAACCGAATCATGATTCATGAATCATGAATCATGAATCATGAATCATGATTCATGAATCATGAATCATGAACCGAATCATGATTCATGAATCATGAATCATGAATCGAATCATGATTCATGAATCATGAATCATGAATCGAATCATGATTCATGAATCATGAATCATGAATCGAATCATGATTCATGAATCATGAATCATGAATCGAATCATGATTCATGAATCATGAATCATGAATCGAATCATGATTCATGATTAAAATCATGATTCGTGAATCATGAATCACGAATCGAATCATGATTCATGAATCAAATCATGATTCATGAATCAAATCATGATTCATGAATCGAATCATGATTCATGAATCATGAATCATGATTCATGAATCATGAATCATGAATCGAATCATGATTCAGGAATCATGAATCATGAATCAAATCATGATTCATGAATCGAATCATGATTCATGAATCATGAATCATGATTCATGAATCATGAATCATGAATCAAATCATGATTCATGAATCGA
Source organism: Mixophyes australis (assembly GCA_036250195.1). NCBI lineage: Eukaryota > Metazoa > Chordata > Amphibia > Anura > Limnodynastidae > Mixophyes > Mixophyes australis. The sequence continues at coordinate 1,005,031 of JAVHZZ010000023.1, read as the reverse complement.
ATCATGATTCATGAATCATGAATCATGATTCATGAATCATGAATCATGAATCGAATCATGATTCAGGAATCATGAATCATGAACCGAATCATGATTCATGAATCACAAATCATGAATCGAATCATGATTCATGAATCAAATCATGAATCATGAACCGAATCATGATTCATGAATCATGAATCATGAATCGAATCATGATTCATGAATCATGAATCATGATTCGTGAATCGAATTATGATTCATGAATCGAATTATGATTCATGAATCTTGAATCATGATTCATGAATCATGAATCGAATCATAAATCATGAATTGAATCATAAATCATAAATCATGAATCGAATCATGATTCATGAATCATGAATCATGAATCGAATCATGATTCATGAATCATGAATCATGAATCGAATCATGATTCATGAATCGAATCATGATTCGAATCATGATTCATGAATCGAATCATGATTCGAATCATGATTCATGAATCGAATCATGATTCATGAATCACGAAACATGAATCGAATCATGATTCATGAATCGAATCATGATTCATGAATCATGAATCATGAATCGAATCATGATTCATGAATCATGAATCATGAATCGAATCATGATTCATGAATCATGAATCATGAATCGAATCATAAATCATGAATTGAAACATAAATCATGAATCATTAAATGAATAATGATTCATGAATCATGAATCATTAAATGAATCATGATTCATGAATCATGAATCGAATCATGTTTCATGAATCATGAATCATGAATTAAATCATGATTCATAAATCATGAATCATGAATCGAATCATGATTCATGAATCGAATCATGATTCATAAATCGAATCATGATTCATGAATCACAAATCATGAATCGAATCATGATTCATGAATCGAATCATGATTCATGAATCATGATTCATGAATCGAATCATGATTCATGAATCATGATTCATGAATCGAATCATGATTCATGAATCGAATCATGATTCATGAATCGAATCATGATTCATGAATCGAATCATGATTCATGAATCGAATCATGATTCATGAATCATGATTCATGAATCGAATCATGATTCATGAATCATGAATCATTAAATGAATCATGATTCATGAATCATGAATCATGAATCGAATCATGATTCATGAATCATGAATCGAATCATGATTCATGAATCATGAATCATGAATCGAATCATGATTCATGAATCGAATCATGATTCATGAATCATGAATCATGAATCGAATCATGATTCATGAATCGAATCATGAATCATGAATCATGAATCGAAACATGATTCATGAATCATGAATCATGAATCGAATCATGATTCATGAATCATGAATCATGAATCATGAATCATGATTCATGAATCATGAATCATGAACCGAATCATGATTCATGAATCATGAATCATGAATCATGAATCATGATTCATGAATCATGAATCATGAACCGAATCATGATTCATGAATCATGAATCATGAATCGAATCATGATTCATGAATCATGAATCATGAATCGAATCATGATTCATGAATCATGAATCATGAATCGAATCATGATTCATGAATCATGAATCATGAATCGAATCATGATTCATGAATCATGAATCATGAATCGAATCATGATTCATGATTAAAATCATGATTCGTGAATCATGAATCACGAATCGAATCATGATTCATGAATCAAATCATGATTCATGAATCAAATCATGATTCATGAATCGAATCATGATTCATGAATCATGAATCATGATTCATGAATCATGAATCATGAATCGAATCATGATTCAGGAATCATGAATCATGAATCAAATCATGATTCATGAATCGAATCATGATTCATGAATCATGAATCATGATTCATGAATCATGAATCATGAATCAAATCATGATTCATGAATCGAATCATGATTCATGAATCATGAATCATGATTCATGAATCATGAATCATGAATCGAATCATGATTCAGGAATCATGAATCATGAACCGAATCATGATTCATGAATCACAAATCATGAATCGAATCATGATTCATGAATCAAATCATGAATCATGAACCGAATCATGATTCATGAATCATGAATCATGAATCGAATCATGATTCATGAATCATGAATCATGATTCGTGAATCGAATTATGATTCATGAATCGAATTATGATTCATGAATCTTGAATCATGATTCATGAATCATGAATCGAATCATAAATCATGAATTGAATCATAAATCATAAATCATGAATCGAATCATGATTCATGAATCATGAATCATGAATCGAATCATGATTCATGAATCATGAATCATGAATCGAATCATGATTCATGAATCGAATCATGATTCGAATCATGATTCATGAATCGAATCATGAATCGAATCATGATTCATGAATCATGAATCATGAATCGAATCATGATTCATGAATCATGAATCATGAATCGAATCATGATTCATGAATCATGAATCATGAATCGAATCATAAATCATGAATTGAAACATAAATCATGAATCATTAAATGAATAATGATTCATGAATCATGAATCATTAAATGAATCATGATTCATGAATCATGAATCATGAATCGAATCATGATTCATGAATCATGAATCATTAAATGAATCATGATTCATGAATCATGAATCATGAATCGAATCATGATTCATGAATCATGAATCGAATCATGATTCATGAATCATGAATCATGAATCGAATCATGATTCATGAATCGAATCATGATTCATGAATCATGAATCATGAATCAAATCATGATTCATGAATCGAATCATGATTCATGAATCATGAATCATGAATCGAATCATGATTCATGAATCGAATCATGATTCATGAATCATGAATCATGAATTAAATCATGATTCATAAATCATGAATCATGAATCATGATTCATGAATCATGAATCAAGAATCGAATCATGATTCATAAATCGAATCATGATTCATGAATCATGAATCGAATCATGTTTCATGAATCATGAATCATGAATTAAATCATGATTCATAAATCATGAATCATGAATCGAATCATGATTCATGAATCGAATCATGATTCATAAATCGAATCATGATTCATGAATCACAAATCATGAATCGAATCATGATTCATGAATCGAATCATGATTCATGAATCATGATTCATGAATCGAATCATGATTCATGAATCATGATTCAGGAATCGAATCATGATTCATGAATCGAATCATGATTCATGAATCGAATCATGATTCATGAATCGAATCATGATTCATGAATCGAATCATGATTCATGAATCATGATTCATGAATCGAATCATGATTCATGAATCGAATCATGATTCATGAATCATGAATCATGAATCGAATCATGATTCATGAATCGAATCATGATTTATGAATCATGAATCATGAATCGAATCATGATTCATGAATCATGAATCATGAATCGAATCATGATTCATGAATCGAATCATGATTCATGAATCGTGATTCATGATTCATGAATCATGAATCGAATCATGATTCATGAATCATGAATCGAATCATGATTCATGATTCATGGTTCATGAATCATGAATCGAATCATGTTTCATGAATCATGAATCATGAATTAAATCATGATTCATGAATCATGAATCATGATTCATGAATCACAAACCATGAATCGAATCATGATTCATGAATCGAATCATGATTCATGAATCATGAATCATGATTCATGAATCATGAATCATGATTCATGAATCATGAATCATGATTCATGAATCATGAATCATGAATCGAATCATGTTTCATGAATCATGAATCATGAATTAAATCATGATTCATAAATCATGAATCATGAATCGAATCATGATTCATGAATCGAATCATGATTCATAAATCAAATCATGATTCATGAATCACAAATCATGAATCGAATCATGATTCATGAATCGAATCATGATTCATGAATCATGAATCATGATTCATGAATCACAAATCATGAATCAAATCATGATTCATGAATCGAATCATGATTCATGAATCATGAATCATGAATCAAATCATGATTCATGAATCGAATCATGATTCATGAATCATGAATCATGAATCGAATCATGATTCATGAATCATGAATCATGAATCGAATCATGATTCATGAATCATGAATCATGAATCGAATCATAAATCATGAATTGAAACATAAATCATGAATCATTAAATGAATAATGATTCATGAATCATGAATCATTAAATGAATCATGATTCATGAATCATGAATCATGAATCGAATCATGATTCATGAATCATGAATCATTAAATGAATCATGATTCATGAATCATGAATCATGAATCGAATCATGATTCATGAATCATGAATCGAATCATGATTCATGAATCATGAATCATGAATCGAATCATGATTCATGAATCGAATCATGATTCATGAATCATGAATCATGAATCGAATCATGATTCATGAATTGAATCATGATTCATGAATCATGAATCATGAATCGAATCATGATTCATGAATCGAATCATGATTCATGAATCATGAATCATGAATTAAATCATGATTCATAAATCATGAATCATGAATCATGATTCATGAATCATGAATCAAGAATCGAATCATGATTCATAAATCGAATCATGATTCATGAATCATGAATCGAATCATGTTTCATGAATCATGAATCATGAATTAAATCATGATTCATAAATCATGAATCATGAATCGAATCATGATTCATGAATCGAATCATGATTCATAAATCGAATCATGATTCATGAATCACAAATCATGAATCGAATCATGATTCATGAATCGAATCATGATTCATGAATCATGATTCATGAATCGAATCATGATTCATGAATCATGATTCATGAATCGAATCATGATTCATGAATCGAATCATGATTCATGAATCGAATCATGATTCATGAATCATGATTCATGAATCGAATCATGATTCATGAATCGAATCATGATTCATGAATCATGAATCATGAATCGAATCATGATTCATGAATCGAATCATGATTTATGAATCATGAATCATGAATCGAATCATGATTCATGAATCATGAATCATGAATCGAATCATGATTCATGAATCGAATCATGATTCATGAATCGTGATTCATGATTCATGAATCATGAATCGAATCATGATTCATGAATCATGAATCGAATCATGATTCATGATTCATGGTTCATGAATCATGAATCGAATCATGTTTCATGAATCATGAATCATGAATTAAATCATGATTCATGAATCATGAATCATGATTCATGAATCACAAACCATGAATCGAATCATGATTCATGAATCGAATCATGATTCATGAATCATGAATCATGATTCATGAATCATGAATCATGATTCATGAATCATGAATCATGATTCATGAATCATGAATCATGAATCGAATCATGTTTCATGAATCATGAATCATGAATTAAATCATGATTCATAAATCATGAATCATGAATCGAATCATGATTCATGAATCGAATCATGATTCATAAATCAAATCATGATTCATGAATCACAAATCATGAATCGAATCATGATTCATGAATCGAATCATGATTCATGAATCATGAATCATGATTCATGAATCACAAATCATGAATCAAATCATGATTCATGAATCAAATCATGATTCATGAATCATGATTCATGAATCATGAATCAAGAATTGAATCATGATTAATAAATCGAATAATGATTCATGAATCATGAATCATGATTCATGAATCATGAATCATGATTCGTGAATCATGAATCATGAATCAAGAATCGAATCATGATTCATAAATCGAATCATGATTCATGAATCATGAATCATGATTCATGAATCATGAATCATGATTCATGAATCATGAATCATGATTCATGAATTATGAATCAAGAATCGAATCATGAATCATGAATCGAATCATGATTCATGAATCATGAATCATGATTCGTGAATCACGAATCATGAATCGAATCATGATTCATGAATCGAATCATGATTCATGAATCATGAATCATGATTCATGAATCATGAATCATGATTCATGAATTATGAATCAAGAATCGAATCATGAATCATGAATCGAATCATGATTCATGAATCATGAATCATGATTCGTGAATCACGAATCATGAATCGAATCATGATTCATGAATCGAATTATGATTCATGAATCTTGAATCATGATTCATGAATCATGAATCGAATCATAAATCATGAATTGAATCATAAATCATAAATCATTAAATGAATCATGATTCATGAATCATGAATCATGAATCGAATCATGATTCATGAATCATGATACATGAATCATGAATCATGAATCGAATCATGATTCATGAATCATGAATCATGAATCGAATCATGATTCATGAATCATGAATCATGAATCGAATCATGATTCATGAATCGAATCATGATTCATGAATCACGAATCATGAATCGAATCATGATTCATGAATCGAATCATGATTCATGAATCACGAATCATGAATCGAATCATGATTCATGAATCGAATCATGATTCATGAATCATGAATAATGATTCATGAATCATGATTCATGAATCATGAATCATTAAATGAATCATGATTCATGAATCATGAATCATGAATCGAATCATGATTCATGAATCATGAATCGAATCATGATTCATGAATCATGAATCATGAATCGAATCATGATTCATGAATCGAATCATGATTCATAAATCAAATCATGATTCATGAATCACAAATCATGAATCGAATCATGATTCATGAATCGAATCATGATTCATGAATCATGAATCATGATTCATGAATCAGAAATCATGAATCGAATCATGATTCATGAATCGAATCATGATTCATGAATCATGAATCATGATTCATGAATCATGAATCATGATTCATGAATCATGAATCAAGAATCGAATCATGATTCATTAATCGAATCATGATTCATGAATCATGAATCATGATTCATGAATCATGAATCATGAATCAAGAATCGAATCATGATTCATAAATCGAATCATGATTCATGAATCATGAATCATGAATCGAATCATGTTTCATGAATCATGAATCATGAATTAAATCATGATTCATAAATCATGAATCATGAATCAAATCATGATTCATGAATTGAATCATGATTCATAAATCAAATCATGATTCATGAATCACAAATCATGAATTGAATCATGATTCATGAATCGAATCATGATTCATGAATCATGAATCATGATTCATGAATCACAAATCATGAATCGAATCATGATTCATGAATCGAATCATGATTCTTGAATCATGAATCATGATTCATGAATCATGAATCAAGAATCGAATCATGATTCATAAATCGAATCATGATTCATGAATCATGAATCATGATTCATGAATCATGAATCATGAATCAAGAATCGAATCATGATTCATAAATCGAATCATGATTCATGAATCATGAATCATGATTCATGAATCATGAATCATGATTCATGAATCATGAATCATGATTCATGAATCATGAATCATGATTCATGAATCATGAATCAAGAATCGAATCATGATTCATGAATCATGAATCATGAATCGAATCATGATTCATGAATCGAATCATGATTCATGAATCATTAATCATGAATCGAATCATGACTCATGAATCATGAATCATGAATCGAATCATGACTCATGAATCATGAATCATGAATCGAATCATGATTCATGAATCGAATCATGATTCATGAATCGTGATTCATGATTCATGAATCATGAATCGAATCATGATTCATGAATCATGAATCATGATTCATGGTTCATGAATCATGAATCGAATCATGTTTCATGAATCATGAATCATGAATTAAATCATGATTCATAAATCATGAATCATGAATCGAATCATGATTCATGAATCGAATCATGATTCATAAATCGAATCATGATTCATGAATCACAAATCATGAATCGAATCATGATTCATGAATCGAATCATGATTCATGAATCATGAATCATGATTCATGAATCACAAACCATAAATCGAATCATGATTCATGAATCGAATCATGATTCATGAATCGAATCATGATTCATGAATCATGAATCATGATTCATGAATCATGAATCATGATTCATGAATCATGAATCATGAATTAAATCATGATTCATAAATCATGAATCATGAATCCAATCATGATTCATGAATCGAATCATGATTCATAAATCAAATCATGATTCATGAATCACAAATCATGAATCAAATCATGATTCATGAATCGAATCCTGATTCATGAATCATGAATCATGATTCATGAATCATGAATCAAGAATCGAATCATGATTCATAAATCGAATCATGATTCATGAATCACGAATCATGAATCGAATCATGATTCATGAATCATGAATCATGAATCATGATTCATGAATCGAATCATGATTCATGAATCGAATCATGATTCATGAATCGAATCATGATTCATGAATCATGATTCATGAATCGAATCATGATTCATGAATCGAATCATGATTCATGAATCATGAATCATGAATCGAATCATGATTCATGAATCGAATCATGATTTATGAATCATGAATCATGAATCGAATCATGATTCATGAATCATGAATCATGAATCGAATCATGATTCATGAATCGAATCATGATTCATGAATCGTGATTCATGATTCATGAATCATGAATCGAATCATGATTCATGAATCATGAATCGAATCATGATTCATGATTCATGGTTCATGAATCATGAATCGAATCATGTTTCATGAATCATGAATCATGAATTAAATCATGATTCATGAATCATGAATCATGATTCATGAATCACAAACCATGAATCGAATCATGATTCATGAATCGAATCATGATTCATGAATCATGAATCATGATTCATGAATCATGAATCATGATTCATGAATCATGAATCATGATTCATGAATCATGAATCATGAATCGAATCATGTTTCATGAATCATGAATCATGAATTAAATCATGATTCATAAATCATGAATCATGAATCGAATCATGATTCATGAATCGAATCATGATTCATAAATCAAATCATGATTCATGAATCACAAATCATGAATCGAATCATGATTCATGAATCGAATCATGATTCATGAATCATGAATCATGATTCATGAATCACAAATCATGAATCAAATCATGATTCATGAATCAAATCATGATTCATGAATCATGATTCATGAATCATGAATCAAGAATTGAATCATGATTAATAAATCGAATAATGATTCATGAATCATGAATCATGATTCATGAATCATGAATCATGATTCGTGAATCATGAATCATGAATCAAGAATCGAATCATGATTCATAAATCGAATCATGATTCATGAATCATGAATCATGATTCATGAATCATGAATCATGATTCATGAATCATGAATCATGATTCATGAATTATGAATCAAGAATCGAATCATGAATCATGAATCGAATCATGATTCATGAATCATGAATCATGATTCGTGAATCACGAATCATGAATCGAATCATGATTCATGAATCGAATCATGATTCATGAATCGAATCATGATTCATGAATCACGAATCATGAATCGAATCATGATTCATGAATCGAATCATGATTCATGAATCATGAATAATGATTCATGAATCATGATTCATGAATCATGAATCATTAAATGAATCATGATTCATGAATCATGAATCATGAATCGAATCATGATTCATGAATCATGAATCGAATCATGATTCATGAATCATGAATCATGAATCGAATCATGATTCATGAATCGAATCATGATTCATAAATCAAATCATGATTCATGAATCACAAATCATGAATCGAATCATGATTCATGAATCGAATCATGATTCATGAATCATGAATCATGATTCATGAATCAGAAATCATGAATCGAATCATGATTCATGAATCGAATCATGATTCATGAATCATGAATCATGATTCATGAATCATGAATCATGATTCATGAATCATGAATCAAGAATCGAATCATGATTCATTAATCGAATCATGATTCATGAATCATGAATCATGATTCATGAATCATGAATCATGAATCAAGAATCGAATCATGATTCATAAATCGAATCATGATTCATGAATCATGAATCATGAATCGAATCATGTTTCATGAATCATGAATCATGAATTAAATCATGATTCATAAATCATGAATCAAATCATGATTCATGAATTGAATCATGATTCATAAATCAAATCATGATTCATGAATCACAAATCATGAATTGAATCATGATTCATGAATCGAATCATGATTCATGAATCATGAATCATGATTCATGAATCACAAATCATGAATCGAATCATGATTCATGAATCGAATCATGATTCTTGAATCATGAATCATGATTCATGAATCATGAATCAAGAATCGAATCATGATTCATAAATCGAATCATGATTCATGAATCATGAATCATGATTCATGAATCATGAATCATGAATCAAGAATCGAATCATGATTCATAAATCGAATCATGATTCATGAATCATGAATCATGATTCATGAATCATGAATCATGATTCATGAATCATGAATCATGATTCATGAATCATGAATCATGATTCATGAATCATGAATCAAGAATCGAATCATGATTCATGAATCATGAATCATGAATCGAATCATGATTCATGAATCGAATCATGATTCATGAATCATTAATCATGAATCGAATCATGACTCATGAATCATGAATCATGAATCGAATCATGACTCATGAATCATGAATCATGAATCGAATCATGATTCATGAATCGAATCATGATTCATGAATCGTGATTCATGATTCATGAATCATGAATCGAATCATGATTCATGAATCATGAATCATGATTCATGGTTCATGAATCATGAATCGAATCATGTTTCATGAATCATGAATCATGAATTAAATCATGATTCATAAATCATGAATCATGAATCGAATCATGATTCATGAATCGAATCATGATTCATAAATCGAATCATGATTCATGAATCACAAATCATGAATCGAATCATGATTCATGAATCGAATCATGATTCATGAATCATGAATCATGATTCATGAATCACAAACCATAAATCGAATCATGATTCATGAATCGAATCATGATTCATGAATCGAATCATGATTCATGAATCATGAATCATGATTCATGAATCATGAATCATGATTCATGAATCATGAATCATGAATTAAATCATGATTCATAAATCATGAATCATGAATCCAATCATGATTCATGAATCGAATCATGATTCATAAATCAAATCATGATTCATGAATCACAAATCATGAATCAAATCATGATTCATGAATCGAATCCTGATTCATGAATCATGAATCATGATTCATGAATCATGAATCAAGAATCGAATCATGATTCATAAATCGAATCATGATTCATGAATCACGAATCATGAATCGAATCATGATTCATGAATCATGAATCATGAATCATGATTCATGAATCATGAATCATGATTCATGAATCATGAATCAAGAATCGAATCATGATTCATGAATCGAATCATGAATCGAATCATGATTCATGAATCATGAATCATGAATCGAATCATGATTCATGAATCGAATCATGATTCATGAATCATGAATCATGAATCGAATCATGACTCATGAATCATGAATCATGAATCGAATCATGATTCATGAATCGAATCATGATTCATGAATCATGAATCATGAATCGAATCATAAATCATGAATTGAAACATAAATCATGAATCATTAAATGAATAATGATTCATGAATCATGAATCATTAAATGAATCATGATTCATGAATCATGAATCATGAATCGAATCATGATTCATGAATCATGAATCATTAAATGAATCATGATTCATGAATCATGAATCATGAATCGAATCATGATTCATGAATCATGAATCGAATCATGATTCATGAATCATGAATCATGAATCGAATCATGATTCATGAATCGAATCATGATTCATGAATCATGAATCATGAATCGAATCATGATTCATGAATCGAATCATGATTCATGAATCATGAATCATGAATTAAATCATGATTCATAAATCATGAATCATGAATCATGATTCATGAATCATGAATCAAGAATCGAATCATGATTCATAAATCAAATCATGATTCATGAATCATGAATCGAATCATGTTTCATGAATCATGAATCATGAATTAAATCATGATTCATAAATCATGAATCATGAATCGAATCATGATTCATGAATCGAATCATGATTCATAAATCGAATCATGATTCATGAATCACAAATCATGAATCGAATCATGATTCATGAATCGAATCATGATTCATGAATCATGAATCATGATTCATGAATCATGATTCATGAATCGAATCATGATTCATGAATCGAATCATGATTCATGAATCGAATCATGATTCATGAATCATGATTCATGAATCGAATCATGATTCATGAATCGAATCATGATTCATGAATCGAATCATGATTCATGAATCATGAATCATGAATCGAATCATGATTCATGAATCGAATCATGATTTATGAATCATGAATCATGAATCGAATCATGATTCATGAATCATGAATCATGAATCGAATCATGATTCATGAATCGAATCATGATTCATGAATCGTGATTCATGATTCATGAATCATGAATCGAATCATGATTCATGAATCATGAATCGAATCATGATTCATGATTCATGGTTCATGAATCATGAATCATGATTCATGAATCATGAATCATGAATCGAATCATGTTTCATGAATCATGAATCATGAATTAAATCATGATTCATAAATCATGAATCATGAATCGAATCATGATTCATGAATCGAATCATGATTCATAAATCAAATCATGATTCATGAATCACAAATCATGAATCGAATCATGATTCATGAATCGAATCATGATTCATGAATCATGAATCATGATTCATGAATCACAAATCATGAATCAAATCATGATTCATGAATCAAATCATGATTCATGAATCATGATTCATGAATCATGAATCAAGAATCGAATCATGATTAATAAATCGAATAATGATTCATGAATCATGAATCATGATTCATGAATCATGAATCATGATTCGTGAATCATGAATCATGAATCAAGAATCGAATCATGATTCATAAATCGAATCATGATTCATGAATCATGAATCATGATTCATGAATCATGAATCATGATTCATGAATCATGAATCATGATTCATGAATTATGAATCAAGAATCGAATCATGAATCATGAATCGAATCATGATTCATGAATCATGAATCATGATTCGTGAATCACGAATCATGAATCGAATCATGATTCATGAATCGAATCATGATTCATGAATCATGAATCATGATTCATGAATCATGAATCATGATTCATGAATTATGAATCAAGAATCGAATCATGAATCATGAATCGAATCATGATTCATGAATCATGAATCATGATTCGTGAATCACGAATCATGAATCTAATCATGATTCATGAATCATGAATCATGATTCGTGAATCACGAATCATGAATCGAATCATGATTCATGAATCGAATTATGATTCATGAATCTTGAATCATGATTCATGAATCATGAATCGAATCATAAATCATGAATTGAATCATAAATCATGAATCATTAAATGAATCATGATTCATGAATCATGAATCATGAATCGAATCATGATTCATGAATCATGATACATGAATCATGAATCATGAATCGAATCATGATTCATGAATCATGAATCATGAATCGAATCATGATTCATGAATCATGAATCATGAATCGAATCATGATTCATGAATCGAATCATGATTCATGAATCACGAATCATGAATCGAATCATGATTCATGAATCGAATCATGATTCATGAATCATGAATAATGATTCATGAATCATGATTCATGAATCATGAATCATGAATCGAATCATGATTCATGAATCATGAATCATGAATCGAATCATAAATCATGAATTGAAACATAAATCATGAATCATTAAATGAATAATGATTCATGAATCATGAATCATTAAATGAATCATGATTCATGAATCATGAATCATGAATCGAATCATGATTCATGAATCATGAATCATGAATCGAATCATGATTCATGAATCATGAATCATGAATCGAATCATGATTCATGAATCGAATCATGATTCATAAATCAAATCATGATTCATGAATCACAAATCATGAATCGAATCATGATTCATGAATCGAATCATGATTCATGAATCATGAATCATGATTCATGAATCACAAATCATGAATCGAATCATGATTCATGAATCGAATCATGATTCATGAATCATGAATCATGATTCATAAATCATGAATCATGATTCATGAATCATGAATCAAGAATCGAATCATGATTCATTAATCGAATCATGATTCATGAATCATGAATCATGATTCATGAATCATGAATCATGAATCAAGAATCGAATCATGATTCATAAATCGAATCATGATTCATGAATCATGAATCATGAATCGAATCATGTTTCATGAATCATGAATCATGAATTAAATCATGATTCATAAATTATGAATCATGAATCAAATCATGATTCATGAATTGAATCATGATTCATAAATCAAATCATGATTCATGAATCACAAATCATGAATTGAATCATGATTCATGAATCGAATCATGATTCATGAATCATGAATCATGATTCATGAATCACAAATCATGAATCGAATCATGATTCATGAATCGAATCATGATTCTTGAATCATGAATCATGATTCATGAATCATGAATCAAGAATCGAATCATGATTCATAAATCGAATCATGATTCATGAATCATGAATCATGATTCATGAATCATGAATCATGAATCAAGAATCGAATCATGATTCATAAATCGAATCATGATTCATGAATCATGAATCATGATTCATGAATCATGAATCATGATTCATGAATCATGAATCATGATTCATGAATCATGAATCATGATACATGAATCATGAATCATGAATCGAATCATGATTCATGAATCATGAATCATGAATCGAATCATGATTCATGAATCATGAATCATGAATCGAATCATGATTCATGAATCGAATCATGATTCATGAATCACGAATCATGAATCGAATCATGATTCATGAATCGAATCATGATTCATGAATCATGAATAATGATTCATGAATCATGATTCATGAATCATGAATCATGAATCGAATCATGATTCATGAATCATGAATCATGAATCGAATCATAAATCATGAATTGAAACATAAATCATGAATCATTAAATGAATAATGATTCATGAATCATGAATCATTAAATGAATCATGATTCATGAATCATGAATCATGAATCGAATCATGATTCATGAATCATGAATCATGAATCGAATCATGATTCATGAATCATGAATCATGAATCGAATCATGATTCATGAATCGAATCATGATTCATAAATCAAATCATGATTCATGAATCACAAATCATGAATCGAATCATGATTCATGAATCGAATCATGATTCATGAATCATAAATCATGATTCATGAATCACAAATCATGAATCGAATCATGATTCATGAATCGAATCATGATTCATGAATCATGAATCATGATTCATAAATCATGAATCATGATTCATGAATCATGAATCAAGAATCGAATCATGATTCATTAATCGAATCATGATTCATGAATCATGAATCATGATTCATGAATCATGAATCATGAATCAAGAATCGAATCATGATTCATAAATCGAATCATGATTCATGAATCATGAATCATGAATCGAATCATGTTTCATGAATCATGAATCATGAATTAAATCATGATTCATAAATTATGAATCATGAATCAAATCATGATTCATGAATTGAATCATGATTCATAAATCAAATCATGATTCATGAATCACAAATCATGAATTGAATCATGATTCATGAATCGAATCATGATTCATGAATCATGAATCATGATTCATGAATCACAAATCATGAATCGAATCATGATTCATGAATCGAATCATGATTCTTGAATCATGAATCATGATTCATGAATCATGAATCAAGAATCGAATCATGATTCATAAATCGAATCATGATTCATGAATCATGAATCATGATTCATGAATCATGAATCATGAATCAAGAATCGAATCATGATTCATAAATCGAATCATGATTCATGAATCATGAATCATGATTCATGAATCATGAATCATGATTCATGAATCATGAATCAAGAATCGAATCATGATTCATGAATCATGAATCATGAATCGAATCATGATTCATGAATCATGAATCATGAATCGAATCATGATTCATGAATCGAATCATGATTCATGAATCATGAATCATGAATCGAATCATGACTCATGAATCATGAATCATGAATCGAATCATGACTCATGAATCATGAATCATGAATCGAATCATGATTCATGAATCGAATCATGATTCATGAATCGTGATTCATGATTCATGAATCATGAATAGAATCATGATATATGAATCATGAATCATGATTTATGGTTCATGAATCATGAATCGAATCATGTTTCATGAATCATGAATCATGAATTAAATCATGATTCATAAATCATGAATCATGAATCGAATCATGATTCATGAATCGAATCATGATTCATAAATCGAATCATGATTCATGAATCACAAATCATGAATCGAATCATGATTCATGAATCGAATCATGATTCATGAATCATGAATCATGATTCATGAATCACAAACCATGAATCGAATCATGATTCATGAATCGAATCATGATTCATGAATCGAATCATGATTCATGAATCATGAATCATGATTCATGAATCATGAATCATGATTCATGAATCATGAATCATGAATTAAATCATGATTCATAAATCATGAATCATGAATCCAAGCATGATTCATGAATCGAATCATGATTCATAAATCAAATCATGATTCATGAATCACAAATCATGAATCAAATCATGATTCATGAATCGAATCCTGATTCATGAATCATGAATCATGATTCATGAATCATGAATCAAGAATCGAATCATGATTCATAAATCGAATCATGATTCATGAATCACGAATCATGAATCGAATCATGATTCATGAATCATGAATCATGAATCATGATTCATGAATCATGAATCATGATTCATGAATCATGAATCAAGAATCGAATCATGATTCATGAATCGAATCATGAATCGAATCATGATTCATGAATCATGAATCATGAATCGAATCATGATTCATGAATCGAATCATGATTCATGAATCATGAATCATGAATCGAATCATGACTCATGAATCATGAATCATGAATCGAATCATGATTCATGAATCGAATCATGATTCATGAATCGTGATTCATGATTCATGGTTCATGAATCATGAATCGAATCATGTTTCATGAATCATGAATCATGAATTAAATCATGATTCATAAATCATGAATCATGAATCGAATCATGATTCATGAATCGAATCATGATTCATAAATCGAATCATGATTCATGAATCATGAATCAAGAATCGAATCATGATTCTTGAATCATGAATCATGATTCATGAATCATGAATCAAGAATCGAATCATGATTCATAAATCGAATCATGATTCATGAATCATGAATCATGATTCATGAATCATGAATCATGAATCAAGAATCGAATCATGATTCATAGATCGAATCATGATTCATGAATCATGAATCATGATTCATGAATCATGAATCATGATTCATGAATCAGGAATCATGATTCATGAATCATGAATCATGATTCATGAATCATGAATCAAGAATCGAATCATGATTCATGAATCGAATCATGAATCGAATCATGATTCATGAATCGAATCATGAATCGAATCATGATTCATGAATCGAATCATGATTCATGAATCATGAATCATGAATCGAATCATGACTCATGAATCATGAATCATGAATCGAATCATGATTCATGAATCGAATCATGATTCATGAATCGTGATTCATGATTCATGAATCATGAATCGAATCATGATTCATGAATCATGAATCATGATTCATGGTTCATGAATCATGAATCAAATCATGTTTCATGAATCATGAATCATGAATTAAATCATGATTCATAAATTATGAATCATGAATCGAATCATGATTCATGAATCGAATCATGATTCATAAATCAAATCATGATTCATGAATCACAAATCATGAATCAAATCATGATTCATGAATCGAATCATGATTCATGAATCATGAATCATGATTCATGAATCATGAATCATGATTCATGAATCATGAATCAAGAATCGAATCATGATTCATAAATCGAATCATGATTCATGAATCACGAATCATGAATCGAATCATGATTCATAAATCGTGAATCATGAATCATGAATCATGAATCATGAATCATGAATCATGATTCATGAATCATGAATCATGAACCGAATCATGATTCATGAATCATGAATCATGAATCGAATCATGATTCATGAATCATGAATCATGAATCGAATCATGATTCATGAATCATGAATCATGAATCGAATCATGATTCATGAATCATGAATCGAATCATTATTTATGAATCGAATCATGATTCATAAATCATGAATCATGAATCGAATCATGATTCATGATTAAAATCATGATTCGTGAATCATGAATCATGAATCGAATCATGATTCATGAATCAAATCATGATTCATGAATCGAATCATGATTCATGAATCATGAATCATGATTCATGAATCATGAATCATGAATCGAATCATGATTCATGAATCATGAATCATGAACCGAATCATAATTCATGAATCACAAATCATGAATCGAATCATGATTCATGAACCGAATCATGATTCATGAATCACAAATCATGAATCGAATCATGATTCATGAATCGAATCATGATTCATGAATCATGAATCATGATTCATGAATCATGAATCATGATTCATGAATCATGAATCATGATTCATGAATCATGAATCATGATTCATGAATCATGAATCAAGAATCGAATCATGATTCATGAATCATGAATCAAGAATCGAATCATGATTCATGAATCGAATCATGAATCGAATCATGATTCATGAATCATGAATCATGAATCGAATCATGATTCATGAATCGAATCAGGATTCATGAATCAAGAATCATGAATCGAATCATGTTTCATGAATCATGAATCATGAATCGAATCATGATTCATGAATCGAATCATGATTCATAAATCGAATCATGATTCATGAATCACAAATCATGAATCGAATCATGATTCATGAATCGAATCATGATTCATGAATCATGAATCATGATTCATGAATCACAAACCATGAATCGAATCATGATTCATGAATCGAATCATGATTCATGAATCGAATCATGATTCATGAATCATGAATCATGATTCATGAATCATGAATCATGATTCATGAATCATGAATCATGAATTAAATCATGATTCATAAATCATGAATCATGAATCCAAGCATGATTCATGAATCGAATCATGATTCATAAATCAAATCATGATTCATGAATCACAAATCATGAATCAAATCATGATTCATGAATCGAATCCTGATTCATGAATCATGAATCATGATTCATGAATCATGAATCAAGAATCGAATCATGATTCATAAATCGAATCATGATTCATGAATCACGAATCATGAATCGAATCATGATTCATGAATCATGAATCATGAATCATGATTCATGAATCATGAATCATGATTCATGAATCATGAATCAAGAATCGAATCATGATTCATGAATCGAATCATGAATCGAATCATGATTCATGAATCATGAATCATGAATCGAATCATGATTCATGAATCGAATCATGATTCATGAATCATGAATCATGAATCGAATCATGACTCATGAATCATGAATCATGAATCGAATCATGATTCATGAATCGAATCATGATTCATGAATCGTGATTCATGATTCATGGTTCATGAATCATGAATCGAATCATGTTTCATGAATCATGAATCATGAATTAAATCATGATTCATAAATCATGAATCATGAATCGAATCATGATTCATGAATCGAATCATGATTCATAAATCGAATCATGATTCATGAATCATGAATCAAGAATCGAATCATGATTCTTGAATCATGAATCATGATTCATGAATCATGAATCAAGAATCGAATCATGATTCATAAATCGAATCATGATTCATGAATCATGAATCATGATTCATGAATCATGAATCATGAATCAAGAATCGAATCATGATTCATAAATCGAATCATGATTCATGAATCATGAATCATGATTCATGAATCATGAATCATGATTCATGAATCAGGAATCATGATTCATGAATCATGAATCATGATTCATGAATCATGAATCAAGAATCGAATCATGATTCATGAATCGAATCATGAATCGAATCATGATTCATGAATCGAATCATGATTCATGAATCATGAATCATGAATCGAATCATGACTCATGAATCATGAATCATGAATCGAATCATGATTCATGAATCGAATCATGATTCATGAATCGTGATTCATGATTCATGAATCATGAATCGAATCATGATTCATGAATCATGAATCATGATTCATGGTTCATGAATCATGAATCGAATCATGTTTCATGAATCATGAATCATGAATTAAATCATGATTCATAAATTATGAATCATGAATCGAATCATGATTCATGAATCGAATCATGATTCATAAATCAAATCATGATTCATGAATCACAAATCATGAATCAAATCATGATTCATGAATCGAATCATGATTCATGAATCATGAATCATGATTCATGAATCATGAATCAAGAATCGAATCATGATTCATAAATCGAATCATGATTCATGAATCACGAATCATGAATCGAATCATGATTCATAAATCGTGAATCATGAATCATGAATCATGAATCATGAATCATGAATCATGATTCATGAATCATGAATCATGAACCGAATCATGATTCATGAATCATGAATCATGAATCGAATCATGATTCATGAATCATGAATCATGAATCGAATCATGATTCATGAATCATGAATCATGAATCGAATCATGATTCATGAATCATGAATCGAATCATTATTTATGAATCGAATCATGATTCATAAATCATGAATCATGAATCGAATCATGATTCATGATTAAAATCATGATTCGTGAATCATGAATCATGAATCGAATCATGATTCATGAATCAAATCATGATTCATGAATCGAATCATGATTCATGAATCATGAATCATGATTCATGAATCATGAATCATGAATCGAATCATGATTCATGAATCATGAATCATGAACCGAATCATAATTCATGAATCACAAATCATGAATCGAATCATGATTCATGAACCGAATCATGATTCATGAATCACAAATCATGAATCGAATCATGATTCATGAATCGAATCATGATTCATGAATCATGAATCATGAATCATGATTCATGAATCATGAATCATGATTCATGAATCATGAATCATGATTCATGAATCATGAATCATGATTCATGAATCATGAATCAAGAATCGAATCATGATTCATGAATCGAATCATGAATCGAATCATGATTCATGAATCATGAATCATGAATCGAATCATGATTCATGAATCGAATCATGATTCATGAATCAAGAATCATGACTCATGAATCATGAATCATGAATCGAATCATGATTCATGAATCGAATCATGATTCATGAATCGTGATTCATGATTCATGAATCATGGATCGAATCATGATTCATGAATCATGAATCATGATTCATGGTTCATGAATCATGAATCGAATCATGTTTCATGAATCATGAATCGAATCATGTTTCATGAATCATGAATCATGAATCGAATCATGATTCATGAATCGAATCATGATTCATAAATCGAATCATGATTCATGAATCACAAATCATGAATCGAATCATGATTCATGAATCATGAATCATGATTCGTGAATCACGAATCATGAATCTAATCATGATTCATGAATCATGAATCATGATTCGTGAATCACGAATCATGAATCGAATCATGATTCATGAATCGAATTATGATTCATGAATCTTGAATCATGATTCATGAATCATGAATCGAATCATAAATCATGAATTGAATCATAAATCATGAATCATTAAATGAATCATGATTCATGAATCATGAATCATGAATCGAATCATGATTCATGAATCATGATACATGAATCATGAATCATGAATCGAATCATGATTCATGAATCATGAATCATGAATCGAATCATGATTCATGAATCATGAATCATGAATCGAATCATGATTCATGAATCGAATCATGATTCATGAATCACGAATCATGAATCGAATCATGATTCATGAATCGAATCATGATTCATGAATCATGAATAATGATTCATGAATCATGATTCATGAATCATGAATCATGAATCGAATCATGATTCATGAATCATGAATCATGAATCGAATCATAAATCATGAATTGAAACATAAATCATGAATCATTAAATGAATAATGATTCATGAATCATGAATCATTAAATGAATCATGATTCATGAATCATGAATCATGAATCGAATCATGATTCATGAATCATGAATCATGAATCGAATCATGATTCATGAATCATGAATCATGAATCGAATCATGATTCATGAATCGAATCATGATTCATAAATCAAATCATGATTCATGAATCACAAATCATGAATCGAATCATGATTCATGAATCGAATCATGATTCATGAATCATGAATCATGATTCATGAATCACAAATCATGAATCGAATCATGATTCATGAATCGAATCATGATTCATGAATCATGAATCATGATTCATAAATCATGAATCATGATTCATGAATCATGAATCAAGAATCGAATCATGATTCATTAATCGAATCATGATTCATGAATCATGAATCATGATTCATGAATCATGAATCATGAATCAAGAATCGAATCATGATTCATAAATCGAATCATGATTCATGAATCATGAATCATGAATCGAATCATGTTTCATGAATCATGAATCATGAATTAAATCATGATTCATAAATTATGAATCATGAATCAAATCATGATTCATGAATTGAATCATGATTCATAAATCAAATCATGATTCATGAATCACAAATCATGAATTGAATCATGATTCATGAATCGAATCATGATTCATGAATCATGAATCATGATTCATGAATCACAAATCATGAATCGAATCATGATTCATGAATCGAATCATGATTCTTGAATCATGAATCATGATTCATGAATCATGAATCAAGAATCGAATCATGATTCATAAATCGAATCATGATTCATGAATCATGAATCATGATTCATGAATCATGAATCATGAATCAAGAATCGAATCATGATTCATAAATCGAATCATGATTCATGAATCATGAATCATGATTCATGAATCATGAATCATGATTCATGAATCATGAATCATGATTCATGAATCATGAATCATGATACATGAATCATGAATCATGAATCGAATCATGATTCATGAATCATGAATCATGAATCGAATCATGATTCATGAATCATGAATCATGAATCGAATCATGATTCATGAATCGAATCATGATTCATGAATCACGAATCATGAATCGAATCATGATTCATGAATCGAATCATGATTCATGAATCATGAATAATGATTCATGAATCATGATTCATGAATCATGAATCATGAATCGAATCATGATTCATGAATCATGAATCATGAATCGAATCATAAATCATGAATTGAAACATAAATCATGAATCATTAAATGAATAATGATTCATGAATCATGAATCATTAAATGAATCATGATTCATGAATCATGAATCATGAATCGAATCATGATTCATGAATCATGAATCATGAATCGAATCATGATTCATGAATCATGAATCATGAATCGAATCATGATTCATGAATCGAATCATGATTCATAAATCAAATCATGATTCATGAATCACAAATCATGAATCGAATCATGATTCATGAATCGAATCATGATTCATGAATCATAAATCATGATTCATGAATCACAAATCATGAATCGAATCATGATTCATGAATCGAATCATGATTCATGAATCATGAATCATGATTCATAAATCATGAATCATGATTCATGAATCATGAATCAAGAATCGAATCATGATTCATTAATCGAATCATGATTCATGAATCATGAATCATGATTCATGAATCATGAATCATGAATCAAGAATCGAATCATGATTCATAAATCGAATCATGATTCATGAATCATGAATCATGAATCGAATCATGTTTCATGAATCATGAATCATGAATTAAATCATGATTCATAAATTATGAATCATGAATCAAATCATGATTCATGAATTGAATCATGATTCATAAATCAAATCATGATTCATGAATCACAAATCATGAATTGAATCATGATTCATGAATCGAATCATGATTCATGAATCATGAATCATGATTCATGAATCACAAATCATGAATCGAATCATGATTCATGAATCGAATCATGATTCTTGAATCATGAATCATGATTCATGAATCATGAATCAAGAATCGAATCATGATTCATAAATCGAATCATGATTCATGAATCATGAATCATGATTCATGAATCATGAATCATGAATCAAGAATCGAATCATGATTCATAAATCGAATCATGATTCATGAATCATGAATCATGATTCATGAATCATGAATCATGATTCATGAATCATGAATCAAGAATCGAATCATGATTCATGAATCATGAATCATGAATCGAATCATGATTCATGAATCATGAATCATGAATCGAATCATGATTCATGAATCGAATCATGATTCATGAATCATGAATCATGAATCGAATCATGACTCATGAATCATGAATCATGAATCGAATCATGACTCATGAATCATGAATCATGAATCGAATCATGATTCATGAATCGAATCATGATTCATGAATCGTGATTCATGATTCATGAATCATGAATAGAATCATGATATATGAATCATGAATCATGATTTATGGTTCATGAATCATGAATCGAATCATGTTTCATGAATCATGAATCATGAATTAAATCATGATTCATAAATCATGAATCATGAATCGAATCATGATTCATGAATCGAATCATGATTCATAAATCGAATCATGATTCATGAATCACAAATCATGAATCGAATCATGATTCATGAATCGAATCATGATTCATGAATCATGAATCATGATTCATGAATCACAAACCATGAATCGAATCATGATTCATGAATCGAATCATGATTCATGAATCGAATCATGATTCATGAATCATGAATCATGATTCATGAATCATGAATCATGATTCATGAATCATGAATCATGAATTAAATCATGATTCATAAATCATGAATCATGAATCCAAGCATGATTCATGAATCGAATCATGATTCATAAATCAAATCATGATTCATGAATCACAAATCATGAATCAAATCATGATTCATGAATCGAATCCTGATTCATGAATCATGAATCATGATTCATGAATCATGAATCAAGAATCGAATCATGATTCATAAATCGAATCATGATTCATGAATCACGAATCATGAATCGAATCATGATTCATGAATCATGAATCATGAATCATGATTCATGAATCATGAATCATGATTCATGAATCATGAATCAAGAATCGAATCATGATTCATGAATCGAATCATGAATCGAATCATGATTCATGAATCATGAATCATGAATCGAATCATGATTCATGAATCGAATCATGATTCATGAATCATGAATCATGAATCGAATCATGACTCATGAATCATGAATCATGAATCGAATCATGATTCATGAATCGAATCATGATTCATGAATCGTGATTCATGATTCATGGTTCATGAATCATGAATCGAATCATGTTTCATGAATCATGAATCATGAATTAAATCATGATTCATAAATCATGAATCATGAATCGAATCATGATTCATGAATCGAATCATGATTCATAAATCGAATCATGATTCATGAATCATGAATCAAGAATCGAATCATGATTCTTGAATCATGAATCATGATTCATGAATCATGAATCAAGAATCGAATCATGATTCATAAATCGAATCATGATTCATGAATCATGAATCATGATTCATGAATCATGAATCATGAATCAAGAATCGAATCATGATTCATAGATCGAATCATGATTCATGAATCATGAATCATGATTCATGAATCATGAATCATGATTCATGAATCAGGAATCATGATTCATGAATCATGAATCATGATTCATGAATCATGAATCAAGAATCGAATCATGATTCATGAATCGAATCATGAATCGAATCATGATTCATGAATCGAATCATGAATCGAATCATGATTCATGAATCGAATCATGATTCATGAATCATGAATCATGAATCGAATCATGACTCATGAATCATGAATCATGAATCGAATCATGATTCATGAATCGAATCATGATTCATGAATCGTGATTCATGATTCATGAATCATGAATCGAATCATGATTCATGAATCATGAATCATGATTCATGGTTCATGAATCATGAATCAAATCATGTTTCATGAATCATGAATCATGAATTAAATCATGATTCATAAATTATGAATCATGAATCGAATCATGATTCATGAATCGAATCATGATTCATAAATCAAATCATGATTCATGAATCACAAATCATGAATCAAATCATGATTCATGAATCGAATCATGATTCATGAATCATGAATCATGATTCATGAATCATGAATCATGATTCATGAATCATGAATCAAGAATCGAATCATGATTCATAAATCGAATCATGATTCATGAATCACGAATCATGAATCGAATCATGATTCATAAATCGTGAATCATGAATCATGAATCATGAATCATGAATCATGAATCATGATTCATGAATCATGAATCATGAACCGAATCATGATTCATGAATCATGAATCATGAATCGAATCATGATTCATGAATCATGAATCATGAATCGAATCATGATTCATGAATCATGAATCATGAATCGAATCATGATTCATGAATCATGAATCGAATCATTATTTATGAATCGAATCATGATTCATAAATCATGAATCATGAATCGAATCATGATTCATGATTAAAATCATGATTCGTGAATCATGAATCATGAATCGAATCATGATTCATGAATCAAATCATGATTCATGAATCGAATCATGATTCATGAATCATGAATCATGATTCATGAATCATGAATCATGAATCGAATCATGATTCATGAATCATGAATCATGAACCGAATCATAATTCATGAATCACAAATCATGAATCGAATCATGATTCATAACCCGATTCATGATTCATGAATCACAAATCATGAATCGAATCATGATTCATGAATCGAATCATGATTCATGAATCATGAATCATGATTCATGAATCATGAATCATGATTCATGAATCATGAATCATGATTCATGAATCATGAATCATGATTCATGAATCATGAATCAAGAATCGAATCATGATTCATGAATCATGAATCAAGAATCGAATCATGATTCATGAATCGAATCATGAATCGAATCATGATTCATGAATCATGAATCATGAATCGAATCATGATTCATGAATCGAATCAGGATTCATGAATCAAGAATCATGAATCGAATCATGTTTCATGAATCATGAATCATGAATCGAATCATGATTCATGAATCGAATCATGATTCATAAATCGAATCATGATTCATGAATCACAAATCATGAATCGAATCATGATTCATGAATCGAATCATGATTCATGAATCATGAATCATGATTCATGAATCACAAACCATGAATCGAATCATGATTCATGAATCGAATCATGATTCATGAATCGAATCATGATTCATGAATCATGAATCATGATTCATGAATCATGAATCATGATTCATGAATCATGAATCATGAATTAAATCATGATTCATAAATCATGAATCATGAATCGAATCATGATTCATGAATCATGAATCATGAATCGAATCATGATTCATGAATCATGAATCATGAATCGAATCATGATTCATGAATCATGAATCGAATCATTATTTATGAATCGAATCATGATTCATAAATCATGAATCATGAATCGAATCATGATTCATGATTAAAATCATGATTCGTGAATCATGAATCATGAATCGAATCATGATTCATGAATCAAATCATGATTCATGAATCGAATCATGATTCATGAATCATGAATCATGATTCATGAATCATGAATCATGAATCGAATCATGATTCATGAATCATGAATCATGAACCGAATCATAATTCATGAATCACAAATCATGAATCGAATCATGATTCATGAACCGAATCATGATTCATGAATCACAAATCATGAATCGAATCATGATTCATGAATCGAATCATGATTCATGAATCATGAATCATGAATCATGATTCATGAATCATGAATCATGATTCATGAATCATGAATCATGATTCATGAATCATGAATCATGATTCATGAATCATGAATCAAGAATCGAATCATGATTCATGAATCGAATCATGAATCGAATCATGATTCATGAATCATGAATCATGAATCGAATCATGATTCATGAATCGAATCATGATTCATGAATCAAGAATCATGACTCATGAATCATGAATCATGAATCGAATCATGATTCATGAATCGAATCATGATTCATGAATCGTGATTCATGATTCATGAATCATGGATCGAATCATGATTCATGAATCATGAATCATGATTCATGGTTCATGAATCATGAATCGAATCATGTTTCATGAATCATGAATCGAATCATGTTTCATGAATCATGAATCATGAATCGAATCATGATTCATGAATCGAATCATGATTCATAAATCGAATCATGATTCATGAATCACAAATCATGAATCGAATCATGATTCATGAATCATGAATCATGATTCGTGAATCACGAATCATGAATCTAATCATGATTCATGAATCATGAATCATGATTCGTGAATCACGAATCATGAATCGAATCATGATTCATGAATCGAATTATGATTCATGAATCTTGAATCATGATTCATGAATCATGAATCGAATCATAAATCATGAATTGAATCATAAATCATGAATCATTAAATGAATCATGATTCATGAATCATGAATCATGAATCGAATCATGATTCATGAATCATGATACATGAATCATGAATCATGAATCGAATCATGATTCATGAATCATGAATCATGAATCGAATCATGATTCATGAATCATGAATCATGAATCGAATCATGATTCATGAATCGAATCATGATTCATGAATCACGAATCATGAATCGAATCATGATTCATGAATCGAATCATGATTCATGAATCATGAATAATGATTCATGAATCATGATTCATGAATCATGAATCATGAATCGAATCATGATTCATGAATCATGAATCATGAATCGAATCATAAATCATGAATTGAAACATAAATCATGAATCATTAAATGAATAATGATTCATGAATCATGAATCATTAAATGAATCATGATTCATGAATCATGAATCATGAATCGAATCATGATTCATGAATCATGAATCATGAATCGAATCATGATTCATGAATCATGAATCATGAATCGAATCATGATTCATGAATCGAATCATGATTCATAAATCAAATCATGATTCATGAATCACAAATCATGAATCGAATCATGATTCATGAATCGAATCATGATTCATGAATCATGAATCATGATTCATGAATCACAAATCATGAATCGAATCATGATTCATGAATCGAATCATGATTCATGAATCATGAATCATGATTCATAAATCATGAATCATGATTCATGAATCATGAATCAAGAATCGAATCATGATTCATTAATCGAATCATGATTCATGAATCATGAATCATGATTCATGAATCATGAATCATGAATCAAGAATCGAATCATGATTCATAAATCGAATCATGATTCATGAATCATGAATCATGAATCGAATCATGTTTCATGAATCATGAATCATGAATTAAATCATGATTCATAAATTATGAATCATGAATCAAATCATGATTCATGAATTGAATCATGATTCATAAATCAAATCATGATTCATGAATCACAAATCATGAATTGAATCATGATTCATGAATCGAATCATGATTCATGAATCATGAATCATGATTCATGAATCACAAATCATGAATCGAATCATGATTCATGAATCGAATCATGATTCTTGAATCATGAATCATGATTCATGAATCATGAATCAAGAATCGAATCATGATTCATAAATCGAATCATGATTCATGAATCATGAATCATGATTCATGAATCATGAATCATGAATCAAGAATCGAATCATGATTCATAAATCGAATCATGATTCATGAATCATGAATCATGATTCATGAATCATGAATCATGATTCATGAATCATGAATCATGATTCATGAATCATGAATCATGATACATGAATCATGAATCATGAATCGAATCATGATTCATGAATCATGAATCATGAATCGAATCATGATTCATGAATCATGAATCATGAATCGAATCATGATTCATGAATCGAATCATGATTCATGAATCACGAATCATGAATCGAATCATGATTCATGAATCGAATCATGATTCATGAATCATGAATAATGATTCATGAATCATGATTCATGAATCATGAATCATGAATCGAATCATGATTCATGAATCATGAATCATGAATCGAATCATAAATCATGAATTGAAACATAAATCATGAATCATTAAATGAATAATGATTCATGAATCATGAATCATTAAATGAATCATGATTCATGAATCATGAATCATGAATCGAATCATGATTCATGAATCATGAATCATGAATCGAATCATGATTCATGAATCATGAATCATGAATCGAATCATGATTCATGAATCGAATCATGATTCATAAATCAAATCATGATTCATGAATCACAAATCATGAATCGAATCATGATTCATGAATCGAATCATGATTCATGAATCATAAATCATGATTCATGAATCACAAATCATGAATCGAATCATGATTCATGAATCGAATCATGATTCATGAATCATGAATCATGATTCATAAATCATGAATCATGATTCATGAATCATGAATCAAGAATCGAATCATGATTCATTAATCGAATCATGATTCATGAATCATGAATCATGATTCATGAATCATGAATCATGAATCAAGAATCGAATCATGATTCATAAATCGAATCATGATTCATGAATCATGAATCATGAATCGAATCATGTTTCATGAATCATGAATCATGAATTAAATCATGATTCATAAATTATGAATCATGAATCAAATCATGATTCATGAATTGAATCATGATTCATAAATCAAATCATGATTCATGAATCACAAATCATGAATTGAATCATGATTCATGAATCGAATCATGATTCATGAATCATGAATCATGATTCATGAATCACAAATCATGAATCGAATCATGATTCATGAATCGAATCATGATTCTTGAATCATGAATCATGATTCATGAATCATGAATCAAGAATCGAATCATGATTCATAAATCGAATCATGATTCATGAATCATGAATCATGATTCATGAATCATGAATCATGAATCAAGAATCGAATCATGATTCATAAATCGAATCATGATTCATGAATCATGAATCATGATTCATGAATCATGAATCATGATTCATGAATCATGAATCAAGAATCGAATCATGATTCATGAATCATGAATCATGAATCGAATCATGATTCATGAATCATGAATCATGAATCGAATCATGATTCATGAATCGAATCATGATTCATGAATCATGAATCATGAATCGAATCATGACTCATGAATCATGAATCATGAATCGAATCATGACTCATGAATCATGAATCATGAATCGAATCATGATTCATGAATCGAATCATGATTCATGAATCGTGATTCATGATTCATGAATCATGAATAGAATCATGATATATGAATCATGAATCATGATTTATGGTTCATGAATCATGAATCGAATCATGTTTCATGAATCATGAATCATGAATTAAATCATGATTCATAAATCATGAATCATGAATCGAATCATGATTCATGAATCGAATCATGATTCATAAATCGAATCATGATTCATGAATCACAAATCATGAATCGAATCATGATTCATGAATCGAATCATGATTCATGAATCATGAATCATGATTCATGAATCACAAACCATGAATCGAATCATGATTCATGAATCGAATCATGATTCATGAATCGAATCATGATTCATGAATCATGAATCATGATTCATGAATCATGAATCATGATTCATGAATCATGAATCATGAATTAAATCATGATTCATAAATCATGAATCATGAATCCAAGCATGATTCATGAATCGAATCATGATTCATAAATCAAATCATGATTCATGAATCACAAATCATGAATCAAATCATGATTCATGAATCGAATCCTGATTCATGAATCATGAATCATGATTCATGAATCATGAATCAAGAATCGAATCATGATTCATAAATCGAATCATGATTCATGAATCACGAATCATGAATCGAATCATGATTCATGAATCATGAATCATGAATCATGATTCATGAATCATGAATCATGATTCATGAATCATGAATCAAGAATCGAATCATGATTCATGAATCGAATCATGAATCGAATCATGATTCATGAATCATGAATCATGAATCGAATCATGATTCATGAATCGAATCATGATTCATGAATCATGAATCATGAATCGAATCATGACTCATGAATCATGAATCATGAATCGAATCATGATTCATGAATCGAATCATGATTCATGAATCGTGATTCATGATTCATGGTTCATGAATCATGAATCGAATCATGTTTCATGAATCATGAATCATGAATTAAATCATGATTCATAAATCATGAATCATGAATCGAATCATGATTCATGAATCGAATCATGATTCATAAATCGAATCATGATTCATGAATCATGAATCAAGAATCGAATCATGATTCTTGAATCATGAATCATGATTCATGAATCATGAATCAAGAATCGAATCATGATTCATAAATCGAATCATGATTCATGAATCATGAATCATGATTCATGAATCATGAATCATGAATCAAGAATCGAATCATGATTCATAGATCGAATCATGATTCATGAATCATGAATCATGATTCATGAATCATGAATCATGATTCATGAATCAGGAATCATGATTCATGAATCATGAATCATGATTCATGAATCATGAATCAAGAATCGAATCATGATTCATGAATCGAATCATGAATCGAATCATGATTCATGAATCGAATCATGAATCGAATCATGATTCATGAATCGAATCATGATTCATGAATCATGAATCATGAATCGAATCATGACTCATGAATCATGAATCATGAATCGAATCATGATTCATGAATCGAATCATGATTCATGAATCGTGATTCATGATTCATGAATCATGAATCGAATCATGATTCATGAATCATGAATCATGATTCATGGTTCATGAATCATGAATCAAATCATGTTTCATGAATCATGAATCATGAATTAAATCATGATTCATAAATTATGAATCATGAATCGAATCATGATTCATGAATCGAATCATGATTCATAAATCAAATCATGATTCATGAATCACAAATCATGAATCAAATCATGATTCATGAATCGAATCATGATTCATGAATCATGAATCATGATTCATGAATCATGAATCATGATTCATGAATCATGAATCAAGAATCGAATCATGATTCATAAATCGAATCATGATTCATGAATCACGAATCATGAATCGAATCATGATTCATAAATCGTGAATCATGAATCATGAATCATGAATCATGAATCATGAATCATGATTCATGAATCATGAATCATGAACCGAATCATGATTCATGAATCATGAATCATGAATCGAATCATGATTCATGAATCATGAATCATGAATCGAATCATGATTCATGAATCATGAATCATGAATCGAATCATGATTCATGAATCATGAATCGAATCATTATTTATGAATCGAATCATGATTCATAAATCATGAATCATGAATCGAATCATGATTCATGATTAAAATCATGATTCGTGAATCATGAATCATGAATCGAATCATGATTCATGAATCAAATCATGATTCATGAATCGAATCATGATTCATGAATCATGAATCATGATTCATGAATCATGAATCATGAATCGAATCATGATTCATGAATCATGAATCATGAACCGAATCATAATTCATGAATCACAAATCATGAATCGAATCATGATTCATAACCCGATTCATGATTCATGAATCACAAATCATGAATCGAATCATGATTCATGAATCGAATCATGATTCATGAATCATGAATCATGATTCATGAATCATGAATCATGATTCATGAATCATGAATCATGATTCATGAATCATGAATCATGATTCATGAATCATGAATCAAGAATCGAATCATGATTCATGAATCATGAATCAAGAATCGAATCATGATTCATGAATCGAATCATGAATCGAATCATGATTCATGAATCATGAATCATGAATCGAATCATGATTCATGAATCGAATCAGGATTCATGAATCAAGAATCATGAATCGAATCATGTTTCATGAATCATGAATCATGAATCGAATCATGATTCATGAATCGAATCATGATTCATAAATCGAATCATGATTCATGAATCACAAATCATGAATCGAATCATGATTCATGAATCGAATCATGATTCATGAATCATGAATCATGATTCATGAATCACAAACCATGAATCGAATCATGATTCATGAATCGAATCATGATTCATGAATCGAATCATGATTCATGAATCATGAATCATGATTCATGAATCATGAATCATGATTCATGAATCATGAATCATGAATTAAATCATGATTCATAAATCATGAATCATGAATCCAAGCATGATTCATGAATCGAATCATGATTCATAAATCAAATCATGATTCATGAATCACAAATCATGAATCAAATCATGATTCATGAATCGAATCCTGATTCATGAATCATGAATCATGATTCATGAATCATGAATCAAGAATCGAATCATGATTCATAAATCGAATCATGATTCATGAATCACGAATCATGAATCGAATCATGATTCATGAATCATGAATCATGAATCATGATTCATGAATCATGAATCATGATTCATGAATCATGAATCAAGAATCGAATCATGATTCATGAATCGAATCATGAATCGAATCATGATTCATGAATCATGAATCATGAATCGAATCATGATTCATGAATCGAATCATGATTCATGAATCATGAATCATGAATCGAATCATGACTCATGAATCATGAATCATGAATCGAATCATGATTCATGAATCGAATCATGATTCATGAATCGTGATTCATGATTCATGGTTCATGAATCATGAATCGAATCATGTTTCATGAATCATGAATCATGAATTAAATCATGATTCATAAATCATGAATCATGAATCGAATCATGATTCATGAATCGAATCATGATTCATAAATCGAATCATGATTCATGAATCATGAATCAAGAATCGAATCATGATTCTTGAATCATGAATCATGATTCATGAATCATGAATCAAGAATCGAATCATGATTCATAAATCGAATCATGATTCATGAATCATGAATCATGATTCATGAATCATGAATCATGAATCAAGAATCGAATCATGATTCATAAATCGAATCATGATTCATGAATCATGAATCATGATTCATGAATCATGAATCATGATTCATGAATCAGGAATCATGATTCATGAATCATGAATCATGATTCATGAATCATGAATCAAGAATCGAATCATGATTCATGAATCGAATCATGAATCGAATCATGATTCATGAATCGAATCATGATTCATGAATCATGAATCATGAATCGAATCATGACTCATGAATCATGAATCATGAATCGAATCATGATTCATGAATCGAATCATGATTCATGAATCGTGATTCATGATTCATGAATCATGAATCGAATCATGATTCATGAATCATGAATCATGATTCATGGTTCATGAATCATGAATCGAATCATGTTTCATGAATCATGAATCATGAATTAAATCATGATTCATAAATTATGAATCATGAATCGAATCATGATTCATGAATCGAATCATGATTCATAAATCAAATCATGATTCATGAATCACAAATCATGAATCAAATCATGATTCATGAATCGAATCATGATTCATGAATCATGAATCATGATTCATGAATCATGAATCAAGAATCGAATCATGATTCATAAATCGAATCATGATTCATGAATCACGAATCATGAATCGAATCATGATTCATAAATCGTGAATCATGAATCATGAATCATGAATCATGAATCATGAATCATGATTCATGAATCATGAATCATGAACCGAATCATGATTCATGAATCATGAATCATGAATCGAATCATGATTCATGAATCATGAATCATGAATCGAATCATGATTCATGAATCATGAATCATGAATCGAATCATGATTCATGAATCATGAATCGAATCATTATTTATGAATCGAATCATGATTCATAAATCATGAATCATGAATCGAATCATGATTCATGATTAAAATCATGATTCGTGAATCATGAATCATGAATCGAATCATGATTCATGAATCAAATCATGATTCATGAATCGAATCATGATTCATGAATCATGAATCATGATTCATGAATCATGAATCATGAATCGAATCATGATTCATGAATCATGAATCATGAACCGAATCATAATTCATGAATCACAAATCATGAATCGAATCATGATTCATGAACCGAATCATGATTCATGAATCACAAATCATGAATCGAATCATGATTCATGAATCGAATCATGATTCATGAATCATGAATCATGAATCATGATTCATGAATCATGAATCATGATTCATGAATCATGAATCATGATTCATGAATCATGAATCATGATTCATGAATCATGAATCAAGAATCGAATCATGATTCATGAATCGAATCATGAATCGAATCATGATTCATGAATCATGAATCATGAATCGAATCATGATTCATGAATCGAATCATGATTCATGAATCAAGAATCATGACTCATGAATCATGAATCATGAATCGAATCATGATTCATGAATCGAATCATGATTCATGAATCGTGATTCATGATTCATGAATCATGGATCGAATCATGATTCATGAATCATGAATCATGATTCATGGTTCATGAATCATGAATCGAATCATGTTTCATGAATCATGAATCGAATCATGTTTCATGAATCATGAATCATGAATCGAATCATGATTCATGAATCGAATCATGATTCATAAATCGAATCATGATTCATGAATCACAAATCATGAATCGAATCATGATTCATGAATCATGAATCATGATTCGTGAATCACGAATCATGAATCTAATCATGATTCATGAATCATGAATCATGATTCGTGAATCACGAATCATGAATCGAATCATGATTCATGAATCGAATTATGATTCATGAATCTTGAATCATGATTCATGAATCATGAATCGAATCATAAATCATGAATTGAATCATAAATCATGAATCATTAAATGAATCATGATTCATGAATCATGAATCATGAATCGAATCATGATTCATGAATCATGATACATGAATCATGAATCATGAATCGAATCATGATTCATGAATCATGAATCATGAATCGAATCATGATTCATGAATCATGAATCATGAATCGAATCATGATTCATGAATCGAATCATGATTCATGAATCACGAATCATGAATCGAATCATGATTCATGAATCGAATCATGATTCATGAATCATGAATAATGATTCATGAATCATGATTCATGAATCATGAATCATGAATCGAATCATGATTCATGAATCATGAATCATGAATCGAATCATAAATCATGAATTGAAACATAAATCATGAATCATTAAATGAATAATGATTCATGAATCATGAATCATTAAATGAATCATGATTCATGAATCATGAATCATGAATCGAATCATGATTCATGAATCATGAATCATGAATCGAATCATGATTCATGAATCATGAATCATGAATCGAATCATGATTCATGAATCGAATCATGATTCATAAATCAAATCATGATTCATGAATCACAAATCATGAATCGAATCATGATTCATGAATCGAATCATGATTCATGAATCATGAATCATGATTCATGAATCACAAATCATGAATCGAATCATGATTCATGAATCGAATCATGATTCATGAATCATGAATCATGATTCATAAATCATGAATCATGATTCATGAATCATGAATCAAGAATCGAATCATGATTCATTAATCGAATCATGATTCATGAATCATGAATCATGATTCATGAATCATGAATCATGAATCAAGAATCGAATCATGATTCATAAATCGAATCATGATTCATGAATCATGAATCATGAATCGAATCATGTTTCATGAATCATGAATCATGAATTAAATCATGATTCATAAATTATGAATCATGAATCAAATCATGATTCATGAATTGAATCATGATTCATAAATCAAATCATGATTCATGAATCACAAATCATGAATTGAATCATGATTCATGAATCGAATCATGATTCATGAATCATGAATCATGATTCATGAATCACAAATCATGAATCGAATCATGATTCATGAATCGAATCATGATTCTTGAATCATGAATCATGATTCATGAATCATGAATCAAGAATCGAATCATGATTCATAAATCGAATCATGATTCATGAA
Organism: Mixophyes australis; assembly: GCA_036250195.1. Classification (NCBI taxonomy): domain Eukaryota; kingdom Metazoa; phylum Chordata; class Amphibia; order Anura; family Limnodynastidae; genus Mixophyes; species Mixophyes australis. The sequence continues at coordinate 966,047 of JAVHZZ010000023.1, read as the reverse complement.
TCATGAATCATGATTCATGAATCATGAATCATGAATCAAGAATCGAATCATGATTCATAAATCGAATCATGATTCATGAATCATGAATCATGATACATGAATCATGAATCATGAATCGAATCATGATTCATGAATCATGAATCATGAATCGAATCATGATTCATGAATCATGAATCATGAATCGAATCATGATTCATGAATCGAATCATGATTCATGAATCACGAATCATGAATCGAATCATGATTCATGAATCGAATCATGATTCATGAATCATGAATAATGATTCATGAATCATGATTCATGAATCATGAATCATGAATCGAATCATGATTCATGAATCATGAATCATGAATCGAATCATAAATCATGAATTGAAACATAAATCATGAATCATTAAATGAATAATGATTCATGAATCATGAATCATTAAATGAATCATGATTCATGAATCATGAATCATGAATCGAATCATGATTCATGAATCATGAATCATGAATCGAATCATGATTCATGAATCATGAATCATGAATCGAATCATGATTCATGAATCGAATCATGATTCATAAATCAAATCATGATTCATGAATCACAAATCATGAATCGAATCATGATTCATGAATCGAATCATGATTCATGAATCATAAATCATGATTCATGAATCACAAATCATGAATCGAATCATGATTCATGAATCGAATCATGATTCATGAATCATGAATCATGATTCATAAATCATGAATCATGATTCATGAATCATGAATCAAGAATCGAATCATGATTCATTAATCGAATCATGATTCATGAATCATGAATCATGATTCATGAATCATGAATCATGAATCAAGAATCGAATCATGATTCATAAATCGAATCATGATTCATGAATCATGAATCATGAATCGAATCATGTTTCATGAATCATGAATCATGAATTAAATCATGATTCATAAATTATGAATCATGAATCAAATCATGATTCATGAATTGAATCATGATTCATAAATCAAATCATGATTCATGAATCACAAATCATGAATTGAATCATGATTCATGAATCGAATCATGATTCATGAATCATGAATCATGATTCATGAATCACAAATCATGAATCGAATCATGATTCATGAATCGAATCATGATTCTTGAATCATGAATCATGATTCATGAATCATGAATCAAGAATCGAATCATGATTCATAAATCGAATCATGATTCATGAATCATGAATCATGATTCATGAATCATGAATCATGAATCAAGAATCGAATCATGATTCATAAATCGAATCATGATTCATGAATCATGAATCATGATTCATGAATCATGAATCATGATTCATGAATCATGAATCAAGAATCGAATCATGATTCATGAATCATGAATCATGAATCGAATCATGATTCATGAATCATGAATCATGAATCGAATCATGATTCATGAATCGAATCATGATTCATGAATCATGAATCATGAATCGAATCATGACTCATGAATCATGAATCATGAATCGAATCATGACTCATGAATCATGAATCATGAATCGAATCATGATTCATGAATCGAATCATGATTCATGAATCGTGATTCATGATTCATGAATCATGAATAGAATCATGATATATGAATCATGAATCATGATTTATGGTTCATGAATCATGAATCGAATCATGTTTCATGAATCATGAATCATGAATTAAATCATGATTCATAAATCATGAATCATGAATCGAATCATGATTCATGAATCGAATCATGATTCATAAATCGAATCATGATTCATGAATCACAAATCATGAATCGAATCATGATTCATGAATCGAATCATGATTCATGAATCATGAATCATGATTCATGAATCACAAACCATGAATCGAATCATGATTCATGAATCGAATCATGATTCATGAATCGAATCATGATTCATGAATCATGAATCATGATTCATGAATCATGAATCATGATTCATGAATCATGAATCATGAATTAAATCATGATTCATAAATCATGAATCATGAATCCAAGCATGATTCATGAATCGAATCATGATTCATAAATCAAATCATGATTCATGAATCACAAATCATGAATCAAATCATGATTCATGAATCGAATCCTGATTCATGAATCATGAATCATGATTCATGAATCATGAATCAAGAATCGAATCATGATTCATAAATCGAATCATGATTCATGAATCACGAATCATGAATCGAATCATGATTCATGAATCATGAATCATGAATCATGATTCATGAATCATGAATCATGATTCATGAATCATGAATCAAGAATCGAATCATGATTCATGAATCGAATCATGAATCGAATCATGATTCATGAATCATGAATCATGAATCGAATCATGATTCATGAATCGAATCATGATTCATGAATCATGAATCATGAATCGAATCATGACTCATGAATCATGAATCATGAATCGAATCATGATTCATGAATCGAATCATGATTCATGAATCGTGATTCATGATTCATGGTTCATGAATCATGAATCGAATCATGTTTCATGAATCATGAATCATGAATTAAATCATGATTCATAAATCATGAATCATGAATCGAATCATGATTCATGAATCGAATCATGATTCATAAATCGAATCATGATTCATGAATCATGAATCAAGAATCGAATCATGATTCTTGAATCATGAATCATGATTCATGAATCATGAATCAAGAATCGAATCATGATTCATAAATCGAATCATGATTCATGAATCATGAATCATGATTCATGAATCATGAATCATGAATCAAGAATCGAATCATGATTCATAGATCGAATCATGATTCATGAATCATGAATCATGATTCATGAATCATGAATCATGATTCATGAATCAGGAATCATGATTCATGAATCATGAATCATGATTCATGAATCATGAATCAAGAATCGAATCATGATTCATGAATCGAATCATGAATCGAATCATGATTCATGAATCGAATCATGAATCGAATCATGATTCATGAATCGAATCATGATTCATGAATCATGAATCATGAATCGAATCATGACTCATGAATCATGAATCATGAATCGAATCATGATTCATGAATCGAATCATGATTCATGAATCGTGATTCATGATTCATGAATCATGAATCGAATCATGATTCATGAATCATGAATCATGATTCATGGTTCATGAATCATGAATCAAATCATGTTTCATGAATCATGAATCATGAATTAAATCATGATTCATAAATTATGAATCATGAATCGAATCATGATTCATGAATCGAATCATGATTCATAAATCAAATCATGATTCATGAATCACAAATCATGAATCAAATCATGATTCATGAATCGAATCATGATTCATGAATCATGAATCAAGAATCGAATCATGATTCATAAATCGAATCATGATTCATGAATCACGAATCATGAATCGAATCATGATTCATAAATCGTGAATCATGAATCATGATTCATGAATCATGAATCATGATTCATGGTTCATGAATCATGAATCAAATCATGTTTCATGAATCATGAATCATGAATTAAATCATGATTCATAAATTATGAATCATGAATCGAATCATGATTCATGAATCGAATCATGATTCATAAATCAAATCATGATTCATGAATCACAAATCATGAATCAAATCATGATTCATGAATCATGAATCATGATTCATGAATCATGAATCAAGAATCGAATCATGATTCATAAATCGAATCATGATTCATGAATCACGAATCATGAATCGAATCATGATTCATAAATCGTGAATCATGAATCATGAATCATGAATCATGAATCATGAATCATGATTCATGAATCATGAATCATGAACCGAATCATGATTCATGAATCATGAATCATGAATCGAATCATGATTCATGAATCATGAATCATGAATCGAATCATGATTCATGAATCATGAATCATGAATCGAATCATGATTCATGAATCATGAATCGAATCATTATTTATGAATCGAATCATGATTCATAAATCATGAATCATGAATCGAATCATGATTCATGATTAAAATCATGATTCGTGAATCATGAATCATGAATCGAATCATGATTCATGAATCAAATCATGATTCATGAATCGAATCATGATTCATGAATCATGAATCATGATTCATGAATCATGAATCATGAATCGAATCATGATTCATGAATCATGAATCATGAACCGAATCATAATTCATGAATCACAAATCATGAATCGAATCATGATTCATGAACCGAATCATGATTCATGAATCACAAATCATGAATCGAATCATGATTCATGAATCGAATCATGATTCATGAATCATGAATCATGATTCATGAATCATGAATCATGATTCATGAATCATGAATCATGATTCATGAATCATGAATCATGATTCATGAATCATGAATCAAGAATCGAATCATGATTCATGAATCGAATCATGAATCGAATCATGATTCATGAATCATGAATCATGAATCGAATCATGATTCATGAATCGAATCAGGATTCATGAATCAAGAATCATGAATCGAATCATGTTTCATGAATCATGAATCATGAATCGAATCATGATTCATGAATCGAATCATGATTCATAAATCGAATCATGATTCATGAATCACAAATCATGAATCGAATCATGATTCATGAATCGAATCATGATTCATGAATCATGAATCATGATTCATGAATCACAAACCATGAATCGAATCATGATTCATGAATCGAATCATGATTCATGAATCGAATCATGATTCATGAATCATGAATCATGATTCATGAATCATGAATCATGATTCATGAATCATGAATCATGAATTAAATCATGATTCATAAATCATGAATCATGAATCCAAGCATGATTCATGAATCGAATCATGATTCATAAATCAAATCATGATTCATGAATCACAAATCATGAATCAAATCATGATTCATGAATCGAATCCTGATTCATGAATCATGAATCATGATTCATGAATCATGAATCAAGAATCGAATCATGATTCATAAATCGAATCATGATTCATGAATCACGAATCATGAATCGAATCATGATTCATGAATCATGAATCATGAATCATGATTCATGAATCATGAATCATGATTCATGAATCATGAATCAAGAATCGAATCATGATTCATGAATCGAATCATGAATCGAATCATGATTCATGAATCATGAATCATGAATCGAATCATGATTCATGAATCGAATCATGATTCATGAATCATGAATCATGAATCGAATCATGACTCATGAATCATGAATCATGAATCGAATCATGATTCATGAATCGAATCATGATTCATGAATCGTGATTCATGATTCATGGTTCATGAATCATGAATCGAATCATGTTTCATGAATCATGAATCATGAATTAAATCATGATTCATAAATCATGAATCATGAATCGAATCATGATTCATGAATCGAATCATGATTCATAAATCGAATCATGATTCATGAATCATGAATCAAGAATCGAATCATGATTCTTGAATCATGAATCATGATTCATGAATCATGAATCAAGAATCGAATCATGATTCATAAATCGAATCATGATTCATGAATCATGAATCATGATTCATGAATCATGAATCATGAATCAAGAATCGAATCATGATTCATAAATCGAATCATGATTCATGAATCATGAATCATGATTCATGAATCATGAATCATGATTCATGAATCAGGAATCATGATTCATGAATCATGAATCATGATTCATGAATCATGAATCAAGAATCGAATCATGATTCATGAATCGAATCATGAATCGAATCATGATTCATGAATCGAATCATGATTCATGAATCATGAATCATGAATCGAATCATGACTCATGAATCATGAATCATGAATCGAATCATGATTCATGAATCGAATCATGATTCATGAATCGTGATTCATGATTCATGAATCATGAATCGAATCATGATTCATGAATCATGAATCATGATTCATGGTTCATGAATCATGAATCGAATCATGTTTCATGAATCATGAATCATGAATTAAATCATGATTCATAAATTATGAATCATGAATCGAATCATGATTCATGAATCGAATCATGATTCATAAATCAAATCATGATTCATGAATCACAAATCATGAATCAAATCATGATTCATGAATCGAATCATGATTCATGAATCATGAATCATGATTCATGAATCATGAATCAAGAATCGAATCATGATTCATAAATCGAATCATGATTCATGAATCACGAATCATGAATCGAATCATGATTCATAAATCGTGAATCATGAATCATGAATCATGAATCATGAATCATGAATCATGATTCATGAATCATGAATCATGAACCGAATCATGATTCATGAATCATGAATCATGAATCGAATCATGATTCATGAATCATGAATCATGAATCGAATCATGATTCATGAATCATGAATCATGAATCGAATCATGATTCATGAATCATGAATCGAATCATTATTTATGAATCGAATCATGATTCATAAATCATGAATCATGAATCGAATCATGATTCATGATTAAAATCATGATTCGTGAATCATGAATCATGAATCGAATCATGATTCATGAATCAAATCATGATTCATGAATCGAATCATGATTCATGAATCATGAATCATGATTCATGAATCATGAATCATGAATCGAATCATGATTCATGAATCATGAATCATGAACCGAATCATAATTCATGAATCACAAATCATGAATCGAATCATGATTCATGAACCGAATCATGATTCATGAATCACAAATCATGAATCGAATCATGATTCATGAATCGAATCATGATTCATGAATCATGAATCATGAATCATGATTCATGAATCATGAATCATGATTCATGAATCATGAATCATGATTCATGAATCATGAATCATGATTCATGAATCATGAATCAAGAATCGAATCATGATTCATGAATCGAATCATGAATCGAATCATGATTCATGAATCATGAATCATGAATCGAATCATGATTCATGAATCGAATCATGATTCATGAATCAAGAATCATGAATCGAATCATGACTCATGAATCATGAATCATGAATCGAATCATGATTCATGAATCGAATCATGATTCATGAATCGAATCATGATTCATGAATCGTGATTCATGATTCATGAATCATGGATCGAATCATGATTCATGAATCATGAATCATGATTCATGGTTCATGAATCATGAATCGAATCATGTTTCATGAATCATGAATCGAATCATGTTTCATGAATCATGAATCATGAATCGAATCATGATTCATGAATCGAATCATGATTCATAAATCGAATCATGATTCATGAATCACAAATCATGAATCGAATCATGATTCATGAATCGAATCATGATTCATAAATCAAATCATGATTCATGAATCACAAATCATGAATCAAATCATGATTCATGAATCGAATCATGATTCATGAATCATGAATCATGATTCATGAATCATGAATCAAGAATCGAATCATGATTCATAAATCGAATCATGATTCATGAATCATGAATCATGATTCATGAATCATGAATCATGAATCAAGAATCGAATCATGATTCATAAATCGAATCATGATTCATGAATCATGAATCATGAATCGAATCATGATTCATGAATCGAATCATGATTCATGAATCATGAATTCATGAATCATGAATCATGAATCGAATCATGACTCATGAATCATGAATCATGAATCGAATCATGACTCATGAATCATGAATCATGAATCGAATCATGATTCATGAATCGAATCATGATTCATGAATCGTGATTCATGATTCATGAATCATGAATCGAATCATGATTCATGAATCATGAATCATGATTCATGGTTCATGAATCATGAATCGAATCATGTTTCATGAATCATGAATCATGAATTAAATCATGATTCATAAATCATGAATCATGAATCGAATCATGATTCATGAATTGAATCATGATTCATAAATCAAATCATGATTCATGAATCACAAATCATGAATCGAATCATGATTCATGAATCGAATCATGATTCATGAATCATGAATCGAATCATGATTCATGAATCATGAATCATGATTCATGAATCACAAACCATGAATCGAATCATGATTCATGAATCGAATCATGATTCATGAATCGAATCATGATTCATGAATCATGAATCATGATTCATGAATCATGAATCATGATTCATGAATCATGAATCATGAATTAAATCATGATTCATAAATCATGAATCATGAATCCAATCATGATTCATGAATCGAATCATGATTCATAAATCAAATCATGATTCATGAATCACAAATCATGAATCAAATCATGATTCATGAATCGAATCATGATTCATGAATCATGAATCATGATTCATGAATCATGAATCAAGAATCGAATCATGATTCATAAATCGAATCATGATTCATGAATCACGAATCATGATTCATAAATCGTGAATCATGAATCATGAATCATGATTCATGAATCATGAATCATGAACCGAATCATGATTCATGAATCATGAATCATGAATCATGAATCATGAATCATGATTCATGAATCATGAATCATGAATCGAATCATGATTCATGAATCATGAATCATGAATCGAATCATGATTCATGAATCATGAATCATGATCGAATCATTATTTATGAATCGAATCATGATTCATGAATCATGAATCATGAATCGAATCATGATTCATGATTAAAATCATGATTCGTGAATCATGAATCATGAATCGAATCATGATTCATGAATCAAATCATGATTCATGAATCGAATCATGATTCATGAATCATGAATCATGATTCATGAATCATGAATCATGAATCGAATCATGATTCATGATTCATGAATCATGATTCGATTCATGATTCATGATTCATGAATCACAAATCATGAATCGAATCATGATTCATGAACCGAATCATGATTCATGAATCACAAATCATGAATCGAATCATGATTCATGAACCGAATCATGATTCATGAATCACAAATCATGAATCGAATCATGATTCATGAATCGAATCATGATTCATGAATCATGAATCATGAATCATGATTCATGAATCATGAATCATGAATCATGATTCATGAATCATGAATCAAGAATCGAATCATGATTCATGAATCGAATCATGAATCGAATCATGATTCATGAATCATGAATCATGAATCGAATCATGATTCATGAATCGAATCATGATTCATGAATCATGAATCATGAATCGAATCATGACTCATGAATCATGAATCATGAATCGAATCATGATTCATGAATCGAATCATGATTCATGAATCGTGATTCATGATTCATGAATCATGGATCGAATCATGATTCATGAATCATGAATCATGATTCATGGTTCATGAATCATGAATCGAATCATGTTTCATGAATCATGAATCATGAATTAAATCATGATTCATAAATCATGAATCATGAATCGAATCATGATTCATGAATCGAATCATGATTCATAAATCGAATCATGATTCATGAATCACAAATCATGAATCGAATCATGATTCATGAATCGAATCATGATTCATGAATCATGAATCATGATTCATGAATCACAAACCATGAATCGAATCATGATTCATGAATCGAATCATGATTCATGAATCATGAATCATGATTCATGAATCATGAATCATGATTCATGAATCATGAATCATGATTCATGAATCATGAATCATGATTCATGAATCATGAATCATGATTCATGAATCATGAATCATGAATCGAATCATGTTTCATGAATCATGAATCATGAATTAAATCATGATTCATAAATCATGAATCATGAATCGAATCATGATTCATGAATCGAATCATGATTCATAAATCAAATCATGATTCATGAATCACAAATCATGAATCAAATCATGATTCATGAATCGAATCATGATTCATGAATCATGAATCATGATTCATGAATCATGAATCAAGAATCGAATCATGATTCATAAATCGAATCATGATTCATGAATCATGAATCATGATTCATGAATCATGAATCATGAATCAAGAATCGAATCATGATTCATAAATCGAATCATGATTCATGAATCATGAATCATGAATCGAATCATGATTCATGAATCGAATCATGATTCATGAATCATGAATCATGAATCGAATCATGACTCATGAATCATGAATCATGAATCGAATCATGACTCATGAATCATGAATCATGAATCGAATCATGATTCATGAATCGAATCATGATTCATGAATCATGAATCATGATTCATGGTTCATGAATCATGAATCGAATCATGTTTCATGAATCATGAATCATGAATTAAATCATGATTCATAAATCATGAATCATGATTCATAAATCATGAATCATGAATCGAATCATGATTCATGAATCGAATCATGATTCATAAATCAAATCATGATTCATGAATCACAAATCATGAATCGAATCATGATTCATTAATCGAATCATGATTCATGAATCATGAATCATGATTCATGAATCATGAATCATGATTCATGAATCATGAATCATGATTCATGAATCATGAATCATGAATTAAATCATGATTCATAAATCATGAATCATGAATCCAATCATGATTCATGAATCGAATCATGATTCATAAATCAAATCATGATTCATGAATCACAAATCATGAATCAAATCATGATTCATGAATCGAATCATGATTCATGAATCATGAATCATGATTCATGAATCATGTATCAAGAATCGAATCATGATTCATAAATCGAATCATGATTCATGAATCACGAATCATGAATCGAATCATGATTCATAAATCGTGAATCATGAATCATGAATCATGATTCATGAATCATGAATCATGAACCGAATCATGATTCATGAATCATGAATCATGAATCATGAATCATGAATCATGATTCATGAATCATGAATCATGAACCGAATCATGATTCATGAATCATGAATCATGAATCGAATCATGATTCATGAATCATGAATCATGAATCGAATCATGATTCATGAATCATGAATCATGAATCGAATCATTATTTATGAATCGAATCATGATTCATGAATCATGAATCATGAATCGAATCATGATTCATGATTAAAATCATGATTCGTGAATCATGAATCATGAATCGAATCATGATTCATGAATCAAATCATGATTCATGAATCGAATCATGATTCATGAATCATGAATCATGATTCATGAATTATGAATCATGAATCGAATCATGATTCATGAATCATGAATCATGAACCGAATCATAATTCATGAATCACAAATCATGAATCGAATCATGATTCATGAACCGAATCATGATTCATGAATCACAAATCATTAATCGAATCATGATTCATGAATCGAATCATGATTCATGAATCATGAATCATGAATCATGATTCATGAATCATGAATCATGAATCATGATTCATGAATCATGAATCATGATTCATGAATCATGAATCATGAATTGAATCATGATTCATGAATCGAATCATGATTCATGAATCATGAATCATGACTCATGAATCATGAATCATGAATCGAATCATGATTCATGAATCGAATCATGATTCATGAATCGTGATTCATGATTCATGAATCATGAATCGAATCATGATTCATGAATCATGAATCATGATTCATGGTTCATGAATCATGAATCGAATCATGTGTCATGAATCATGAATCATGAATTAAATCATGATTCATAAATCATGAATCATGAATCGAATCATGATTCATGAATCGAATCATGATTCATAAATCGAATCATGATTCATGAATCATGAATCATGATTCATGAATCATGAATCAAGAATCGAATCATGATTCTTGAATCATGAATCATGATTCATGAATCATGAATCAAGAATCGAATCATGATTCATAAATCGAATCATGAATCATGATTCATGAATCATGAATCATGATTCATGAATCATGAATCAAGAATCGAATCATGATTCATGAATCGCATCATGAATCGAATCATGATTCATGAATCATGAATCATGAATCGAATCATGATTCATGAATCGAATCATGATTCATGAATCATGAATCATGAATCGAATCATGACTCATGAATCATGAATCATGAATTGAATCATGATTCATGAATCGAATCATGATTCATGAATCGTGATTCATGATTCATGAATCATGAATCGAATCATGATTCATGAATCATGAATCATGATTCATGGTTCATGAATCATGAATCGATTCATGTTTCATGAATCGAATCATGATTCATAAATTGAATCATGATTCATGAATCATGAATCATGATTAATGAATCACAAACCATGAATCGAATCATGATTCATGAATCGAATCATGATTCATGAATCGAATCATGATTCATGAATCATGAATCATGATTCATGAATCATGAATCATGATTCATGAATCATGAATCATGAATTAAATCATGATTCATAAATCATGAATCATGAATCCAATCATGATTCATGAATCGAATCATGATTCATAAATCAAATCATGATTCATGAATCACAAATCATGAATCAAATCATGATTCATGAATCGAATCATGATTCATGAATCATGAATCATGATTCATGAATCATAAATCAAGAATCGAATCATGATTCATAAATCGAATCATGATTCATGAATCACGAATCATGAATCGAATCATGATTCATAAATCGTGAATCATGAATCATGAATCATGATTCATGAATCATGAATCATGAACCGAATCATGATTCATGAATCATGAATCATGAATCATGAATCATGAATCATGATTCATGAATCATGAATCATGAACCGAATCATGATTCATGAATCATGAATCATGAATCGAATCATGATTCATGAATCATGAATCATGAATCGAATCATGATTCATGAATCATGAATCATGAACCGAATCATGATTCATGAATCATGAATCATGAATCGAATCATTATTTATGAATCGAATCATGATTCATGAATCATGAATCATGAATCGAATCATGATTCATGATTAAAATCATGATTCGTGAATCATGAATCATGAATCGAATCATGATTCATGAATCAAATCATGATTCATGAATCGAATCATGATTCATGAATCATGAATCATGAATCATGAATCGAATCATGATTCATGAATCATGAATCATGAACCGAATCATAATTCATGAATCACAAATCATGAATCGAATCATGATTCATGAACCGAATCATGATTCATGAATCACAAATCATGAATCGAATCATGATTCATGAATCGAATCATAATTCATGAATCATGAATCATGAATCATGATTCATGAATCATGAATCATGATTCATGAATCATGAATCATGATTCATGAATCATGAATCAAGAATCGAATCATGATTCATGAATCGAATCATGAATCGAATCATGATTCATGAATCATAAATCATGAATCAAATCATGATTCATGAATCGAATCATGATTCATGAATCATGAATCGAATCATGACTCATGAATCATGAATCATGAATCGAATCATGATTCATGAATCGAATCATGATTCATGAATCGTGATTCATGATTCATGAATCATGAATCGAATCATGATTCATGAATCATGAATCATGATTCATGGTTCATGAATCATGAATCGAATCATGTTTCATGAATCATGAATCATGAATTAAATCATGATTCATGAATCATGAATCATGAACCGAATCATAATTCATGAATCACAAATCATGAATCGAATCATGATTCATGAACCGAATCATGATTCATGAATCACAAATCATGAATCGAATCATGATTCATGAATCGAATCATGATTCATGAATCATGAATCATGAATCATGATTCATGAATCATGAATCATGATTCATGAATCATGAATCATGATTCATGAATCATGAATCATGATTCATGAATCATGAATCAAGAATCGAATCATGATTCATGAATCATGAATCAAGAATCGAATCATGATTCATGAATCGAATCATGAATCGAATCATGATTCATGAATCATGAATCATGAATCGAATCATGATTCATGAATCGAATCATGATTCATGAATCAAGAATCATGAATCGAATCATGACTCATGAATCATGAATCATGAATCGAATCATGATTCATGAATCGAATCATGATTCATGAATCGTGATTCATGATTCATGAATCATGGATCGAATCATGATTCATGAATCATGATTCATGGTTCATGAATCATGAATCGAATCATGTTTCATGAATCATGAATCGAATCATGTTTCATGAATCATGAATCATGAATCGAATCATGATTCATGAATCGAATCATGATTCATAAATCGAATCATGATTCATGAATCACAAATCATGAATCGAATCATGATTCATGAATCGAATCATGATTCATGAATCATGAATCATGATTCATGAATCACAAACCATGAATCGAATCATGATTCATGAATCGAATCATGATTCATGAATCATGAATCATGATTCATGAATCATGAATCATGATTCATGAATCATGAATCATGATTCATAAATCATGAATCATGAATCGAATCATGATTCATGAATCGAATCATGATTCATAAATCAAATCATGATTCATGAATCACAAATCATGAATCAAATCATGATTCATGAATCGAATCATGATTCATGAATCATGAATCATGATTCATGAATCATGAATCAAGAATCGAATCATGATTCATAAATCGAATCATGATTCATGAATCATGAATCATGATTCATGAATCATGAATCATGAATCAAGAATCGAATCATGATTCATAAATCGAATCATGATTCATGAATCATGAATCATGAATCGAATCATGATTCATGAATCGAATCATGATTCATGAATCATGAATCATGAATCGAATCATGACTCATGAATCATGAATCATGAATCGAATCATGACTCATGAATCATGAATCATGAATCGAATCATGATTCATGAATCGAATCATGATTCATGAATCATGAATCATGATTCATGGTTCATGAATCATGAATCGAATCATGTTTCATGAATCATGAATCATGAATTAAATCATGATTCATAAATCATGAATCATGATTCATAAATCATGAATCATGAATCGAATCATGATTCATGAATCGAATCATGATTCATAAATCAAATCATGATTCATGAATCACAAATCATGAATCGAATCATGATTCATTAATCGAATCATGATTCATGAATCATGAATCATGATTCATGAATCACAAACCATGAATCGAATCATGATTCATGAATCGAATCATGATTCATGAATCGAATCATGATTCATGAATCATGAATCATGATTCATGAATCATGAATCATGATTCATGAATCATGAATCATGAATTAAATCATGATTCATAAATCATGAATCATGAATCCAATCATGATTCATGAATTGAATCATGATTCATAAATCAAATCATGATTCATGAATCACAAATCATGAATCAAATCATGATTCATGAATCGAATCATGATTCATGAATCATGAATCATGATTCATGAATCATGTATCAAGAATCGAATCATGATTCATAAATCGAATCATGATTCATGAATCACGAATCATGAATCGAATCATGATTCATAAATCGTGAATCATGAATCATGAATCATGATTCATGAATCATGAATCATGAACCGAATCATGATTCATGAATCATGAATCATGAATCATGAATCATGAATCATGATTCATGAATCATGAATCATGAATCGAATCATGATTCATGAATCATGAATCATGAATCGAATCATGATTCATGAATCATGAATCATGAATCGAATCATTATTTATGAATCGAATCATGATTCATGAATCATGAATCATGAATCGAATCATGATTCATGATTAAAATCATGATTCGTGAATCATGAATCATGAATCGAATCATGATTCATGAATCAAATCATGATTCATGAATCGAATCATGATTCATGAATCATGAATCATGATTCATGAATTATGAATCATGAATCGAATCATGATTCATGAATCATGAATCATGAACCGAATCATAATTCATGAATCACAAATCATGAATCGAATCATGATTCATGAACCGAATCATGATTCATGAATCACAAATCATTAATCGAATCATGATTCATGAATCGAATCATGATTCATGAATCATGAATCATGAATCATGATTCATGAATCATGAATCATGAATCATGATTCATGAATCATGAATCATGATTCATGAATCATGAATCATGAATTGAATCATGATTCATGAATCGAATCATGATTCATGAATCATGAATCATGACTCATGAATCATGAATCATGAATCGAATCATGATTCATGAATCGAATCATGATTCATGAATCGTGATTCATGATTCATGAATCATGAATCGAATCATGATTCATGAATCATGAATCATGATTCATGGTTCATGAATCATGAATCGAATCATGTTTCATGAATCATGAATCATGAATTAAATCATGATTCATAAATCATGAATCATGAATCGAATCATGATTCATGAATCGAATCATGATTCATAAATCGAATCATGATTCATGAATCATGAATCATGATTCATGAATCATGAATCAAGAATCGAATCATGATTCTTGAATCATGAATCATGATTCATGAATCATGAATCAAGAATCGAATCATGATTCATAAATCGAATCATGAATCATGATTCATGAATCATGAATCATGATTCATGAATCATGAATCAAGAATCGAATCATGATTCATGAATCGCATCATGAATCGAATCATGATTCATGAATCATGAATCATGAATCGAATCATGATTCATGAATCGAATCATGATTCATGAATCATGAATCATGAATCGAATCATGACTCATGAATCATGAATCATGAATTGAATCATGATTCATGAATCGAATCATGATTCATGAATCGTGATTCATGATTCATGAATCATGAATCGAATCATGATTCATGAATCATGAATCATGATTCATGGTTCATGAATCATGAATCGATTCATGTTTCATGAATCGAATCATGATTCATAAATTGAATCATGATTCATGAATCATGAATCATGATTAATGAATCACAAACCATGAATCGAATCATGATTCATGAATCGAATCATGATTCATGAATTGAATCATGATTCATGAATCATGAATCATGATTCATGAATCATGAATCATGATTCATGAATCATGAATCATGAATTAAATCATGATTCATAAATCATGAATCATGAATCCAATCATGATTCATGAATCGAATCATGATTCATAAATCAAATCATGATTCATGAATCACAAATCATGAATCAAATCATGATTCATGAATCGAATCATGATTCATGAATCATGAATCATGATTCATGAATCATAAATCAAGAATCGAATCATGATTCATAAATCGAATCATGATTCATGAATCACGAATCATGAATCGAATCATGATTCATAAATTGTGAATCATGAATCATGAATCATGATTCATGAATCATGAATCATGAACCGAATCATGATTCATGAATCATGAATCATGAATCATGAATCATGAATCATGATTCATGAATCATGAATCATGAACCGAATCATGATTCATGAATCATGAATCATGAATCGAATCATGATTCATGAATCATGAATCATGAATCGAATCATGATTCATGAATCATGAATCATGAACCGAATCATGATTCATGAATCATGAATCATGAATCGAATCATTATTTATGAATCGAATCATGATTCATGAATCATGAATCATGAATCGAATCATGATTCATGATTAAAATCATGATTCGTGAATCATGAATCATGAATCGAATCATGATTCATGAATCAAATCATGATTCATGAATCGAATCATGATTCATGAATCATGAATCATGAATCATGAATCGAATCATGATTCATGAATCATGAATCATGAACCGAATCATAATTCATGAATCACAAATCATGAATCGAATCATGATTCATGAACCGAATCATGATTCATGAATCACAAATCATGAATCGAATCATGATTCATGAATCGAATCATAATTCATGAATCATGAATCATGAATCATGATTCATGAATCATGAATCATGATTCATGAATCATGAATCATGATTCATGAATCATGAATCAAGAATCGAATCATGATTCATGAATCGAATCATGAATCGAATCATGATTCATGAATCATGAATCATGAATCAAATCATGATTCATGAATCGAATCATGATTCATGAATCATGAATCGAATCATGACTCATGAATCATGAATCATGAATCGAATCATGATTCATGAATCGAATCATGATTCATGAATCGTGATTCATGATTCATGAATCATGAATCGAATCATGATTCATGAATCATGAATCATGATTCATGGTTCATGAATCATGAATCGAATCATGTTTCATGAATCATGAATCATGAATTAAATCATGATTCATGAATCATGAATCATGAACCGAATCATAATTCATGAATCACAAATCATGAATCGAATCATGATTCATGAACCGAATCATGATTCATGAATCACAAATCATGAATCGAATCATGATTCATGAATCGAATCATGATTCATGAATCATGATTCATGATTCATGAATCATGAATCATGATTCATGAATCATGAATCATGATTCATGAATCATGAATCAAGAATCGAATCATGATTCATGAATCGAATCATGAATCGAATCATGATTCATGAATCATGAATCATGAATCGAATCATGATTCATGAATCGAATCATGATTCATGAATCAAGAATCATGAATCGAATCATGACTCATGAATCATGAATCATGAATCGAATCATGATTCATGAATCGAATCATGATTCATGAATCGTGATTCATGATTCATGAATCATGGATCGAATCATGATTCATGAATCATGAATCATGATTCATGGTTCATGAATCATGAATCGAATCATGTTTCATGAATCATGAATCGAATCATGTTTCATGAATCATGAATCATGAATCGAATCATGATTCATGAATCGAATCATGATTCATAAATCGAATCATGATTCATGAATCACAAATCATGAATCGAATCATGATTCATGAATCGAATCATGATTCATGAATCATGAATCATGATTCATGAATCACAAACCATGAATCGAATCATGATTCATGAATCGAATCATGATTCATGAATCATGAATCATGATTCATGAATCATGAATCATGATTCATGAATCATGAATCATGATTCATAAATCATGAATCATGAATCGAATCATGATTCATGAATCGAATCATGATTCATAAATCAAATCATGATTCATGAATCACAAATCATGAATCAAATCATGATTCATGAATCGAATCATGATTCATGAATCATGAATCATGATTCATGAATCATGAATCAAGAATCGAATCATGATTCATAAATCGAATCATGATTCATGAATCATGAATCATGATTCATGAATCATGAATCATGAATCAAGAATCGAATCATGATTCATAAATCGAATCATGATTCATGAATCATGAATCATGAATCGAATCATGATTCATGAATCGAATCATGATTCATGAATCATGAATTCATGAATCATGAATCATGAATCGAATCATGACTCATGAATCATGAATCATGAATCGAATCATGACTCATGAATCATGAATCATGAATCGAATCATGATTCATGAATCGAATCATGATTCATGAATCGTGATTCATGATTCATGAATCATGAATCGAATCATGATTCATGAATCATGAATCATGATTCATGGTTCATGAATCATGAATCGAATCATGTTTCATGAATCATGAATCATGAATTAAATCATGATTCATAAATCATGAATCATGAATCGAATCATGATTCATGAATTGAATCATGATTCATAAATCGAATCATGATTCATGAATTGAATCATGATTCATGAATCGAATCATGATTCATGAATCATGAATCGAATCATGATTCATGAATCATGAATCATGATTCATGAATCACAAACCATGAATCGAATCATGATTCATGAATCGAATCATGATTCATGAATCGAATCATGATTCATGAATCATGAATCATGATTCATGAATCATGAATCATGATTCATGAATCATGAATCATGAATTAAATCATGATTCATAAATCATGAATCATGAATCCAATCATGATTCATGAATCGAATCATGATTCATAAATCAAATCATGATTCATGAATCACAAATCATGAATCAAATCATGATTCATGAATCGAATCATGATTCATGAATCATGAATCATGATTCATGAATCATGAATCAAGAATCGAATCATGATTCATAAATCGAATCATGATTCATGAATCACGAATCATGATTCATAAATCGTGAATCATGAATCATGAATCATGATTCATGAATCATGAATCATGAACCGAATCATGATTCATGAATCATGAATCATGAATCATGAATCATGAATCATGATTCATGAATCATGAATCATGAATCGAATCATGATTCATGAATCATGAATCATGAATCGAATCATGATTCATGAATCATGAATCATGATCGAATCATTATTTATGAATCGAATCATGATTCATGAATCATGAATCATGAATCGAATCATGATTCATGATTAAAATCATGATTCGTGAATCATGAATCATGAATCGAATCATGATTCATGAATCAAATCATGATTCATGAATCGAATCATGATTCATGAATCATGAATCATGATTCATGAATCATGAATCATGAATCGAATCATGATTCATGAATCATGAATCATGAACCGAATCATAATTCATGAATCACAAATCATGAATCGAATCATGATTCATGAACCGAATCATGATTCATGAATCACAAATCATGAATCGAATCATGATTCATGAATCGAATCATGATTCATGAATCATGAATCATGAATCATGATTCATGAATCATGAATCACGAATCATGATTCATGAATCATGAATCAAGAATCGAATCATGATTCATGAATCGAATCATGAATCGAATCATGATTCATGAATCATGAATCATGAATCGAATCATGATTCATGAATCGAATCATGATTCATGAATCATGAATCATGAATCGAATCATGACTCATGAATCATGAATCATGAATCGAATCATGATTCATGAATCGAATCATGATTCATGAATCGTGATTCACGATTCATGAATCATGGATCGAATCATGATTCATGAATCATGAATCATGATTCATGGTTCATGAATCAT
The DNA here is from genome assembly GCA_036250195.1 of Mixophyes australis. NCBI lineage: Eukaryota > Metazoa > Chordata > Amphibia > Anura > Limnodynastidae > Mixophyes > Mixophyes australis. Next base: position 944,830 of record JAVHZZ010000023.1, on the reverse strand, counting down.
GAATCGAATCATGTTTCATGAATCATGAATCATGAATTAAATCATGATTCATAAATCATGAATCATGAATCGAATCATGATTCATGAATCGAATCATGATTCATAAATCGAATCATGATTCATGAATCACAAATCATGAATCGAATCATGATTCATGAATCGAATCATGATTCATGAATCATGAATCATGATTCATGAATCACAAACCATGAATCGAATCATGATTCATGAATCGAATCATGATTCATGAATCATGAATCATGAACCGAATCATGATTCATGAATCATGAATCATGAATCATGAATCATGAATCATGATTCATGAATCATGAATCATGAATCGAATCATGATTCATGAATCATGAATCATGAATCGAATCATGTTTCATGAATCATGAATCATGAATTAAATCATGATTCATAAATCATGAATCATGAATCGAATCATGATTCATGAATCGAATCATGATTCATAAATCAAATCATGATTCATGAATCACAAATCATGAATCAAATCATGATTCATGAATCGAATCATGATTCATGAATCATGAATCATGATTCATGAATCATGAATCAAGAATCGAATCATGATTCATAAATCGAATCATGATTCATGAATCATGAATCATGATTCATGAATCATGAATCATGAATCAAGAATCGAATCATGATTCATAAATCGAATCATGATTCATGAATCATGAATCATGAATCGAATCATGATTCATGAATCGAATCATGATTCATGAATCATGAATCATGAATCGAATCATGACTCATGAATCATGAATCATGAATCGAATCATGACTCATGAATCATGAATCATGAATCGAATCATGATTCATGAATCATGAATCATGATTCATGGTTCATGAATCATGAATCGAATCATGTTTCATGAATCATGAATCATGAATTAAATCATGATTCATAAATCATGAATCATGATTCATAAATCATGAATCATGAATCGAATCATGATTCATGAATCGAATCATGATTCATAAATCAAATCATGATTCATGAATCACAAATCATGAATCGAATCATGATTCATTAATCGAATCATGATTCATGAATCATGAATCATGATTCATGAATCACAAACCATGAATCAAATCATGATTCATGAATCGAATCATGATTCATGAATCGAATCATGATTCATGAATCATGAATCATGATTCATGAATCATGAATCATGATTCATGAATCATGAATCATGAATTAAATCATGATTCATAAATCATGAATCATGAATCCAATCATGATTCATGAATCGAATCATGATTCATAAATCAAATCATGATTCATGAATCACAAATCATGAATCAAATCATGATTCATGAATCGAATCATGATTCATGAATCATGAATCATGATTCATGAATCATGTATCAAGAATCGAATCATGATTCATAAATCGAATCATGATTCATGAATCACGAATCATGAATCGAATCATGATTCATAAATCGTGAATCATGAATCATGAATCATGATTCATGAATCATGAATCATGAACCGAATCATGATTCATGAATCATGAATCATGAATCATGAATCATGAATCATGATTCATGAATCATGAATCATGAACCGAATCATGATTCATGAATCATGAATCATGAATCGAATCATGATTCATGAATCATGAATCATGAATCGAATCATGATTCATGAATCATGAATCATGAATCGAATCATTATTTATGAATCGAATCATGATTCATGAATCATGAATCATGAATCGAATCATGATTCATGATTAAAATCATGATTCGTGAATCATGAATCATGAATCGAATCATGATTCATGAATCAAATCATGATTCATGAATCGAATCATGATTCATGAATCATGAATCATGATTCATGAATCATGAATCATGAATCGAATCATGATTCATGAATCATGAATCATGAACCGAATCATAATTCATGAATCACAAATCATGAATCGAATCATGATTCATGAACCGAATCATGATTCATGAATCACAAATCATTAATCAAATCATGATTCATGAATCGAATCATGATTCATGAATCATGAATCATGAATCATGATTCATGAATCATGAATCATGAATCATGATTCATGAATCATGAATCATGATTCATGAATCATGAATCATGAATTGAATCATGATTCATGAATCGAATCATGATTCATGAATCATGAATCATGACTCATGAATCATGAATCATGAATCGAATCATGATTCATGAATCGAATCATGATTCATGAATCGTGATTCATGATTCATGAATCATGAATCGAATCATGATTCATGAATCATGAATCATGATTCATGGTTCATGAATCATGAATCGAATCATGTTTCATGAATCATGAATCATGAATTAAATCATGATTCATAAATCATGAATCATGAATCGAATCATGATTCATGAATCGAATCATGATTCATAAATCGAATCATGATTCATGAATCATGAATCATGATTCATGAATCATGAATCAAGAATCGAATCATGATTCTTGAATCATGAATCATGATTCATGAATCATGAATCAAGAATCGAATCATGATTCATAAATCGAATCATGAATCATGATTCATGAATCATGAATCATGATTCATGAATCATGAATCAAGAATCGAATCATGATTCATGAATCGAATCATGAATCGAATCATGATTCATGAATCGAATCATGAATCGAATCATGATTCATGAATCATGAATCATGAATCGAATCATGATTCATGAATCGAATCATGATTCATGAATCATGAATCATGAATCGAATCATGACTCATGAATCATGAATCATGAATCGAATCATGATTCATGAATCGTGATTCATGATTCATGAATCATGAATCGAATCATGATTCATGAATCATGAATCATGATTCATGGTTCATGAATCATGAATCGATTCATGTTTCATGAATCGAATCATGATTCATAAATTGAATCATGATTCATGAATCATGAATCATGATTAATGAATCACAAACCATGAATCGAATCATGATTCATGAATCGAATCATGATTCATGAATCGAATCATGATTCATGAATCATGAATCATGATTCATGAATCATGAATCATGATTCATGAATCATGAATCATGAATTAAATCATGATTCATAAATCATGAATCATGAATCCAATCATGATTCATGAATCGAATCATGATTCATAAATCAAATCATGATTCATGAATCACAAATCATGGATCAAATCATGATTCATGAATCGAATCATGATTCATGAATCATGAATCATGATTCATGAATCATAAATCAAGAATCGAATCATGATTCATAAATCGAATCATGATTCATGAATCACGAATCATGAATCGAATCATGATTCATAAATCGTGAATCATGAATCATGAATCATGATTCATGAATCATGAATCATGAACCGAATCATGATTCATGAATCATGAATCATGAATCATGAATCATGAATCATGATTCATGAATCATGAATCATGAACCGAATCATGATTCATGAATCATGAATCATGAATCGAATCATGATTCATGAATCATGAATCATGAATCGAATCATGATTCATGAATCATGAATCATGAACCGAATCATGATTCATGAATCATGAATCATGAATCGAATCATTATTTATGAATCGAATCATGATTCATGAATCATGAATCATGAATCGAATCATGATTCATGATTAAAATCATGATTCGTGAATCATGAATCATGAATCGAATCATGATTCATGAATCAAATCATGATTCATGAATCGAATCATGATTCATGAATCATGAATCATGAATCATGAATCGAATCATGATTCATGAATCATGAATCATGAACCGAATCATAATTCATGAATCACAAATCATGAATCGAATCATGATTCATGAATCATGAATCATGAACCGAATCATAATTCATGAATCACAAATCATGAATCGAATCATGATTCATGAACCGAATCATGATTCATGAATCACAAATCATGAATCGAATCATGATTCATGAATCGAATCATAATTCATGAATCATGAATCATGAATCATGATTCATGAATCATGAATCATGATTCATGAATCATGAATCATGATTCATGAATCATGAATCAAGAATCGAATCATGATTCATGAATCGAATCATGAATCGAATCATGATTCATGAATCATGAATCATGAATCAAATCATGATTCATGAATCGAATCATGATTCATGAATCATGAATCGAATCATGACTCATGAATCATGAATCATGAATCGAATCATGATTCATGAATCGAATCATGATTCATGAATCGTGATTCATGATTCATGAATCATGAATCGAATCATGATTCATGAATCATGAATCATGATTCATGGTTCATGAATCATGAATCGAATCATGTTTCATGAATCATGAATCATGAATTAAATCATGATTCATAAATCATGAATCATGAATCGAATCATGATTCATGAATCGAATCATGATTCATAAATCGAATCATGATTCATGAATCACAAATCATGAATCGAATCATGATTCATGAATCGAATCATGATTCATGAATCATGAATCATGATTCATGAATCACAAACCATGAATCGAATCATGATTCATGAATCGAATCATGATTCATGAATCATGAATCATGATTCATGAATCATGAATCATGATTCATAAATCATGAATCATGATTCATGAATCATGAATCATGAATCGAATCATGTTTCATGAATCATGAATCATGAATTAAATCATGATTCATAAATCATGAATCATGAATCGAATCATGATTCATGAATCGATTCATGATTCATAAATCAAATCATGATTCATGAATCACAAATCATGAATCAAATCATGATTCATGAATCGAATCATGATTCATGAATCATGAATCATGATTTATGAATCATGAATCAAGAATCGAATCATGATTCATAAATCGAATCATGATTCATGAATCATGAATCATGATTCATGAATCATGAATCATGAATCAAGAATCGAATCATGATTCATAAATCGAATCATGATTCATGAATCATGAATCATGATTCATGAATCATGAATCATGATTCATGAATCATGAATCAAGAATCGAATCATGATTCATAAATCGAATCATGATTCATGAATCACGAATCATGAATCGAATCATGATTCATAAATCGTGAATCATGAATCATGAATCATGATTCATGAATCATGAATCATGAACCGAATCATGATTCATGAATCATGAATCATGAATCTTGAATCATGAATCATGATTCATGAATCATGAATCATGAACCGAATCATGATTCATGAATCATGAATCATGAATCGAATCATGATTCATGAATCATGAATCATGAATCGAATCATTATTTAAGAATCGAATCATGATTCATGAATCATGAATCATGAATCGAATCATGATTCATGAATCATGAATCATGAACCGAATCATAATTCATGAATCACAAATCATGAATCGAATCATGATTCATGAACCGAATCATGATTCATGAATCACAAATCATGAATCGAATCATGATTCATTAATCGAATCATAATTCATGAATCATGAATCATGAATCATGATTCATGAATCATGAATCATGATTCATGAATCATGAATCAAGAATCGAATCATGATTCATGAATCGAATCATGAATCGAATCATGATTCATGAATCATGAATCATGAATCGAATCATGATTCATGAATCGAATCATGATTCATGAATCATGAATCGAATCATGACTCATGAATCATGAATCATGAATCGAATCATGATTCATGAATCGAATCATGATTCATGAATCGTGATTCATGATTCATGAATCATGAATCGAATCATGATTCATGAATCATGAATCATGATTCATGGTTCATGAATCATGAATCGAATCATGTTTCATGAATCATGAATCATGAATTAAATCATGATTCATAAATCATGAATCATTAATCGAATCATGATTCATGAATCGAATCATGATTCATAAATCGAATCATGATTCATGAATCACAAATCATGAATCGAATCATGATTCATGAATCGAATCATGATTCATGAATCATGAATCATGATTCATGAATCACAAACCATGAATCGAATCATGATTCATGAATCGAATCATGATTCATGAATCATGAATCATGAATCATGAATCGAATCATGTTTCATGAATCATGAATCATGAATTAAATCATGATTCATAAATCATGAATCATGAATCGAATCATGATTCATGAATCGAATCATGATTCATAAATCAAATCATGATTCATGAATCACAAATCATGAATCAAATCATGATTCATGAATCGAATCATGATTCATGAATCATGAATCATGATTTATGAATCATGAATCAAGAATCGAATCATGATTCATAAATCGAATCATGATTCATGAATCATGAATCATGATTCATGAATCATGAATCATGAATCAAGAATCGAATCATGATTCATAAATCGAATCATGATTCATGAATCATGAATCATGATTCATGAATCATGAATCATGATTCATGAATCATGAATCAAGAATCGAATCATGATTCATAAATCGAATCATGATTCATGAATCACGAATCATGAATCGAATCATGATTCATAAATCGTGAATCATGAATCATGAATCATGATTCATGAATCATGAATCATGAACCGAATCATGATTCATGAATCATGAATCATGAATCTTGAATCATGAATCATGATTCATGAATCATGAATCATGAACCGAATCATGATTCATGAATCATGAATCATGAATCGAATCATGATTCATGAATCATGAATCATGAATCGAATCATTATTTATGAATCGAATCATGATTCATGAATCATGAATCATGAATCGAATCATGATTCATGATTAAAATCATGATTCGTGAATCATGAATCATGAATCGAATCATGATTCATGAATCAAATCATGATTCATGAATCGAATCATGATTCATGAATCATGAATCATGATTCATGAATCATGAATCATGAATCGAATCATGATTCATGAATCATGAATCATAAACCGAATCATGATTCATGAATCACAAATCATGAATCGAATCATGATTCATGAACCGAATCATGATTCATGAATCACAAATCATGAATCGAATCATGATTCATGAATCGAATCATGAATCATGAACCAAATCATGATTCATGAATCATGAATCATGAATCGAATCATGATTCATGAATCATAAATCATGATTCGTGAATCACGAATCATGAATCAAATCATGATTCATGAATCGAATTATGATTCATGAATCTTGAATCATGATTCATGAATCATGAATCATGAATCGAATCATGATTCATGAATCATGAATCATGATTCGTGAATCACGAATCATGAATCGAATCATGATTCATGAATCAAATTATGATTCATGAATCTTGAATCATGATTCATGAATCATGAATCGAATCATAAATCATGAATTGAATCATAAATCATGAATCATTAAATGAATCATGATTCATGAATCATGAATCATGAATCGAATCATGATTCATGAATCATGAATCATGAATCGAATCATGATTCATGAATCATGAATCATGAATCGAATCATGATTCATGAATCATGAATCATGAATCGAATCATGATTCATGAATCGAATCATGATTCATGAATCATGAATCATGAATCTAATCATGATTCATGAATCGAATCATGATTCATGAATCACGAATCATGAATCGAATCATGATTCATGAATCTAATCATGATTCATGAATCATGAATCGAATCATGATTCATGAATCATGAATCATGAATCGAATCATGATTCATGAATCATGAATCATGAATCGAATCATAAATCATGAATTGAAACATAAATCATGAATCATTAAATGAATAATGATTCATAAATCATGAATCATTAAATGAATCATGATTCATGAATCATGAATCATGAATCGAATCATGAATCATGAATCATGAATCGAATCATGATTCATGAATCATGAATCATGAATCGAATCATAAATCATGAATTGAAACATAAATCATGAATCATTAAATGAATAATGATTCATGAATCATGAATCATTAAATGAATCATGATTCATGAATCATGAATCATGAATCGAATCATGATTCATGAATCATGAATCATGAATCGAATCATGATTCATGAATCGAATCATGATTCATGAATCATGAATTAAATCATGATTCATAAATCATGAATCATGAATCGAATCATGATTCATGAATCGAATCATGATTCATAAATCGAATCATGATTCATGAATCACAAATCATGAATCGAATCATGATTCATGAATCGAATCATGATTCATGAATCATGAATCATGATTCATGAATCATGATTCATGAATCATGAATCATGATTCATGAATCATGATTCATGAATCATGATTCATGAATCGAATCATGATTCATGAATCATGAATCATGATTCATGAATCATGATTAATGAATCATGAATCATGATTCATGAATCATGATTCATGAATCGAATCATGATTCATGAATCATGAATCATGAATCGAATCATGATTCATGAATCGAATCATGATTCATAAATCGAATCATGATTCATGAATCACAAATCATGAATCGAATCATGATTCATGAATCGAATCATGATTCATGAATCGAATCATGATTCATGAATCATGAATCATGATTCATGAATCATGAATCATGAATCGAATCATGATTCATGAATCGAATCATGATTCATGAATCACAAATCATGAATCGAATCATGATTCATGAATCGAATCATGATTCATGAATCATGAATCATGAATCGAATCATGATTCATGAATCGAATCATGATTCATAAATCGAATCATGATTCATGAATCATGAATCGAATCATGTTTCATGAATCATGAATCATGAATTAAATCATGATTCATAAATCATGAATCATGAATCAAATCATGATTCATGAATCGAATCATGATTCATAAATCGAATCATGATTCATGAATCATGAATCATGAATCGAATCATGTTTCATGAATCATGAATCATGAATTAAATCATGATTCATGAATCATGAATCGAATCATGATTCATGAATCGAATCATGATTCATAAATCGAATCATGATTCATGAATCACAAATCATGAATCGAATCATGATTCATGAACCGAATCATGATTCATGAATCACAAATCATGAATCGAATCATGATTCATGAATCGAATCATAATTCATGAATCATGAATCATGAATCATGATTCATGAATCATGAATCATGATTCATGAATCATGAATCAAGAATCGAATCATGATTCATGAATCGAATCATGAATCGAATCATGATTCATGAATCATGAATCATGAATCGAATCATGATTCATGAATCGAATCATGATTCATGAATCATGAATCGAATCATGACTCATGAATCATGAATCATGAATCGAATCATGATTCATGAATCGAATCATGATTCATGAATCGAATCATGATTCATGAATCGTGATTCATGATTCATGAATCATGAATCGAATCATGATTCATGAATCATGAATCATGATTCATGGTTCATGAATCATGAATCGAATCATGTTTCATGAATCATGAATCATGAATTAAATCATGATTCATAAATCATGAATCATGAATCGAATCATGATTCATGAATCGAATCATGATTCATAAATCGAATCATGATTCATGAATCACAAATCATGAATCGAATCATGATTCATGAATCGAATCATGATTCATGAATCATGAATCATGATTCATGAATCACAAACCATGAATCGAATCATGATTCATGAATCGAATCATGATTCATGAATCATGAATCATGATTCATGAATCATGAATCATGATTCATGAATCATGAATCATGATTCATGAATCATGAATCATGAATCGAATCATGTTTCATGAATCATGAATCATGAATTAAATCATGATTCATAAATCATGAATCATGAATCGAATCATGTTTCATGAATCATGAATCATGAATTAAATCATGATTCATAAATCATGAATCATGAATCGAATCATGATTCATGAATCGAATCATGATTCATAAATCAAATCATGATTCATGAATCACAAATCATGAATCATATCATGATTCATGAATCATGAATCATGATTCATGAATCATGAATCATGAATCAAGAATCGAATCATGATTCATAAATCGAATCATGATTCATGAATCATGAATCATGATTCATGAATCATGAATCATGATTCATGAATCATGAATCAAGAATCGAATCATGATTCATAAATCGAATCATGATTCATGAATCACGAATCATGAATCGAATCATGATTCATAAATCGTGAATCATGAATCATGAATCATGAATCATGAATCATGAATCATGAACCGAATCATGATTCATGAATCATGAATCATGAATCATGAATCATGAATCATGATTCATGAATCATGAATCATGAACCGAATCATGATTCATGAATCATGAATCATGAATCGAATCATGATTCATGAATCATGAATCATGAATCGAATCATTATTTATGAATCGAATCATGATTCATGAATCATGAATCATGAATCGAATCATGATTCATGATTAAAATCATGATTCGTGAATCATGAATCATGAATCGAATCATGATTCATGAATCAAATCATGATTCATGAATCGAATCATGATTCATGAATCATGAATCATGATTCATGAATCATGAATCATGAATCGAATCATGATTCATGAATCATGAATCATGAACCGAATCATGATTCATGAATCACAAATCATGAATCGAATCATGATTCATGAACCGAATCATGATTCATGAATCACAAATCATGAATCGAATCATGATTCATGAATCGAATCATGAATCATGAACCAAATCATGATTCATGAATCATGAATCATGAATCGAATCATGATTCATGAATCATAAATCATGATTCGTGAATCACGAATCATGAATCGAATCATGATTCATGAATCGAATTATGATTCATGAATCTTGAATCATGATTCATGAATCATGAATCATGAATCGAATCATGATTCATGAATCATGAATCATGATTCGTGAATCACGAATCATGAATCGAATCATGATTCATGAATCAAATTATGATTCATGAATCTTGAATCATGATTCATGAATCATGAATCGAATCATAAATCATGAATTGAATCATAAATCATGAATCATTAAATGAATCATGATTCATGAATCATGAATCATGAATCGAATCATGATTCATGAATCATGAATCATGAATCGAATCATGATTCATGAATCATGAATCGAATCATGATTCATGAATCATGAATCATGAATCGAATCATGATTCATGAATCGAATCATGATTCATGAATCATGAATCATGAATCAAATCATGATTCATGAATCGAATCATGATTCATGAATCACGAATCATGAATCGAATCATGATTCATGAATCGAATCATGATTCATGAATCATGAATCGAATCATGATTCATGAATCATGAATCATGAATCGAATCATGATTCATGAATCATGAATCATGAATCGAATCATAAATCATGAATTGAAACATAAATCATGAATCATTAAATGAATAATGATTCATAAATCATGAATCATTAAATGAATCATGATTCATGAATCATGAATCATGAATCGAATCATGATTCATGAATCATGAATCATGAATCGAATCATGATTCATGAATCATGAATCATGAATCGAATCATAAATCATGAATTGAAACATAAATCATGAATCATTAAATGAATAATGATTCATGAATCATGAATCATTAAATGAATCATGATTCATGAATCATGAATCATGAATCGAATCATGATTCATGATTAAAATCATGATTCGTGAATCATGAATCATGAATCGAATCATGATTCATGAATCAAATCATGATTCATGAATCGAATCATGATTCATGAATCATGAATCATGATTCATGAATCATGAATCATGAATCGAATCATGATTCATGAATCATGAATCATGAACCGAATCATGATTCATGAATCACAAATCATTAATCGAATCATGATTCATGAACCGAATCATGATTCATGAATCACAAATCATGAATCGAATCATGATTCATGAATCGAATCATGAATCATGAACCAAATCATGATTCATGAATCATGAATCATGAATCGAATCATGATTCATGAATCATAAATCATGATTCGTGAATCACGAATCATGAATCGAATCATGATTCATGAATCGAATTATGATTCATGAATCTTGAATCATGATTCATGAATCATGAATCATGAATCGAATCATGATTCATGAATCATGAATCATGATTCGTGAATCACGAATCATGAATCGAATCATGATTCATGAATCAAATTATGATTCATGAATCTTGAATCATGATTCATGAATCATGAATCGAATCATAAATCATGAATTGAATCATAAATCATGAATCATTAAATGAATCATGATTCATGAATCATGAATCATGAATCGAATCATGATTCATGAATCATGAATCATGAATCGAATCATGATTCATGAATCATGAATCATGAATCGAATCATGATTCATGAATCATGAATCATGAATCGAATCATGATTCATGAATCGAATCATGATTCATGAATCATGAATCATGAATCTAATCATGATTCATGAATCGAATCATGATTCATGAATCACGAATCATGAATCGAATCATGATTCATGAATCGAATCATGATTCATGAATCATGAATCGAATCATGATTCATGAATCATGAATCGAATCATGATTCATGAATCATGAATCATGAATCGAATCATGATTCATGAATCATGAATCATGAATCGAATCATAAATCATGAATTGAAACATAAATCATGAATCATTAAATGAATAATGATTCATAAATCATGAATCATTAAATGAATCATGATTCATGAATCATGAATCATGAATCGAATCATGATTCATGAATCATGAATCATGAATCGAATCATGATTCATGAATCATGAATCATGAATCGAATCATAAATCATGAATTGAAACATAAATCATTAATCATTAAATGAATAATGATTCATGAATCATGAATCATTAAATGAATCATGATTCATGAATCATGAATCATGAATCGAATCATGATTCATGAATCATGAATCATGAATCGAATCATGATTCATGAATCGAATCATGATTCATGAATCATGAATTAAATCATGATTCATAAATCATGAATCATGAATCGAATCATGATTCATGAATCGAATCATGATTCATAAATCGAATCATGATTCATGAATCACAAATCATGAATCGAATCATGATTCATGAATCGAATCATGATTCATGAATCATGAATCATGATTCATGAATCATGATTCATGAATCATGAATCATGATTCATGAATCATGATTCATGAATCATGATTCATGAATCGAATCATGATTCATGAATCATGAATCATGATTCATGAATCATGATTCATGAATCATGAATCATGATTCATGAATCATGATTCATGAATCATGAATCATGAATCGAATCATGATTCATGAATCATGATTCATGAATCATGAATCATGATTCATGAATCATGATTCATGAATCATGATTCATGAATCGAATCATGATTCATGAATCGAATCATGATTCATAAATCGAATCATGATTCATGAATCACAAATCATGAATCGAATCATGATTCATGAATCGAATCATGATTCATGAATCGAATCATGATTCATGAATCATGAATCATGAATCGAATCATGATTCATGAATCATGAATCATGAATCGAATCATGATTCATGAATCGAATCATGATTCATGAATCATGAATCATGAATCTAATCATGATTCATGAATCGAATCATGATTCATGAATCACGAATCATGAATCGAATCATGATTCATGAATCGAATCATGATTCATGAATCATGAATCGAATCATGATTCATGAATCGAATCATGATTCATGAATCATGAATCGAATCATGATTCATGAATCATGAATCATAAATCATGAATTGAAACATAAATCATTAATCATTAAATGAATAATGATTCATGAATCATGAATCATTAAATGAATCATGATTCATGAATCATGAATCATGAATCGAATCATGATTCATGAATCATGAATCATGAATCGAATCATGATTCATGAATCATGAATCATGAATCGAATCATGATTCATGAATCGAATCATGATTCATGAATCATGAATTAAATCATGATTCATAAATCATGAATCATGAATCGAATCATGATTCATGAATCGAATCATGATTCATAAATCGAATCATGATTCATGAATCACAAATCATGAATCGAATCATGATTCATGAATCGAATCATGATTCATGAATCATGAATCATGATTCATGAATCATGATTCATGAATCATGATTCATGAATCGAATCATGATTCATGAATCATGAATCATGATTCATGAATCATGATTCATGAATCATGAATCATGATTCATGAATCATGATTCATGAATCATGAATCATGAATCGAATCATGATTCATGAATCGAATCATGATTCATAAATCGAATCATGATTCATGAATCACAAATCATGAATCGAATCATGATTCATGAATCATGAATCATGATTCATGAATCATGAATCATGAATCGAATCATGATTCATGAATCATGAATCATGAATCGAATCATGATTCATGAATCATGAATCATGATTCATGAATCATGAATCATGATTCATGAATCATGAATCATGAATCGAATCATGATTCATGAATCAAATTATGATTCATGAATCTTGAATCATGATTCATGAATCATGAATCGAATCATAAATCATGAATTGAATCATAAATCATGAATCATTAAATGAATCATGATTCATGAATCATGAATCATGAATCGAATCATGATTCATGAATCATGAATCATGAATCGAATCATGATTCATGAATCATGAATCATGAATCGAATCATGATTCATGAATCATGAATCATGAATCGAATCATGATTCATGAATCGAATCATGATTCATGAATCATGAATCATGAATCTAATCATGATTCATGAATCGAATCATGATTCATGAATCACGAATCATGAATCGAATCATGATTCATGAATCGAATCATGATTCATGAATCATGAATCGAATCATGATTCATGAATCATGAATCATGAATCGAATCATGATTCATGAATCATGAATCATGAATCGAATCATAAATCATGAATTGAAACATAAATCATGAATCATTAAATGAATAATGATTCATAAATCATGAATCATTAAATGAATCATGATTCATGAATCATGAATCATGAATCGAATCATGATTCATGAATCATGAATCATGAATCGAATCATGATTCATGAATCATGAATCATGAATCGAATCATAAATCATGAATTGAAACATAAATCATTAATCATTAAATGAATAATGATTCATGAATCATGAATCATTAAATGAATCATGATTCATGAATCATGAATCATGAATCGAATCATGATTCATGAATCATGAATCATGAATCGAATCATGATTCATGAATCGAATCATGATTCATGAATCATGAATTAAATCATGATTCATAAATCATGAATCATGAATCGAATCATGATTCATGAATCGAATCATGATTCATAAATCGAATCATGATTCATGAATCACAAATCATGAATCGAATCATGATTCATGAATCGAATCATGATTCATGAATCATGAATCATGATTCATGAATCATGATTCATGAATCATGAATCATGATTCATGAATCATGATTCATGAATCATGATTCATGAATCGAATCATGATTCATGAATCATGAATCATGATTCATGAATCATGATTCATGAATCATGAATCATGATTCATGAATCATGATTCATGAATCATGAATCATGAATCGAATCATGATTCATGAATCATGATTCATGAATCATGAATCATGATTCATGAATCATGATTCATGAATCATGAATCATGAATCGAATCATGATTCATGAATCGAATCATGATTCATAAATCGAATCATGATTCATGAATCACAAATCATGAATCGAATCATGATTCATGAATCGAATCATGATTCATGAATCATGAATCATGAATCGAATCATGATTCATGAATCATGAATCATGAATCGAATCATGATTCATGAATCGAATCATGATTCATGAATCATGAATCATGAATCTAATCATGATTCATGAATCGAATCATGATTCATGAATCACGAATCATGAATCGAATCATGATTCATGAATCGAATCATGATTCATGAATCATGAATCGAATCATGATTCATGAATCATGAATCATGAATCGAATCATGATTCATGAATCATGAATCATGAATCGAATCATAAATCATGAATTGAAACATAAATCATGAATCATTAAATGAATAATGATTCATAAATCATGAATCATTAAATGAATCATGATTCATGAATCATGAATCATGAATCGAATCATGATTCATGAATCATGAATCGAATCATGATTCATGAATCATGAATCATGAATCGAATCATAAATCATGAATTGAAACATAAATCATTAATCATTAAATGAATAATGATTCATGAATCATGAATCATTAAATGAATCATGATTCATGAATCATGAATCATGAATCGAATCATGATTCATGAATCATGAATCATGAATCGAATCATGATTCATGAATCGAATCATGATTCATGAATCATGAATTAAATCATGATTCATAAATCATGAATCATGAATCGAATCATGATTCATGAATCGAATCATGATTCATAAATCGAATCATGATTCATGAATCACAAATCATGAATCGAATCATGATTCATGAATCGAATCATGATTCATGAATCATGAATCATGATTCATGAATCATGATTCATGAATCATGATTCATGAATCGAATCATGATTCATGAATCATGAATCATGATTCATGAATCATGATTCATGAATCATGAATCATGATTCATGAATCATGATTCATGAATCATGATTCATGAATCATGAATCATGATTCATGAATCATGATTCATGAATCATGAATCATGAATCGAATCATGATTCATGAATCGAATCATGATTCATAAATCGAATCATGATTCATGAATCACAAATCATGAATCGAATCATGATTCATGAATCGAATCATGATTCATGAATCGAATCATGATTCATGAATCATGAATCATGATTCATGAATCATGAATCATGATTCATGAATCATGAATCATGAATTGAATCATGATTCATGAATCGAATCATGATTCATGAATCACAAATCATGAATCGAATCATGATTCATGAATCGAATCATGATTCATGAATCATGAATCATGATTCATGAATCATGATTCATGAATCGAATCATGATTCATGAATCATGAATCATGATTCATGAATCATGATTCATGAATCGAATCATGATTCATGAATCGAATCATGATTCATAAATCGAATCATGATTCATGAATCATGAATCGAATCATGTTTCATGAATCATGAATCATGAATTAAATCATGATTCATAAATCATGAATCATGAATCGAATCATGATTCATGAATCGAATCATGATTCATAAATCGAATCATGATTCATGAATCATGAATCATGAATCGAATCATGATTCATGAATCATGAATCATGATTCATGGTTCATGAATCATGAATCGAATCATGTTTCATGAATCATGAATCATGAATTAAATCATGATTCATGAATCATGAATCGAATCATGATTCATGAATCGAATCATGATTCATGAATCGAATCATGATTCATAAATCGAATCATGATTCATGAATCACAAATCATGAATCGAATCATGATTCATGAATCGAATCATGATTCATGAATCATGAATCATTATTCATGAATCACAAACCATGAATCGAATCATGATTCGATTCATGATTCATGATTCATGAATCATGAATCATGATTCATGAATCATGAATCATGAATCGAATCATGTTTCATGAATCATGAATCATAAATCAAATCATGATTCATGAATCACAAATCATGAATCGAATCATGATTCATGAATCGAATCATGATTCATAAATCAAATCATGATTCATGAATCACAAATCATGAATCGAATCATGATTCATGAATCGAATCATGATTCATGAATCATGAATCATGATTCATGAATCACAAATCATGAATCGAATCATGATTCATGAATCAAATCATGATTCATGAATCATGAATCATGATTCATGAATCATGAATCAAGAATCGAATCATGATTCATAAATCGAATCATGATTCATGAATCATGAATCATGATTCATGAATCAAGAATCAAGAATCGAATCATGATTTATAAATCGAATCATGATTCATGAATCATGATTCATGAATCATGAATCATGATTCATGAATCATGAATCAAGAATCGAATCATGATTCATGAATCGAATCATGATTCATGAATCATGAATCATGAATCATGAATCATAATTCATGAATCATGAATCATGAACCGAATCATGATTCATGAATCATGAATCATGAATCATGAATAATGATTCATGAATCATGAATCATGAATCATGAATCATGAACCGATTCATGATTCATGAATCACAAACCATGAATCGAATCATGATTCATGAATCGAATCATGATTCATGAATCATGAATTATGATTCATGAATCATGAATCATGAATCGAATCATGTTTCATGAATCATGAATCATGAATTAAATCATGATTCATAAATCATGAATCATGAATCGAATCATGATTCATGAATCGAATCATGATTCATAAATCAAATCATGATTCATGAATCAGAAATCATGAATCAAATCATGATTCATGAATCGAATCATGATTCATGAATCATGAATCAAGAATCGAATCATGATTCATAAATCGAATCATGATTCATGAATCATGAATCATGATTCATGAATCATGAATCAAGAATCGAATCATGATTCATAAATCGAATCATGATTCATGAATCATGAATCATGATTCATGAATCATGAATCATGATTCATGAATCATGAATCAAGAATCGAATCATGATTCATAAATCGAATCATGATTCATGAATCACGAATCATGAATCGAATCATGATTCATAAATCGTGAATCATGAATCATGAATCATGATTCATGAATCATGAATCATGAACCGAATCATGATTCATGAATCATGAATCATGAATCATGAATCATGAATCATGATTCATGAATCATGAATCATGAACCGAATCATGATTCATGAATCATGAATCATGAATCGAATCATGATTCATGAATCATGAATCATGAATCGAATCATTATTTATGAATCGAATCATGATTCATGAATCATGAATCATGAATCGAATCATGATTCATGATTAAAATCATGATTCGTGAATCATGAATCATGAATCGAATCATGATTCATGAATCAAATCATGATTCATGAATCGAATCATGATTCATGAATCATGAATCATGATTCATGAATCATGAATCATGAATCGAATCATGATTCATGAATCATGAATCATGAACCGAATCATGATTCATGAATCACAAATCATGAATCGAATCATGATTCATGAACCGAATCATGATTCATGAATCACAAATCATGAATCGAATCATGATTCATGAATCGAATCATGAATCATGAACCAAATCATGATTCATGAATCATGAATCATGAATCGAATCATGATTCATGAATCATAAATCATGATTCGTGAATCACGAATCATGAATCGAATCATGATTCATGAATCGAATTATGATTCATGAATCTTGAATCATGATTCATGAATCATGAATCATGAATCGAATCATGATTCATGAATCATGAATCATGATTCGTGAATCACGAATCATGAATCGAATCATGATTCATGAATCGAATTATGATTCATAAATCTTGAATCATGATTCATGAATCATGAATCATGAATCGAATCATGATTCATGAATCATGAATCATGATTCGTGAATCACGAATCATGAATCGAATCATGATTCATGAATCGAATTATGATTCATGAATCTTGAATCATGATTCATGAATCATGAATCGAATCATAAATCATGAATTGAATCATAAATCATGAATCATTAAATGAATCATGATTCATGAATCATGAATCATGAATCGAATCATGATTCATGAATCATGAATCATGAATCGAATCATGATTCATGAATCATGAATCATGAATCGAATCATGATTCATGAATCATGAATCATGAATCGAATCATGATTCATGAATTGAATCATGATTCATGAATCATGAATCATGAATCTAATCATGATTCATGAATCGAATCATGATTCATGAATCACGAATCATGAATCGAATCATGATTCATGAATCGAATCATGATTCATGAATCATGAATCGAATCATGATTCATGAATCATGAATCGAATCATGATTCATGAATCATGAATCATGAATCGAATCATGATTCATGAATCATGAATCATGAATCGAATCATAAATCATGAATTGAAACATAAATCATGAATCATTAAATGAATAATGATTCATAAATCATGAATCATTAAATGAATCATGATTCATGAATCATGAATCATGAATCGAATCATGATTCATGAATCATGAATCATGAATCGAATCATGATTCATGAATCATGAATCATGAATCGAATCATAAATCATGAATTGAAACATAAATCATGAATCATTAAATGAATAATGATTCATGAATCATGAATCATTAAATGAATCATGATTCATGAATCATTAAATGAATCATGATTCATGAATCATGAATCATGAATCGAATCATGATTCATGAATCATGAATCATGAATCGAATCATGATTCATGAATCGAATCATGATTCATGAATCATGAATTAAATCATGATTCATAAATCATGAATCATGAATCGAATCATGATTCATGAATCGAATCATGATTCATAAATCGAATCATGATTCATAAATCGAATCATGATTCATGAATCATGAATCATGAATCGAATCATGAATTATGAATCATGAATCATGATTCATGGTTCATGAATCATGAATCGAATCATGTTTCATGAATCATGAATCATGAATTAAATCATGATTCATGAATCATGAATCGAATCATGATTCATGAATCGAATCATGATTCATAAATCGAATCATGATTCATGAATCACAAATCATGAATCGAATCATGATTCATGAATCGAATCATGATTCATGAATCATGAATCATTATTCATGAATCACAAACCATGAATCGAATCATGATTCGATTCATGATTCATGATTCATGAATCATGAATCATGATTCATGAATCATGAATCATGATTCATGAATCATGAGTCATGATTCATGAATCATGAATCATGAATCGAATCATGTTTCATGAATCATGAATCATAAATCAAATCATGATTCATGAATCACAAATCATGAATCAAATCATGATTCATGAATCGAATCATGATTCATAAATCAAATCATGATTCATGAATCACAAATCATGAATCGAATCATGATTCATGAATCGAATCATGATTCATGAATCATGAATCATGATTCATGAATCACAAATCATGAATCGAATCATGATTCATGAATCAAATCATGATTCATGAATCATGAATCATGATTCATGAATCATGAATCAATAATCGAATCATGATTCATAAATCGAATCATGATTCATGAATCATGAATCATGATTCATGAATCAAGAATCAAGAATCGAATCATGATTTATAAATCGAATCATGATTCATGAATCATGAATCATGATTCATGAATCATGAATCATGATTCATGAATCATGAATCAAGAATCGAATCATGATTCATGAATCGAATCATGATTCATGAATCACGAATCATGATTCATGAATCACGAATCATGAATCGAATCATGATTCATGAATCATGAATCATGAATCATGAATCATAATTCATGAATCATGAATCATGAACCGAATCATGATTCATGAATCATGAATCATGAATCATGAATAATGATTCATGAATCATGAATCATGAATCATAAATCATGAACCGAATCATGATTCATGAATCATGAATCATGAATCGAATCATGATTCATGAATCGAATCATGAATCGAATCATGATTCATGAATCATGAATCATGAATCGAATCATGATTCATGAATCGAATCATGATTCATGAATCATGAATCATGAATCGAATCATGATTCATGAATCGAATCATGATTCATGAATCATGAATCATGAATCGAATCATGACTCATGAATCATGAATCATGAATCGAATCATGACTCATGAATCATGAATCATGAATCGAATCATGATTCATGAATCGAATCATGATTCATGAATCGTGATTCATGATTCATGAATCATGAATCGAATCATGACACATGAATCATGAATCATGAATCGAATCATGACTCATGAATCACAAACCATGAATCGAATCATGATTCATGAATCGAATCATGATTCATGAATCATGAATCATGATTCATGAATCATGAATCATGATTCATGAATCATGAATTATGATTCATGAATCATGAATCATGAATCGAATCATGTTTCATGAATCATGAATCATGAATTAAATCATGATTCATAAATCATGAATCATGAATCGAATCATGATTCATGAATCGAATCATGATTCATAAATCAAATCATGATTCATGAATCAGAAATCATGAATCAAATCATGATTCATGAATCGAATCATGATTCATGAATCATGAATCAAGAATCGAATCATGATTCATAAATCGAATCATGATTCATGAATCATGAATCATGATTCATGAATCATGAATCATGAATCAAGAATTGAATCATGATTCATAAATCGAATCATGATTCATGAATCATGAATCATGATTCATGAATCATGAATCATGATTCATGAATCATGAATCAAGAATCGAATCATGATTCATAAATCGAATCATGATTCATGAATCACGAATCATGAATCGAATCATGATTCATAAATCGTGAATCATGAATCATGATTCATGAATCATGAATCATGAACCGAATCATGATTCATGAATCATGAATCATGAATCATGAATCATGATTCATGAATCATGAATCATGAACCGAATCATGATTCATGAATCATGAATCATGAATCGAATCATGATTCATGAATCATGAATCATGAATCGAATCATTATTTATGAATCGAATCATGATTCATGAATCATGAATCATGAATCGAAATATGATTCATGATTAAAATCATGATTCGTGAATCATGAATCATGAATCGAATCATGATTCATGAATCAAATCATGATTCATGAATCGAATCATGATTCATGAATCATGAATCATGATTCATGAATCATGAATCGAATCATGATTCATGAATCATGAATCGAATCATGATTCATGAATCGAATCATGAATCGAATCATGATTCATGAATCATGAATCATGAATCGAATCATGATTCATGAATCGAATCATGATTCATGAATCATGAATCATGAATCGAATCATGATTCATGAATCGAATCATGATTCATGAATCATGAATCATGAATCGAATCATGACTCATGAATCATGAATCATGAATCGAATCATGACTCATGAATCATGAATCATGAATCGAATCATGATTCATGAATCGAATCATGATTCATGAATCGTGATTCATGATTCATGAATCATGAATCGAATCATGACTCATGAATCATGAATCATGAATCGAATCATGACTCATGAATCACAAACCATGAATCGAATCATGATTCATGAATCGAATCATGATTCATGAATCATGAATCATGATTCATGAATCATGAATCATGATTCATGAATCATGAATTATGATTCATGAATCATGAATCATGAATCGAATCATGTTTCATGAATCATGAATCATGAATTAAATCATGATTCATAAATCATGAATCATGAATCGAATCATGATTCATGAATCGAATCATGATTCATAAATCAAATCATGATTCATGAATCAGAAATCATGAATCAAATCATGATTCATGAATCGAATCATGATTCATGAATCATGAATCAAGAATCGAATCATGATTCATAAATCGAATCATGATTCATGAATCATGAATCATGATTCATGAATCATGAATCATGAATCAAGAATTGAATCATGATTCATAAATCGAATCATGATTCATGAATCATGAATCATGAATCAAGAATCGAATCATGATTCATAAATCGAATCATGATTCATGAATCACGAATCATGAATCGAATCATGATTCATAAATCGAATCATGATTCATGAATCACGAATCATGAATCATGAATCATGAACCGAATCATGATTCATGAATCATGAATCATGAATCATGAATCATGATTCATGAATCATGAATCATGAACCGAATCATGATTCATGAATCATGAATCATGAATCATGAATCGAATCATGATTCATGAATCATGAATCATGAACCGAATCATGATTCATGAATCACAAATCATGAATCGAATCATGATTCATGAACCGAATCATGATTCATGAATCACAAATCATGAATCGAATCATGATTCATGAATCGAATCATGAATCATGAACCAAATCATGATTCATGAATCATGAATCATGAATCGAATCATGATTCATGAATCATAAATCATGATTCGTGAATCACGAATCATGAATCGAATCATGATTCATGAATCGAATTATGATTCATGAATCTTGAATCATGATTCATGAATCATGAATCATGATTCGTGAATCACGAATCATGAATCGAATCATGATTCATGAATCGAATTATGATTCATAAATCTTGAATCATGATTCATGAATCATGAATCATGAATCGAATCATGAATCATGAATCATGAATCATGATTCGTGAATCACGAATCATGAATCGAATCATGATTCATGAATCGAATTATGATTCATGAATCTTGAATCATGATTCATGAATCATGAATCGAATCATAAATCATGAATTGAATCATAAATCATGAATCATTAAATGAATCATGATTCATGAATCATGAATCATGAATCGAATCATGATTCATGAATCATGAATCATGAATCGAATCATGATTCATGAATCATGAATCATGAATCGAATCATGATTCATGAATCATGAATCATGAATCGAATCATGATTCATGAATCGAATCATGATTCATGAATCATGAATCATGAATCTAATCATGATTCATGAATCGAATCATGATTCATGAATCACGAATCATGAATCGAATCATGATTCATGAATCGAATCATGATTCATGAATCATGAATCGAATCATGATTCATGAATCATGAATCGAATCATGATTCATGAATCATGAATCATGAATCGAATCATGATTCATGAATCATGAATCATGAATCGAATCATAAATCATGAATTGAAACATAAATCATGAATCATTAAATGAATAATGATTCATGAATCATGAATCATTAAATGAATCATGATTCATGAATCATTAAATGAATCATGATTCATGAATCATGAATCATGAATCGAATCATGATTCATGAATCATGAATCATGAATCGAATCATGATTCATGAATCGAATCATGATTCATGAATCATGAATTAAATCATGATTCATAAATCATGAATCATGAATCGAATCATGATTCATGAATCGAATCATGATTCATAAATCGAATCATGATTCATGAATCACAAATCATGAATCGAATCATGATTCATGAATCGAATCATGAATCATGAATCATGAATCATGATTCATGAATCATGATTCATGATTCATGAATCATGATTCATGAATCATGAATCATGATTCATGAATCATGATTCATGAATCGAATCATGATTCATGAATCATGATTCATGAATCGAATCATGATTCATGAATCGAATCATGATTCATAAATCGAATCATGATTCATGAATCACAAATCATAATTCGAATCATGATTCATGAATCGAATCATGATTCATGAATCGAATCATGATTCATGAATCATGAATCATGATTCATGAATCATGAATCATGAATCGAATCATGATTCATGAATCGAATCATGATTCATAAATCGAATCATGATTCATGAATCATGAATCGAATCATGTTTCATGAATCATGAATCATGAATTAAATCATGATTCATAAATCATGAATCATGAATCGAATCATGATTCATGAATCGAATCATGATTCATGAATCGAATCATGTTTCATGAATCATGAATCATGAATTAAATCATGATTCATAAATCATGAATCATGATTCATGAATCATGAATCATGATTCATGGTTCATGAATCATGAATCGAATCATGTTTCATGAATCATGAATCATGAATTAAATCATGATTCATGAATCATGAATCGAATCATGATTCATGAATCGAATCATGATTCATAAATCGAATCATGATTCATGAATCACAAATCATGAATCGAATCATGATTCATGAATCGAATCATGATTCATGAATCATGAATCATTATTCATGAATCACAAACCATGAATCAAATCATGATTCGATTCATGATTCATGATTCATGAATCATGAATCATGATTCATGAATCATGAATCATGAATCATGATTCATGAATCATGAATCATGATTCATGAATCATGAATCATGAATCATGATTCATGAATCATGAATCATGATTCATGAATCATGAATCGAATCATGTTTCATGAATCATGAATCATAAATCAAATCATGATTCATGAATCACAAATCATGAATCGAATCATGATTCATGAATCGAATCATGATTCATAAATCAAATCATGATTCATGAATCACAAATCATGAATCGAATCATGATTCATGAATCGAATCATGATTCATGAATCATGAATCATGATTCATGAATCACAAATCATGAATCGAATCATGATTCATGAATCAAATCATGATTCATGAATCATGAATCATGATTCATGAATCATGAATCAAGAATCGAATCATGATTCATAAATCGAATCATGATTCATGAATCATGAATCATGATTCATGAATCAAGAATCAAGAATCGAATCATGATTTATAAATCGAATCATGATTCATGAATCATGAATCATGATTCATGAATCATGAATCATGATTCATGAATCATGAATCATGATTCATGAATCATGAATCATGATTCATGAATCATGAATCAAGAATCGAATCATGATTCATGAATCGAATCATGATTCATGAATCACGAATCATGAATCGAATCATGATTCATGAATCACGAATCATGAATCGAATCATGATTCATGAATCATGAATCATGAATCATGAATCATAATTCATGAATCATGAATCATGAACCGAATCATGATTCATGAATCATGAATCATGAATCATGAATAATGATTCATGAATCATGAATCATGAATCATGAATCATGAACCGAATCATGATTCATGAATCATGAATCATGAATCGAATCATGATTCATGAATCATGAATCATGAATCGAATCATGATTCATGAATCAAATCATGATTCATGAATCGAATCATGATTCATGAATCATGAATCATGATTCATGAATCATGAATCATGAATCGAATCATGATTCATGAATCATGAATCATGAATCGAATCATGATTCATGAATCATGAATCATGAATCGAATCATGATTCATGAATCAAATCATGATTCATGAATCGAATCATGATTCATGAATCATGAATCATGATTCATGAATCATGAATCATGATTCATGAATCATGAATCATGATTCATGAATCATGAATCATGATTCATGAATCATGAATCATGATTCATAAATCATGAATCATGAATCGAATCATGATTCATGAATCGAATCATGATTCATAAATCGAATCATGATTCATGAATCACAAATCATGAATCGAATCATGATTCATGAATCGAATCATGATTCATGAATCATGAATCATGATTCATGAATCAT
The DNA here is from genome assembly GCA_036250195.1 of Mixophyes australis. Taxonomy (NCBI): domain Eukaryota; kingdom Metazoa; phylum Chordata; class Amphibia; order Anura; family Limnodynastidae; genus Mixophyes; species Mixophyes australis. The sequence continues at coordinate 916,954 of JAVHZZ010000023.1, read as the reverse complement.
GATTCATGAATCATGAATCATGATTCATGAATCATGATTCATGAATCATGAATCATGATTCATGAATCATGATTCATGAATCATGATTCATGAATCGAATCATGATTCATGAATCATGAATCATGAATCGAATCATGATTCATGAATCGAATCATGATTCATAAATCGAATCATGATTCATGAATCATGAATCGAATCATGTTTCATGAATCATGAATCATGAATTAAATCATGATTCATAAATCATGAATCATGAATCAAATCATGATTCATGAATCGAATCATGATCCATAAATCGAATCATGATTCATGAATCATGAATCATGAATCGAATCATGATTCATGAATCATGAATCATGATTCATGGTCCATGAATCATGAATCGAATCATGTTTCATAAATCATGAATCATGAATTAAATCATGATTCATGAATCATGAATCGAATCATGATTTAATTCATGATTCATGATTCATGAAACATGATTCGATTCATGATTCATGAATCATGATTCGATTTATGAATCATGATTCGATTCTTGATTCATGATTCATGAATCATGATTCATGATTCATGAATCATGATTCGATTCATGAATAATGATTCGATTCATGATTTGTGATTCATGAATCATGATTTGATTTATGAATCATGATTCGATTCATGAATCATGATTCGATTCATGAATCATGATCCGATTCATGATTCATTTAATGATTCATGATTCATGAATCATTATTCATTTAATGATTCATGATTTATGTTTCAATTCATGATTTATGATTCGATTCATGATTCATGAATCATGATTCGAATCATGATTCATGAATCATGAATCATGAATCGAATCATGATTCATGAATCATGAATCATGAATCGAATCATGATTCATGAATAATGAATCATGAATCGAATCATGATTCATGAATCATGAATCGAATCATAAATCATGAATTGAAACATAAATCATGAATCATTAAATGAATAATGATTCATGAATCATGAATCATTAAATGAATCATGAATCGGATCATGATTCATGAATCGAATCATGATTCATGAATCGAATCATGATTCATAAATCAAATCATGATTCATGAATCACAAATCATGAATCGAATCATTATTCATGAATCGAATCATGATTCATGAATCATGAATCATGATTCATGAATCATGAATCAAGAATCGAATCATGATTCATAAATCGAATCATGATTCATGAATCATGAATCGAATCATGTTTCATGAATCATGAATCATGAATTAAATCATGATTCATAAATCATGAATCATGAATCGAATCATGATTCATGAATCGAATCATGATTTATGAATCATGATTTATGAATCGAATCATTATTTATGAATCGAATCATGATTCATGAATCATGAATCATGAATCGAATCATTATTTATGAATCGAATCATGAATCATGATTCATGAATCATGAATCATGAATCGAATCATGATTCATGAATCATGAATCATGAACCGAATCATGATTCATGAATCACAAATCATGAATCGAATCATGATTCATGAATCGAATCATGATTTATGAATCATGATTTATGAATCGAATCATTATTTATGAATCGAATCATGATTCATGAATCATGAATCATGAATCATGAATCGAATCATGATTCATGATTAAAATCATGATTCGTGAATCATGAATCGAATCATGATTCATGAATCAAATCATGATTCATGAATCGAATCATGATTCATGAATCATGAATCATGATTCATGAATCATGAATCATGAATCGAATCATGATTCATGAATCATGAATCATGAACCGAATCATGATTCATGAATCATGAATCATGAATCATGAATCATGATTCATGAATCATGATTCATGAATCATGAATCATGAATCATGAATCATGATTCATGAATCATGAATCATGAATCATGAACCGAATCATGATTCATGAATCATGAATCATGATTCATGAATCATGAATCATGAATCATGAATCATGAATCGAATCATGATTCATGAATCATGAATCATGAATCGAATCATGATTCATGAATCATGAATCATGAATCGAATCATGATTCATGAATCATGAATCATGAATCGAATCATTATTTATGAATCGAATCATGATTCATGAATCATGAATCATGAATCAAATCATTATTTATGAATCGAATCATGATTCATGAACCATGAATCATGAATCGAATCATGATTCATGATTAAAATCATGATTCGTGAATCATGAATCGAATCATGATTCATGAATCAAATCATGATTCATGAATCGAATCATGATTCATGAATCATGAATCATGATTCATGAATCATGAATCATGATTCATGAATCATGAATCATGAATCGAATCATGATTCATGAATCATGAATCATGAACCGAATCATGATTCATGAATCACAAATCATGAATCGAATCATGATTCATGAATCGAATCATGAATCATGAACCGAATCATGATTCCTGAATCATGATTCATGAATTGAATTATGATTCATGAATCTTGAATCATGATTCATGAATCATGAATCGAATCATAAATCATGAATTGAATCATAAATCATGAATCATTAAATGAATCATGATTCATGAATTATGAATCATTAATCGAATCATGATTCATGAATCATGAATCATGAATCGAATCATGATTCATGAATCATGAATCATGAATCGAATCATGATTCATGAATCTTGAATCATGAATCGAATCATGATTCATGAATCATGAATCATGAATCGAATCATGATTCATGAATCGAATCATGATTCATGAATCGAATCATGATTCATGAATCGAATCATGATTCATGAATCATGAATCATGAATCGAATCATGATTCATGAATCATGAATCATGAATCGAATCATGATTCATGAATAATGAATCATGAATCGAATCATGATTCATGAATCATGAATCGAATCATAAATCATGAATTGAAACATAAATCATGAATCATTAAATGAATAATGATTCATGAATCATGAATCATTAAATGAATCATGAATCGGATCATGATTCATGAATCGAATCATGATTCATGAATCGAATCATGATTCATAAATCAAATCATGATTCATGAATCACAAATCATGAATCGAATCATTATTCATGAATCGAATCATGATTCATGAATCATGAATCATGATTCATGAATCATGAATCAAGAATCGAATCATGATTCATAAATCGAATCATGATTCATGAATCATGAATCGAATCATGTTTCATGAATCATGAATCATGAATTAAATCATGATTCATAAATCATGAATCATGAATCGAATCATGATTCATGAATCGAATCATGATTAATGAATCATGATTTATGAATCGAATCATTATTTATGAATCGAATCATGATTCATGAATCATGAATCATGAATCGAATCATTATTTATGAATCGAATCATGATTCATGAATCATGAATCATGAATCGAATCATGATTCATGATTAAAATCATGATTCGTGAATCATGAATCGAATCATGATTCATGAATCAAATCATGATTCATGAATCGAATTATGATTCATGAATCTTGAATCATGATTCATGAATAACGAATCATGAATCGAATCATAAATCATGAATTGAATCATAAATCATGAATCATTAAATGAATCATGATTCATGAATTATGAATCATTAATCGAATCATGATTCATGAATCATGAATCATGAATCGAATCATGATTCATGAATCATGAATCATGAATCGAATCATGATTCATGAATCTTGAATCATGAATCGAATCATGATTCATGAATCATGATTCATGAATCGAATCATGATTCATGAATCGAATCATGATTCATGAATCGAATCATGATTCATGAATCATGAATCATGAATCGAATCATGATTCATGAATCATGAATCGTGAATCGAATCATGATTCATGAATCATGAATCATGAATCGAATCATGATTCATGAATCATGAATCGAATCATAAATCATGAATTGAAACATAAATCATGAATCATTAAATGAATAATGATTCATGAATCATGAATCATTAAATGAATCATGAATCGGATCATGATTCATGAATCGAATCATGATTCATGAATCGAATCATGATTCATAAATCAAATCATGATTCATGAATCACAAATCATGAATCGAATCATTATTCATGAATCGAATCATGATTCATGAATCATGAATCATGATTCATGAATCATGAATCAAGAATCGAATCATGATTCATGAATCGAATCATGATTCATAAATCAAATCATGATTCATGAATCACAAATCATGAATCGAATCATTATTCATGAATCGAATCATGATTCATGAATCATGAATCATGATTCATAAATCATGAATCATGAATCGAATCATGATTCATGAATCGAATCATGATTCATAAATCGAATCATGATTCATGAATCATGAATCAAGAATCGAATCATGATTCATAAATCGAATCATGATTCATGAATCATGAATCAAGAATCGAATCATGATTCATAAATCGAATCATGATTCATGAATCATGAATCAAGAATCGAATCATGATTCATGAATCATGAATCAAGAATCGAATCATGATTCATAAATTGAATCATGATTCATGAATCATGAATCATGATTCATAAATCATGAATCAAGAATCGAATCATGATTCATGAATCATGAATCGAATCATAAATCATGAATTGAATCATAAATCATGAATCATTAAATGAATCATGAATTGAATCATGAATCATGATTCATGAATCACGAATCATGAATCGAATCATGATTCATGAATCGAATCATGATTCATGAATCATGAATCATGAATCGAATCATGATTCATGAATCATGAATCATGAATCGAATCATGATTCATGAATCATGAATCATGAATCGAATCATGATTCATGAATCATGAATCATGAATCGAATCATAATTCATGAATTGAAACATAAATCATGAATCATTAAATGAATAATGATTCATGAATCATGAATCATTAAATGAATCATGATTCATGATTTATGTTTCAATTCATGATTCATAAATCGAATCATGATTCATGAATCATGAATCATGAATTAAATCATGATTCATAAATCATGAATCATGAATCGAATCATGATTCATGAATCGAATCATGATTCATGAATCATGAATCATGAATCTAATCATGATTCATGAATCGAATCATGATTCATGAATCACGAATCATGAATCGAATCATGATTCATGAATCGAATCATGATTCATGAATCATGAATCGAATCATGATTCATGAATCATGAATCGAATCATGATTCATGAATCATGAATCATGAATCGAATCATGATTCATGAATCATGAATCATGAATCGAATCATAAATCATGAATTGAAACATAAATCATGAATCATTAAATGAATAATGATTCATAAATCATGAATCATTAAATGAATCATGATTCATGAATCATGAATCATGAATCAAATCATGATTCATGAATCATGAATCATGAATCGAATCATGATTCATGAATCATGAATCATGAATCGAATCATAAATCATGAATTGAAACATAAATCATGAATCATTAAATGAATAATGATTCATGAATCATGAATCATTAAATGAATCATGATTCATGAATCATTAAATGAATCATGATTCATGAATCATGAATCATGAATCGAATCATGATTCATGAATCATGAATCATGAATCGAATCATGATTCATGAATCGAATCATGATTCATGAATCATGAATTAAATCATGATTCATAAATCATGAATCATGAATCGAATCATGATTCATGAATCGAATCATGATTCATAAATCGAATCATGATTCATGAATCACAAATCATGAATCGAATCATGATTCATAAATCATGAATCATGAATCATTAAATGAATCATGATTCATGAATCATTAAATGAATCATGATTCATGAATCATGAATCGAATCATGATTCATAAATCATGAATCAAGAATCGAATCATGATTCATGAATCATGAATCGAATCATAAATCATGAATTGAATCATAAATCATGAATCATTAAATGAATCATGAATTGAATCATGAATCATGATTCATGAATCACGAATCATGAATCGAATCATGATTCATGAATCGAATCATGATTCATGAATCATGAATCATGAATCGAATCATGAATCATGAATCATGAATCGAATCATAAATCATGAATTGAAACATAAATCATGAATCATTAAATGAATAATGATTCATAAATCATGAATCATTAAATGAATCATGATTCATGAATCATGAATCATGAATCAAATCATGATTCATGAATCATGAATCATGAATCGAATCATGATTCATGAATCATGAATCATGAATCGAATCATAAATCATGAATTGAAACATAAATCATGAATCATTAAATGAATAATGATTCATGAATCATGAATCATTAAATGAATCATGATTCATGAATCATTAAATGAATCATGATTCATGAATCATGAATCATGAATCGAATCATGATTCATGAATCATGAATCATGAATCGAATCATGATTCATGAATCGAATCATGATTCATGAATCATGAATTAAATCATGATTCATAAATCATGAATCATGAATCGAATCATGATTCATGAATCGAATCATGATTCATAAATCGAATCATGATTCATGAATCACAAATCATGAATCGAATCATGATTCATAAATCATGAATCATGAATCATTAAATGAATCATGATTCATGAATCATTAAATGAATCATGATTCATGAATCATGAATCATGAATCGAATCATGATTCATAAATCATGAATCAAGAATCGAATCATGATTCATGAATCATGAATCGAATCATAAATCATGAATTGAATCATAAATCATGAATCATTAAATGAATCATGAATTGAATCATGAATCATGATTCATGAATCACGAATCATGAATCGAATCATGATTCATGAATCGAATCATGATTCATGAATCATGAATCATGAATCGAATCATGAATCATGAATCATGAATCGAATCATAAATCATGAATTGAAACATAAATCATGAATCATTAAATGAATAATGATTCATGAATCATGAATCATTAAATGAATCATGATTCATGAATCATGAATCATGAATCGTATCATGATTCATGAATCATGAATCATGAATCGAATCATGATTCATGAATCATGAATCATGAATCGAATCATGATTCATGAATCGAGTCATGATTCATGAATCATGAATCATGAATTAAATCATGATTCATAAATCATGAATCATGAATCGAATCATGATTCATGAATCGAATCATGATTCATGAATCATGAATCATGAATCTAATCATGATTCATGAATCGAATCATGATTCATGAATCACGAATCATGAATCGAATCATGATTCATGAATCATGAATCAAATCATGATTCATGATTCATGAATCATGAATCATGAATCGAATCATGATTCATGAATCATGAATCATGAATCGAATCATGATTCATGAATCATGAATCATGAATCGAATCATAAATCATGAATTGAAACATAAATCATGAATCATTAAATGAATAATGATTCATAAATCATGAATCATTAAATGAATCATGATTCATGAATCATGAATCATGAATCGAATCATGATTCATGAATCATGAATCATGAATCGAATCATGATTCATGAATCATGAATCATGAATCGAATCATAAATCATGAATTGAAACATAAATCATGAATCATTAAATGAATAATGATTCATGAATCATGAATCATTAAATGAATCATGATTCATGAATCATTAAATGAATCATGATTCATGAATCATGAATCATGAATCGAATCATGATTCATGAATCATGAATCATGAATCGAATCATGATTCATGAATCGAATCATGATTCATGAATCATGAATTAAATCATGATTCATAAATCATGAATCATGAATCGAATCATGATTCATGAATCGAATCATGATTCATAAATCGAATCATGATTCATGAATCACAAATCATGAATCGAATCATGATTCATGAATCGAATCATGAATCATGAATCATGAATCATGATTCATGAATCATGATTCATGAATCATGAATCATGATTCATGAATCATGATTCATGAATCGAATCATGATTCATGAATCATGAATCATGATTCATGAATCATGATTCATGAATCATGAATCATGATTCATGAATCATGATTCATGAATCGAATCATGATTCATGAATCATGAATCATGAATCGAATCATGATTCATGAATCGAATCATGATTCATAAATCGAATCATGATTCATGAATCACAAATCATAATTCGAATCATGATTCATGAATCGAATCATGATTCATGAATCGAATCATGATTCATGAATAATGAATCATGATTCATGAATCATGAATCATGAATCGAATCATGATTCATGAATCGAATCATGATTCATGAATCACAAATCATGAATCGAATCATGATTCATGAATCGAATCATGATTCATGAATCATGAATCATGATTCATGAATCATGATTCATGAATAATGAATCATGATTCATGAATCATGAATCATGATTCATGAATCATGAATCATGAATCGAATCATGATTCATGAATCATGAATCATGAATCGAATCATGATTCATGAATCATGAATCATGAATCGAATCATGATTCATGAATCATGAATCATGAATCGAATCATGATTCATGAATCAAATCATGATTCATGAATCGAATCATGATTCATGAATCATGAATCATGATTCATGAATCATGAATCATGAATCGAATCATGATTCATGAATCATGAATCATGAATCGAATCATGATTCATGAATCATGAATCATGAACCGAATCATGATTCATGAATCACAAATCATGAATCGAATCATGATTCATGAATCGAATCATGAATCATGAATCATGAATTAAATCATGATTCATAAATCATGAATCATGAATCGAATCATGAATCATGAATCGAATCATGATTCATGAATCGAATCATGATTCATAAATCGAATCATGATTCATGAATCACAAATCATGAATCGAATCATGATTCATGAATCGAATCATGATTCATGAATCATGAATCATGATTCATGAATCATGATTCATGAATCATGAATCATGATTCATGAATCATGATTCATGAATCATGAATCATGATTCATGAATCATGATTCATGAATCGAATCATGATTCATGAATCATGAATCATGAATCGAATCATGATTCATGAATCGAATCATGATTCATAAATCGAATCATGATTCATGAATCATGAATCGAATCATGTTTCATGAATCATGAATCATGAATTAAATCATGATTCATAAATCATGAATCATGAATCAAATCATGATTCATGAATCGAATCATGATCCATAAATCGAATCATGATTCATGAATCATGAATCATGAATCGAATCATGATTCATGAATCATGAATCATGATTCATGGTTCATGAATCATGAATCGAATCATGATTCATAAATCAAATCTTGATTCATGAATCACAAATCATTTATCGAATCATGATTCATGAATCGAATCATGATTCATGAATCATGAATCATGAATCATGATTCATGAATCATGAATCATGAATCGAATCATGATTCATGAATCGAATCATGATTCATGAATCACAAATCATGAATCGAATCATGATTCATGAATCATGAATCATGATTCATGAATCATGATTCATGAATCATGAATCATGATTCATGAATCATGATTCATGAATCGAATCATGATTCATGAATCATGAATCATGAATCGAATCATGATTCATGAATCGAATCATGATTCATAAATCGAATCATGATTCATGAATCATGAATCGAATCATGTTTCATGAATCATGAATCATGAATTAAATCATGATTCATAAATCATGAATCATGAATCAAATCATGATTCATGAATCGAATCATGATCCATAAATCGAATCATGATTCATGAATCATGAATCATGAATCGAATCATGATTCATGAATCATGAATCATGATTCATGGTTCATGAATCATGAATCGAATCATGATTCATAAATCAAATCTTGATTCATGAATCACAAATCATTTATCGAATCATGATTCATGAATCGAATCATGATTCATGAATCATGAATCATGATTCATGAATCACAAATCATGAATCGAATCATGATTCATGAATCAAATCATGATTCATGAATCATGAATCATGATTCATGAATCATGAATCAAGAATCGAATCATGATTTATAAATCGAATCATGATTCATGAATCATGAATCATGATTCATGAATCATGAATCATGAATCAAGAATCGAATCATGATTCATAAATCGAATCATGATTCATGAATCACGAATCATGAATCGAATCATGATTCATGAATCATGAATCATGAATCATGAATCATAATTCATGAATCATGAATCATGAACCGAATCATGATTCATGAATCATGAATCATGAATCATGAATCATGATTCATGAATCATGAATCATGAATCATGAATCATGAATCATGAACCGAATCATGATTCATGAATCATGAATCATGAATCGAATCATGATTCATGAATCATGAATCATGAATCGAATCATGATTCATGAATCATGAATCATGAATCGAATCATGATTCATGAATCATGAATCATGAATCGAATCATGATTCATGAATCATGAATCATGAATCGAATCATTATTTATGAATCGAATCATGATTCATGAATCATGAATCATGAATCGAATCATTATTTATGAATCGAATCATGATTCATGAATCATGAATCATGAATCGAATCATGATTCATGATTAAAATCATGATTCGTGAATCATGAATCGAATCATGATTCATGAATCAAATCATGATTCATGAATCGAATCATGATTCATGAATCATGAATCATGATTCATGAATCATGAATCATGAATCGAATCATGATTCATGAATCATGAATCATGAACCGAATCATGATTCATGAATCACAAATCATGAATCGAATCATGATTCATGAATCGAATCATGAATCATGAACCGAATCATGATTCCTGAATCATGAATCATGAATCGAATCATGATTCATGAATCATGAATCATGATTCGTGAATAACGAATCATGAATCGAATCATGATTCATGAATCGAATTATGATTCATGAATCTTGAATCATGATTCATGAATCATGAATCGAATTATAAATCATGAATTGAATCATAAATCATGAATCATTAAATGAATCATGATTCATGAATTATGAATCATTAATCGAATCATGATTCATGAATCATGAATCATGAATCGAATCATGATTCATGAATCATGAATCATGAATCGAATCATGATTCATGAATCTTGAATCATGAATCGAATCATGATTCATGAATCTTGAATCATGAATCGAATCATGATTCATGAATCATGAATCATGAATCGAATCATGATTCATGAATCGAATCATGATTCATGAATCGAATCATGATTCATGAATCGAATCATGATTCATGAATCATGAATCATGAATCGAATCATGATTCATGAATCATGAATCATGAATCGAATCATGATTCATGAATAATGAATCATGAATCGAATCATGATTCATGAATCATGAATCGAATCATAAATCATGAATTGAAACATAAATCATGAATCATTAAATGAATAATGATTCATGAATCATGAATCATTAAATGAATCATGAATCGGATCATGATTCATGAATCGAATCATGATTCATGAATCGAATCATGATTCATAAATCAAATCATGATTCATGAATCACAAATCATGAATCGAATCATTATTCATGAATCGAATCATGATTCATGAATCATGAATCATGATTCATGAATCATGAAACAAGAATCGAATCATGATTCATAAATCGAATCATGATTCATGAATCATGAATCGAATCATGTTTCATGAATCATGAATCATGAATTAAATCATGATTCATAAATCATGAATCATGAATCGAATCATGATTCATGAATCGAATCATGATTTATGAATCATGATTTATGAATCGAATCATTATTTATGAATCGAATCATGATTCATGAATCATGAATCATGAATCGAATCATGATTCATGAATCATGAATCATGAATCGAATCATTATTTATGAATCGAATCATGATTCATGAATCATGAATCATGAATCGAATCATGATTCATGATTAAAATCATGATTCGTGAATCATGAATCGAATCATGATTCATGAATCAAATCATGATTCATGAATCGAATCATGATTCATGAATCATGAATCATGATTCATGAATCATGAATCATGATTCATGAATCATGAATCATGAATCGAATCATGATTCATGAATCATGAATCATGAACCGAATCATGATTCATGAATCACAAATCATGAATCGAATCATGATTCATGAATCGAATCATGATTTATGAATCATGATTTATGAATCGAATCATTATTTATGAATCGAATCATGATTCATGAATCATGAATCATGAATCATGAATCGAATCATGATTCATGATTAAAATCATGATTCGTGAATCATGAATCGAATCATGATTCATGAATCAAATCATGATTCATGAATCGAATCATGATTCATGAATCATGAATCATGATTCATGAATCATGAATCATGAATCGAATCATGATTCATGAATCATGAATCATGAACCGAATCATGATTCATGAATCATGAATCATGAATCATGAATCATGATTCATGAATCATGATTCATGAATCATGAATCATGATTCATGAATCATGAATCATGATTCATGAATCATGAATCATGAATCATGAACCGAATCATGATTCATGAATCATGAATCATGAATCGAATCATGATTCATGAATCATGAATCATGAATCGAATCATGATTCATGAATCATGAATCATGAATCGAATCATGATTCATGAATCATGAATCATGAATCGAATCATGATTCATGAATCATGAATCATGAATCGAATCATTATTTATGAATCGAATCATGATTCATGAATCATGAATCATGAATCGAATCATTATTTATGAATCGAATCATGATTCATGAATCATGAATCATGAATCGAATCATGATTCATGATTAAAATCATGATTCGTGAATCATGAATCGAATCATGATTCATGAATCAAATCATGATTCATGAATCGAATCATGATTCATGAATCATGAATCATGATTCATGAATCATGAATCATGATTCATGAATCATGAATCATGAATCGAATCATGATTCATGAATCATGAATCATGAACCGAATCATGATTCATGAATCACAAATCATGAATCGAATCATGATTCATGAATCGAATCATGAATCATGAACCAAATCATGATTCCTGAATCATGAATCATGAATCGAATCATGATTCATGAATCATGAATCATGATTCGTGAATAACGAATCATGAATCGAATCATGATTCATGAATCGAATTATGATTCATGAATCTTGAATCATGATTCATGAATCATGAATCGAATCATAAATCATGAATTGAATCATAAATCATGAATCATTAAATGAATCATGATTCATGAATTATGAATCATTAATCGAATCATGATTCATGAATCATGAATCATGAATCGAATCATGATTCATGAATCATGAATCATGAATCGAATCATGATTCATGAATCTTGAATCATGAATCGAATCATGATTCATGAATCGAATCATGATTCATGAATCGAATCATGATTCATGAATCGAATCATGATTCATGAATCATGAATCATGAATCGAATCATGATTCATGAATCATGAATCATGAATCGAATCATGATTCATGAATAATGAATCATGAATCGAATCATAAATCATGAATTGAAACATAAATCATGAATCATTAAATGAATAATGATTCATGAATCATGAATCATTAAATGAATCATGAATCGGATCATGATTTATGAATCGAATCATGATTCATGAATCGAATCATGATTCATAAATCAAATCATGATTCATGAATCACAAATCATGAATCGAATCATTATTCATGAATCGAATCATGATTCATGAATCATGAATCATGATTCATGAATCATGAATCAAGAATCGAATCATGATTCATAAATCGAATCATGATTCATGAATCATGAATCGAATCATGTTTCATGAATCATGAATCATGAATTAAATCATGATTCATAAATCATGAATCATGAATCGAATCATGATTCATGAATCGAATCATGAATCATGAACCAAATCATGATTCCTGAATCATGAATCATGAATCGAATCATGATTCATGAATCATGAATCATGATTCGTGAATAACGAATCATGAATCGAATCATGATTCATGAACCGAATCATGATTCATGAATCACAAATCATGAATCGAATCATGATTCATGAATCGAATCATGAATCATGAATCATGAATTAAATCATGATTCATAAATCATGAATCATGAATCGAATCATGATTCATGAATCGAATCATGATTCATAAATCGAATCATGATTCATGAATCACAAATCATGAATCGAATCATGATTCATGAATCGAATCATGATTCATGAATCATGAATCATGATTCATGAATCATGATTCATGAATCATGAATCATGATTCATGAATCATGATTCATGAATCATGATTCATGAATCGAATCATGATTCATGAATCATGAATCATGAATCGAATCATGATTCATGAATCGAATCATGATTCATAAATCGAATCATGATTCATGAATCATGAATCGAATCATGTTTCATGAATCATGAATCATGAATTAAATCATGATTCATAAATCATGAATCATGAATCGAATCATGATTCATGAATCGAATCATGATTCATAAATCGAATCATGATTCATGAATCACAAATCATGAATCGAATCATGATTCATGAATCGAATCATGATTCATGAATCAAATCATGATTCATGAATCATGAATCATGATTCATGAATCATGAATCATGAATCGAATCATGATTCATGAATCGAATCATGATTCATGAATCACAAATCATGAATCGAATCATGATTCATGAATCATGAATCATGATTCATGAATCATGATTCATGAATCGAATCATGATTCATGAATCATGAATCATGAATCGAATCATGATTCATGAATCGAATCATGATTCATAAATCGAATCATGATTCATGAATCATGAATCGAATCATGTTTCATGAATCATGAATCATGAATTAAATCATGATTCATAAATCATGAATCATGAATCAAATCATGATTCATGAATCGAATCATGATCCATAAATCGAATCATGATTCATGAATCATGAATCATGAATCGAATCATGATTCATGAATCATGAATCATGATTCATGGTTCATGAATCATGAATCGAATCATGATTCATAAATCAAATCTTGATTCATGAATCACAAATCATTTATCGAATCATGATTCATGAATCGAATCATGATTCATGAATCATGAATCATGATTCATGAATCACAAATCATGAATCGAATCATGATTCATGAATCAAATCATGATTCATGAATCATGAATCATGATTCATGAATCATGAATCAAGAATCGAATCATGATTCATAAATCGAATCATGATTCATGAATCATGAATCATGATTCATGAATCATGAATCATGAATCAAGAATCGAATCATGATTCATAAATCGAATCATGATTCATGAATCACGAATCATGAATCGAATCATGATTCATGAATCATGAATCATGAATCATGAATCATAATTCATGAATCATGAATCATGAACCGAATCATGATTCATGAATCATGAATCATGAATCATGAATCATGATTCATGAATCATGAATCATGAATCATGAACCGAATCATGATTCATGAATCATGAATCATGAATCGAATCATGATTCATGAATCATGAATCATGAATCGAATCATGATTCATGAATCATGAATCATGAATCGAATCATGATTCATGAATCATGAATCATGAATCGAATCATGATTCATGAATCGAATCATGATTCATGAATCATGAATCATGAATCGAATCATTATTTATGAATCGAATCATGATTCATGAATCATGAATCATGAATCGAATCATGATTCATGATTAAAATCATGATTCGTGAATCATGAATCGAATCATGATTCATGAATCGAATCATGATTCATGAATCAAATCATGATTCATGAATCGAATCATGATTCATGAATCATGAATCATGATTCATGAATCATGAATCATGAATCGAATCATGATTCATGAATCATGAATCATGAACCGAATCATGATTCATGAATCACAAATCATGAATCGAATCATGATTCATGAATCGAATCATGAATCATGAACCGAATCATGATTCCTGAATCATGAATCATGAATCGAATCATGATTCATGAATCATGAATCATGATTCGTGAATAACGAATCATGAATCGAATCATGATTCATGAATCGAATTATGATTCATGAATCTTGAATCATGATTCATGAATCATGAATCGAATCATAAATCATGAATTGAATCATAAATCATGAATCATTAAATGAATCATGATTCATGAATTATGAATCATTAATCGAATCATGATTCATGAATCATGAATCATGAATCGAATCATGATTCATGAATCATGAATCATGAATCGAATCATGATTCATGAATCTTGAATCATGAATCGAATCATGATTCATGAATCATGAATCATGAATCGAATCATGATTCATGAATCGAATCATGATTCATGAATCGAATCATGATTCATGAATCGAATCATGATTCATGAATCATGAATCATGAATCGAATCATGATTCATGAATCATGAATCATGAATCGAATCATGATTCATGAATAATGAATCATGAATCGAATCATGATTCATGAATCATGAATCGAATCATAAATCATGAATTGAAACATAAATCATGAATCATTAAATGAATAATGATTCATGAATCATGAATCATTAAATGAATCATGAATCGGATCATGATTCATGAATCGAATCATGATTCATGAATCGAATCATGATTCATAAATCAAATCATGATTCATGAATCACAAATCATGAATCGAATCATTATTCATGAATCGAATCATGATTCATGAATCGAATCATGATTCATGAATCGAATCATGATTCATAAATCAAATCATGATTCATGAATCACAAATCATGAATCGAATCATTATTCATAAATCGAATCATGATTCATGAATCATGAATCGAATCATGTTTCATGAATCATGAATCATGAATTAAATCATGATTCATAAATCATGAATCATGAATCGAATCATGATTCATGAATCGAATCATGATTTATGAATCATGATTTATGAATCGAATCATTATTTATGAATCGAATCATGATTCATGAATCATGAATCATGAATCGAATCATGATTCATGAATCATGAATCATGAATCGAATCATTATTTATGAATCGAATCATGATTCATGAATCATGAATCATGAATCGAATCATGATTCATGAATCATGAATCATGAATCGAATCATGATTCATGATTAAAATCATGATTCGTGAATCATGAATCGAATCATGATTCATGAATCAAATCATGATTCATGAATCGAATCATGATTCATGAATCATGAATCATGATTCATGAATCATGAATCATGAATCGAATCATGATTCATGAATCATGAATCATGAACCGAATCATGATTCATGAATCACAAATCATGAATCGAATCATGATTCATGAATCGAATCATGATTTATGAATCATGATTTATGAATCGAATCATTATTTATGAATCGAATCATGATTCATGAATCATGAATCATGAATCATGAATCGAATCATGATTCATGATTAAAATCATGATTCGTGAATCATGAATCGAATCATGATTCATGAATCAAATCATGATTCATGAATCGAATCATGATTCATGAATCATGAATCATGATTCATGAATCATGAATCATGAATCGAATCATGATTCATGAATCATGAATCATGAATCGAATCATGATTCATGAATCATGAATCATGAATCGAATCATGATTCATGAATCATGAATCATGAATCGAATCATGATTCATGAATCATGAATCATGAATCGAATCATGATTCATGAATCATGAATCATGAATCGAATCATTATTTATGAATCAAATCATGATTCATGAATCAAATCATGATTCATGAATCGAATCATGATTCATGAATCATGAATCATGATTCATGAATCATGAATCATGAATCATGAATCAAGAATCGAATCATGATTCATAAATCGAATCATGATTCATGAATCATGAATCGAATCATGTTTCATGAATCATGAATCATGAATTAAATCATGATTCATAAATCATGAATCATGAATCGAATCATGATTCATGAATCGAATCATGAATCATGAACCAAATCATGATTCCTGAATCATGAATCATGAATCGAATCATGATTCATGAATCATGAATCATGATTCGTGAATAACGAATCATGAATCGAATCATGATTCATGAACCGAATCATGATTCATGAATCACAAATCATGAATCGAATCATGATTCATGAATCGAATCATGAATCATGAATCATGAATTAAATCATGATTCATAAATCATGAATCATGAATCGAATCATGATTCATGAATCGAATCATGATTCATAAATCGAATCATGATTCATGAATCACAAATCATGAATCGAATCATGATTCATGAATCGAATCATGATTCATGAATCATGAATCATGATTCATGAATCATGATTCATGAATCATGAATCATGATTCATGAATCATGATTCATGAATCATGATTCATGAATCGAATCATGATTCATGAATCATGAATCATGAATCGAATCATGATTCATGAATCGAATCATGATTCATAAATCAAATCATGATTCATGAATCATGAATCGAATCATGTTTCATGAATCATGAATCATGAATTAAATCATGATTCATAAATCATGAATCATGAATCGAATCATGATTCATGAATCGAATCATGATTCATAAATCGAATCATGATTCATGAATCACAAATCATGAATCGAATCATGATTCATGAATCGAATCATGATTCATGAATCAAATCATGATTCATGAATCATGAATCATGATTCATGAATCATGAATCATGAATCGAATCATGATTCATGAATCGAATCATGATTCATGAATCACAAATCATGAATCGAATCATGATTCATGAATCATGAATCATGATTCATGAATCATGATTCATGAATCATGAATCATGATTCATGAATCATGATTCATAATTCGAATCATGATTCATGAATCATGAATCATGAATCGAATCATGATTCATGAATCGAATCATGATTCATAAATCGAATCATGATTCATGAATCATGAATCGAATCATGTTTCATGAATCATGAATCATGAATTAAATCATGATTCATAAATCATGAATCATGAATCAAATCATGATTCATGAATCGAATCATGATCCATAAATCGAATCATGATTCATGAATCATGAATCATGAATCGAATCATGATTCATGAATCATGAATCATGATTCATGGTTCATGAATCATGAATCGAATCATGATTCATAAATCAAATCTTGATTCATGAATCACAAATCATTTATCGAATCATGATTCATGAATCGAATCATGATTCATGAATCATGAATCATGATTCATGAATCACAAATCATGAATCGAATCATGATTCATGAATCAAATCATGATTCATGAATCATGAATCATGATTCATGAATCATGAATCAAGAATCGAATCATGATTCATAAATCGAATCATGATTCATGAATCATGAATCATGATTCATGAATCATGAATCATGAATCAAGAATCGAATCATGATTCATAAATCGAATCATGATTCATGAATCACGAATCATGAATCGAATCATGATTCATGAATCATGAATCATGAATCATGAATCATAATTCATGAATCATGAATCATGAACCGAATCATGATTCATGAATCATGAATCATGAATCATGAATCATGATTCATGAATCATGAATCATGAATCATGAACCGAATCATGATTCATGAATCATGAATCATGAATCGAATCATGATTCATGAATCATGAATCATGAATCGAATCATGATTCATGAATCATGAATCATGAATCGAATCATGATTCATGAATCATGAATCATGAATCGAATCATGATTCATGAATCGAATCATGATTCATGAATCATGAATCATGAATCGAATCATTATTTATGAATCGAATCATGATTCATGAATCATGAATCATGAATCGAATCATGATTCATGATTAAAATCATGATTCGTGAATCATGAATCGAATCATGATTCATGAATCAAATCATGATTCATGAATCGAATCATGATTCATGAATCATGAATCATGATTCATGAATCATGAATCATGAATCGAATCATGATTCATGAATCATGAATCATGAACCGAATCATGATTCATGAATCACAAATCATGAATCGAATCATGATTCATGAATCGAATCATGAATCATGAACCGAATCATGATTCCTGAATCATGAATCATGAATCGAATCATGATTCATGAATCATGAATCATGATTCGTGAATAACGAATCATGAATCGAATCATGATTCATGAATCGAATTATGATTCATGAATCTTGAATCATGATTCATGAATCATGAATCGAATCATAAATCATGAATTGAATCATAAATCATGAATCATTAAATGAATCATGATTCATGAATTATGAATCATTAATCGAATCATGATTCATGAATCATGAATCATGAATCGAATCATGATTCATGAATCATGAATCATGAATCGAATCATGATTCATGAATCTTGAATCATGAATCGAATCATGATTCATGAATCATGAATCATGAATCGAATCATGATTCATGAATCGAATCATGATTCATGAATCGAATCATGATTCATGAATCGAATCATGATTCATGAATCATGAATCATGAATCGAATCATGATTCATGAATCATGAATCATGAATCGAATCATGATTCATGAATAATGAATCATGAATCGAATCATGATTCATGAATCATGAATCGAATCATAAATCATGAATTGAAACATAAATCATGAATCATTAAATGAATAATGATTCATGAATCATGAATCATTAAATGAATCATGAATCGGATCATGATTCATGAATCGAATCATGATTCATAAATCAAATCATGATTCATGAATCACAAATCATGAATCGAATCATTATTCATGAATCGAATCATGATTCATGAATCATGAATCATGATTCATGAATCATGAAACAAGAATCGAATCATGATTCATAAATCGAATCATGATTCATGAATCATGAATCGAATCATGTTTCATGAATCATGAATCATGAATTAAATCATGATTCATAAATCATGAATCATGAATCGAATCATGATTCATGAATCGAATCATGATTTATGAATCATGATTTATGAATCGAATCATTATTTATGAATCGAATCATGATTCATGAATCATGAATCATGAATCGAATCATGATTCATGAATCATGAATCATGAATCGAATCATTATTTATGAATCGAATCATGATTCATGAATCATGAATCATGAATCGAATCATGATTCATGAATCATGAATCATGAATCGAATCATGATTCATGATTAAAATCATGATTCGTGAATCATGAATCGAATCATGATTCATGAATCAAATCATGATTCATGAATCGAATCATGATTCATGAATCATGAATCATGATTCATGAATCATGAATCATGAATCGAATCATGATTCATGAATCATGAATCATGAACCGAATCATGATTCATGAATCACAAATCATGAATCGAATCATGATTCATGAATCGAATCATGATTTATGAATCATGATTTATGAATCGAATCATTATTTATGAATCGAATCATGATTCATGAATCATGAATCATGAATCATGAATCGAATCATGATTCATGATTAAAATCATGATTCGTGAATCATGAATCGAATCATGATTCATGAATCAAATCATGATTCATGAATCGAATCATGATTCATGAATCATGAATCATGATTCATGAATCATGAATCATGAATCGAATCATGATTCATGAATCATGAATCATGAACCGAATCATGATTCATGAATCATGAATCATGAATCATGAATCATGATTCATGAATCATGATTCATGAATCATGAATCATGAATCATGAATCATGATTCATGAATCATGAATCATGAATCATGAACCGAATCATGATTCATGAATCATGAATCATGAATCGAATCATGATTCATGAATCATGAATCATGAATCGAATCATGATTCATGAATCATGAATCATGAATCGAATCATGATTCATGAATCATGAATCATGAATCGAATCATGATTCATGAATCATGAATCATGAATCGAATCATTATTTATGAATCGAATCATGATTCATGAATCAAATCATGATTCATGAATCGAATCATGATTCATGAATCATGAATCATGATTCATGAATCATGAATCATGATTCATGAATCATGAATCATGAATCGAATCATGATTCATGAATCATGAATCATGAACCGAATCATGATTCATGAATCACAAATCATGAATCGAATCATGATTCATGAATCGAATCATGAATCATGAACCAAATCATGATTCCTGAATCATGAATCATGAATCGAATCATGATTCATGAATCATGAATCATGATTCGTGAATAACGAATCATGAATCGAATCATGATTCATGAATCGAATTATGATTCATGAATCTTGAATCATGATTCATGAATCATGAATCGAATCATAAATCATGAATTGAATCATAAATCATGAATCATTAAATGAATCATGATTCATGAATTATGAATCATTAATCGAATCATGATTCATGAATCATGAATCATGAATCGAATCATGATTCATGAATCATGAATCATGAATCGAATCATGATTCATGAATCTTGAATCATGAATCGAATCATGATTCATGAATCGAATCATGATTCATGAATCGAATCATGATTCATGAATCGAATCATGATTCATGAATCATGAATCATGAATCGAATCATGATTCATGAATCATGAATCATGAATCGAATCATGATTCATGAATAATGAATCATGAATCGAATCATAAATCATGAATTGAAACATAAATCATGAATCATTAAATGAATAATGATTCATGAATCATGAATCATTAAATGAATCATGAATCGGATCATGATTCATGAATCGAATCATGATTCATGAATCGAATCATGATTCATAAATCAAATCATGATTCATGAATCACAAATCATGAATCGAATCATTATTCATGAATCGAATCATAATTCATGAATCATGAATCATGATTCATGAATCATGAATCAAGAATCGAATCATGATTCATAAATCGAATCATGATTCATGAATCATGAATCGAATCATGTTTCATGAATCATGAATCATGAATTAAATCATGATTCATAAATCATGAATCATGAATCGAATCATGATTCATGAATCGAATCATGAATCATGAACCAAATCATGATTCCTGAATCATGAATCATGAATCGAATCATGATTCATGAATCATGAATCATGATTCGTGAATAACGAATCATGAATCGAATCATGATTCATGAATCGAATTATGATTCATGAATCTTGAATCATGATTCATGAATCATGAATCGAATCATAAATCATGAATTCAATCATAAATCATGAATCATTAAATGAATCATGATTCCTGAATTATGAATCATTAATCGAATCATGATTCATGAATCATGAATCATGAATCGAATCATGATTCATGAATCATGAATCATGAATCGAATCATGATTCATGAATCTTGAATCATGAATCGAATCATGATTCATGAATCGAATCATGATTCATGAATCGAATCATGATTCATGAATCATGAATCATGAATCGAATCATGATTCATGAATCATGAATCATGAATCGAATCATGATTCATGAATAATGAATCATGAATCGAATCATAAATCATGAATTGAAACATAAATCATGAATCATTAAATGAATAATGATTCTTGAATCATGAATCATTAAATGAATCATGAATCGGATCATGATTCATGAATCGAATCATGATTCATGAATCGAATCATGATTCATAAATCAAATCATGATTCATGAATCACAAATCATGAATCGAATCATTATTCATGAATCGAATCATGATTCATGAATCATGAATCATGATTCATGAATCATGAATCATGATTCATGAATCATGAATCAAGAATCGAATCATGATTCATAAATCGAATCATGATTCATGAATCATGAATCGAATCATGTTTCATGAATCATGAATCATGAATTAAATCATGATTCATAAATCATGAATCATGAATCGAATCATGATTCATGAATCGAATCATGATTAATGAATCATGATTTATGAATCGAATCATTATTTATGAATCGAATCATGATTCATGAATCATGAATCATGAATCGAATCATTATTTATGAATCGAATCATGATTCATGAATCATGAATCATGAATCGAATCATGATTCATGATTAAAATCATGATTCGTGAATCATGAATCGAATCATGATTCATGAATCATGAATCGAATCATGATTCATGAATCAAATCATGATTCATGAATCGAATCATGATTCATGAATCATGAATCATGATTCATGAATCATGAATCATGAATCGAATCATGATTCATGAATCATGAATCATGAACCGAATCATGATTCATGAATCACAAATCATGAATCGAATCATGATTCATGAATCGAATCATGAATCATGAACCGAATCATTATTCCTGAATCATGAATCATGAATCATGAACCGAATCATTATTCCTGAATCATGAATCATGAATCTAATCATGATTCATGAATCATGAATCATGATTCGTGAATAACGAATCATGAATCGAATCATGATTCATGAATCGAATTATGATTCATGAATCTTGAATCATGATTCATGAATAACGAATCATGAATCGAATCATAAATCATGAATTGAATCATAAATCATGAATCATTAAATGAATCATGATTCATGAATTATGAATCATTAATCGAATCATGATTCATGAATCATGAATCATGAATCGAATCATGATTCATGAATCATGAATCATGAATCGAATCATGATTCATGAATCTTGAATCATGATTCATGAATCATGAATCATGATTCATGAATCATGAATCATGATTCATGAATCATGAATCAAGAATCGAATCATGATTCATAAATCGAATCATGATTCATGAATCATGAATCGAATCATGTTTCATGAATCATGAATCATGAATTAAATCATGATTCATAAATCATGAATCATGAATCGAATCATGATTCATGAATCGAATCATGATTAATGAATCATGATTTATGAATCGAATCATTATTTATGAATCGAATCATGATTCATGAATCATGAATCATGAATCGAATCATTATTTATGAATCGAATCATGATTCATGAATCATGAATCATGAATCGAATCATGATTCATGATTAAAATCATGATTCGTGAATCATGAATCGAATCATGATTCATGAATCATGAATCGAATCATGATTCATGAATCAAATCATGATTCATGAATCGAATCATGATTCATGAATCATGAATCATGATTCATGAATCATGAATCATGAATCGAATCATGATTCATGAATCATGAATCATGAACCGAATCATGATTCATGAATCACAAATCATGAATCGAATCATGATTCATGAATCGAATCATGAATCATGAACCGAATCATTATTCCTGAATCATGAATCATGAATCATGAACCGAATCATTATTCCTGAATCATGAATCATGAATCTAATCATGATTCATGAATCATGAATCATGATTCGTGAATAACGAATCATGAATCGAATCATGATTCATGAATCGAATTATGATTCATGAATCTTGAATCATGATTCATGAATAACGAATCATGAATCGAATCATAAATCATGAATTGAATCATAAATCATGAATCATTAAATGAATCATGATTCATGAATTATGAATCATTAATCGAATCATGATTCATGAATCATGAATCATGAATCGAATCATGATTCATGAATCATGAATCATGAATCGAATCATGATTCATGAATCTTGAATCATGAATCGAATCATGATTCATGAATCATGATTCATGAATCGAATCATGATTCATGAATCGAATCATGATTCATGAATCGAATCATGATTCATGAATCGAATCATGATTCATGAATCATGAATCATTAAATGAATCATGAATCGGATCATGATTCATGAATCGAATCATGATTCATGAATCGAATCATGATTCATAAATCAAATCATGATTCATGAATCACAAATCATGAATCGAATCATTATTCATGAATCGAATCATGATTCATGAATCATGAATCATGATTCATGAATCATGAATCAAGAATCGAATCATGATTCATAAATCGAATCATGATTCATGAATCATGAATCGAATCATTTTTCATGAATCATGAATCATGAATTAAATCATGATTCATAAATCATGAATCATGAATCGAATCATGATTCATGAATCGAATCATGAATCATGAACCAAATCATGATTCCTGAATCATGAATCATGAATCGAATCATGATTCATGAATCATGAATCATGATTCGTGAATAACGAATCATGAATCGAATCATGATTCATGAATCGAATTATGATTCATGAATCTTGAATCATGATTCATGAATCATGAATCGAATCATAAATCATGAATTGAATCATAAATCATGAATCATTAAATGAATCATGATTCATGAATTATGAATCATTAATCGAATCATGATTCATGAATCATGAATCATAAATCGAATCATGATTCATGAATCATGAATCATGAATCGAATCATGATTCATGAATCTTGAATCATGAATCGAATCATGATTCATGAATCGAATCATGATTCATGAATCGAATCATGATTCATGAATCGAATCATGATTCATGAATCATGAATCATGAATCGAATCATGATTCATGAATCATGAATCATGAATCGAATCATGATTCATGAATAATGAATCATGAATCGAATCATAAATCATGAATTGAAACATAAATCATGAATCATTAAATGAATAATGATTCATGAATCATGAATCATTAAATGAATCATGAATCGGATCATGATTCATGAATCAAATCATGATTCATGAATCGAATCATGATTCATAAATCAAATCATGATTCATGAATCACAAATCATGAATCGAATCATTATTCATGAATCGAATCATGATTCATGAATCGAATTATGATTCATGAATCTTGAATCATGATTCATGAATAACGAATCATGAATCGAATCATAAATCATGAATTGAATCATAAATCATGAATCATTAAATGAATCATGATTCATGAATTATGAATCATGAATCGAATCATGATTCATGAATCATGAATCATGAATCGAATCATGATTCATGAATCATGAATCATGAATCGAATCATGATTCATGAATCTTGAATCATGAATCGAATCATGATTCATGAATCATGAATCATGAATCGAATCATGATTCATGAATCGAATCATGATTCATGAATCATGAATCATGAATCGAATCATGATTCATGAATCATGAATCGTGAATCGAATCATGATTCATGAATCATGAATCATGAATCATGAATCATGATTCATGAATCATGAATCAAGAATCGAATCATGATTCATAAATCGAATAATGATTCATGAATCATGAATCGAATCATGTTTCATGAATCATGAATCATGAATTAAATCATGATTCATAAATCATGAATCATGAATCGAATCATGATTCATGAATCGAATCATGATTCATAAATCGAATCATGATTCATGAATCATGAATCAAGAATCGAATCATGATTCATAAATCGAATCATGATTCATGAATCATGAATCAAGAATCGAATCATGATTCATAAATCGAATCATGATTCATGAATCATGAATCAAGAATCGAATCATGATTCATGAATCATGAATCAAGAATCGAATCATGATTCATAAATTGAATCATGATTCATGAATCATGAATCATGATTCATAAATCATGAATCAAGAATCGAATCATGATTCATGAATCATGAATCGAATCATAAATCATGAATTGAATCATAAATCATGAATCATTAAATGAATCATGAATTGAATCATGAATCATGATTCATGAATCACGAATCATGAATCGAATCATGATTCATGAATCGAATCATGATTCATGAATCATGAATCATGAATCGAATCATGATTCATGAATCATGAATCATGAATCGAATCATGATTCATGAATCATGAATCATGAATCGAATCATGATTCATGAATCATGAATCATGAATCGAATCATAAATCATGAATTGAAACATAAATCATGAATCATTAAATGAATAATGATTCATGAATCATGAATCATTAAATGAATCATGATTCATGAATCATGAATCATGAATCGTATCATGATTCATGAATCATGAATCATGAATCGAATCATGATTCATGAATCATGAATCATGAATCGAATCATGATTCATGAATCGAATCATGATTCATGAATCATGAATCATGAATTAAATCATGATTCATAAATCATGAATCATGAATCGGATCATGATGCATGAATCGAATCATGATTCATAAATCGAATCATGATTCATGAATCACAAATCATGAATCGAATCATGATTCATTAATCGAATCATGATTTATGAATCATGAATCATGATTCATGAATCATGAATCAAGAATCGAATCATGATTCATAAATCGAATCATGATTCATAAATCGAATCATGATTCATGAATCATGAATCAAGAATCGAATCATGATTCATAAATTGAATCATGATTCATGAATCATGAATTATGATTCATGAATCATGAATCAAGAATCGAATCATGATTCATAAATCGAATCATGATTCATGAATCATGAATCATGAATCATGAATCATGATTCATGAATC
The DNA here is from genome assembly GCA_036250195.1 of Mixophyes australis. Lineage (NCBI taxonomy): Eukaryota > Metazoa > Chordata > Amphibia > Anura > Limnodynastidae > Mixophyes > Mixophyes australis. Next base: position 887,987 of record JAVHZZ010000023.1, on the reverse strand, counting down.
ATGAATCAATAATCGAATCATAATTCATGAATCATGAATCGAATCATAAATCATGAATCGAATCATAAATCATGAATCATTAAATGAATCATGAATTGAATCATGAATCATGATTCATGAATCATGAATCATGAATCGAATCACGATTCATGAATCATGAATCATAAATCGAATCATAAATCATGAATTGTATCATGAATCATTAAATGCATCATGAATTGAATCATGAATCATGATTTAAATCATGAATCATGAATTTTATCATGAATCATGAATTGAATCATGAATCATGAATCATAATTCATGAAATGAATCATAAATTGAATCATGTATCATGAATCATGAATTGAATCATGAATCATGAATTGAATCATGAATTGAATCATGAATCACGAATCATGAATTGAATCATGAATCATGAATTGAATCATGAATCACGAATCATGAATTGAATCATGAATCATGAATTGAATCATGAATCATGAATTGAATCATGAATCATGAATTATGAATTGAATCATGATTCATGAATCATGAATCATGAATCGAATCATGATTCATGAATCATGAATCAAGAATTGAATCATGATTCATGAATCATGAATCAAGAATTGAATCATGATTCATCAATCATGAATCATGATTCATCAATCATGAATCATGAATCGAATCATGATTCATGAATTAAATCATGATTCATTAATCAAATCATGATTCATGAATCATGATTCATGAATTAAATAATGATTCATTAATCAAATCATGATTCATGAATCGAATCATGAATCTTGAATCATGAATTGAATCATGATTTATGAATCATGAATCGAATCATGAATTATGAATCATGAATCATGAATCAAATCATGATTCATGAATCATGAATCATGAATCGAATCATGAATCATGAATCGAATCATAAATCATGAATCGAATCATAAATCATGAATCATGAATCGAATCATGATTCGTGAATCATGAATCATGAATCGAATCATGATTCATGAATCATGAATCATGAATCGAATCATGATTCATGAATCGAATCATGATTCATGAATCACGAATCATGGATCGAATCATGATTCATGATTTGAATCATGATTCATGAATCACGAATCATGGATCGAATCATGAATCATGAATCGAATCATGATTCATGAATCATGAATCGAATCATGATTCATGAATCATGAATCGAATCATGATTCATGAATCATGAATCATGAATTGAATCATGATTCATAAATCATGAATCATGAATCGAATCATGATTCATGAATCGAATCATGATTCATAAATCGAATCATGATTCATAAATCACAAATCATGAATCGAATCATGATTCATAAATCACAAATCATGAATCGAATCATGATTCATGAATCGAATCATGATTCATGAATCATGAATCATGATTCATGAATCATGAATCAAGAATCGAATCATGATTATTGAATCATGAATCATGAATCAAGAATTGAATCATGATTCATGAATCATGAATCATGAATCGAATCATGATTCATGAATCATGAATCATGATTCGTGAATCACGAATCATGAATCGAATAATGATTTATGAATCGAATCATGATTCATGAATCATGAATCGAATCATAAATCATGAATTGAATCATAAATCATGAATCATTAAATGAATCATGATTCATGAATCATGAATCATGAATCGAATTATGATTCATGAATCATGAATCATGAATCGAATCATGATTCATGAATCATGAATCATGAATCGAATCATGATTCATGAATCATGAATCATGAATCGAATCATGATTCATGAATCATGAATCATGAATCATGAATCGAATCATGATTCATGAATCATGATTCATGAATCGAATCATGATTCATGAATCATGAATCATGAATCGAATCATGATTCATGAATCATGAATCATGAATCGAATCATGATTCATGAATCATGAATCATGAATCGAATCATAAATCATGAATTAAAACATAAATCATGATTCATGAATCGAATCATGATTCATGAATCATGATTCATGATTCATGAATCGAATCATGATTCATGAATCATGAATCATGATTCATGAATCATGATTCATGAATCATGAATCATGATTCATGATTCATGAATCATGAATTGAATCATGATTCATGAATCATGAATCATGATTCATGATTCATGAATTATGAATTGAATCATGATTCATGAATCATGAATCATGATTCATGATTCATGAATTATGAATCATGATTCATGAATCATGAATCATGATTCATGATTCATGAATTATGAATTGAATCATGATTCATGAATCATGAATCATGATTCATGATTCATGAATTATGAATCATGATTCATGAATCATGAATCATGAATTGAATCATGATTCATAAATCATGAATCATGAATCGAATCATGATTCATGAATCAAATCATGATTCATGATTCATGAATTATGAATTGAATCATGATTCATGAATCATGAATCATGAATTGAATCATGATTCATAAATCATGAATCATGAATCGAATCATGATTCATGAATCAAATCATGATTCATGAATCATGAATCATGAATCGAATCATAAATCATGAATTGAATCATGAATCATTAAATGCATCATGAATTGAATCATGAATCATGAATTAAATCATGAATCATGAATTTTATCATGAATCATGAATTGAATCATGACTCATGAATCATAATTCATGAAATGAATCATAAATTGAATAATGTATCATGAATCATGAATTGAATCATGAATCATGAATTGAATCATGAATTGAATCATGAATCACGAATCATGAATTGAATCATGATTCATTAATCAAATCATGATTCATGAATCATGAATCATGAATCGAATCATGATTCATGAATCATGAATCATGAATCGAATCATGAATCATGAATCGAATCATAAATCATGAATTGAATCATAAATCATGAATCATTAAATGAATCATGATTCATGAATCATGAATCATGAATCATGAATCATGAATCGAATCATGATTCATGAATCATGAATCGAATCATGATTCATGAATCGAATCATGATTCATGAATCGAATCATGATTCATAAATCATGAATCATGATTCATGAATCACAAATCATGAATCGAATCATGATTCATGAATCAAATCATGATTCATGAATCGAATCATGATTCATGAATCGAATCATGATTCATGAATCATGAATCATGATTCATGAATCACAAATCATGAATCGAATCATGATTCATGAATCAAATCATGATTCATGAATCATGAATCATGATTCATGAATCATGAATCAAGAATCGAATCATGATTCATAAATCGAATCATGATTCATGAATCATGAATCATGATTCATGAATCATGAATCATGAATCAAGAATCGAATCATGATTCATAAATCGAATCATGATTCATGAATCATGAATCATGATTCATGAATCATAAATCATGATTCATGAATCATGAATCATGATTCATGAATCATGAATCAAGAATCGAATCATGATTCATGAATCGAATCATGATTCATGAATCACGAATCATGAATCGAATCATGATTCATGAATCATGAATCATGAATCATGAATCATAATTCATGAATCATGAATCATGAACCGAATCATGATTCATGAATCATGAATCATGAATCATGAATCATGATTCATGAATCATGAATCATGAATCATGAACCGAATCATGATTCATGAATCATGAATCATGAATCGAATCATGATTCATGAATCATGAATCATGAATCGAATCATGATTCATGAATCATGAATCATGAATCGAATCATTATTTATGAATCGAATCATGATTCATGAATCATGAATCATGAATCGAATCATTATTTATGAATCGAATCATGATTCATGAATCATGAATCATGAATCGAATCATTATTTATGAATCGAATCATGATTCATGAATCATGAATCATGAATCGAATCATGATTCATGAATTTAATCATGATTCATGAATCGAATCATGATTCATGAATCATGAATTGAATCATGAATCATGAATTATGAATTGAATCATGATTCATGAATCATGAATCATGAATCGAATCATGATTCATGAATCATGAATCAAGAATTGAATCATGATTCATGAATCATGAATCAAGAATTGAATCATGATTCATCAATCATGAATCATGATTCATCAATCATGAATCATGAATCGAATCATGATTCATGAATTAAATCATGATTCATTAATCAAATCATGATTCATGAATCATGATTCATGAATTAAATAATGATTCATTAATCAAATCATGATTCATGAATCGAATCATGAATCTTGAATCATGAATTGAATCATGATTTATGAATCATGAATCGAATCATGAATTATGAATCATGAATCATGAATCAAATCATGATTCATGAATCATGAATCATGAATCGAATCATGAATCATGAATCGAATCATAAATCATGAATCGAATCATAAATCATGAATCATGAATCGAATCATGATTCGTGAATCATGAATCATGAATCGAATCATGATTCATGAATCATGAATCATGAATCGAATCATGATTCATGAATCGAATCATGATTCATGAATCACGAATCATGGATCGAATCATGATTCATGATTTGAATCATGATTCATGAATCACGAATCATGGATCGAATCATGAATCATGAATCGAATCATGATTCATGAATCATGAATCGAATCATGATTCATGAATCATGAATCGAATCATGATTCATGAATCATGAATCATGAATTGAATCATGATTCATAAATCATGAATCATGAATCGAATCATGATTCATGAATCGAATCATGATTCATAAATCGAATCATGATTCATAAATCACAAATCATGAATCGAATCATGATTCATAAATCACAAATCATGAATCGAATCATGATTCATGAATCGAATCATGATTCATGAATCATGAATCATGATTCATGAATCATGAATCAAGAATCGAATCATGATTATTGAATCATGAATCATGAATCAAGAATTGAATCATGATTCATGAATCATGAATCATGAATCGAATCATGATTCATGAATCATGAATCATGATTCGTGAATCACGAATCATGAATCGAATAATGATTTATGAATCGAATCATGATTCATGAATCATGAATCGAATCATAAATCATGAATTGAATCATAAATCATGAATCATTAAATGAATCATGATTCATGAATCATGAATCATGAATCGAATTATGATTCATGAATCATGAATCATGAATCGAATCATGATTCATGAATCATGAATCATGAATCGAATCATGATTCATGAATCATGAATCATGAATCATGAATCGAATCATGATTCATGAATCATGAATCATGAATCATGAATCGAATCATGATTCATGAATCATGATTCATGAATCGAATCATGATTCATGAATCATGAATCATGAATCGAATCATGATTCATGAATCATGAATCATGAATCGAATCATAAATCATGAATTAAAACATAAATCATGATTCATGAATCGAATCATGATTCATGAATCATGATTCATGATTCATGAATCGAATCATGATTCATGAATCATGAATCATGATTCATGAATCATGATTCATGAATCATGAATCATGATTCATGATTCATGAATCATGAATTGAATCATGATTCATGAATCATGAATCATGATTCATGATTCATGAATTATGAATTGAATCATGATTCATGAATCATGAATCATGATTCATGATTCATGAATTATGAATCATGATTCATGAATCATGAATCATGATTCATGATTCATGAATTATGAATTGAATCATGATTCATGAATCATGAATCATGATTCATGATTCATGAATTATGAATCATGATTCATGAATCATGAATCATGAATTGAATCATGATTCATAAATCATGAATCATGAATCGAATCATGATTCATGAATCAAATCATGATTCATGATTCATGAATTATGAATTGAATCATGATTCATGAATCATGAATCATGAATTGAATCATGATTCATAAATCATGAATCATGAATCGAATCATGATTCATGAATCAAATCATGATTCATGAATCATGAATCATGAATCGAATCATAAATCATGAATTGAATCATGAATCATTAAATGCATCATGAATTGAATCATGAATCATGAATTAAATCATGAATCATGAATTTTATCATGAATCATGAATTGAATCATGACTCATGAATCATAATTCATGAAATGAATCATAAATTGAATAATGTATCATGAATCATGAATTGAATCATGAATCATGAATTGAATCATGAATTGAATCATGAATCACGAATCATGAATTGAATCATGATTCATTAATCAAATCATGATTCATGAATCATGAATCATGAATCGAATCATGATTCATGAATCATGAATCATGAATCGAATCATGAATCATGAATCGAATCATAAATCATGAATTGAATCATAAATCATGAATCATTAAATGAATCATGATTCATGAATCATGAATCATGAATCATGAATCGAATCATGATTCATGAATCATGAATCGAATCATGATTCATGAATCGAATCATGATTCATGAATCGAATCATGATTCATAAATCATGAATCATGATTCATGAATCACAAATCATGAATCGAATCATGATTCATGAATCAAATCATGATTCATGAATCGAATCATGATTCATGAATCGAATCATGATTCATGAATCATGAATCATGATTCATGAATCACAAATCATGAATCGAATCATGATTCATGAATCAAATCATGATTCATGAATCATGAATCATGATTCATGAATCATGAATCAAGAATCGAATCATGATTCATAAATCGAATCATGATTCATGAATCATGAATCATGATTCATGAATCATGAATCATGAATCAAGAATCGAATCATGATTCATAAATCGAATCATGATTCATGAATCATGAATCATGATTCATGAATCATAAATCATGATTCATGAATCATGAATCATGATTCATGAATCATGAATCAAGAATCGAATCATGATTCATGAATCGAATCATGATTCATGAATCACGAATCATGAATCGAATCATGATTCATGAATCATGAATCATGAATCATGAATCATAATTCATGAATCATGAATCATGAACCGAATCATGATTCATGAATCATGAATCATGAATCATGAATCATGATTCATGAATCATGAATCATGAATCATGAACCGAATCATGATTCATGAATCATGAATCATGAATCGAATCATGATTCATGAATCATGAATCATGAATCGAATCATGATTCATGAATCATGAATCATGAATCGAATCATTATTTATGAATCGAATCATGATTCATGAATCATGAATCATGAATCGAATCATTATTTATGAATCGAATCATGATTCATGAATCATGAATCATGAATCGAATCATTATTTATGAATCGAATCATGATTCATGAATCATGAATTATGAATCGAATCATGATTCATGAATTTAATCATGATTCATGAATCGAATCATGATTCATGAATCATGAATCATGATTCATGAATCATGAATCATGAATCGAATCATGATTCATGAATCATGAATCATGAACCGAATCATGATTCATGAATAACAAATCATGAATCGAATCATGATTCATGAATCGAATCATGAATCATGAACCGAATCATGATTCATGAATCATGAATCAAGAATCGAATCATGATTCATAAATCGAATCATGATTCATGAATCATGAATCAAGAATCGAATCATGATTCATAAATCGAATCATGATTCATGAATCACGAATCATGAATCGAATCATGATTCATGAATCGAATCATGATTCATGAATCATGAATCATGAATCGAATCATGATTCATAAATCGAATCATGATTCATGAATCATGAATCAAGAATCGAATCATGATTCATAAATCGAATCATGATTCATGAATCATGAATCAAGAATCGAATCATGATTCATAAATTGAATCATGATTCATGAATCATGAATCATGATTCATAAATCATGAATCATGATTCATGAATCATGAATCATGATTCATAAATCATGAATCAAGAATCGAATCATAAATCATGAATTGAATCATAAATCATGAATCATTAAATGAATCATGAATTGAATCATGAATCATGATTCATGAATCACGAATCATGAATCGAATCATGATTCATGAATCGAATCATGATTCATGAATCGAATCATGATTCATGAATCATGAATCATGAATCGAATCATGATTCATGAATCATGAATCATGAATCGAATCATGAATCATGAATCGAATCATAAATCATGAATTGAATCATAAATCATGAATCGAATCATGAATCACGAATCATGAATTGAATCATGAATCATGAATTGAATCATGAATCATGAATTGAATCATGAATCATGAATCATGAATTGAATCATGAATCATGAATCATGAATCAAATCATGATTCATGAATTTAATCATGAATTGATTCATGAATCATGAATTGAATCATGATTTATGAATTATGAATCAAGAATTGAATCATGATTCATGAATAATGAATCATGAATCGAATCATAAATCATGATTTGAATCATGATTCATGAATCATGAATCATGAATCGAATCATAAATCATGAATTGAAACATAAATCATGAATCATTAAATGAATAATGATTCATGAATCATGAATCATTAAATGAATCATGATTCATGAATCATGAATCGTATCATGATTCATGAATCATGAATCATGAATCGAATCATGATTCATGAATCATGAATCATGAATCGAATCATGATTCATGAATCGAATCATAATTCATGAATCATGAATCATGAATTAAATCATGATTCATAAATCATGAATCATGAATCGGATCATGATGCATGAATCGAATCATGATTCATAAATCGAATCATGATTCATGAATCACAAATCATGAATCGAATCATGATTCATGAATCATGAATCGAATCATGTTTCATGAATCATGAATCATGAATTAAATCATGATTCATAAATCATGAATCATGAATCGAATCATGATTCATGAATCGAATCATGATTCATAAATCGAATCATGATTCATGAACCACAAATCATGAATCGAATCATGATTCATGAATCGAATCATGATTCATGAATCATGAATCATGATTCATGAATCATGAATCAAGAATCGAATCATGATTCATAAATCGAATCATGATTCATAAATCGAATCATGATTCATGAATCATGAATCAAGAATCGAATCATGATTCATAAATCGAATCATGATTCATGAATCATGAATCAAGAATTGAATCATGATTCATGAATCATGAATCAAGAATCCAATCATGATTCATAAATCGAATCATGATTCATGAATCATGAATCATGAATCATGAATCATGATTCATGAATCATGAATCAAGAATCGAATCATGATTCATGAATCATGAATCGAATCATAAATCATGAATCGAATCATAAATCATGAATCGAATCATAAATCATGAATCATTAAATGAATCATGAATTGAATCATGAATCATGAATCGAATCACGATTCATGAATCATGAATCATAAATCGAATCATAAATCATGAATTGAATCATGAATCATTAAATGCATCATGAATTGAATCATGAATCATGAATTAAATCATGAATCATGAATTTTATCATGAATCATGAATTGAATCATGAATCATAAATTGAATCATAATTTGAATCATGAATCACGAATCATGAATTGAATCATGAATCATGAATTGAATCATGAATCACGAATCATGAATTGAATCATGAATCATGAATTGAATCATGAATCATGAATTGAATCATGAATCATGAATTATGAATTGAATCATGAATCATGAATCATGAAATGAATCATGAATCATGAATCAAATCATGAATCATGAATTGAATCATGAATCATGAATTATGAATTGAATCATGAATCATGAAATGAATCATGATTCATGAATCATTAATCAAGAATTGAATCATGATTCATGAATCATGAATCAAGAATTGAATCATGATTCATCAATCATGAATCATGAATCGAATCATGATTCATGAATTAAATCATGATTCATTAATCAAATCATGATTCATGAATCATGATTCATGAATTAAATAATGATTCATTAATCAAATCACGATTCATGAATCATGAATCATGAATCGAATCATGAATCATGAATCGAATCATAAATCATGAATCGAATCATAAATCATGAATCATGAATCGAATCATGATTCGTGAATCATGAATCGAATCATGTTTCATGAATCATGAATCATGAATTAAATCATGATTCATAAATCATGAATCATGAATCGAATCATGATTCATGAATCGAATCATGATTCATAAATCGAATCATGATTCATGAACCACAAATCATGAATCGAATCATGATTCATGAATCGAATCATGATTCATGAATCATGAATCATGATTCATGAATCATGAATCATGATTCATGAATCATGAATCAAGAATCGAATCATGATTCATAAATCGAATCATGATTCATAAATCGAATCATGATTCATGAATCATGAATCAAGAATCGAATCATGATTCATAAATCGAATCATGATTCATGAATCATGAATCAAGAATTGAATCATGATTCATGAATCATGAATCAAGAATCCAATCATGATTCATAAATCGAATCATGATTCATGAATCATGAATCATGAATCATGAATCATGATTCATGAATCATGAATCAAGAATCGAATCATGATTCATGAATCATGAATCGAATCATAAATCATGAATCGAATCATAAATCATGAATCGAATCATAAATCATGAATCATTAAATGAATCATGAATTGAATCATGAATCATGATTCATGAATCATGAATCATGAATCGAATCACGATTCATGAATCATGAATCATAAATCGAATCATAAATCATGAATTGAATCATGAATCATTAAATGCATCATGAATTGAATCATGAATCATGAATTAAATCATGAATCATGAATTTTATCATGAATCATGAATTGAATCATGAATCATAAATTGAATCATGAATTGAATCATGAATCACGAATCATGAATTGAATCATGAATCATGAATTGAATCATGAATCACGAATCATGAATTGAATCATGAATCATGAATTGAATCATGAATCATGAATTGAATCATGAATAATGAATTATGAATTGAATCATGAATCATGAATCATGAAATGAATCATGAATCATGAATCAAATCATGAATCATGAATTGAATCATGAATCATGAATTATGAATTGAATCATGAATCATGAATCATGAAATGAATCATGATTCATGAATCATGAATCAAGAATTGAATCATGATTCATGAATCATGAATCAAGAATTGAATCATGATTCATCAATCATGAATCATGAATCGAATCATGATTCATGAATTAAATCATGATTCATTAATCAAATCATGATTCATGAATCATGATTCATGAATTAAATAATGATTCATTAATCAAATCACGATTCATGAATCATGAATCATGAATCGAATCATGAATCATGAATCGAATCATAAATCATGAATCGAATCATAAATCATGAATCATGAATCGAATCATGATTCGTGAATCATGAATCGAATCATGTTTCATGAATCATGAATCATGAATTAAATCATGATTCATAAATCATGAATCATGAATCGAATCATGATTCATGAATCGAATCATGATTCATAAATCGAATCATGATTCATGAACCACAAATCATGAATCGAATCATGATTCATGAATCGAATCATGATTCATGAATCATGAATCATGATTCATGAATCATGAATCAAGAATCGAATCATGATTCATAAATCGAATCATGATTCATAAATCGAATCATGATTCATGAATCATGAATCAAGAATCGAATCATGATTCATAAATCGAATCATGATTCATGAATCATGAATCAAGAATTGAATCATGATTCATGAATCATGAATCAAGAATCCAATCATGATTCATAAATCGAATCATGATTCATGAATCATGAATCATGAATCATGAATCATGATTCATGAATCATGAATCAAGAATCGAATCATGATTCATGAATCATGAATCGAATCATAAATCATGAATCGAATCATAAATCATGAATCGAATCATAAATCATGAATCATTAAATGAATCATGAATTGAATCATGAATCATGATTCATGAATCATGAATCATGAATCGAATCACGATTCATGAATCATGAATCATAAATCGAATCATAAATCATGAATTGAATCATGAATCATTAAATGCATCATGAATTGAATCATGAATCATGAATTAAATCATGAATCATGAATTTTATCATGAATCATGAATTGAATCATGAATCATAAATTGAATCATGAATTGAATCATGAATCACGAATCATGAATTGAATCATGAATCATGAATTGAATCATGAATCACGAATCATGAATTGAATCATGAATCATGAATTGAATCATGAATCATGAATTGAATCATGAATCATGAATTATGAATTGAATCATGAATCATGAATCATGAATTGAATCATGAATCATGAATCAAATCATGAATCATGAATTGAATCATGAATCATGAATTATGAATTGAATCATGAATCATGAATCATGAAATGAATCATGATTCATGAATCATGAATCAAGAATTGAATCATGATTCATGAATCATGAATCAAGAATTGAATCATGATTCATCAATCATGAATCATGAATCGAATCATGATTCATGAATTAAATCATGATTCATTAATCAAATCATGATTCATGAATCATGATTCATGAATTAAATAATGATTCATTAATCAAATCACGATTCATGAATCATGATTCATGAATCATGAATCATGAATCGAATCATGAATCTTGAATCATGAATTGAATCATGATTTATGAATCATGAATCGAATCATGAATTATGAATCATGAATCATGAATCAAATCATGATTCATGAATCATGAATCATGAATCGAATCATGAATCATGAATCGAATCATAAATCATGAATCGAATCATAAATCATGAATCATGAATCGAATCATGATTCGTGAATCATGAATCATGAATCGAATCATAAATCATGAATCATGAATCGAATCATGATTCGTGAATCATGAATCATGAATCGAATCATGATTCATGAATCATGAATAATGAATCGAATCATGAATCATGAATCATGAATCATGAATCGAATCATGATTCATGAATCATGAATCATGAATCGAATCATGATTCATGAATCGAATCATGATTCATGAATCGAATCATGATTCATGAATCACGAATCATGAATCGAATCATGATTCATGAATCAAATCATGATTCATGAATCACGAATCATGGATCGAATCATGAATCATGAATTGAATCATGATTCATAAATCATGAATCATGAATCGAATCATGATTCATGAATCGAATCATGATTCATAAATCGAATCATGATTCATAAATCACAAATCATGTATCGAATCATGATTCATAAATCACAAATCATGAATCGAATCATGATTCATGAATCGAATCATGATTCATGAATCATGAATCATGAATCGAATCATGATTCATGAATCGAATCATGATTCATGAATCACGATTCATGAATCGAATCATGATTCATGAATCGAATCATGATTCATGAATCATGAATCATGAATCGAATCATGATTCATGAATCAAATCATGATTCATGAATCATGAATCATGAATCGAATCATGATTCATGAATCATGAATCGAATCATGATTCATGAATCGAATCATGATTCATGAATCACGATTCATGAATCGAATCATGATTCATGAATCGAATCATGATTCATGAATCATAAATCATGAATCGAATCATGATTCATGAATCGAATCATGATTCATGAATCATGATTCATGAATCGAATCATGATTCATGAATCATGAATCATGAATCGAATCATAAATCATGAATTGAATCATGAATCATTAAATGCATCATGAATTGAATCATGAATCATGAATTAAATCATGAATCATGAATTTTATCATGAATCATGAATTGAATCATGACTCATGAATCATAATTCATGAAATGAATCATAAATTGAATAATGTATCATGAATCATGAATTGAATCATGAATCATGAATTGAATCATGAATTGAATCATGAATCACGAATCATGAATTGAATCATGAATCATGAATTGAATCATGAATCATGAATTGAATCATGAATCATGAATTATGAATTGAATCATGAATCATGAAATGAATCATGAATCATGAATCGAATCATGATTCATGAATCATGAATCAAGAATTGAATCATGATTCATGAATCATGAATCATGAATCGAATCATGATTCATGAATCATGAATCATGAATCCAATCATGATTCATGAATCATGATTCATGAATTAAATCATGATTCATTAATCAAATCATGATTCATGAATCATGAATCATGAATCGAATCATGATTCATGAATCATGAATCATGATTCGAATCATGAATCATGAATCGAATCATAAATCATGAATTGAATCATAAATCATGAATCATTAAATGAATCATGATTCATGAATCATGAATCATGAATCATGAATCATGAATCGAATCATGATTCATGAATCATGAATCATGAATCGAATCATGATTCATGAATCGAATCATGATTCATGAATCATGATTCATGAATCATGAATCATGATTCATGAATCATGAATCAAGAATCGAATCATGATTCATAAATCGAATCATGATTCATAAATCGAATCATGATTCATGAATCATGAATCAAGAATCGAATCATGATTCATAAATCGAATCATGATTCATGAATCATGAATCAAGAATTGAATCATGATTCATGAATCATGAATCAAGAATCCAATCATGATTCATAAATCGAATCATGATTCATGAATCATGAATCATGAATCATGAATCATGATTCATGAATCATGAATCAAGAATCGAATCATGATTCATGAATCATGAATCGAATCATAAATCATGAATCGAATCATAAATCATGAATCATTAAATGAATCATGAATTTAATCATGAATCATGATTCATGAATCATGAATCATGAATCGAATCACGATTCATGAATCATGAATCATAAATCGAATCATAAATCATGAATTGAATCATGAATCATTAAATGCATCATGAATTGAATCATGAATCATGAATTAAATCATGAATCATGAATTTTATCATGAATCATGAATTGAATCATGAATCATGAATCATAATTCATGAAATGAATCATAAATTGAATCATGTATCATGAATCATGAATTGAATCATGAATCATAAATTGAATCATGAATTGAATCATGAATCACGAATCATGAATTGAATCATGAATCATGAATTGAATCATAAATCACGAATCATGAATTGAATCATGAATCATGAATTGAATCATGAATCATGAATTGAATCATGAATCATGAATTATGAATTGAATCATGAATCATGAATCATGAAATGAATCATGAATCATGAATCAAATCATGAATCATGAATTGAATCATGAATCATGAATTATGAATTGAATCATGAATCATGAATCATGAAATGAATCATGATTCATGAATCATGAATCAAGAATTGAATCATGATTCATGAATCATGAATCAAGAATTGAATCATGATTCATCAATCATGAATCATGAATCGAATCATGATTCATGAATTAAATCATGATTCATTAATCAAATCATGATTCATGAATCATGATTCATGAATTAAATAATGATTCATTAATCAAATCACGATTCATGAATCATGATTCATGAATCATGAATCATGAATCGAATCATGAATCTTGAATCATGAATTGAATCATGATTTATGAATCATGAATCGAATCATGAATTATGAATCATGAATCATGAATCAAATCATGATTCATGAATCATGAATCATGAATCGAATCATGAATCATGAATCGAATCATAAATCATGAATCGAATCATAAATCATGAATCATGAATCGAATCATGATTCGTGAATCATGAATCATGAATCGAATCATGATTCATGAATCATGAATAATGAATCGAATCATGAATCATGAATCATGAATCATGAATCGAATCATGTTTCATGAATCATGAATCATGAATCGAATCATGATTCATGAATCGAATCATGATTCATGAATCGAATCATGATTCATGAATCACGAATCATGGATCGAATCATGATTCATGAATCAAATCATGATTCATGAATCACGAATCATGGATCGAATCATGAATCATGAATTGAATCATGATTCATAAATCATGAATCATGAATCGAATCATGATTCATGAATCGAATCATGATTCATAAATCGAATCATGATTCATAAATCACAAATCATGTATCGAATCATGATTCATAAATCACAAATCATGAATCGAATCATGATTCATGAATCACGATTCATGAATCGAATCATGATTCATGAATCGAATCATGATTCATGAATCATGAATCATGAATCGAATCATGATTCATGAATCAAATCATGATTCATGAATCATGAATCATGAATCGAATCATGATTCATGAATCATGAATCATGAATCGAATCATAAATCATGAATTGAATCATAAATCATGAATCATTAAATGAATCATGATTCATGAATCATGAATCATGAATCGAATTATGATTCATGAATCATGAATCATGAATCGAATTATGATTCATGAATCATGAATCATGAATCAAATCATGATTCATGAATCATGAATCATGAATCGAATCATGATTCATGAATCGAATCATGATTCATGAATCACGATTCATGAATCGAATCATGATTCATGAATCGAATCATGATTCATGAATCATAAATCATGAATCGAATCATGATTCATGAATCGAATCATGATTCATGAATCATAAATCATGAATCATGATTCATGAATCGAATCATGATTCATGAATCATGATTCATGAATCGAATCATGATTCATGAATCATGAATCATGAATCGAATCATAAATCATGAATTAAAACATAAATCATGAATCATTAAATGAATCATGATTCATGAATCATGAATCATTAAATGAATCATTAAATGAATCATGAATCATGAATCGAATCATGATTTATGAATCATGAATCATGAATCGAATCATGATTCATGAATCGAATCATGATTCATGATTCATGAATTATGAATTGAATCATGATTCATGAATCATGAATCATGATTCATGATTCATGAATTATGAATTGAATCATGATTCATGAATCATGAATCATGAATTGAATCATGATTCATAAATCATGAATCATGAATCGAATCATGATTCATGAATCAAATCATGATTCATGAATCATGAATCATGAATCGAATCATAAATCATGAATTGAATCATGAATCATTAAATGCATCATGAATTGAATCATGAATCATGAATTAAATCATGAATCATGAATTTTATCATGAATCATGAATTGAATCATGACTCATGAATCATAATTCATGAAATGAATCATAAATTGAATCATGTATCATGAATCATGAATTGAATCATGAATCATGAATTGAATCATGAATTGAATCATGAATCAAGAATCATGAATTGAATCATGAATCATGAATTGAATCATGAATCATGAATTATGAATTGAATCATGAATCATGAAATGAATCATGAATCATGAATCGAATCATGATTCATGAATCATGAATCAAGAATTGAATCATGATGCATGAATCATGAATCGAATAATGATTCATGAATCATGAATCATGAATCCAATCATGATTCATGAATCATGATTCATGAATTAAATCATGATTCATGAATCATGAATCATGAATCGAATCATGAATCATGAATCGAATCATAAATCATGAATTGAATCATAAATCATGAATCATTAAATGAATCATGATTCATGAATCATGATTCATGAATCATGAATCATGAATCGAATCATGATTCATGAATCATGAATCGAATCATGATTCATGAATCATGAATCTCATGATTCATGAATCATGAATCATGAATCGAATCATGATTCATGAATCGAATCATGATTCATGAATCATGAATCATGAACCGAATCATGATTCATGAATCACGAATCATGAATCGAATCATGATTCATGAATCGAATTATGATTCATGAATCTTGAATCATGATTCATGAATCATGAATCGAATCATAAATCATGAATTGAATCATAAATCATGAATCATTAAATGAATCATGATTCATGAATTATGAATCATTAATCGAATCATGATTCATGAATCATGAATCATGAATCGAATCATGATTCATGAATCATGAATCATGAATCGAATCATAAATCATGAATCATTAAATGAATCATGATTCATGAATTATGAATCATTAATCGAATCATGATTCATGAATCATGAATCATGAATCGAATCATGATTCATGAATCATGAATCATGAATCGAATCATGATTCATGAATCTTGAATCATGAATCGAATCATGATTCATTAATCATGAATCATGAATCGAATCATGATTCATGAATCGAATCATGATTTATGAATCACGAATCATGAATCGAATCATGATTCATGAATCGAATCATGATTCATGAATAATGAATCATGAATCGAATCATGATTCATGAATCATGGATCATGAATCGAATCATGATTCATGAATCATGAATCGAATCATGATTCATGAATCATAAATCATGAATTGAAACATAAATCATGAATCATTAAATGAATAATGATTCATGAATCATGAATCATTAAATGAATCATGAATCGGATCATGATTCATGAATCGAATCATGATTCATAAATCGAATCATGATTCATGAATCACAAATCATAAATCAAATCATGATTCATGAATCGAATCATGATTCATGAATCATGAATCAAGAATCGAATCATGATTCATAAATCGAATCATGATTCATGAATCATGAATCGAATCATGTTTCATGAATCATGAATCATGAATTAAATCATGATTCATAAATCATGAATCATGAATCGAATCATGATTCATGAATCGAATCATGATTCATAAATCGAATCATGATTCATGAATCACAAATCATGAATCGAATCATGATTCATGAATCGAATCATGATTCATGAATCATGAATCATGATTCATGAATCATGAATCAAGAATCGAATCATGATTCATAAATCGAATCATGATTCATGAATCATGAATCAAGAATTGAATCATGATTCATAAATCGAATCATGATTCATGAATCATGAATCAAGAATCGAATCATGATTCATAAATCGAATCATGATTCATGAATCACGAATCATGAATCGAATCATGATTCATGAATCACGAATCATGAATCGAATCATGATTCATGAATCGAATCATGATTCATGAATCACGAATCATGAATCGAATCATGATTCATGAATCGAATCATGATTCATGAATCGAATCATGATTCATGAATCATGAATCATGAATCGAATCATGATTCATGAATCATGAATCATGAATCGAATCATGATTCATAAATCGAATCATGATTCATGAATCATGAATCAAGAATCGAATCATGATTCATAAATCGAATCATGATTCATGAATCATGAATCAAGAATCGAATCATGATTCATAAATTGAATCATGATTAATGAATCATGAATCATGATTCATAAATCATGAATCAAGAATCGAATCATAAATCATGAATTGAATCATAAATCATGAATCATTAAATGAATCATGAATTGAATCATGAATCATGATTCATGAATCACGAATCATGAATCGAATCATGATTCATGAATCGAATCATGATTCATGAATCGAATCATGATTCATGAATCATGAATCATGAATCGAATCATGATTCATGAATCATGAATCATGAATCGAATCATGATTCATGAATCATGAATCATGAATCGAATCATAAATCATGAATTGAAACATAAATCATGAATCATTAAATGAATAATGATTCATGAATCATGAATCATTAAATGAATCATGATTCATGAATCATGAATCATGAATCGTATCATGATTCATGAATCATGAATCATGAATCGAATCATGATTCATGAATCATGAATCATGAATCGAATCATGATTCATGAATCGAATCATAATTCATGAATCATGAATCATGAATTAAATCATGATTCATAAATCATGAATCATGAATCGGATCATGATGCATGAATCGAATCATGATTCATAAATCGAATCATGATTCATGAATCACAAATCATGAATCGAATCATGATTCATGAATCGAATCATGATTCATGAATCATGAATCATGATTCATGAATCATGAATCAAGAATCGAATCATGATTCATAAATCGAATCATGATTCATGAATCATGAATCGAATCATGTTTCATGAATCATGAATCATGAATTAAATCATGATTCATAAATCATGAATCATGAATCGAATCATGATTCATGAATCGAATCATGATTCATAAATCGAATCATGATTCATGAACCACAAATCATGAATCGAATCATGATTCATGAACCACAAATCATGAATCGAATCATGATTCATGAATCATGAATCAAGAATCGAATCATGATTCATAAATCGAATCATGATTCATAAATCGAATCATGATTCATGAATCATGAATCAAGAATCGAATCATGATTCATAAATCGAATCATGATTCATGAATCATGAATCAAGAATCGAATCATGATTCATGAATCATGAATCAAGAATCGAATCATGATTCATAAATTGAATCATGATTCATGAATCATGAATTATGATTCATGAATCATGAATCAAGAATCGAATCATGATTCATGAATCATGAATCGAATCATAAATCATGAATTGAATCATAAATCATGAATCATTAAATGAATCATGAATTGAATCATGAATCATGATTCATGAATCATGAATCATGAATCGAATCATGATTCATGAATCATGAATCAAAAATCGAATCATGATTCATAAATCGAATCATGATTCATGAATCATGAATCATGATTCATGAATCATGAATCAAGAATCGAATCATGATTCATGAATCATGAATCGAATCATAAATCATGAATCGAATCATAAATCATGAATCATTAAATGAATCATGAATTGAATCATGAATCATGATTCATGAATCATGAATCATGAATCGAATCACGATTCATGAATCATGAATCATAAATCGAATCATAAATCATGAATTGAATCATGAATCATTAAATGCATCATGAATTGAATCATGAATCATGAATTAAATCATGAATCATGAATTTTATCATGAATCATGAATTGAATCATGAATCATGAATCATAATTCATGAAATGAATCATAAATTGAATCATGTATCATGAATCATGAATTGAATCATGAATCATAAATTGAATCATGAATTGAATCATGAATCACGAATCATGAATTGAATCATGAATCATGAATTGAATCATGAATCACGAATCATGAATTGAATCATGAATCATGAATTGAATCATGAATCATGAATTGAATCATGAATCATGAATTATGAATTGAATCATGAATCATGAATCATGAAATGAATCATGAATCATGAATCAAATCATGATTCATGAATTGAATCATGAATCAAGAATTGAATCATGATTCATGAATCATGAATCAAGAATTGAATCATGATTCATCAATCATGAATCATGAATCGAATCATGATTCATGAATTAAATCATGATTCATTAATCAAATCATGATTCATGAATCATGATTCATGAATTAAATAATGATTCATTAATCAAATCACGATTCATGAATCATGATTCATGAATCATGAATCATGAATCGAATCATGAATCTTGAATCATGAATTATGAATCATGAATCATGAATCAAATCATGATTCATGAATCATGAATCATGAATCGAATCAAATCATGATTCATGAATCATGAATCATGAATCGAATCATGAATCATGAATCGAATCATAAATCATGAATCGAATCATAAATCATGAATCATGAATCGAATCATGATTCGTGAATCATGAATCATGAATCGAATCATGATTCATGAATCATGAATAATGAATCGAATCATGAATCATGAATCATGAATCATGAATCGAATCATGATTCATGAATCATGAATCATGAATCGAATCATGATTCATGAATCGAATCATGATTCATGAATCATAAATCATGAATCGAATCATGATTCATGAATCGAATCATGATTCATGAATCATGATTCATGAATCATGATTCATGAATCGAATCATGATTCATGAATCATGAATCATGAATCGAATGATAAATCATGAATTAAAACATAAATCATGAATCATTAAATGAATCATGATTCATGAATCATGAATCATTAAATGAATCATTAAATGAATCATGAATCATGAATCGAATCATGATTTATGAATCATGAATCATGAATCGAATCATGATTCATTAATCGAATCATGATTCATGATTCATGAATTATGAATTGAATCATGATTCATGAATCATGAATCATGATTCATGATTCATGAATTATGAATTGAATCATGATTCATGAATCATGAATCATGATTCATGATTCATGAATTATGAATTGAATCATGATTCATGAATCATGAATCATGAATTGAATCATGATTCATAAATCATGAATCATGAATCGAATCATGATTCATGAATCAAATCATGATTCATGAATCATGAATCATGAATCGAATCATAAATCATGAATTGAATCATGAATCATTAAATGCATCATGAATTGAATCATGAATCATGAATTAAATCATGAATCATGAATTTTATCATGAATCATGAATTGAATCATGACTCATGAATCATAATTCATGAAATGAATCATAAATTGAATCATGTATCATGAATCATGAATTGAATCATGAATCATGAATTGAATCATGAATTGAATCATGAATCACGAATCATGAATTGAATCATGAATCATGAATTGAATCATGAATCATGAATTATGAATTGAATCATGAATCATGAAATGAATCATAAATCATGAATCGAATCATGATTCATGAATCATGAAACAAGAATTGAATCATGATTCATGAATCATGAATCATGAATCGAATAATGATTCATGAATCATGAATCTTGAATCCAATCATGATTCATGAATCATGATTCATGAATTAAATCATGATTCATTAATCAAATCATGATTCATGAATCATGATTCATGAATCATGAATTATGAATCGAATCATGATTCATGAATCATGAATCATGAATCCAATCATGATTCATGAATCATGATTCATGAATTAAATCATGATTCATTAATCAAATCATGATTCATGAATCATGATTCATGAATCATGAATTATGAATCGAATCATGATTCATGAATCATGAATCGAATCATGATTCATGAATCGAATCATGATTCATGAATCATGAATCTCATGATTCATGAATCATGAATCATGAATCGAATCATGATTCATGAATCAAATCATGATTCATGAATCACGAATCATGGATCGAATCATGATTCATGAATCGAATCATGATTCATGAATCACGAATCATGGATCGAATCATGAATCATGAATCGAATCATGATTCATGAATCAATGATCGAATCATGATTCATGAATCATGAATCATGAATCCAATCATGATTTATGAATCATGAATCGAATCACGAATCATGAATCGAATCATGATTCATAAATCATGAATCATGAATCGAATCATGATTCATAAATCGAATCATGATTCATGAATCACGAATCATGAATCGAATCATGATTCATGAATCGAATCATGATTCATGAATCGAATCATGATTCATGAATCATAAATCATGAATCGAATCATGATTCATGAATCATGAATCATGAATCGAATCATAAATCATGAATTAAAACATAAATCATGAATCATTAAATGAATCATGATTCATGAATCATGAATCATTAAATGAATCATTAAATGAATCATGAATCATGAATTGAATCATGATTTATGAATCATGAATCATGAATCGAATCATGATTCATGAATCGAATCATGATTCATGAATCATGATTCATGATTCATGAATCGAATCATGATTCATGAATCATGAATCATGATTCATGATTCATGAATCATGAATTGAATCATGATTCATGAATCATGAATCATGAATTGAATCATGATTCATAAATCATGAATCATGAATCGAATCATGATTCATGAATCAAATCATGATTCATGAATCATGAATCATGAATCGAATCATAAATCATGAATTGAATCATGAATCATTAAATGCATCATGAATTGAATCATGAATCATGAATTAAATCATGAATCATGAATTTTATCATGAATCATGAATTGAATCATGATTCATGAATCATAATTCATGAAATGAATCATAAATTGAATCATGTATCATGAATCATGAATTGAATCATGAATCATGAATTGAATAATGAATTGAATCATTAATCACGAATCATGAATTGAATCATGAATCATGAATTGAATCATGAATCATGAATTGAATCATGAATCATGAGTTATGAATTGAATCATGAATCATGAAATGAATCATGAATCATGAATCAAATCATGATTCATGAATTGAATCATGATTCATGAATCATGAATCGAATCATGATTCATGAATCATAAATCAAGAATTGAATCATGATTCATGAATCATGAATCATGAATCGAATCATGATTCATGAATCATAAATCATGAATCCAATCATGATTCATGAATCATGATTCATGAATTAAATCATGATTCATTAATCAAATCATGATTCATGAATCATGAATCATGAATCGAATCATGATTCATGAATCATGAATCATGAATCAAATCATGATTCATGAATCATGAATCATGAATCGAATCATGAATCTTGAATCATGAATTGAATCATGATTTATGAATCATAAATCATGAATCGAATCATGAATTATGAATCATGAATCATGAATCAAATCATGATTCATGAATCATGAATCATGAATCATGAATCGAATCATAAATCATGAATTGAATCATAAATCATAAATCATTAAATGAATCATGATTCATGAATCATGATTCATGAATCATGATTCATGAATCATGAATCATGAATCGAATCATGATTCATGAATCATGAATCGAATCATGATTCATGAATCATGAATCGAATCATGATTCATGAATCATGAATCGAAACAAGATTCATGAATCGAATCATGATTCATGAATCATGAATCATGAATCGAATCATGATTCATGAATCGAATCATGATTCATGAATCGAATCACGAATCATGGATCGAATCATGATTTATGAATCGAATCATGATTCATGAATCACGAATCATGGATCGAATCATGAATCAAATCATGATTCATGAATCAATGATCGAATCATGATTCATGAATCATGAATCGAATCATGATTCATGAATCATGAATCATGAATTGAATCATGATTCATAAATCATGAATCATGAATCGAATCATGATTCATGAATCGAATCATGATTCATAAATCGAATCATGATTCATGAATCACAAATCATGAATCGAATCATGATTCATGAATCGAATCATGAGTCATGAATCATGAATCATGATTCATGAATCATGAATCATGATTCATGAATCATGATTCATGAATCATGAATCATGAACCGAATCATGATTCATGAATCATGAATCATGAATCAAGAATCGAATCATGATTCATGAATCATGAATCATGAACCGAATCATGATTCATGAATCATGAATCATGAATCGAATCATGATTCATGAATCATGAATCATGATTTGTGAATCACGAATCATGAATCGAATCACGATTCATGAATCATGAATCGAATCATAAATCATGAATTGAATCAAAAATCATGAATCATTAAATTAATCATGATTCATGAATCATGAATCATGAATCGAATCATGATTCATGAATCATGAATCATGAATCAAATTATGTTTCATGAATCATGAATCATGAATCGAATCATGATTCATGAATCGAATCATGATTCATGAATCACTAATCATGAATCGAATCATGATTCACGAATCGAATCATGATTCATGAATCATGAATCATGAATCGAATCATGATTCATGAATCATGAATCATGAATCATGAATCATGAATCGAATCATAAATCATGAATCATGAATCATGAATCGAATCATGATTCATGAATCATGAATCATGAATCGAATCATGATTCATGAATCATGAATCATGAATCGAATCATGATTCATAAATCGAATCATGATTCATGAATCACGAATCATGAATCGAATCATGATTCATAAATCATGAATCATGAATCGAATCATGATTCATAAATCGAATCATGATTCATGAATCACGAATCATGAATCGAATCATGATTCATGAATCGAATCATGATTCATGAATCGAATCATGATTCATGAATCATAAATCATGAATCGAATCATGATTCATGAATCATGAATCATGAATCGAATCATAAATCATGAATTAAAACATAAATCATGAATCATTAAATGAATCATGATTCATGAATCATGAATCATTAAATGAATCATTAAATGAATCATGAATCATGAATTGAATCATGATTTATGAATCATGAATCATGAATCGAATCATGATTCATGAATCGAATCATGATTCATGAATCATGATTCATGATTCATGAATCGAATCATGATTCATGAATCATGAATCATGATTCATGAATCATGAATCATGATTTGTGAATCACGAATCATGAATCGAATCACGATTCATGAATCATGAATCGAATCATAAATCATGAATTGAATCAAAAATCATGAATCATTAAATTAATCATGATTCATGAATCATGAATCATGAATCGAATCATGATTCATGAATCATGAATCATGAATCAAATTATGTTTCATGAATCATGAATCATGAATCGAATCATGATTCATGAATCGAATCATGATTCATGAATCATGAATCATGAATCGAATCATGATTCATGAATCGAATCATGATTCATGAATCATGATTCATGATTCATGAATCGAATCATGATTCATGAATCATGAATCATGATTCATGATTCATGAATCATGAATTGAATCATGATTCATGAATCATGAATCATGAATTGAATCATGATTCATAAATCATGAATCATGAATCGAATCATGATTCATGAATCAAATCATGATTCATGAATCATGAATCATGAATCGAATCATAAATCATGAATTGAATCATGAATCATTAAATGCATCATGAATTGAATCATGAATCATGAATTAAATCATGAATCATGAATTTTATCATGAATCATGAATTGAATCATGATTCATGAATCATAATTCATGAAATGAATCATAAATTGAATCATGTATCATGAATCATGAATTGAATCATGAATCATGAATTGAATAATGAATTGAATCATTAATCACGAATCATGAATTGAATCATGAATCATGAATTGAATCATGAATCATGAATTGAATCATGAATCATGAGTTATGAATTGAATCATGAATCATGAAATGAATCATGAATCATGAATCAAATCATGATTCATGAATTGAATCATGATTCATGAATCATGAATCGAATCATGATTCATGAATCATAAATCAAGAATTGAATCATGATTCATGAATCATGAATCATGAATCGAATCATGATTCATGAATCATAAATCATGAATCCAATCATGATTCATGAATCATGATTCATGAATTAAATCATGATTCATTAATCAAATCATGATTCATGAATCATGAATCATGAATCGAATCATGATTCATGAATCATGAATCATGAATCAAATCATGATTCATGAATCATGAATCATGAATCGAATCATGAATCTTGAATCATGAATTGAATCATGATTTATGAATCATAAATCATGAATCGAATCATGAATTATGAATCATGAATCATGAATCAAATCATGATTCATGAATCATGAATCATGAATCATGAATCGAATCATAAATCATGAATTGAATCATAAATCATAAATCATTAAATGAATCATGATTCATGAATCATGATTCATGAATCATGATTCATGAATCATGAATCATGAATCGAATCATGATTCATGAATCATGAATCGAATCATGATTCATGAATCATGAATCGAATCATGATTCATGAATCATGAATCGAAACAAGATTCATGAATCGAATCATGATTCATGAATCATGAATCATGAATCGAATCATGATTCATGAATCGAATCATGATTCATGAATCGAATCACGAATCATGGATCGAATCATGATTTATGAATCGAATCATGATTCATGAATCACGAATCATGGATCGAATCATGAATCAAATCATGATTCATGAATCAATGATCGAATCATGATTCATGAATCATGAATCGAATCATGATTCATGAATCATGAATCATGAATTGAATCATGATTCATAAATCATGAATCATGAATCGAATCATGATTCATGAATCGAATCATGATTCATAAATCGAATCATGATTCATGAATCACAAATCATGAATCGAATCATGATTCATGAATCGAATCATGAGTCATGAATCATGAATCATGATTCATGAATCATGAATCATGATTCATGAATCATGATTCATGAATCATGAATCATGAACCGAATCATGATTCATGAATCATGAATCATGAATCAAGAATCGAATCATGATTCATGAATCATGAATCATGAACCGAATCATGATTCATGAATCATGAATCATGAATCGAATCATGATTCATGAATCATGAATCATGATTTGTGAATCACGAATCATGAATCGAATCACGATTCATGAATCATGAATCGAATCATAAATCATGAATTGAATCAAAAATCATGAATCATTAAATTAATCATGATTCATGAATCATGAATCATGAATCGAATCATGATTCATGAATCATGAATCATGAATCAAATTATGTTTCATGAATCATGAATCATGAATCGAATCATGATTCATGAATCGAATCATGATTCATGAATCACTAATCATGAATCGAATCATGATTCACGAATCGAATCATGATTCATGAATCATGAATCATGAATCGAATCATGATTCATGAATCATGAATCATGAATCATGAATCATGAATCGAATCATAAATCATGAATCATGAATCATGAATCGAATCATGATTCATGAATCATGAATCATGAATCGAATCATGATTCATGAATCATGAATCATGAATCGAATCATAAATCATGAATCATGAATCATGAATCGAATCATAAATCATGAATTGAAACATAAATCATGAATCATTAAATGAATCATGATTCATGACTCATGAATCATTAAATGAATCATGATTCATGAATCATGAATCAAATCATAAATCATGAATTGAATCATAAATCATGAATCATTAAATGAATCATGAATTGAATCATGAATCATGATTCATGAATCATGAATCATGAATCGAATCATGATTCATGAATCATGAATCAAGAATCGAATCATGATTCATAAATCGAATCATGATTCATGAATCATGAATCATGATTCATGAATCATGAATCAAGAATCGAATCATGATTCATGAATCATGAATCAAGAATCGAATCATGATTCATGAATCATGAATCGAATCATAAATCATGAATTGAATCATAAATCATGAATCATTAAATGAATCATGAATCGAATCATGATTCATAAATCATGAATCATGAATCGAATCATAAATCATGAATTGAATCATAAATCATGAATCATTAAATGCATCATGAATTGAATCATGAATCATGAATTAAATCATGAATCATGAATTTAATCATGAATCATGAATTGAATCATGAATCATGATTCATGAATCATGAATCATGAATCGAATCATGATTCATGAATCATGAATCATGAATCGAATCATGATTCATGAATCATGAATCATGAATCGAATCATGATTCATGAATCATGAATCATGAATCAAATCATAAATCATGAATTGAATCATAAATCATGAATCATTAAATGCATCATGAATTGAATCATGAATCATGAATTAAATCATGAATCATGAATTTAATCATGAATCATGAATTGAATCATGAATCATGAATCATAATTCATGAAATGAATCATAAATTGAATCATGTATCATGAATCATGAATTGAATCATGAATCATGAATTGAATCATGAATTGAATCATGAATCACGAATCATGAATTGAATCATGAATCATGAATTGAATCATGAATCATGAATTCAATCATGAATCATGAATTATGAATTGAATCATGAATCATGAATCATGAAATGAATCATGAATCATGAATCAAATCATGATTCATGAATTGAATCATGATTCATGAATCATGAATCATGAATCGAATCATGATTCATGAATCATGATTCAAGAATTGAATCATGATTCATGATTCATGAATCATGAATCATGAATCCAATCATGATTCATGAATCATGATTCATGAATTAAATCATGATTCATTAATCAAATCATGATTCATTAATCACGAATCATGGATCGAATCATGATTCATGAATCATGAATCATGATTCATGAATCATGAATCAAGAATCGAATCATGATTCATGAATCATGAATCGAATCATAAATCATGAATTGAATCATATATCATGAATCATTAAATGAATCATGAATTGAATCCTGAATCATGAATCGAATCATGATTCATGAATCATGAATCAAGAATCGAATCATGATTCATAAATCGAATCATGATTCATGAATCATGAATCATGATTCACGAATCATGAATCATGAATCGAATCATGATTCATGAATCGAATCATGATTCATGAATCACTAATCATGAATCAAATCATGATTCACGAATCGAATCATGATTCATGAATCGAATCATGATTCATGAATCATGAATCATGAATCGAATCATAAATCATGAATCATGAATCATGAATCGAATCATGATTCATGAATCATGAATCATGAATCGAATCATGATTCATGAATCATGAATCATGAATCGAATCATAAATCATGAATTGAAACATAAATCATGAATCATTAAATGAATCATGATTCATGAATCATGAATCATTAAATGAATCATGATTCATGAATCATGAATCGAATCATAAATCATGAATTGAATCATAAATCATGAATCATTAAATGAATCATGAATTGAATCATGAATCATGATTCATGAATCATGAATCATGAATCGAATCATGATTCATGAATCATGAATCAAGAATCGAATCATGATTCATAAATCGAATCATGATTCATGAATCGAATAATGATTCATGAATCACTAATCATGAATCGAATCATGATTCACGAATCGAATCATGATTCATGAATCGAATCATGGTTCATGAATCATGAATCATGAATCGAATCATGATTCATGAATCATGAATCATGAATCGAATCATAAATCATGAATCAGGAATCATGAATCGAATCATGATTCATGAATCATGAATCATGAATCGAATCATAAATCATGAATTGAAACATAAATCATGAATCATTAAATGAATCATGATTCATGAATCATGAATCATTAAATGAATCATGATTCATGAATCATGAATCGAATCATAAATCATGAATTGAATCATAAATCATGAATCATTAAATGAATCATGAATTGAATCATGAATCATGATTCATGAATCATGAATCATGAATCGAATCATGATTCATGAATCATGAATCAAGAATCGAATCATGATTCATAAATCGAATCATGATTCATGAATCATGAATCATGATTCATGAATCATGAATCAAGAATCGAATCATGATTCATGAACCATGAATCAAGAATCGAATCATGATTCATGAATCATGAATCGAATCATAAATCATGAATTGAATCATAAATCATGAATCATTAAATGAATCATGAATCGAATCATGATTCATAAATCATGAATCATGAATCGAATCATAAATCATGAATTGAATCATAAATCATGAATTGAATCATAAATCATGAATCATTAAATGCATCATGAATTGAATCATGAATCATGAATTAAATCATGAATCATGAATTTAATCATGAATCATGAATTGAATCATGAATCATGATTCATGAATCATGAATCATGAATCGAATCATGATTCATGAATCATGAATCATGAATCGAATCATGATTCATGAATCATGAATCATGAATCGAATCATGATTCATGAATCATGAATCATGAATCGAATCATAAATCATGAATTGAATCATAAATCATGAATCATTAAATGCATCATGAATTGAATCATGAATCATGAATTAAATCATGAATCATGAATTTAATCATGAATCATGAATTGAATCATGAATCATGAATCATAATTCATGAAATGAATCATAAATTGAATCATGTATCATGAATCATGAATTGAATCATGAATCATGAATTGAATCATGAATTGAATCATGAATCACGAATCATGAATCGAATCATGAATCATGAATTGAATCATGAATCATGAATTGAATCATGAATCATGAATTGAATCATGAATCATGAATTATGAATTGAATCATGAATCATGAATCATGAAATGAATCATGAATCATGAATCAAATCATGATTCATGAATTGAATCATGATTCATGAATCATGAATCATGAATCGAATCATGATTCATGAATCGAATCATGATTCATGAGTCATGAATCAAGAATTGAATCATGATTCATGAATCATGAATAATGAATCGAATCATGATTCATGAATCATGAATCATGAATCCAATCATGATTCATGAATCATGATTCATGAATTAAATCATGATTCATTAATCAAATCATGATTCATTAATCACGAATCATGGATCGAATCATGATTCATGAATCATATCATGATTCATGAATCACGAATCATGGATCGAATCATGAATCATGAATCGAATCATGATTCATGAATCGAATCATGATTCATGAATCATGAATCATGAATTGAATCATGATTCATAAATCATGAATCATGAATCGAATCATGATTCATGAATCGAATCATGATTCATAAATCGAATCATGATTCATGAATCACAAATCATGAATCGAATCATGATTCATGAATCGAATCATGATTCATGAATCATGAATCATGATTCATGAATCATGAATCAAGAATCGAATCATGATTCATGAATCATGAATCGAATCATAAATCATGAATTGAATCATATATCATGAATCATTAAATGAATCATGAATTGAATCATGAATCATGATTCATGAATCATGAATCATGAAGCGAATCATGATTCATGAATCATGAATCATGAAGCGAATCATGATTCATGAATCATGAATCAAGAATCGAATCATGATTCATAAATCGAATCATGATTCATGAAGCATGAATCATGATTCATGAATCATGAATCAAGAATCGAATCATGATTCATGAATCATGAATCAAGAATCGAATCATGATTCATGAATCATGAATCGAATCATAAATCATGAATTGAATCATAAATCATGAATCATTAAATGAATCATGAATTGAATCATGAATCATGATTCATGAATCATGAATCATGAATCGAATCATAAATTATGAATTGAATAATAAATCATGAATCATTAAATGCATCATGAATTGAATCATGAATCATGAATTAAATCATGAATCATGAATTTAATCATGAATCTTGAATTGAATCATGAATCATGATTCATGAATCATGAATCATGAATTGAATCATGATTCATGAATCATGAATCGAATCGTAAATCATGAATTGAATCATAAATCATGAATCATTAAATACATCATGAATTGAATCATGAATTAAATCATGAATCATGAATTAAATCATGAATCATGAATTGAATCATGAATCATGAATCATAATTCATGAAATGAATCATAAATTGAATCATGTATCATGAATCATGAATTGAATCATGAATCATGAATTGAATCATGAATTGAATTATGAATCACGAATCATGAATTGAATCATGAATCATGAATCATGAATTGAATCATGAATCATGAATTATGAATTGAATCATGAATCATGAATCATGAAATGAATCATGAATCATGAACCAAATCATGATTCATGAATTGAATCATGATTCATGAATCATGAATCAAATCATGATTCATGAATTGAATCAATCATTGAATCATGATTCATGAATCATGAATCATGAATCGAATCATGATTCATGAATCATGATTTATGAATCCAATCATGATTCATGAATCATGATTCATGAATTAAATCATGATTCATTAATCAAATCATGATTCATGAATCATGAATCATGAATCGAATCATGATTCATGAATCATGAATCGAATCATGAATCTTGAATCATGAATTGAATCATGATTTATGAATCATGAATCATGAATCAAATCATGAATTATGAATCATGAATCATGAATCATGAATCGAATCATGATTCATGAATTATGAATCATGAATCATGAATCATGAATCGAATCATGATTCATGAATCATGAATCATGAATCGAATCATAAATCATGAATTGAATCATAAATCATGAATCATTAAATGCATCATGAATTGAATCATGAATCATGAATTAAATCATGAATAATGAATTTAATCATGAATCATGAATTTAATCATGAATCATGAATTGAATCATGAATCATGATTCATGAATCATGAATCATGAATCGAATCATGATTCATGAATCATAATTCATGAAATGAATCATAAATTGAATCATGTATCATGAATCATGAATTGAATCATGAATCATGAATTGAATCATAAATTGAATCATGTATCATGAATCATTAATTATATCATGAATCATGAATTGAATCATGAATTAAATCATGAATCACGAATCATGAATTGAATCATGAATCATGAATTGAATCATGAATCATGAATTGAATCATGAATCATGAATTATGAATTGAATCATGAATCATGAATCATGAAATGAATCATGAATCATGAATCAAATCATGATTCATGAATTGAATCATGATTCATGAATCATGAATCGAATCATGATTCATGAATCATGAATCAAGAATTGAATCATGATTAATGAATCATGAATCATGAATCGAATCATGATTCATGAATCATGAATCATGAATCCAATCATGATTCATGAATCATGATTCATGAATTAAATCATGATTCATTAATCAAATCATGATTCATGAATCATGAATCATGAATCGAATCATGATTCATGAATCATGAATCGAATCATGAATTTTGAATCATGAATTGAATCATGATTTATGAATCATGAATCATGAATCGAATCATGAATTATGAATCATGAATCAAGAATCGAATCATGATTCATAAATCGAATCATGATTCATGAATCGAATCATGATTCATGAATCACTAATCATGAATCGAATCATGATTCACGAATCGAATCATGATTCATGAATCGAATCATGATTCATGAATCATGAATCATGAATCGAATCATGATTCATGAATCATGAATCATGAATCGAATCATAAATCATGAATCAGGAATCATGAATCGAATCATGATTCATGAATCATGAATCATGAATCGAATCATAAATCATGAATTGAAACATAAATCATGAATCATTAAATGAATCATGATTCATGAATCATGAATCATTAAATGAATCATGATTCATGAATCATGAATCGAATCATAAATCATGAATTGAATCATAAATCATGAATCATTAAATGAATCATGAATTGAATCATGAATCATGATTCATGAATCATGAATCATGAATCGAATCATGATTCATGAATCATGAATCAAGAATCGAATCATGATTCATAAATCGAATCATGATTCATGAATCATGAATCAAGAATCGAATCATGATTCATAAATCGAATCATGATTCATGAATCATGAATCATGATTCATGAATCATGAATCAAGAATCGAATCATGATTCATAAATCGAATCATGATTCATGAATCATGAATCATGATTCATGAATCATGAATCATGATTCATGAATCATGAATCAAGAATCGAATCATGATTCATGAACCATGAATCAAGAATCGAATCATGATTCATGAATCATGAATCGAATCATAAATCATGAATTGAATCATAAATCATGAATCATTAAATGAATCATGAATCGAATCATGATTCATAAATCATGAATCATGAATCGAATCATAAATCATGAATTGAATCATAAATCATGAATCATTAAATGCATCATGAATTGAATCATGAATCATGAATTAAATCATGAATCATGAATTTAATCATGAATCATGAATTGAATCATGAATCATGATTCATGAATCATGAATCATGAATCGAATCATGATTCATGAATCATGAATCATGAATCGAATCATGATTCATGAATCATGAATCATGAATCGAATCATGATTCATGAATCATGAATCATGAATCGAATCATAAATCATGAATTGAATCATAAATCATGAATCATTAAATGCATCATGAATTGAATCATGAATCATGAATTAAATCATGAATCATGAATTTAATCATGAATCATGAATTGAATCATGAATCATGAATCATAATTCATGAAATGAATCATAAATTGAATCATGTATCATGAATCATGAATTGAATCATGAATCATGAATTGAATCATGAATTGAATCATGAATCACGAATCATGAATCGAATCATGAATCATGAATTGAATCATGAATCATGAATTGAATCATGAATCATGAATTATGAATTGAATCATGAATCATGAATCATGAAATGAATCATGAATCATGAATCAAATCATGATTCATGAATTGAATCATGATTCATGAATCATGAATCATGAATCGAATCATGATTCATGAATCGAATCATGATTCATGAGTCATGAATCAAGAATTGAATCATGATTCATGAATCATGAATCATGAATCGAATCATGATTCATGAATCATGAATCATGAATCCAATCATGATTCATGAATCATGATTCATGAATTAAATCATGATTCATTAATCAAATCATGATTCATTAATCACGAATCATGGATCGAATCATGATTCATGAATCATATCATGATTCATGAATCACGAATCATGGATCGAATCATGAATCATGAATCGAATCATGATTCATGAATCATGAATCGAATCATGATTCATGAATCATGAATCATGAATTGAATCATGATTCATAAATCATGAATCATGAATCGAATCATGATTCATGAATCGAATCATGATTCATAAATCGAATCATGATTCATGAATCACAAATCATGAATCGAATCATGATTCATGAATCGAATCATGATTCATGAATCATGAATCATGATTCATGAATCATGAATCAAGAATCGAATCATGATTCATGAATCATGAATCGAATCATAAATCATGAATTGAATCATATATCATGAATCATTAAATGAATCATGAATTGAATCATGAATCATGATTCATGAATCATGAATCATGATTCATGAATCATGAATCATGATTCATGAATCATGAATCAAGAATCGAATCATGATTCATGAATCATGAATCGAATCATAAATCATGAATTGAATCATATATCATGAATCATTAAATGAATCATGAATTGAATCATAAATCATGAATCATTAAATGAATCATGAATTGAATCATGAATCATGATTCATGAATCATGAATCATGAATCGAATCATAAATTATGAATTGAATAATAAATCATGAATCATTAAATGCATCATGAATTGAATCATGAATCATGAATTAAATCATGAATCATGAATTTAATCATGAATCTTGAATTGAATCATGAATCATGATTCATGAATCATGAATCATGAATTGAATCATGATTCATGAATCATGAATCGAATCGTAAATCATGAATTGAATCATAAATCATGAATCATTAAATGCATCATGAATTGAATCATGAATTAAATCATGAATCATGAATTAAATCATGAATCATGAATTGAATCATGAATCATGAATCATAATTCATGAAATGAATCATAAATTGAATCATGTATCATGAATCATGAATTGAATCATGAATCATGAATTGAATCATGAATTGAATTATGAATCACGAATCATGAATTGAATCATGAATCATGAATTGAATCATGAATCATGAATTATGAATTGAATCATGAATCATGAATCATGAAATGAATCATGAATCATGAACCAAATCATGATTCATGAATTGAATCATGATTCATGAATCATGAATCAAATCATGATTCATGAATTGAATCAATCATTGAATCATGATTCATGAATCATGAATCATGAATTGAATCATGAATCATGAATCATGAATTGAATCATGAATCATGAATTATGAATTGAATCATGAATCATGAATCATGAAATGAATCATGAATCATGAACCAAATCATGATTCATGAATTGAATCATGATTCATGAATCATGAATCAAATCATGATTCATGAATTGAATCAATCATTGAATCATGATTCATGAATCATGAATCATGAATCGAATCATGATTCATGAATCATGATTTATGAATCCAATCATGATTCATGAATCATGATTCATGAATTAAATCATGATTCATTAATCAAATCATGATTCATGAATCATGAATCATGAATCGAATCATGATTCATGAATCATGAATCGAATCATGAATCTTGAATCATGAATTGAATCATGATTTATGAATCTTGAATCATGAATCAAATCATGAATTATGAATCATGAATCATGAATCATGAATCGAATCATGATTCATGAATCATGAATCATGAATCGAATCATAAATCATGAATTGAATCATAAATCATGAATCATTAAATGCATCATGAATTGAATCATGAATCATGAATTAAATCATGAATCATGAATTTAATCATGAATCATGAATTTAATCATGAATCATGAATTGAATCATGAATCATGATTCATGAATCATGAATCATGAATCGAATCATGATTCATGAATCATAATTCATGAAATGAATCATAAATTGAATCATGTATCATGAATCATGAATTGAATCATGAATCATGAATTGAATCATAAATTGAATCATGTATCATGAATCATTAATTGAATCATGAATCATGAATTGAATCATGAATTAAATCATGAATCACGAATCATGAATTGAATCATGAATCATGAATTGAATCATGAATCATGAATTGAATCATGAATCATGAATTATGAATTGAATCATGAATCATGAATCATGAAATGAATCATGAATCATGAATCAAATCATGATTCATGAATTGAATCATGATTCATGAATCATGAATCGAATCATGATTCATGAATCATGAATCAAGAATTGAATCATGATTAATGAATCATGAATCATGAATCGAATCATGATTCATGAATCATGAATCATGAATCCAATCATGATTCATGAATCATGATTCATGAATTAAATCATGATTCATTAATCAAATCATGATTCATGAATCATGAATCATGAATCGAATCATGATTCATGAATCATGAATCGAATCATGAATTTTGAATCATGAATTGAATCATGATTTATGAATCATGAATCATGAATCGAATCATGAATTATGAATCATGAATCATGAATCATGAATCGAATCATGAATCATGAATTTAATCATGAATCATGAATTTAATAATGAATCATGAATTAAATCATGAATCATGATTCATGAATCATGAATCATGAATCGAATCATGATTCATGAATCATGAATCATGAATCGAATCATAAATCATGAATTGAATCATAAATCATGAATCATTAAATGCATCATGAATTGTATCATGAATCATGAATTAAATCATGAATCATGACGTTAATCATGAATCATGAATTGAATCATGAATCATGAATCATAATTCATGAAATGAATCATAAATTGAATCATGTATCATGAATCATGAATTGAATCATGAATCATGAATTGAATCATGAATTGAATCATGAATCACGAATCATGAATTGAATCATGAATCATGAATTGAATCATGAATCATGAATTATGAATTGAATCATGAATCATGAATCATGAAATGAATCATGAATCATGAATCAAATCATGATTCATGAATTGAATCATGATTCATGAATCATGAATCATGAATCGAATCATGATTCATGAATCATGAATCAAGAATTGAATCATGATTAATGAATCATGAATCATGAATCGAATCATGATTCATGAATCATGAATCATGAATCATGAATCCAATCATGATTCATGAATCATGATTCATGAATCATGAATCATGAATCCAATCATGATTCATGAATCATGATTCATGAATTAAATCATGATTCATTAATCAAATCATGATTCATGAATCATGAATCATGAATCGAATCATGATTCATGAATCATGAATCGAATCATGAATTTTGAATCATGAATTGAATCATGATTTATGAATCATGAATCATGAATCGAATCATGAATTATGAATCATGAATCATGAATCGAATCATGATTCATGAATCATGAATCATGAATCGAATCATAAATCATGAATTGAATCATAAATCATGAATTAAATCATGAATCATGAATTGAATCATGAATCATGAATTATGAATTGAATCATGAATTGAATCATGAATCATGAATTGAATCATGAATCAAATCATGATTCATGAATTGAATCATGATTCATGAATCATGAATCGAATCAAGATTAATGAATCATGAATCAAGAATTGAATCATGATTCATGAATCATGAATCATGAATCGAATCATGATTCATGAATCATGAATCATGAATCCAATCATGATTCATGAATCATGATTCATGAATTAAATCATGATTCATGAATTAAATCATGATTCATTAATCAAATCATGATTCATGAATCATGAATCGAATCATGATTCATGAATCATGAATCATGAATCGAATCATGAATCTTGAATCATGAATTGAATCATGATTTATGAATCATGAATCATGAATCGAATCATGAATTATGAATCATGAATCATGAATCAAATCATGATTCATGAATCATGAATCATGAATCGAATCATGAATCATGAATCGAATCATAAATCATGAATTGAATCATAAATCATGAATCATTAAATGAATCATGAGTCATGAATCATGAATCATGAATCGAATCATGATTCATGAATCATGAATCGAATCATGAATCTTGAATCATGAATTGAATCATGATTTATGAATCATGAATCATGAATCGAATCATGAATTATGAATCATGAATCATGAATCGAATCATGATTCATGAATCATGAATCATGAATCGAATCATGATTCATGAATCGAATCATGATTTATGAATCACGAATCATGGATCGATTCATGATTCATGAATCGAATCATGATTCATGAATCACGAATCATGGATCGAATCATGAATCATGAATCGAATCATGATTCATGAATCATGAATCGAATCATGATTCATGAATCATGAATCGAATCATGATTCATGAATCATGAATCATGAATTGAATCATGATTCATAAATCATGAATCATGAATCGAATCATGATTCATGAATCGAATCATGATTCATAAATCGAATCATGATTCATGAATCACAAATCATGAATCGAATCATGATTCATGAATCGAATCATGATTCATGAATCATGAATCATGATTCATGAATCATGAATCAAGAATCGAGTCATGATTCATAAATCGAATCATGATTCATGAATCATGAATCATGATTCATGAATCATGAATCAAGAATCGAATCATGATTCATAAATCGAATCATGATTCATGAATCATGAATCATGATTCATGAATCATGAATCAAGAATCGAATCATGATTCATGAATCATGAATCAAGAATCGAATCATGATTCATGAATCATGAATCAAGAATCGAATCATGATTCATGAATCATGAATCGAATCATAAATCATGAATTGAATCATAAATCATGAATCATTAAATGAATCATGAATTGAATCATGAATCATGATTCATGAATCATGAATCATGAATCGAATCATGATTCATGAATCATGAATCAAGAATCGAATCATGATTCATAAATCGAATCATGACTCATGAATCATGATTCATGAATCATGAATCAAGAATCGAATCATGATTCATGAATCATGAATCGAATCATAAATCATGAATTGAATCATAAATCATGAATCATTAAATGAATTATGAATTGAATCATGAATCATGATTCATGATTCATGAATCATGAATCATGAATCGAATCATAAATCATGAATTGAATCATAAATCATGAATCATGAATTAAATCATGAATTGAATCATGAATCATGAATTAAATCATAAATCATGAATTTAATCATGAATCATGAATTGAATCATGAATCATGATTCATAAATCATGAATTGAATCATAAATCATGAATCATGAATCATGAATCATGAATCGAATCATAAATCATGAATTGAATCATAAATCATGAATCATTAAATGCATCATGAATTGAATCATGAATCATGAATTAAATCATGAATCATGAATTTAATCATGAATTGAATCATGAATCATGAATCATAATTCATGAAATGAATCATAAATTGAATCATGTATCATTAATCATGAATTGAATCATGAATCATGAATTAAATCATGAATTGAATCATGAATCATGAATTGAATCATGAATCATGAATTATGAATTGAATCATTAATCATGAATCATGAAATGAATCATGAATCATGAATTGAATCATGATTCATGAATCATGAATCATGAATCGAATCATGATTCATGAATCATGAATCAAGAATTGAATCATGATTAATGAATCATGAATCATGAATCGAATCATGATTCATGAATCATGAATCATGAATCCAATCATGATTCATGAATCATGATTCATGAATTAAATCATGATTCATTAATCAAATCATGATTCATGAATCATGAATCCAATCATGATTCATGAATCATGAATCAAATCATGAATTTTGAATCATGAATTGAATCATGATTTATGAATCATGAATCATGAATCGAATCATGAATTATGAATCATGAGTCATGAATCATGAATCGAATCATGATTCATGAATCATGAATCATGAATCGAATCATAAATCATGAATTGAATCATAAATCACGAATCATTAAATGCATCATGAATTGAATCATTAATCATGAATTAAATCATGAATCATGAATTTAATCATGAATCATGAATTTAATCATGAATCATGAATCGAATCATGAATCATGATTCATGAATCATGAATCATGAATCGAATCATGATTCATGAATCATGAATCATGAATCGAATCATAAATCATGAATTGAATCATAAATCATGAATCGAATCATAAATCATGAATTGAATCATGAATCATGAATTAAATCATGAATCATGAATTTAATCATGAATCATGAATTGAATCATGAATCATGAATCATAATTCATGAAATGAATCATGAAT
The DNA here is from genome assembly GCA_036250195.1 of Mixophyes australis. Taxonomy (NCBI): domain Eukaryota; kingdom Metazoa; phylum Chordata; class Amphibia; order Anura; family Limnodynastidae; genus Mixophyes; species Mixophyes australis. The sequence continues at coordinate 844,602 of JAVHZZ010000023.1, read as the reverse complement.
TGAATCATGAATCATGAATTAAATCATGAATCACGAATCATGAATTGAATCATGAATCATGAATTGAATCATGAATCATGAATTGAATCATGAATCACGAATTATGAATTGAATCATGAATCATGAATCATGACATGAATCATGAATCATGAATCAAATCATGATTCATGAATTGAATCATGATTCATGTATCATGAATCGAATCATGATTCATGAATCATGAATCAAGAATTGAATCATGATTCATGAATCATGAATCATGAATCAAATCATGATTCATGAATCATGAATCATGAATCCAATCATGATTCATGAATCATGATTCATGAATTAAATCATGATTCATTAATCAAATCATGATTCATGAATCTTGAATCATAAATCGAATCATGATTCATGAATCATGAATCATGAATCGAATCATGAATCTTGAATCATGAATTGAATCATGATTTATGAATCATGAATCATGAATCGAATCATGAATTATGAATCATGAATCATGAATCAAATCATGATTCATGAATCATGAATCATGAGTCGAATCATGAATCATGAATCGAATAATAAATCATGAATTGAATCATAAATCATGAATCATTAAATGAATCATGATTCATGAATCATGAATCATGAATCGAATCATGATTCATGAATCATGAATCATGAATCGAATCATGATTCATGAATCGAATCATGATTCATGAATCACGAATCATGGATCGAATCATGATTCATGAATCGAATCATGATTCATGAATCACGAATCATGGATCGAATCATGAATCATGAATCGAATCATGATTCATGAATCATGAATCGAATCATGATTCATGAATCATGAATCATGAATTGAATCATGATTCATGAATCATGAATCGAATCATGAATTGAATCATGATTCATGAATCATGAATCGAATCATGAATCATGAATCGAATCATGATTCATAAATCGAATCATGATTCATGAATCACAAATCATGATTCATGAATCATGAATCAAGAATCGAATCATGATTCATAAATCATGAATCATGATTCATGAATCATGAATCATGATTCATGAATCATGAATCAAGAATCGAATCATGATTCATAAATCGAATCATGATTCATGAATCATGAATCATGATTCATGAATCATGAATCAAGAATCGAATCATGATTCATGAATCATGAATCAAGAATCGAATCATGATTCATCAATCATGAATCAAGAATCGAATCATGATTCATCAATCATGAATCGAATCATAAATCATGAATTGAATCATAAATCATGAATCATTAAATGAATCATGAATTGAATCATGAATCATGATTCATGAATCATGAATCATGAATCGAATCATGATTCATGAATCATGAATCATGAATCGAATCATGATTCATGAATCATGAATCAAGAATCGAATCATGATTCATAAATCGAATCATGATTCATGAATCATGAATCATGAATCAAGAATCGAATCATGATTCATGAATCATGAATCGAATCATAAATCATGATTTGAATCATAAATCATGAATCATTAAATGAATCATGAATTGAATCATGAATCATGAATTAAATCATGAATCATGAATTTAATCATGAATCATGAATCATGAATCATGAATCATGAATCGAATCATGAATCATGAATTAAATCATAAATCATGAATTGAATCATAAATCATGAATCATGAATCATGAATCGAATCATAAATCATGAATTGAATCATAAATCATGAATCATTAAATGCATCATGAATTGAATCATGAATCATGAATTAAATCATGAATCATGAATTGAATCATGAATCATGAATTTAATCATGAATCATGAATCATAATTCATGAAATGAATCATAAATTGAATCATCTATCATGAATCATGAATTGAATCATGAATCATGAATTAAATCATGAATTGAATCATGAATCACGAATCATGAAATGAATCATGAATCATGAATTGAATCATGAATCATGAATTATGAATTGAATCATGAATCATGAATCATGAAATGGATCATGAATCATGAATCAAATCATGATTCATGAATCGAATCATGATTCATGAATTGAATCATGATTCATGAATCATAAATCATGAATTGAATCATGAATCATGAATTGAATCATGAATCATGAATTATGAATTGAATCATGAATCATGAATCATGAAATGGATCATGAATCATGAATCAAATCATGATTCATGAATCGAATCATGATTCATGAATTGAATCATGATTCATGAATCATAAATCATGAATCGAATCATGATTCATGAATCATGAATCAAGAGTTGAATCATGATTCATGAATCATGAATCATGAATCGAATCATGATTCATGAATCATGAATCATGAATCGAATCATGATTCATGAATCATGAATCATGAATCGAATCATGAATCTTGAATCATGAATTGAATCATGATTTATGAATCATGAATCATGAATCGAATCATGAATTATGAATCATGAATAATGAATCGAATCATGATTCATGAATCATGAATCATGAATCGAATCATGAATCATGAATCGAATCATGATTCATGAATCACGAATCATGGATCGAATCATGATTCATGAATCGAATCATGATTCATGAATCACGAATCATGGATCGAATCATGAATCATGAATCGAATCATGATTCATGAATCATGAATCATGATTCATGAATCATGAATCATGAATCGAATCATGATTCATAAATCATGAATCATGAATCGAATCATATCAAATGAATCGAATCATGATTCATAAATTGAATCATGATTCATGAATCACGAATCATGAATCGAATCATGATTCATGAATCATATCACATGAATCGAATCATGATTCATGAATCATATCACATGAATCGAATCATGATTCATGAATCATGAATCATGAATCGAATCATGAATTAAATCATGAATCATGAATCATGAATTGAATCATGAATCATGAATCATGAATTGAATCATGAATCATGAATCATGAATTGAATCATGAATAATGAATTGAATCATGAATTGAATCATGAATCATGAATCATGAATCAGGAATCATAATTAGAATCATGAATCATGAATTGAATCATGAATCATAAATTGAATCATGAATCATGAATCATGAATCATGAATTGAATCATGAATTAAATCATGAATCATGAATCATGAATCATGAATCATGAATTGAATCATGAATCATGAATTATGATTTGAATCATGAATCATGAATTGAATCATATATTGAATCATGAATCATGAATTGAATCATGAATCATGAATTGAATTATGAATTGAATCATGAATCATGAATTGAATCATGAATTGAATCATGAATCATGAATTGAATCATGAATTGAATCATGAATAATGAATCATGAATTGAATCATGAATCATGAATCATGAATCATGAATTTAATCATGATTCATGAATCATGAATCATGAATCGTACCATGATTCATGAATCATGAATTGAATCATAAATCATGAATTGAATCATGAGTCATGAATTGAATCATGAATCATGAATCATGAAATAAATCATGCATTGAATCATGAATCATGAATCGAATCATGAATCATGGATCATGAATTGAATCATGAATCATGAATCATGAATCGAATTAATGAATCATGAAATGAATCATGATTCATGAATCATGAATTGAATCATGAATCATGAATTGAATCATGAGTCATGAATTGAATCATGAATCATGAGTCATGAATCATGAATTGAATCATGAATCATGAATCATGAATTGAATCATGAATCATGAATCATGAATTTAATCATGAATCATGAATTGAATCATGAATTGAATCATGACACATGAATCATGAATTGAATCATGAATTTAATCATGAATCATGAATTGAATCATGAATCATGAATCAGGAATCATGATTTAAATCATGAATCATGAATCATGAATTGAATCATGAATCATGAATCATGAATCATGAATCATGAATCATGAATCATGAATCTTGAATCATGAATCATGAAACATGAATTGAATCATGAATCATGAATCGAATCATGAATCATGAATCATAAATTGAATCATGATTCATGAATCATGAAACATGAATTGAATCATGAATCATGAATCGAATCATGAATCATGAATCATAAATTGAATCATGATTCATGAATCATGAATCGAATCATGATTCATGAATCATGAATCATGAATCGAATCATTATTCATGAATCGAATCATGATTCATGATTAAAATCATGATTCATGATTAAAATCATGATTCGTGAATCATGAATCATGAATCGAATCATGATTCATGAATCGAATCATGATTCATGAATCGAATCATGATTCATGAATCATGAATCATGATTCATGAATCGAATCATGATTCATGAATCATGAATCATGATTCATGAATCGAATCATGATTCATGAATCATGAATCATGAATAATGAATCGAATCATGATTCATGAATCATGAATCATGAATCGAATCATGATTCATGAATCATGAATCATGATTCGTGAATCACGAATCATGAATCGAATCATGAATCATGAATCGAATCATGAATCATGAATCATGAATCATGAATCGAATCATGAATCATGAATCATGAATCGAATCATGATTCATGAATCATGAATCATGAATCGAATCATGATTCATAAATCATGAATCATGAATCGAATCATGATTCATGAATCGAATCATGATTCATAAATCGAATCATGATTCATGAATCACGAATCATGAATCGAATCATGATTCATGAATCATGAATCATGAATCGAATCATGATTCATGAATCATGAATCATGAATCGAATCATGATTCATGAATCATGAATCATGAATCAAATCATAAATCATGAATTGAATCATAAATCATGAATCATTAAATGAATCATGAATTGAATCATGAATCATGAATCGAATGATGATTCATGTATCATGAATCATGAATCAAATCATGATTCATAATTCATGAATCATGAATCGAATCATGATTCACGAATCGAATCATGATTCATGAATCGAATCATGATTCATGAATCATGAATCATGAATCAAATCATGATTCATAAATCATGAATCATGAATCGAATCATGATTCACGAATCGAATCATGATTCATGAATCGAATCATGATTCATGAATCGAATCATGATTCATGAATCACGAATCATGAATCGAATCATGATTCATGAATCATGAATCATGATTCATGAATCATGAATCATGATTCATGAATCATGAATCATGAATCGAATCATAAATCATGAATTGAATCATAAATCATGAATCATTAAATGAATCATGAATTGAATCATGAATCATGAATTGAATCATGAATCATGAATTGAATCATGAATCACGAATCATGAATTGAATCATGAATCATGAATTGAATCATGAATCATAAATTGAATCATGAATCATGAATCATGAATTGAATCATGAATCATGAATCATGAATCAAATCATGATTCATGAATTTAATCATGAATTGATTCATGAATCATGAATTGAATCATGATTTATGAATTATGAATCAAGAATTGAATCATGATTCATGAATAATGAATCATGAATCGAATCATAAATCATGATTTGAATCATGATTCATGAATCATGAATCATGAATCGAATCATAACTCATGAATTGAATCATAAATCATGAATCATTAAATGAATCATGAATTAAATCATGAATCATGAATTGAATCATGAATCATGAATTGAATCATGAATCATGAATTGAATCATGAGTCATGAATTGAATCATGAATCATGAATTGAATCATGAATCATGAATTGAATCATGAATTAAATCATGAATCATGAATCATGAATTGAATAATAAATCATGAATCATGAATTGAATCATAAATCATGAATCATGAATTGAATCATGAATCATGAATTGAATCATGAATTGAATCATGAATCATGAATCAGGAATCATAATTTGAATCATGAATCATGAATTGAATCATGAATCATGAATTGAATTATGAATTGAATCATGAATCATGAATCATGAATCAGGAATCATAATTTGAATCATGAATCATGAATTGAATCATGAATCATAAATTGAATCATGTATCATGAATTATGATTTGAATCATGAATCATGAATTGAATCATATATTGAATCATGAATCATGAATTGAATCATGAATTGAATCATGAATCATGAATTGAATCATGAATTGAATCATGAATAATGAATCATGAATTGAATCATGAATCATGAATCATGAAATAAATCATGAATCGAATCATGATTTATGAATCATGAATCATGAATTTAATCATGATTCATGAATCATGAATCATGAATCGTACCATGATTCATGAATCATGAATCATGAATTGAATCATAAATCATGAATTGAATCATGAGTCATGAATTGAATCATGAGTCATGAATTGAATCATGAATCATGAATCATGAAATGAATCATGCATTGAATCATGAATCATGAATCATGAATCGAATCATGAATCATGGATCATGAATTGAATCATGAATCATGAATCATGAATCAAATTAATGAATCGTGAAATGAATCATGAATCATGAATCATGAATTGAATCATGAATCGAATCATGAGTCACGAATTGAATCATGAATCATGAGTCATGAATCATGAATCATGAATCATGAATTGAATCATGAATTAAATCATGAATCATGAATCATGAGTCATGAATTGAATCATGAATCATGAATCATGAATTGAATCATGAATCATGAATCATGAATTTAATCATGAATCATGAATTGAATCATGAATTGAATCATGACACATGAATCATGAATTGAATCATGAATTGAATCATGAATCATGAATCAGGAATCATGATTTCAATCATGAATCATGAATCATGAATTGAATCATGAATCATGAATCATGAATCATGAATCTTGAATCATGAATCATGAAACATGAATTGAATCATGAATCATGAATCGAATCATGAATCATGAAACATGAATTGAATGATGAATCATGAATCGAATCATGAATCATGAATCATAAATTGAATCATGATTCATGAATCGAAACATGATTCATGAATCATGAATCGAATCATGATTCATGAATCATGAATCGAATCATGATTCATGAATCATGAATCATGAATCGAATCATTATTCATGAATCGAATCATGATTCATGATTAAAATCATGATTCGTGAATCATGAATCATGAATCGAATCATGATTCATGAATCGAATCATGATTCATGAATCATGAATCATGATTCATGAATCGAATCATGATTCATGAATCATGAATCATGATTCATGAATCATGAATCGAATCATGATTCATGAATCATGAATTGAATCATGAATCATGAATTGAATCATGAATTGAATCATGAATCATGAATCATGAATCAGGAATCATAATTTGAATCATGAATCATGAATTGAATCATGAATCATGAATTGAATCATGAATCATGAATTAGGAATCATGATTTCAATCATGAATCATGAATTGAATCATGAATCATGAATCATGAATCATGAATCTTGAATCATGAATCATGAAACATGAATTGAATCATGAATCATGAATCGAATCATGAATCATGAATCATAAATTGAATCATGATTCATGAATCATGAAACATGAATTGAATCATGAATCATGAATCGAATCATGAATCATGAATCATAAATTGAATCATGATTCATGAATCATGAATCGAATCATGATTCATGAATCATGAATCATGAATCGAATCATTATTCATGAATCGAATCATGATTCATGATTAAAATCATGATTCATGATTAAAATCATGATTCGTGAATCATGAATCATGAATCGAATCATGATTCATGAATCGAATCATGATTCATGAATCATGAATCATGATTCATGAATCGAATCATGATTCATGAATCATGAATCATGATTCATGAATCGAATCATGATTCATGAATCATGATTCATGAATCGAATCATGATTCATGAATCATGATTCATGAATCGAATCATGATTCATGAATCATGAATAATGAATCGAATCATGATTCATGAATCATGAATCATGAATCGAATCATGATTCATGAATCATGAATCATGAATCGAATCATGATTCATGAATCATGAATCATGAATCATGAATCGAATCATGATTCATGAATCATGAATCAAATCATAAATCATGAATTGAATCATAAATCATGAATCATTAAATGAATCATGAATTGAATCATGAATCATGAATCGAATCATGATTCATGAATCATGAATCATGAATCAAATCATGATTCATAATTCATGAATCATGAATCGAATCATGATTCACGAATCGAATCATGATTCATGAATCGAATCATGATTCATGAATCATGAATCATGAATCAAATCATGATTCATAAATCATGAATCATGAATCGAATCATGATTCACGAATCGAATCATGATTCATGAATCGAATCATGATTCATGAATCGAATCATGATTCATGAATCACGAATCATGAATCGAATCATGATTCATGAATCATGAATCATGATTCATGAATCATGAATCATGAATCGAATCATAAATCATGAATTGAATCATAAATCATGAATCATTAAATGAATCATGAATTGAATCATGAATCATGAATTAAATCATGAATCATGAATTGAATCATGAATCATGAATCATTAAATGAATCATGAATTGAATCATGAATCATGAATTAAATCATGAATCATGAATTGAATCATGAATCATGAATTGAATCATGAATCACGAATCATGAATTGAATCATGAATCATGAATTGAATCATGAATCATGAATTGAATCATGAATCATGAATTGAATCATGAATCATGAATCATGAATTGAATCATGAATCATGAATCATGAATCAAATCATGATTCATGAATTTAATCATGAATTGATTCATGAATCATGAATTGAATCATGATTTATGAATTATGAATCAAGAATTGAATCATGATTCATGAATAATGAATCATGAATCGAATCATAAATCATGATTTGAATCATGATTCATGAATCATGAATCATGAATCGAATCATAACTCATGAATTGAATCATAAATCATGAATCATTAAATGAATCATGAATTAAATCATGAATCATGAATTGAATCATGAATCATGAATTGAATCATGAATCATGAATTGAATCATGAGTCATGAATTGAATCATGAATCATGAATTGAATCATGAATCATGAATCATGAATTGAATCATGAATTAAATCATGAATCATGAATCATGAATTGAATAATAAATCATGAATCATGAATTGAATCATAAATCATGAATCATGAATTGAAGCATGAATCATGAATTGAATCATGAATTGAATCATGAATCATGAATCAGGAATCATAATTTGAATCATGAATCATGAATTGAATCATGAATCATGAATTGAATTATGAATTGAATCATGAATCATGAATCAGGAATCATAATTTGAATCATGAATCATGAATTGAATCATGAATCATAAATTGAATCATGTATCATGAATTATGATTTGAATCATGAATCATGAATTGAATCATATATTGAATCATGAATCATGAATTGAATCATGAATTGAATCATGAATCATGAATTGAATCATGAATTGAATCATGAATAATGAATCATGAATTGAATCATGAATCATGAATCATGAAATAAATCATGAATCGAATCATGATTTATGAATCATGAATTTAATCATGATTCATGAATCATGAATCATGAATCGTACCATGATTCATGAATCATGAATCATGAATTGAATCATAAATCATGAATTGAATCATGAGTCATGAATTGAATCATGAGTCATGAATTGAATCATGAATCATGAATCATGAAATGAATCATGCATTGAATCATGAATCATGAATCATGAATCGAATCATGAATCATGGATCATGAATTGAATCATGAATCATGAATCATGAATCAAATTAATGAATCATGAAATGAATCATGAATCATGAATCATGAATTGAATCATGAATCGAATCATGAGTCACGAATTGAATCATGAATCATGAGTCATGAATCATGAATCATGAATCATGAATTGAATCATGAATTAAATCATGAATCATGAATCATGAGTCATGAATTGAATCATGAATCATGAATCATGAATTGAATCATGAATCATGAATTTAATCATGAATCATGAATTGAATCATGAATTGAATCATGACACATGAATCATGAATTGAATCATGAATTGAATCATGAATCATGAATCAGGAATCATGATTTCAATCATGAATCATGAATCATGAATTGAATCATGAATCATGAATCATGAATCATGAATCTTGAATCATGAATCATGAAACATGAATTGAATCATGAATCATGAATCGAATCATGAATCATGAAACATGAATTGAATGATGAATCATGAATCGAATCATGAATCATGAATCATAAATTGAATCATGATTCATGAATCGAATCATGATTCATGAATCATGAATCGAATCATGATTCATGAATCATGAATCGAATCATGATTCATGAATCATGAATCATGAATCGAATCATTATTCATGAATCGAATCATGATTCATGATTAAAATCATGATTCGTGAATCATGAATCATGAATCGAATCATGATTCATGAATCGAATCATGATTCATGAATCATGAATCATGATTCATGAATCGAATCATGATTCATGAATCATGAATCATGATTCATGAATCATGAATCATGAATCGAATCATGATTCATGAATCATGAATCGAATCATGATTCATGAATCATGAATCGAATCATGATTCATGAATCATGAATCATGAATTGAATCATGATTCATGAATCATGAATCGAATCATGAATTGAATCATGATTCATGAATCATGAATCGAATCATGAATCGAATCATGATTCATAAATCGAATCATGATTCATGAATCACAAATCATGATTCATGAATCATGAATCAAGAATCGAATCATGATTCATAAATCATGAATCATGATTCATGAATCATGAATCATGATTCATGAATCATGAATCAAGAATCGAATCATGATTCATAAATCGAATCATGATTCATGAATCATGAATCATGATTCATGAATCATGAATCAAGAATCGAATCATGATTCATGAATCATGAATCAAGAATCGAATCATGATTCATCAATCATGAATCAAGAATCGAATCATGATTCATGAATCATGAATCGAATCATAAATCATGAATTGAATCATAAATCATGAATCATTAAATGAATCATGAATTGAATCATGAATCATGATTCATGAATCATGAATCATGAATCGAATCATGATTCATGAATCATGAATCATGAATCGAATCATGATTCATGAATCATGAATCAAGAATCGAATCATGATTCATAAATCGAATCATGATTCATGAATCATGAATCATGATTCATGAATCATGAATCAAGAATCGAATCATGATTCATGAATCATGAATCGAATCATAAATCATGATTTGAATCATAAATCATGAATCATTAAATGAATCATGAATTGAATCATGAATCATGAATTAAATCATGAATCATGAATTTAATCATGAATCATGAATCATGAATCATGAATCATGAATCGAATCATAAATCATGAATTGAATCATAAATCATGAATCATTAAATGCATCATGAATTGAATCATGAATCATGAATTAAATCATGAATCATGAATTTAATCATGAATCATGAATTTAATCATGAATCATGAATCATAATTCATGAAATGAATCATAAATTGAATCATCTATCATGAATCATGAATTGAATCATGAATCATGAATTAAATCATAAATCATGAATTGAATCATAAATCATGAATCATGAATCATGAATCGAATCATAAATCATGAATTGAATCATAAATCATGAATCATTAAATGCATCATGAATTGAATCATGAATCATGAATTAAATCATGAATCATGAATTGAATCATGAATCATGAATTTAATCATGAATCATGAATCATAATTCATGAAATGAATCATAAATTGAATCATCTATCATGAATCATGAATTGAATCATGAATCATGAATTAAATCATGAATTGAATCATGAATCACGAATCATGAAATGAATCATGAATCATGAATTGAATCATGAATCATGAATTATGAATTGAATCATGAATCATGAGTCATGAAATGGATCATGAATCATGAATCAAATCATGATTCATGAATCGAATCATGATTCATGAATTGAATCATGATTCATGAATCATAAATCATGAATTGAATCATGAATCATGAATTGAATCATGAATCATGAATTATGAATTGAATCATGAATCATGAATCATGAAATGGATCATGAATCATGAATCAAATCATGATTCATGAATCGAATCATGATTCATGAATTGAATCATGATTCATGAATCATAAATCATGAATCGAATCATGATTCATGAATCATGAATCAAGAGTTGAATCATGATTCATGAATCATGAATCATGAATCGAATCATGATTCATGAATCATGAATCATGAATCGAATCATGATTCATGAATCATGAATCATGAATCGAATCATGAATCTTGAATCATGAATTGAATCATGATTTATGAATCATGAATCATGAATCGAATCATGAATTATGAATCATGAATCAAATCATGATTCATGAATCATGAATCATGAATCGAATCATGAATCATGAATAGAATCATGATTCATGAATCACGAATCATGGATCGAATCATGATTCATGAATCGAATCATGATTCATGAATCACGAATCATGGATCGAATCATGAATCATGAATCGAATCATGATTCATGAATCATGAATCATGAATCGAATCATGATTCATGAATCATGAATCATGAATCGAATCATGATTCATAAATCATGAATCATAAATCGAATCATATCAAATGAATCGAATCATGATTCATAAATTGAATCATGATTCATGAATCACGAATCATGAATCGAATCATGATTCATGAATCATATCACATGAATCGAATCATGATTCATGAATCATATCACATGAATCGAATCATGATTCATGAATCATGAATCATGAATCGAATCATGAATTAAATCATGAATCATGAATCATGAATTGAATCATGAATCATGAATCATGAATTGAATCATGAATCATGAATCATGAATTGAATCATGAATAATGAATTGAATCATGAATTGAATCATGAATCATGAATCATGAATCAGGAATCATAATTAGAATCATGAATCATGAATTGAATCATGAATCATAAATTGAATCATGAATCATGAATCATGAATCATGAATTGAATCATGAATTAAATCATGAATCATGAATCATGAATCATGAATCATGAAATGAATCATGAATCATGAATTATGATTTGAATCATGAATCATGAATTGAATCATATATTGAATCATGAATCATGAATTGAATCATGAATCATGAATTGAATTATGAATTGAATCATGAATCATGAATTGAATCATGAATTGAATCATGAATCATGAATTGAATCATGAATTGAATCATGAATAATGAATCATGAATTGAATCATGAATCATGAATCATGAATCATGAATTTAATCATGATTCATGAATCATGAATCATGAATCGTACCATGATTCATGAATCATGAATTGAATCATAAATCATGAATTGAATCATGAGTCATGAATTGAATCATGAATCATAAATCATGAAATAAATCATGCATTGAATCATGAATCATGAATCATGAATCGAATCATGAATCATGGATCATGAATTGAATCATGAATCATGAATCATGAATCGAATTAATGAATCATGAAATGAATCATGATTCATGAATCATGAATTGAATCATGAATCATGAATTGAATCATGAGTCATGAATTGAATCATGAATCATGAGTCATGAATCATGAATTGAATCATGAATCATGAATCATGAATTGAATCATGAATCATGAATCATGAATTTAATCATGAATCATGAATTGAATCATGAATTGAATCATGACACATGAATCATGAATTGAATCATGAATTTAATCATGAATCATGAATTGAATCATGAATCATGAATCAGGAATCATGATTTAAATCATGAATCATGAATCATGAATTGAATCATGAATCATGAATCATGAATCATGAATCATGAATCATGAATCATGAATCTTGAATCATGAATCATGAAACATGAATTGAATCATGAATCATGAATCGAATCATGAATCATAAATTGAATCATGATTCATGAATCATGAAACATGAATTGAATCATGAATCATGAATCGAATCATGAATCATGAATCATAAATTGAATCATGATTCATGAATCATGAATCGAATCATGATTCATGAATCATGAATCATGAATCGAATCATTATTATGAATCGAATCATGATTCATGATTAAAATCATGATTCATGATTAAAATCATGATTCGTGAATCATGAATCATGAATCGAATCATGATTCATGAATCGAATCATGATTCATGAATCATGAATCATGATTCATGAATCGAATCATGATTCATGAATCATGAATAATGAATCGAATCATGATTCATGAATCATGAATCATGAATAATGAATCGAATCATGATTCATGAATCATGAATCATGAATCGAATCATGATTCATGAATCATGAATCATGAATCGAATCATGATTCATGAATCATGAATCATGATTCGTGAATCACGAATCATGAATCGAATCATGAATCATGAATCGAATCATGAATCATGAATCATGAATCATGAATCGAATCATGAATCATGAATCATGAATCGAATCATGATTCATGAATCATGAATCATGAATCGAATCATGATTCATAAATCATGAATCATGAATCGAATCATGATTCATGAATCGAATCATGATTCATAAATCGAATCATGATTCATGAATCACGAATCATGAATCGAATCATGATTCATGAATCATGAATCATGAATCGAATCATGATTCATGAATCATGAATCATGAATCGAATCATGATTCATGAATCATGAATCATGAATCAAATCATAAATCATGAATTGAATCATAAATCATGAATCATTAAATGAATCATGAATTGAATCATGAATCATGAATCGAATCATGATTCATGAATCATGAATCATGAATCAAATCATGATTCATAATTCATGAATCATAAATCGAATCATGATTCACGAATCGAATCATGATTCATGAATCGAATCATGATTCATGAATCATGAATCATGAATCAAATCATGATTCATAAATCATGAATCATGAATCGAATCATGATTCACGAATCGAATCATGATTCATGAATCGAATCATGATTCATGAATCGAATCATGATTCATGAATCACGAATCATGAATCGAATCATGATTCATGAATCATGAATCATGATTCATGAATCATGAATCATGATTCATGAATCATGAATCATGAATCGAATCATAAATCATGAATTGAATCATAAATCATGAATCATTAAATGAATCATGAATTGAATCATGAATCATGAATTAAATCATGAATCATGAATTGAATCATGAATCATGAATCATTAAATGAATCATGAATTGAATCATGAATCATGAATTAAATCATGAATCATGAATTGAATCATGAATCATGAATTGAATCATGAATCACGAATCATGAATTGAATCATGAATCATGAATTGAATCATGAATCATGAATTGAATCATGAATCATGAATTGAATCATGAATCATGAATCATGAATTGAATCATGAATCATGAATCATGAATCAAATCATGATTCATGAATTTAATCATGAATTGATTCATGAATCATGAATTGAATCATGATTTATGAATTATGAATCAAGAATTGAATCATGATTCATGAATAATGAATCATGAATCGAATCATAAATCATGATTTGAATCATGATTCATGAATCATGAATCATGAATCGAATCATAACTCATGAATTGAATCATAAATCATGAATCATTAAATGAATCATGAATTAAATCATGAATCATGAATTGAATCATGACTCATGAATTGAATCATGAATCATGAATTGAATCATGAGTCATGAATTGAATCATGAATCATGAATTGAATCATGAATCATGAATCATGAATTGAATCATGAATTAAATCATGAATCATGAATCATGAATTAAATAATAAATCATGAATCATGAATTGAATCATAAATCATGAATCATGAATTGAATCATGAATCATGAATTGAATCATGAATTGAATCATGAATCATGAATCAGGAATCATAATTTGAATCATGAATCATGAATTGAATCATGAATCATGAATTGAATTATGAATTGAATCATGAATCATGAATCATGAATCAGGAATCATAATTTGAATCATGAATCATGAATTGAATCATGAATCATAAATTGAATCATGTATCATGAATTATGATTTGAATCATGAATCATGAATTGAATCATATATTGAATCATGAATCATGAATTGAATCATGAATTGAATCATGAATCATGAATTGAATCATGAATTGAATCATGAATAATGAATCATGAATTGAATCATGAATCATGAATCATGAAATAAATCATGAATCGAATCATGATTTATGAATCATGAATTTAATCATGATTCATGAATCATGAATCATGAATCGTACCATGATTCATGAATCATGAATCATGAATTGAATCATAAATCATGAATTGAATCATGAGTCATGAATTGAATCATGAGTCATGAATTGAATCATGAATCATGAATCATGAAATGAATCATGCATTGAATCATGAATCATGAATCATGAATCGAATCATGAATCATGGATCATGAATTGAATCATGAATCATGAATCATGAATCAAATTAATGAATCATGAAATGAATCATGAATCATGAATCATGAATTGAATCATGAATCGAATCATGAGTCACGAATTGAATCATGAATCATGAGTCATGAATCATGAATCATGAATCATGAATTGAATCATGAATTAAATCATGAATCATGAATCATGAGTCATGAATTGAATCATGAATCATGAATCATGAATTGAATCATGAATCATGAATCATGAATTTAATCATGAATCATGAATTGAATCATGAATTGAATCATGACACATGAATCATGAATTGAATCATGAATCATGAATCAGGAATCATGATTTCAATCATGAATCATGAATCATGAATTGAATCATGAATCATGAATCATGAATCATGAATCTTGAATCATGAATCATGAAACATGAATTGAATCATGAATCATGAATCGAATCATGAATCATGAAACATGAATTGAATGATGAATCATGAATCGAATCATGAATCATGAATCATAAATTGAATCATGATTCATGAATCGAATCATGATTCATGAATCATGAATCGAATCATGATTCATGAATCATGAATCGAATCATGATTCATGAATCATGAATCATGAATCGAATCATTATTCATGAATCGAATCATGATTCATGATTAAAATCATGATTCGTGAATCATGAATCATGAATCGAATCATGATTCATGAATCGAATCATGATTCATGAATCATGAATTGAATCATGAATCATGAATTGAATCATGAATTGAATCATGAATCATGAATCATGAATCAGGAATCATAATTTGAATCATGAATCATGAATTGAATCATGAATCATGAATTGAATCATGAATCATGAATCAGGAATCATGATTTCAATCATGAATCATGAATTGAATCATGAATCATGAATCATGAATCATGAATCTTGAATCATGAATCATGAAACATGAATTGAATCATGAATCATGAATCGAATCATGAATCATGAAACATGAATTGAATCATGAATCATGAATTGAATCATGAATTGAATCATGAATCATGAATCAGGAATCATAATTTGAATCATGAATCATGAATTGAATCATGAATCATGAATTGAATTATGAATTGAATCATGAATCAGGAATCAGGAATCAGGAATCATAATTTGAATCATGAATCATGAATTGAATCATGAATCATAAATTGAATCATGTATCATGAATTATGATTTGAATCATGAATCATGAATTGAATCATATATTGAATCATGAATCATGAATTGAATCATGAATTGAATCATGAATCATGAATTGAATCATGAATTGAATCATGAATAATGAATCATGAATTGAATCATGAATTATGAATCATGAATCATGAATTTAATCATGATTCATGAATCATGAATCGTACCATGATTCATGAATCATGAATCATGAATTGAATCATAAATCATGAATTGAATCATGAGTCATGAATTGAATCATGAGTCATGAATTGAATCATGAATCATGAATCATGAAATGAATCATGCATTGAATCATGAATCATGAATCATGAATCGAATCATGAATCATGGATCATGAATTGAATCATGAATCATGAATCATGAATCAAATTAATGAATCATGAAATGAATCATGAATCGAATCATGAGTCACGAATTGAATCATGAATCATGAGTCATGAATCATGAATCATGAATCATGAATTGAATCATGAATTAAATCATGAATCATGAATCATGAGTCATGAATTGAATCATGAATCATGAATCATGAATTGAATCATGAATCATGAATCATGAATTTAATCATGAATCATGAATTGAATCATGAATTGAATCATGACACATGAATCATGAATTGAATCATGAATTGAATCATGAATCAGGAATCATGATTTCAATCATGAATCATGAATCATGAATTGAATCATGAATTATGAATCATGAATCTTGAATCATGAATCATGAAACATGAATTGAATCATGAATCATGAATCGAATCATGAATCATGAAACATGAATTGAATGATGAATCATGAATCGAATCATGAATCATGAATCATAAATTGAATCATGATTCATGAATCGAATCATGATTCATGAATCATGAATCGAATCATGATTCATGAATCATGAATCGAATCATGATTCATGAATCATGAATCATGAATCGAATCATTATTCATGAATCGAATCATGATTCATGATTAAAATCATGATTCGTGAATCATGAATCATGAATCGAATCATTATTCATGAATCGAATCATGATTCATGAATCATGAATTGAATCATGAATCATGAATTGAATCATGAATTGAATCATGAATCATGAATCATGAATCAGGAATCATAATTTGAATCATGAATCATGAATTGAATCATGAATCATGAATTGAATCATGAATCATGAATCAGGAATCATGATTTCAATCATGAATCATGAATTGAATCATGAATCATGAATCATGAATCATGAATCTTGAATCATGAATCATGAAACATGAATTGAATCATGAATCATGAATCGAATCATGAATCATGAAACATGAATTGAATCATGAATCATGAATCGAATCATGAATCATGAATCATAAATTGAATCATGATTCATGAATTGAATCATGAATTGAATCATGACACATG
The DNA here is from genome assembly GCA_036250195.1 of Mixophyes australis. Classification (NCBI taxonomy): domain Eukaryota; kingdom Metazoa; phylum Chordata; class Amphibia; order Anura; family Limnodynastidae; genus Mixophyes; species Mixophyes australis. The sequence goes on along the minus strand of JAVHZZ010000023.1, from coordinate 825,143 downwards.
AATCATGAATTGAATCATGAATTGAATCATGAATCATGAATCAGGAATCATGATTTCAATCATGAATCATGAATCATGAATTGAATCATGAATCATGAAACATGAATTGAATCATGAATCATGAATCGAATCATGAATCATGAAACATGAATTGAATGATGAATCATGAATCGAATCATGAATCATGAATCATAAATTGAATCATGATTCATGAATCGAATCATGATTCATGAATCATGAATCGAATCATGATTCATGAATCATGAATCGAATCATGATTCATGAATCATGAATCATGAATCGAATCATTATTCATGAATCGAATCATGATTCATGATTAAAATCATGATTCGTGAATCATGAATCATGAATCGAATCATGATTCATGAATCGAATCATGATTCATGAATCATGAATCATGATTCATGAATCGAATCATGATTCATGAATCATGAATCATGATTCATGAATCATGAATCATGAATCGAATCATGATTCATGAATCATGAATCGAATCATGATTCATGAATCATGAATCGAATCATGATTCATGAATCATGAATCATGAATTGAATCATGATTCATGAATCATGAATCGAATCATGAATTGAATCATGATTCATGAATCATGAATCGAATCATGAATCATGAATCGAATCATGATTCATAAATCGAATCATGATTCATGAATCACAAATCATGATTCATGAATCATGAATCAAGAATCGAATCATGATTCATAAATCATGAATCATGATTCATGAATCATGAATCATGATTCATGAATCATGAATCAAGAATCGAATCATGATTCATAAATCGAATCATGATTCATGAATCATGAATCATGATTCATGAATCATGAATCAAGAATCGAATCATGATTCATGAATCATGAATCAAGAATCGAATCATGATTCATCAATCATGAATCAAGAATCGAATCATGATTCATGAATCATGAATCGAATCATAAATCATGAATTGAATCATAAATCATGAATCATTAAATGAATCATGAATTGAATCATGAATCATGATTCATGAATCATGAATCATGAATCGAATCATGATTCATGAATCATGAATCATGAATCGAATCATGATTCATGAATCATGAATCAAGAATCGAATCATGATTCATAAATCGAATCATGATTCATGAATCATGAATCATGATTCATGAATCATGAATCAAGAATCGAATCATGATTCATGAATCATGAATCGAATCATAAATCATGATTTGAATCATAAATCATGAATCATTAAATGAATCATGAATTGAATCATGAATCATGAATTAAATCATGAATCATGAATTTAATCATGAATCATGAATCATGAATCATGAATCATGAATCGAATCATAAATCATGAATTGAATCATAAATCATGAATCATTAAATGCATCATGAATTGAATCATGAATCACGAATTAAATCATGAATCATGAATTTAATCATGAATCATGAATTTAATCATGAATCATGAATCATAATTCATGAAATGAATCATAAATTGAATCATCTATCATGAATCATGAATTGAATCATGAATCATGAATTAAATCATAAATCATGAATTGAATCATAAATCATGAATCATGAATCATGAATCGAATCATAAATCATGAATTGAATCATAAATCATGAATCATTAAATGCATCATGAATTGAATCATGAATCATGAATTAAATCATGAATCATGAATTGAATCATGAATCATGAATTTAATCATGAATCATGAATCATAATTCATGAAATGAATCATAAATTGAATCATCTATCATGAATCATGAATTGAATCATGAATCATGAATTAAATCATGAATTGAATCATGAATCACGAATCATGAAATGAATCATGAATCATGAATTGAATCATGAATCATGAATTATGAATTGAATCATGAATCATGAATCATGAAATGGATCATGAATCATGAATCAAATCATGATTCATGAATCGAATCATGATTCATGAATTGAATCATGATTCATGAATCATAAATCATGAATTGAATCATGAATCATGAATTGAATCATGAATCATGAATTATGAATTGAATCATGAATCATGAATCATGAAATGGATCATGAATCATGAATCAAATCATGATTCATGAATCGAATCATGATTCATGAATTGAATCATGATTCATGAATCATAAATCATGAATCGAATCATGATTCATGAATCATGAATCAAGAGTTGAATCATGATTCATGAATCATGAATCATGAATCGAATCATGATTCATGAATCATGAATCATGAATCGAATCATGATTCATGAATCATGAATCATGAATCGAATCATGAATCTTGAATCATGAATTGAATCATGATTTATGAATCATGAATCATGAATCGAATCATGAATTATGAATCGTGAATCATGAATCAAATCATGATTCATGAATCATGAATCATGAATCGAATCATGAATCATGAATCGAATCATGATTCATGAATCACGAATTATGGATCGAATCATGATTCATGAATCGAATCATGATTCATGAATCACGAATCATGGATCGAATCATGAATCATGAATCGAATCATGATTCATGAATCATGAATCATGAATCGAATCATGATTCATAAATCATGAATCATGAATCGAATCATATCAAATGAATCGAATCATGATTCATAAATTGAATCATGATTCATGAATCACGAATCATGAATCGAATCATGATTCATGAATCATATCACATGAATCGAATCATGATTCATGAATCATATCACATGAATCGAATCATGATTCATGAATCATGAATCATGAATCGAATCATGAATTAAATCATGAATCATGAATCATGAATTGAATCATGAATCATGAATCATGAATTGAATCATGAATCATGAATCATGAATTGAATCATGAATAATGAATTGAATCATGAATTGAATCATGAATCATGAATCATGAATCAGGAATCATAATTAGAATCATGAATCATGAATTGAATCATGAATCATAAATTGAATCATGAATCATGAATCATGAATTGAATCATGAATTAAATCATGAATCATGAATCATGAATCATGAATCATGAATTGAATCATGAATCATGAATTATGATTTGAATCATGAATCATGAATTGAATCATATATTGAATCATGAATCATGAATTGAATCATGAATCATGAATTGAATTATGAATTGAATCATGAATCATGAATTGAATCATGAATTGAATCATGAATCATGAATTGAATCATGAATTGAATCATGAATAATGAATCATGAATTGAATCATGAATCATGAATCATGAATCATGAATTTAATCATGATTCATGAATCATGAATCATGAATCGTACCATGATTCATGAATCATGAATTGAATCATAAATCATGAATTGAATCATGAGTCATGAATTGAATCATGAATCATAAATCATGAAATAAATCATGCATTGAATCATGAATCATGAATCATGAATCGAATCATGAATCATGGATCATGAATTGAATCATGAATCATGAATCATGAATCGAATTAATGAATCATGAAATGAATCATGATTCATGAATCATGAATTGAATCATGAATCATGAATTGAATCATGAGTCATGAATTGAATCATGAATCATGAGTCATGAATCATGAATTGAATCATGAATCATGAATCATGAATTGAATCATGAATCATGAATCATGAATTTAATCATGAATCATGAATTGAATCATGAATTGAATCATGACACATGAATCATGAATTGAATCATGAATTTAATCATGAATCATGAATTGAATCATGAATCATGAATCAGGAATCATGATTTAAATCATGAATCATGAATCATGAATTGAATCATGAATCATGAATCATGAATCATGAATCATGAATCATGAATCATGAATCTTGAATCATGAATCATGAAACATGAATTGAATCATGAATCATGAATCGAATCATGAATCATGAATCATAAATTGAATCATGATTCATGAATCATGAAACATGAATTGAATCATGAATCATGAATCGAATCATGAATCATGAATCATAAATTGAATCATGATTCATGAATCATGAATCGAATCATGATTCATGAATCATGAATCATGAATCGAATCATTATTCATGAATCGAATCATGATTCATGATTAAAATCATGATTCGTGAATCATGAATCATGAATCGAATCATGATTCATGAATCGAATCATGATTCATGAATCATGAATCATGATTCATGAATCGAATCATGATTCATGAATCATGAATCATGATTCATGAATTGAATCATGATTCATGAATCGAATCATGATTCATGAATCATGATTCATGAATCGAATCATGATTCATGAATCATGATTCATGAATCGAATCATGATTCATGAATCATGAATAATGAATCGAATCATGATTCATGAATCATGAATCATGAATAATGAATCGAATCATGATTCATGAATCATGAATCATGAATCGAATCATGATTCATGAATCATGAATCATGATTCGTGAATCACGAATCATGAATCGAATCATGAATCATGAATCAAATCATGAATCATGAATCATGAATCATGAATCGAATCATGAATCATGAATCATGAATCGAATCATGATTCATGAATCATGAATCATGAATCGAATCATGATTCATGAATCATGAATCATGAATCGAATCATGATTCATGAATCATGAATCATGATTCGTGAATCACGAATCATGAATCGAATCATGAATCATGAATCAAATCATGAATCATGAATCATGAATCATGAATCGAATCATGAATCATGAATCATGAATCGAATCATGATTCATGAATCATGAATCATGAATCGAATCATGATTCATGAATCATGAATCATGAATCAAATCATAAATCATGAATTGAATCATAAATCATGAATCATTAAATGAATCATGAATTGAATCATGAATCATGAATCGAATCATGATTCATGAATCATGAATCATGAATCAAATCATGATTCATAATTCATGAATCATGAATCGAATCATGATTCACGAATCGAATCATGATTCATGAATCGAATCATGATTCATGAATCATGAATCATGAATCAAATCATGATTCATAAATCATGAATCATGAATCGAATCATGATTCACGAATCGAATCATGATTCATGAATCGAATCATGATTCATGAATCGAATCATGATTCATGAATCACGAATCATGAATCGAATCATGATTCATGAATCATGAATCATGATTCATGAATCATGAATCATGATTCATGAATCATGAATCATGAATCGAATCATAAATCATGAATTGAATCATAAATCATGAATCATTAAATGAATCATGAATTGAATCATGAATCATGAATTAAATCATGAATCATGAATTGAATCATGAATCATGAATCATTAAATGAATCATGAATTGAATCATGAATCATGAATTAAATCATGAATCATGAATTGAATCATGAATCATGAATTGAATCATGAATCACGAATCATGAATTGAATCATGAATCATGAATTGAATCATGAATCATGAATTGAATCATGAATCATGAATTGAATCATGAATCATGAATCATGAATTGAATCATGAATCATGAATCATGAATCAAATCATGATTCATGAATTTAATCATGAATTGATTCATGAATCATGAATTGAATCATGATTTATGAATTATGAATCAAGAATTGAATCATGATTCATGAATAATGAATCATGAATCGAATCATAAATCATGATTTGAATCATGATTCATGAATCATGAATCATGAATCGAATCATAACTCATGAATTGAATCATAAATCATGAATCATTAAATGAATCATGAATTAAATCATGAATCATGAATTGAATCATGACTCATGAATTGAATCATGAATCATGAATTGAATCATGAGTCATGAATTGAATCATGAATCATGAATTGAATCATGAATCATGAATCATGAATTGAATCATGAATTAAATCATGAATCATGAATCATGAATTAAATAATAAATCATGAATCATGAATTGAATCATAAATCATGAATCATGAATTGAATCATGAATCATGAATTGAATCATGAATTGAATCATGAATCATGAATCAGGAATCATAATTTGAATCATGAATCATGAATTGAATCATGAATCATGAATTGAATTATGAATTGAATCATGAATCATGAATCATGAATCAGGAATCATAATTTGAATCATGAATCATGAATTGAATCATGAATCATAAATTGAATCATGTATCATGAATTATGATTTGAATCATGAATCATGAATTGAATCATATATTGAATCATGAATCATGAATTGAATCATGAATTGAATCATGAATCATGAATTGAATCATGAATTGAATCATGAATAATGAATCATGAATTGAATCATGAATCATGAATCATGAAATAAATCATGAATCGAATCATGATTTATGAATCATGAATTTAATCATGATTCATGAATCATGAATCATGAATCGTACCATGATTCATGAATCATGAATCATGAATTGAATCATAAATCATGAATTGAATCATGAGTCATGAATTGAATCATGAGTCATGAATTGAATCATGAATCATGAATCATGAAATGAATCATGCATTGAATCATGAATCATGAATCATGAATCGAATCATGAATCATGGATCATGAATTGAATCATGAATCATGAATCATGAATCAAATTAATGAATCATGAAATGAATCATGAATCATGAATCATGAATCATGAATCATGAATTGAATCATGAATTAAATCATGAATCATGAGTCATGAATTGAATCATGAATCATGAATCATGAATTGAATCATGAATCATGAATCATGAATTTAATCATGAATCATGAATTGAATCATGAATTGAATCATGACACATGAATCATGAATTGAATCATGAATTGAATCATGAATCATGAATCAGGAATCATGATTTCAATCATGAATCATGAATCATGAATTGAATCATGAATCATGAATCATGAATCATGAATCTTGAATCATGAATCATGAAACATGAATTGAATCATGAATCATGAATCGAATCATGAATCATGAAACATGAATTGAATGATGAATCATGAATCGAATCATGAATCATGAATCATAAATTGAATCATGATTCATGAATCGAATCATGATTCATGAATCATGAATCGAATCATGATTCATGAATCATGAATCGAATCATGATTCATGAATCATGAATCATGAATCGAATCATTATTCATGAATCGAATCATGATTCATGATTAAAATCATGATTCGTGAATCATGAATCATGAATCGAATCATGATTCATGAATCGAATCATGATTCATGAATCATGAATCATGATTCATGAATCGAATCATGAATCGAATCATGATTCATGAATCATGAATTGAATCATGAATCATGAATTGAATCATGAATTGAATCATGAATCATGAATCATGAATCAGGAATCATAATTTGAATCATGAATCATGAATTGAATCATGAATCATGAATTGAATCATGAATCATGAATCAGGAATCATGATTTCAATCATGAATCATGAATTGAATCATGAATCATGAATCATGAATCATGAATCTTGAATCATGAATCATGAAACATGAATTGAATCATGAATCATGAATCGAATCATGAATCATGAAACATGAATTGAATCATGAATCATGAATTGAATCATGAATTGAATCATGAATCATGAATCAGGAATCATAATTTGAATCATGAATCATGAATTGAATCATGAATCATGAATTGAATTATGAATTGAATCATGAATCATGAATCAGGAATCAGGAATCATAATTTGAATCATGAATCATGAATTGAATCATGAATCATAAATTGAATCATGTATCATGAATTATGATTTGAATCATGAATCATGAATTGAATCATATATTGAATCATGAATCATGAATTGAATCATGAATTGAATCATGAATCATGAATTGAATCATGAATTGAATCATGAATAATGAATCATGAATTTAATCATGATTCATGAATCATGAATCATGAATCGTACCATGATTCATGAATCATGAATCATGAATTGAATCATAAATCATGAATTGAATCATGAGTCATGAATTGAATCATGAGTCATGAATTGAATCATGAATCATGAATCATGAAATGAATCATGCATTGAATCATGAATCATGAATCATGAATCGAATCATGAATCATGGATCATGAATTGAATCATGAATCATGAATCATGAATCAAATTAATGAATCATGAAATGAATCATGAATCGAATCATGAGTCACGAATTGAATCATGAATCATGAGTCATGAATCATGAATCATGAATCATGAATTGAATCATGAATTAAATCATGAATCATGAATCATGAGTCATGAATTGAATCATGAATCATGAATCATGAATTGAATCATGAATCATGAATCATGAATTTAATCATGAATCATGAATTGAATCATGAATTGAATCATGACACATGAATCATGAATTGAATCATGAATTGAATCATGAATCATGAATCAGGAATCATGATTTCAATCATGAATCATGAATCATGAATTGAATCATGAATCATGAATCATGAATCTTGAATCATGAATCATGAAACATGAATTGAATCATGAATCATGAATCGAATCATGAATCATGAAACATGAATTGAATGATGAATCATGAATCGAATCATGAATCATGAATCATAAATTGAATCATGATTCATGAATCGAATCATGATTCATGAATCATGAATCGAATCATGATTCATGAATCATGAATCGAATCATGATTCATGAATCATGAATCATGAATCGAATCATTATTCATGAATCGAATCATGATTCATGATTAAAATCATGATTCGTGAATCATGAATCATGAATCGAATCATGATTCATGAATCGAATCATGATTCATGAATCATGAATTGAATCATGAATCATGAATTGAATCATGAATTGAATCATGAATCATGAATCATGAATCAGGAATCATAATTTGAATCATGAATCATGAATTGAATCATGAATCATGAATTGAATCATGAATCATGAATCAGGAATCATGATTTCAATCATGAATCATGAATTGAATCATGAATCATGAATCATGAATCATGAATCTTGAATCATGAATCATGAAACATGAATTGAATCATGAATCATGAATCGAATCATGAATCATGAAACATGAATTGAATCATGAATCATGAATCGAATCATGAATCATGAATCATAAATTGAATCATGATTCATGAATCGAATCATGATTCATGAATCATGAATCGAATCATGAATCATGAATCATGAATTGAATCATAAATCATGAATTGAATCATGAGTCATGAATTGAATCATGAGTCATGAATTGAATCATGAATCATGAATCATGAAATGAATCATGCATTGAATCATGAATCATGAATCATGAATCGAATCATGAATCATGGATCATGAATTGAATCATGAATCATGAATCATGAATCAAATTAATGAATCATGAAATGAATCATGATTCATGAATCATGAATTGAATCATGAATCGAATCATGAGTCACGAATTGAATCATGAATCATGAATCATGAATCGAATCATGATTCATGAATCATGAATCATGAATCGAATCATGATTCATAAAACATGAATCATGAATCGAATCATGATTCATGAATCGAATCATGATTCATAAATCGAATCATGATTCATGAATCACGAATCATGAATCGAATCATGATTCATGAATCATGAATCATGAATCGAATCATGATTCATGAATCATGAATCATGAATCGAATCATGATTCATGAATAATGAATCATGAATCAAATCATAAATCATGAATTGAATCATAAATCATGAATCATTAAATGAATCATGAATTGAATCATGAATCATGAATCGAATCATGAATCATGAATCAAATCATGATTCATAATTCATGAATCATGAATCGAATCATGATTCACGAATCGAATCATGATTCATGAATCGAATCATGATTCATGAATCATGAATCATGAATCAAATCATGATTCATAAATCATGAATCATGAATCGAATCATGATTCACGAATCGAATCATGATTTATGAATCGAATCATGATTCATGAATCACGAATCATGAATCGAATCATGATTCGATTCATGAATCATGATTCGATTCATGAATCATGATTCATGAATCATGAATCATGAATCGAATCATGATTCATAAATCATGAATCATGAATCGAATCATGATTCATGAATCGAATCATGATTCATAAATCGAATCATGATTCATGAATCACGAATCATGAATCGAATCATGATTCATGAATCATGAATCATGAATCGAATCATGATTCATGAATCATGAATCATGAATCGAATCATGATTCATGAATCATGAATCATGAATCAAATCATAAATCATGAATTGAATCATAAATCATGAATCATTAAATGAATCATGAATTGAATCATGAATCATGAATCGAATCATGATTCATGAATCATGAATCATGAATCAAATCATGATTCATAATTCATGAATCATGAATCGAATCATGATTCACGAATCGAATCATGATTCATGAATCGAATCATGATTCATGAATCATGAATCATGAATCAAATCATGATTCATAAATCATGAATCATGAATCGAATCATGATTCACGAATCGAATCATGATTCATGAATCGAATCATGATTCATGAATCGAATCATGATTCATGAATCACGAATCATGAATCGAATCATGATTCATGAATCATGAATCATGATTCATGAATCATGAATCATGATTCATGAATCATGAATCATGAATCGAATCATAAATCATGAATTGAATCATAAATCATGAATCATTAAATGAATCATGAATTGAATCATGAATCATGAATTAAATCATGAATCATGAATTGAATCATGAATCATGAATCATTAAATGAATCATGAATTGAATCATGAATCATGAATTAAATCATGAATCATGAATTGAATCATGAATCATGAATTGAATCATGAATCACGAATCATGAATTGAATCATGAATCATGAATTGAATCATGAATCATGAATTGAATCATGAATCATGAATTGAATCATGAATCATGAATCATGAATTGAATCATGAATCATAAATCATGAATCAAATCATGATTCATGAATTTAATCATGAATTGATTCATGAATCATGAATTGAATCATGATTTATGAATTATGAATCAAGAATTGAATCATGATTCATGAATAATGAATCATGAATCGAATCATAAATCATGATTTGAATCATGATTCATGAATCATGAATCATGAATCGAATCATAACTCATGAATTGAATCATAAATCATGAATCATTAAATGAATCATGAATTAAATCATGAATCATGAATTGAATCATGACTCATGAATTGAATCATGAATCATGAATTGAATCATGAGTCATGAATTGAATCATGAATCATGAATTGAATCATGAATCATGAATCATGAATTGAATCATGAATTAAATCATGAATCATGAATCATGAATTAAATAATAAATCATGAATCATGAATTGAATCATAAATCATGAATCATGAATTGAATCATGAATCATGAATTGAATCATGAATTGAATCATGAATCATGAATCAGGAATCATAATTTGAATCATGAATCATGAATTGAATCATGAATCATGAATTGAATTATGAATTGAATCATGAATCATGAATCATGAATCAGGAATCATAATTTGAATCATGAATCATGAATTGAATCATGAATCATAAATTGAATCATGTATCATGAATTATGATTTGAATCATGAATCATGAATTGAATCATATATTGAATCATGAATCATGAATTGAATCATGAATTGAATCATGAATCATGAATTGAATCATGAATTGAATCATGAATAATGAATCATGAATTGAATCATGAATCATGAATCATGAAATAAATCATGAATCGAATCATGATTTATGAATCATGAATTTAATCATGATTCATGAATCATGAATCATGAATCGTACCATGATTCATGAATCATGAATCATGAATTGAATCATAAATCATGAATTGAATCATGAGTCATGAATTGAATCATGAGTCATGAATTGAATCATGAATCATGAATCATGAAATGAATCATGCATTGAATCATGAATCATGAATCATGAATCGAATCATGAATCATGGATCATGAATTGAATCATGAATCATGAATCATGAATCAAATTAATGAATCATGAAATGAATCATGAATCATGAATCATGAATTGAATCATGAATCGAATCATGAGTCACGAATTGAATCATGAATCATGAGTCATGAATCATGAATCATGAATCATGAATTGAATCATGAATTAAATCATGAATCATGAATCATGAGTCATGAATTGAATCATGAATCATGAATCATGAATTGAATCATGAATCATGAATCATGAATTTAATCATGAATCATGAATTGAATCATGAATTGAATCATGACACATGAATCATGAATTGAATCATGAATTGAATCATGAATCATGAATCAGGAATCATGATTTCAATCATGAATCATGAATCATGAATTGAATCATGAATCATGAATCATGAATCATGAATCTTGAATCATGAATCATGAAACATGAATTGAATCATGAATCATGAATCGAATCATGAATCATGAAACATGAATTGAATGATGAATCATGAATCGAATCATGAATCATGAATCATAAATTGAATCATGATTCATGAATCGAATCATGATTCATGAATCATGAATCGAATCATGATTCATGAATCATGAATCGAATCATGATTCATGAATCATGAATCATGAATCGAATCATTATTCATGAATCGAATCATGATTCATGATTAAAATCATGATTCGTGAATCATGAATCATGAATCGAATCATGATTCATGAATCGAATCATGATTCATGAATCATGAATCATGATTCATGAATCGAATCATGAATCGAATCATGATTCATGAATCATGAATTGAATCATGAATCATGAATTGAATCATGAATTGAATCATGAATCATGAATCATGAATCAGGAATCATAATTTGAATCATGAATCATGAATTGAATCATGAATCATGAATTGAATCATGAATCATGAATCAGGAATCATGATTTCAATCATGAATCATGAATTGAATCATGAATCATGAATCATGAATCATGAATCTTGAATCATGAATCATGAAACATGAATTGAATCATGAATCATGAATCGAATCATGAATCATGAAACATGAATTGAATCATGAATCATGAATTGAATCATGAATTGAATCATGAATCATGAATCAGGAATCATAATTTGAATCATGAATCATGAATTGAATCATGAATCATGAATTGAATTATGAATTGAATCATGAATCATGAATCAGGAATCAGGAATCATAATTTGAATCATGAATCATGAATTGAATCATGAATCATAAATTGAATCATGTATCATGAATTATGATTTGAATCATGAATCATGAATTGAATCATATATTGAATCATGAATCATGAATTGAATCATGAATTGAATCATGAATCATGAATTGAATCATGAATTGAATCATGAATAATGAATCATGAATTTAATCATGATTCATGAATCATGAATCATGAATCGTACCATGATTCATGAATCATGAATCATGAATTGAATCATAAATCATGAATTGAATCATGAGTCATGAATTGAATCATGAGTCATGAATTGAATCATGAATCATGAATCATGAAATGAATCATGCATTGAATCATGAATCATGAATCATGAATCGAATCATGAATCATGGATCATGAATTGAATCATGAATCATGAATCATGAATCAAATTAATGAATCATGAAATGAATCATGAATCGAATCATGAGTCACGAATTGAATCATGAATCATGAGTCATGAATCATGAATCATGAATCATGAATTGAATCATGAATTAAATCATGAATCATGAATCATGAGTCATGAATTGAATCATGAATCATGAATCATGAATTGAATCATGAATCATGAATCATGAATTTAATCATGAATCATGAATTGAATCATGAATTGAATCATGACACATGAATCATGAATTGAATCATGAATTGAATCATGAATCATGAATCAGGAATCATGATTTCAATCATGAATCATGAATCATGAATTGAATCATGAATCATGAATCATGAATCTTGAATCATGAATCATGAAACATGAATTGAATCATGAATCATGAATCGAATCATGAATCATGAAACATGAATTGAATGATGAATCATGAATCGAATCATGAATCATGAATCATAAATTGAATCATGATTCATGAATCGAATCATGATTCATGAATCATGAATCGAATCATGATTCATGAATCATGAATCGAATCATGATTCATGAATCATGAATCATGAATCGAATCATTATTCATGAATCGAATCATGATTCATGATTAAAATCATGATTCGTGAATCATGAATCATGAATCGAATCATGATTCATGAATCGAATCATGATTCATGAATCATGAATTGAATCATGAATCATGAATTGAATCATGAATTGAATCATGAATCATGAATCATGAATCAGGAATCATAATTTGAATCATGAATCATGAATTGAATCATGAATCATGAATTGAATCATGAATCATGAATCAGGAATCATGATTTCAATCATGAATCATGAATTGAATCATGAATCATGAATCATGAATCATGAATCTTGAATCATGAATCATGAAACATGAATTGAATCATGAATCATGAATCGAATTATGAATCATGAAACATGAATTGAATCATGAATCATGAATCGAATCATGAATCATAAATTGAATCATGATTCATGAATCGAATCATGATTCATGAATCATGAATCGAATCATGAATCATGAATCATGAATTGAATCATAAATCATGAATTGAATCATGAGTCATGAATTGAATCATGAGTCATGAATTGAATCATGAATCATGAATCATGAAATGAATCATGCATTGAATCATGAATCATGAATCATGAATCGAATCATGAATCATGGATCATGAATTGAATCATGAATCATGAATCATGAATCAAATTAATGAATCATGAAATGAATCATGATTCATGAATCATGAATTGAATCATGAATCGAATCATGAGTCACGAATTGAATCATGAATCATGAATCATGAATCGAATCATGATTCATGAATCATGAATCATGAATCGAATCATGATTCATAAAACATGAATCATGAATCGAATCATGATTCATGAATCGAATCATGATTCATAAATCGAATCATGATTCATGAATCACGAATCATGAATCGAATCATGATTCATGAATCATGAATCATGAATCGAATCATGATTCATGAATCATGAATCATGAATCGAATCATGATTCATGAATAATGAATCATGAATCAAATCATAAATCATGAATTGAATCATAAATCATGAATCATTAAATGAATCATGAATTGAATCATGAATCATGAATCGAATCATGAATCATGAATCAAATCATGATTCATAATTCATGAATCATGAATCGAATCATGATTCACGAATCGAATCATGATTCATGAATCGAATCATGATTCATGAATCATGAATCATGAATCAAATCATGATTCATAAATCATGAATCATGAATCGAATCATGATTCACGAATCGAATCATGATTTATGAATCGAATCATGATTCATGAATCACGAATCATGAATCGAATCATGATTCGATTCATGAATCATGATTCGATTCATGAATCATGATTCATGAATCACGAATCATGAATCGAATCATGATTCGATTCATGAATCATGATTCATGAATCACGAATCATGAATCGAATCATGATTCGATTCATGAATCATGATTCATGAATCGAATCATGATTCATGAATCACGAATCATGAATCGAATCATGATTCGATTCATGAATCATGATTCATGAATCATGAATCATGAATCGAATCATAAATCATGAATTGAATCATAAATCATGATTTATGAATCGAATCATGATTCATGAATCACGAATCATGAATCGAATCATGATTCATGAATCACGAATCATGAATCGAATCATGATTCGAATCATGATTCATGAATCACGAATCATGAATCGAATCATGATTCGATTCATGAATCATGATTCATGAATCGAATTATGATTCATGAATCATGAATCATGATTCATGAATCATGAATCATGAATCGAATCATAAATCATGAATTGAATCATAAATCATGAATCATTAAATGAATCATGAATTGAATCATGAATTAAATCATGAATCATGAATTGAATCATGAATCATGAATTGAATCATGAATTGAATCATGAATCACGAATCATGAATTGAATCATTAATCATGAATTGAATCATGAATCATGAATTGAATCATGAATCATGAATTATATCATGAATCATGAATCATGAATCAAATCATGATTCATGAATTTAATCATGAATTGATTCATGAATCATGAATTGAATCATGATTTATGAATTATGAATCAAGAATTGAATCATGATTCATGAATAATGAATCATGAATCGAATCATAAATCATGATTTGAATCATGATTCATGAATCATGAATCATGAATCGAATCATAACTCATGAATTGAATCATAAATCATGAATCATTAAATGAATCATGAAGTAAATCATGAATCATGAATTGAATCATGAATCATGAATTGAATCATGAGTCATGAATTGAATCATGAATCATGAATTGAAACATGAATCATAATTTGAATCATGAATCATGAATTGAATCATGAACCATGAATCAGGAATCATGATTTCAATCATGAATCATGGATCATGAATTGAATCATGAATCATGAATCATGAATCAAATTAATGAATCATGAAATGAATCATGATTCATGAATCATGAATTGAATCATGAATCGAATCATGAGTCACGAATTGAATCATGAATCATGAGTCATGAATCATGAATCATGAATCATGAATTGAATCATGAATTAAATCATGAATCATGAATCATGAGTCATGAATTGAATCATGAATCATGAATCATGAATTGAATCATGAATCATGAATCATGAATTTAATCATGAATCATGAATTGAATCATGAATTGAATCATGACACATGAATCATGAATTGAATCATGATTTCAATCATGAATCATGAATCATGAATTAAATCATGAATCATGAATCATGAATCATGAATCTTGAATCATGAATCATGATTCATGAATCGAATTATGATTCATGAATCATGAATCATGATTCATGAATCATGAATCATGAATCGAATCATAAATCATGAATTGAATCATAAATCATGAATCATTAAATGAATCATGAATTGAATCATGAATTAAATCATGAATCATGAATTGAATCATGAATCATGAATTGAATCATGAATTGAATCATGAATCACGAATCATGAATTGAATCATTAATCATGAATTGAATCATGAATCATGAATTGAATCATGAATCATGAATTATATCATGAATCATGAATCATGAATCAAATCATGATTCATGAATTTAATCATGAATTGATTCATGAATCATGAATTGAATCATGATTTATGAATTATGAATCAAGAATTGAATCATGATTCATGAATAATGAATCATGAATCGAATCATAAATCATGATTTGAATCATGATTCATGAATCATGAATCATGAATCGAATCATAACTCATGAATTGAATCATAAATCATGAATCATTAAATGAATCATGAAGTAAATCATGAATCATGAATTGAATCATGAATCATGAATTGAATCATGAGTCATGAATTGAATCATGAATCATGAATTGAAACATGAATCATGAATTGAATCATGAATCATGAATCATGAATTGAATCATGAATTAAATCATGAATCATGAATTGAATAATGAATCATGAATCATGAATTGAATCATAAATCATGAATCATGAATTGAATCATGAATCATGAATTGAATCATGAATTGAATCATGAATCATGAATCAGGAATCATAATTTGAATCATGAATCATGAATTGAATCATGAATCATGAATTGAATCATGAATTGAATCATGAATCATGAATCATGAATCAGGAATCATAATTTGAATCATGAATCATGAATTGAATCATGAATCATAAATTGAATCATGTATCATGAATTATGATTTGAATCATGAATCATGAATTGAATCATATATTGAATCATTAATCATGAATTGAATCATGAATTAAATCATGAATCATGAATTGAATCATGAATTGAATCATGAATAATGAATCATGAATTGAATCATGAATCATGAATCATGAAATAAATCATGAATCGAATCATGATTTATGAATCATGAATCATGAATTTAATCATGATTCATGAATCATGAATCATGAATCGTACCATGATTCATGAATCATGAATCATGAATTGAATCATAAATCATGAATTGAATCATGAGTCATGAATTGAATCATGAGTCATGCATTGAATCATGAATCATGAATCATGAATCGAATCATGAATCATGGATCATGAATTGAATCATGAATCATGAATCATGAATCATGAATCAAATTAATGAATCATGAAATGAATCATGATTCATGAATCATGAATTGAATCATGAATCGAATCATGAGTCACGAATTGAATCATGAATCATGAGTCATGAATCATGAATCATGAATCATGAATTGAATCATGAATTAAATCATGAATCATGAATCATGAGTCATGAATTGAATCATGAATCATGAATCATGAATTGAATCATGAATCATGAATTTAATCATGAATCATGAATTGAATCATGAATTGAATCATGACACATGAATCATGAATTGAATCATGAATTGAATCATGAATCATGAATCATGAATCATGATTTCAATCATGAATCATGATTTCAATCATGAATCATGAATTGAATCATGAATCATGAATCATGAATCATGAATCTTGAATCATGAATCATGAAACATGAATTGAATCATGAATCATGAATCGAATCATGAATCATGAAACATGAATTGAATCATGAATCATGAATTGAATCATGAATTGAATCATGAATCATGAATCAGGAATCATAATTTGAATCATGAATCATGAATTGAATCATGAATCATGAATTGAATTATGAATTGAATCATGAATCATGAATCAGGAATCAGGAATCATAATTTGAATCATGAATCATGAATTGAATCATGAATCATAAATTGAATCATGTATCATGAATTATGATTTGAATCATGAATCATGAATTGAATCATATATTGAATCATGAATCATGAATTGAATCATGAATTGAATCATGAATCATGAATTGAATCATGAATTGAATCATGAATAATGAATCATGAATTGAATCATGAATCATGAATCATGAAATAAATCATGAATCGAATCATGATTTATGAATCATGAATCATGAATTTAATCATGATTCATGAATCATGAATCATGAATCGTACCATGATTCATGAATCATGAATCATGAATTGAATCATAAATCATGAATTGAATCATGAGTCATGAATTGAATCATGAGTCATGAATTGAATCATGAATCATGAATCATGAAATGAATCATGCATTGAATCATGAATCATGAATCATGAATCGAATCATGAATCATGGATCATGAATTGAATCATGAATCATGAATCATGAATCAAATTAATGAATCATGAAATGAATCATGAATCGAATCATGAGTCACGAATTGAATCATGAATCATGAGTCATGAATCATGAATCATGAATCATGAATTGAATCATGAATTAAATCATGAATCATGAATCATGAGTCATGAATTGAATCATGAATCATGAATCATGAATTGAATCATGAATCATGAATCATGAATTTAATCATGAATCATGAATTGAATCATGAATTGAATCATGACACATGAATCATGAATTGAATCATGAATTGAATCATGAATCATGAATCAGGAATCATGATTTCAATCATGAATCATGAATCATGAATTGAATCATGAATCATGAATCATGAATCTTGAATCATGAATCATGAAACATGAATTGAATCATGAATCATGAATCGAATCATGAATCATGAAACATGAATTGAATGATGAATCATGAATCGAATCATGAATCATGAATCATAAATTGAATCATGATTCATGAATCGAATCATGATTCATGAATCATGAATCGAATCATGATTCATGAATCATGAATCGAATCATGATTCATGAATCATGAATCATGAATCGAATCATTATTCATGAATCGAATCATGATTCATGAATCGAATCATGATTCGTGAATCATGAATTGAATCATGAATCATGAATCATGAATCAGGAATCATAATTTGAATCATGAATCATGAATTGAATCATGAATCATGAATTGAATCATGAATCATGAATCAGGAATCATGATTTCAATCATGAATCATGAATTGAATCATGAATCATGAATCATGAATCATGAATCTTGAATCATGAATCATGAAACATGAATTGAATCATGAATCATGAATCGAATCATGAATCATGAAACATGAATTGAATCATGAATCATGAATCGAATCATGAATCATGAATCATAAATTGAATCATGATTCATGAATCGAATCATGATTCATGAATCATGAATCGAATCATGAATCATGAATCATGAATTGAATCATAAATCATGAATTGAATCATGAGTCATGAATTGAATCATGAGTCATGAATTGAATCATGAATCATGAATCATGAAATGAATCATGCATTGAATCATGAATCATGAATCATGAATCGAATCATGAATCATGGATCATGAATTGAATCATGAATCATGAATCATGAATCAAATTAATGAATCATGAAATGAATCATGATTCATGAATCATGAATTGAATCATGAATCGAATCATGAGTCACGAATTGAATCATGAATCATGAATCATGAATCGAATCATGATTCATGAATCATGATTCATGAATCGAATCATGATTCATGAATCACGAATCATGAATCGAATCATGATTCGATTCATGAATCATGATTCATGAATCATGAATCATGAATCGAATCATAAATCATGAATTGAATCATAAATCATGATTTATGAATCGAATCATGATTCATGAATCACGAATCATGAATCGAATCATGATTCATGAATCACGAATCATGAATCGAATCATGATTCGATTCATGAATCATGATTCATGAATCGAATTATGATTCATGAATCATGAATCATGAATCGAATCATAAATCATGAATTGAATCATAAATCATGAATCATTAAATGAATCATGAATTGAATCATGAATCATGAATTAAATCATGAATCATGAATTGAATCATGAATCATGAATTGAATCATGAATTGAATCATGAATCACGAATCATGAATTGAATCATTAATCATGAATTGAATCATGAATCATGAATTGAATCATGAATCATGAATCATGAATTATATCATGAATCATGAATCATGAATCAAATCATGATTCATGAATTTAATCATGAATTGATTCATGAATCATGAATTGAATCATGATTTATGAATTATGAATCAAGAATTGAATCATGATTCATGAATAATGAATCATGAATCGAATCATAAATCATGATTTGAATCATGATTCATGAATCATGAATCATGAATCGAATCATAACTCATGAATTGAATCATAAATCATGAATCATTAAATGAATCATGAAGTAAATCATGAATCATGAATTGAATCATGAATCATGAATTGAATCATGAGTCATGAATTGAATCATGAATCATGAATTGAAACATGAATCATGAATTGAATCATGAATCATGAATCATGAATTGAATCATGAATTAAATCATGAATCATGAATTGAATAATGAATCATGAATCATGAATTGAATCATAAATCATGAATCATGAATTGAATCATGAATCATGAATTGAATCATGAATTGAATCATGAATCATGAATCAGGAATCATAATTTGAATCATGAATCATGAATTGAATCATGAATCATGAATTGAATCATGAATTGAATCATGAATCATGAATCATGAATCAGGAATCATAATTTGAATCATGAATCATGAATTGAATCATGAATCATAAATTGAATCATGTATCATGAATTATGATTTGAATCATGAATCATGAATTGAATCATATATTGAATCATTAATCATGAATTGAATCATGAATTAATCATGAATCATGAATTGAATCATGAATTGAATCATGAATAATGAATCATGAATTGAATCATGAATCATGAATCATGAAATAAATCATGAATCGAATCATGATTTATGAATCATGAATCATGAATTTAATCATGATTCATGAATCATGAATCATGAATCGTACCATGATTCATGAATCATGAATCATGAATTGAATCATAAATCATGAATTGAATCATGAGTCATGAATTGAATCATGAGTCATGAATTGAATCATGAATCATGAATCATGAAATGAATCATGCATTGAATCATGAATCATGAATCATGAATCGAATCATGAATCATGGATCATGAATTGAATCATGAATCATGAATCATGAATCATGAATCAAATTAATGAATCATGAAATGAATCATGATTCATGAATCATGAATTGAATCATGAATCGAATCATGAGTCACGAATTGAATCATGAATCATGAGTCATGAATCATGAATCATGAATCATGAATTGAATCATGAATTAAATCATGAATCATGAATCATGAGTCATGAATTGAATCATGAATCATGAATCATGAATTGAATCATGAATCATGAATTTAATCATGAATCATGAATTGAATCATGAATTGAATCATGACACATGAATCATGAATTGAATCATGAATTGAATCATGAATCATGAATCATGAATCATGATTTCAATCATGAATCATGATTTCAATCATGAATCATGAATTGAATCATGAATCATGAATCATGAATCATGAATCTTGAATCATGAATCATGAAACATGAATTGAATCATGAATCATGAATCGAATCATGAATCATGAAACATGAATTGAATCATGAATCATGAATTGAATCATGAATTGAATCAT
Source organism: Mixophyes australis (assembly GCA_036250195.1). NCBI lineage: Eukaryota > Metazoa > Chordata > Amphibia > Anura > Limnodynastidae > Mixophyes > Mixophyes australis. Next base: position 802,126 of record JAVHZZ010000023.1, on the reverse strand, counting down.
GAATCATGAATCAGGAATCATAATTTGAATCATGAATCATGAATTGAATCATGAATCATGAATTGAATTATGAATTGAATCATGAATCATGAATCAGGAATCAGGAATCATAATTTGAATCATGAATCATGAATTGAATCATGAATCATAAATTGAATCATGTATCATGAATTATGATTTGAATCATGAATCATGAATTGAATCATATATTGAATCATGAATCATGAATTGAATCATGAATTGAATCATGAATCATGAATTGAATCATGAATTGAATCATGAATAATGAATCATGAATTGAATCATGAATCATGAATCATGAAATAAATCATGAATCGAATCATGATTTATGAATCATGAATCATGAATTTAATCATGATTCATGAATCATGAATCATGAATCGTACCATGATTCATGAATCATGAATCATGAATTGAATCATAAATCATGAATTGAATCATGAGTCATGAATTGAATCATGAGTCATGAATTGAATCATGAATCATGAATCATGAAATGAATCATGCATTGAATCATGAATCATGAATCATGAATCGAATCATGAATCATGGATCATGAATTGAATCATGAATCATGAATCAAATTAATGAATCATGAAATGAATCATGAATCGAATCATGAGTCACGAATTGAATCATGAATCATGAGTCATGAATCATGAATCATGAATCATGAATTGAATCATGAATTAAATCATGAATCATGAATCATGAGTCATGAATTGAATCATGAATCATGAATCATGAATTGAATCATGAATCATGAATCATGAATTTAATCATGAATCATGAATTGAATCATGAATTGAATCATGACACATGAATCATGAATTGAATCATGAATTGAATCATGAATCATGAATCAGGAATCATGATTTCAATCATGAATCATGAATCATGAATTGAATCATGAATCATGAATCATGAATCTTGAATCATGAATCATGAAACATGAATTGAATCATGAATCATGAATCGAATCATGAATCATGAAACATGAATTGAATGATGAATCATGAATCGAATCATGAATCATGAATCATAAATTGAATCATGATTCATGAATCGAATCATGATTCATGAATCATGAATCGAATCATGATTCATGAATCATGAATCGAATCATGATTCATGAATCATGAATCATGAATCGAATCATTATTCATGAATCGAATCATGATTCATGATTAAAATCATGATTCGTGAATCATGAATCATGAATCGAATCATGATTCATGAATCGAATCATGATTCATGAATCATGAATTGAATCATGAATCATGAATTGAATCATGAATTGAATCATGAATCATGAATCATGAATCAGGAATCATAATTTGAATCATGAATCATGAATTGAATCATGAATCATGAATTGAATCATGAATCATGAATCAGGAATCATGATTTCAATCATGAATCATGAATTGAATCATGAATCATGAATCATGAATCATGAATCTTGAATCATGAATCATGAAACATGAATTGAATCATGAATCATGAATCGAATCATGAATCATGAAACATGAATTGAATCATGAATCATGAATCGAATCATGAATCATGAATCATAAATTGAATCATGATTCATGAATCGAATCATGATTCATGAATCATGAATCGAATCATGAATCATGAATCATGAATTGAATCATAAATCATGAATTGAATCATGAGTCATGAATTGAATCATGAGTCATGAATTGAATCATGAATCATGAATCATGAAATGAATCATGCATTGAATCATGAATCATGAATCATGAATCGAATCATGAATCATGGATCATGAATTGAATCATGAATCATGAATCATGAATCAAATTAATGAATCATGAAATGAATCATGATTCATGAATCATGAATTGAATCATGAATCGAATCATGAGTCACGAATTGAATCATGAATCATGAATCATGAATCGAATCATGATTCATGAATCATGAATCATGAATCGAATCATGATTCATAAAACATGAATCATGAATCGAATCATGATTCATGAATCGAATCATGATTCATAAATCGAATCATGATTCATGAATCACGAATCATGAATCGAATCATGATTCATGAATCATGAATCATGAATCGAATCATGATTCATGAATCATGAATCATGAATCGAATCATGATTCATGAATCATGAATCATGAATCAAATCATAAATCATGAATTGAATCATAAATCATGAATCATTAAATGAATCATGAATTGAATCATGAATCATGAATCGAATCATGATTCATGAATCATGAATCATGAATCAAATCATGATTCATAATTCATGAATCATGAATCGAATCATGATTCACGAATCGAATCATGATTCATGAATCGAATCATGATTCATGAATCATGAATCATGAATCAAATCATGATTCATAAATCATGAATCATGAATCGAATCATGATTCACGAATCGAATCATGATTTATGAATCGAATCATGATTCATGAATCACGAATCATGAATCAAATCATGATTCGATTCATGAATCATGATTCATGAATCGAATCATGATTCATGAATCACGAATCATGAATCGAATCATGATTCGATTCATGAATCATGATTCATGAATCATGAATCATGAATCGAATCATAAATCATGAATTGAATCATAAATCATGATTTATGAATCGAATCATGATTCATGAATCACGAATCATGAATCGAATCATGATTCATGAATCACGAATCATGAATCGAATCATGATTCGATTCATGAATCATGATTCATGAATCGAATTATGATTCATGAATCATGAATCATGATTCATGAATCATGAATCATGAATCGAATCATAAATCATGAATTGAATCATAAATCATGAATCATTAAATGAATCATGAATTGAATCATGAATCATGAATTAAATCATGAATCATGAATTGAATCATGAATCATGAATTGAATCATGAATTGAATCATGAATCACGAATCATGAATTGAATCATTAATCATGAATTGAATCATGAATCATGAATTGAATCATTAATCATGAATCATGAATTATATCATGAATCATGAATCATGAATCAAATCATGATTCATGAATTTAATCATGAATTGATTCATGAATCATGAATTGAATCATGATTTATGAATTATGAATCAAGAATTGAATCATGATTCATGAATAATGAATCATGAATCGAATCATAAATCATGATTTGAATCATGATTCATGAATCATGAATCATGAATCGAATCATAACTCATGAATTGAATCATAAATCATGAATCATTAAATGAATCATGAAGTAAATCATGAATCATGAATTGAATCATGAATCATGAATTGAATCATGAGTCATGAATTGAATCATGAATTGAATCATGAATCATGAATCATGAATCAGGAATCATAATTTGAATCATGAATCATGAATTGAATCATGAATCATAAATTGAATCATGTATCATGAATTATGATTTGAATCATGAATCATGAATTGAATCATATATTGAATCATTAATCATGAATTGAATCATGAATTAAATCATGAATCATGAATTGAATCATGAATTGAATCATGAATAATGAATCATGAATTGAATCATGAATCATGAATCATGAAATAAATCATGAATCGAATCATGATTTATGAATCATGAATCATGAATTTAATCATGATTCATGAATCATGAATCATGAATCGTACCATGATTCATGAATCATGAATCATGAATTGAATCATAAATCATGAATTGAATCATGAGTCATGAATTGAATCATGAGTCATGAATTGAATCATGAATCATGAATCATGAAATGAATCATGCATTGAATCATGAATCATGAATCATGAATCGAATCATGAATCATGGATCATGAATTGAATCATGAATCATGAATCATGAATCATGAATCAAATTAATGAATCATGAATCATGAATCATGAATCATGAATTGAATCATGAATCGAATCATGAGTCACGAATTGAATCATGAATCATGAGTCATGAATCATGAATCATGAATCATGAATTGAATCATGAATCATGAGTCATGAATCATGAATCATGAATCATGAATTGAATCATGAATTAAATCATGAATCATGAATCATGAGTCATGAATTGAATCATGAATCATGAATCATGAATTGAATCATGAATCATGAATTTAATCATGAATCATGAATTGAATCATGAATTGAATCATGACACATGAATCATGAATTGAATCATGAATTGAATCATGAATCATGAATCATGAATCATGATTTCAATCATGAATCATGATTTCAATCATGAATCATGAATTGAATCATGAATCATGAATCATGAATCATGAATCTTGAATCATGAATCATGAAACATGAATTGAATCATGAATCATGAATCGAATCATGAATCATGAATCATAAATTGAATCATGATTCATGAATCGAATCATGATTCATGAATCATGAATCGAATCATGATTCATGAATCATGAATCGAATCATGATTCATGAATCATGAATCATGAATCAAATCATTATTCATGAATCGAATCATGATTCATGATTAAAATCATGATTCGTGAATCATGAATCATGAATCGAATCATGATTCATGAATCGAATCATGATTCATGAATCATGAATCATGATTCATGAATCGAATCATGATTCATGAATCATGAATCTTGATTCATGAATCATGAATCATGATTCATGAATCGAATCATGATTCATGAATCATGAATCTTGATTCATGAATCATGAATCATGAATCGAATCATGATTCATGAATCATGAATTGAATCATAATTCATGAATTGAATCATGAATTGAATCATGAATCATGAATCATGAATCAGGAATCATAATTTGAATCATGAATCATGAATTGAATCATGAATCATGAATTGAATCATGAATCATGATTCAGGAATCATGATTTCAATCATGAATCATGAATCATGAATTGAATCATGAATCATGAATCAAGAATCATAAATCTTGAATCATGAATCATGAAACACGAATTGAATCATGAATCATGAGTCATGAATCATGAATCATGAATCATGAATTGAATCATGAATTAAATCATGAATCATGAATCATGAGTCATGAATTGAATCATGAATCATGAATCATGAATTGAATCATGAATCATGAATCATGAATTTAATCATGAATCATGAATTGAATCATGAATTGAATCATGACACATGAATCATGAATTGAATCATGAATTGAATCATGAATCATGAATCAGGAATCATGATTTCAATCATGAATCATGACTCATGAATTGAATCATGAATCATGAATCATGAATCAAGAATCTTGAATCATGAATCATGAAACATGAATTGAATCACGAATCATGAATCGAATCATGAATCATGAAACATGAATTGAATCATGAATCATGAATCGAATCATGAATCATGAATCATAAATTGAATCATGATTCATGAATCGAATCATGATTCATGAATCATGAATCGAATCATGATTCATGAATCATGAATCGAATCATAAATTGAATCATGATTCATGAATCGAATCATGATTCATGAATCATGAATCGAATCATGATTCATGAATCATGAATCGAATCATGATTCATGAATCATGAATCATGAATCGAATCATTATTCATGAATGGAATCATGATTCATGATTAAAATCATGATTCGTGAATCATGAATCATGGATCGAATCATTATTCATGAATGGAATCATGATTCATGATTAAAATCATGATTCGTGAATCATGAATCATGGATCGAATCATGATTCATGAATCGAATCATGATTCATGAATCATGAATCATGATTCATGAATCGAATCATTATTCATGAATGGAATCATGATTCATGATTAAAATCATGATTCGTGAATCATGAATCATGGATTGAATCATGATTCATGAATCGAATCATGATTCATGAATCATGAATCATGATTCATGAATCGAATCATGATTCATGAATCATGAATCATGATTCATGAATCATTAATCATGAATTGAATCATGATTCATGAATCATGAATTGAATCATGAATCATGAATTGAATCATGAATTGAATCATGAATCATGAATCATGAATTGAATCATGAATCATGAATTGAATCATGAATTGAATCATGAATCATGAATCAGGAATCATAATTTGAATCATGAATCATGAATTGAATCATGAACCATGAATCAGGAATCATGATTTCAATCATGAATCATGGATCATGAATTGAATCATGAATCATGAATCATGAATCAAATTAATGAATCATGAAATGAATCATGATTCATGAATCATGAATTGAATCATGAATCGAATCATGAGTCACGAATTGAATCATGAATCATGAGTCATGAATCATGAATCATGAATCATGAATTGAATCATGAATTAAATCATGAATCATGAATCATGAGTCATGAATTGAATCATGAATCATGAATCATGAATTGAATCATGAATCATGAATCATGAATTTAATCATGAATCATGAATTGAATCATGAATTGAATCATGACACATGAATCATGAATTGAATCATGAATTGAATCATGAATCATGAATCAGGAATCATGATTTCAATCATGAATCATGAATCATGAATTGAATCATGAATCATGAATCATGAATCATGAATCTTGAATCATGAATCATGAAACATGAATTGAATCATGAATCATGAATCGAATCATGAATCATGAATCATAAATTGAATCATGATTCATGAATCGAATCATGATTCATGAATCATGAATCGAATCATGATTCATGAACCATGAATCGAATCATGATTCATGAATCATGAATCATGAATCGAATCATTATTCATGAATCGAATCATGATTCATGATTAAAATCATGATTCGTGAATCATGAATCATGAATCGAATCATGATTCATGAATCGAATCATGATTCATGAATCATGAATCATGATTCATGAATCGAATCATGATTCATGAATCATGAATCATGATTCATGAATCATGAATCATGAATCGAATCATGATTCATGAATCATGAATTGAATCATGAATCATGAATTGAATCATGAATTGAATCATGAATCATGAATCATGAATCAGGAATCATAATTTGAATCATGAATCATGAATTGAATCATGAATCATGAATTGAATCATGAATCATGAATCAGGAATCATGATTTCAATCATGAATCATGAATCATGAATTGAATCATGAATCATGAATCATGAATCATAAATCTTGAATCATGAATCATGAAACATGAATTGAATCATGAATCATGAATCGAATCATGAATCATGAAACATGAATTGAATCATGAATCATGAATCGAATCATGAATCATGAATCATAAATTGAATCATGATTCATGAATCGAATCATGATTCATGAATCATGAATCGAATCATGAATCATGAATCATGAATTGAATCATAAATCATGAATTGAATCATGAGTCATGAATTGAATCATGAGTCATGAATTGAATCATGAATCATGAATCATGAAATGAATCATGCATTGAATCATGAATCATGAATCATGAATCGAATCATGAATCATGGATCATGAATTGAATCATGAATCATGAATCATGAATCAAATTAATGAATCATGAAATGAATCATGATTCATGAATCATGAATTGAATCATGAATCGAATCATGAGTCACGAATTGAATCATGAATCATGAGTCATGAATCATGAATCATGAATCATGAATTGAATCATGAATTAAATCATGAATCATGAATCATGAGTCATGAATTGAATCATGAATCATGAATCATGAATTGAATCATGAATCATGAATTTAATCATGAATCATGAATTGAATCATGAATTGAATCATGACACATGAATCATGAATTGAATCATGAATTGAATCATGAATCAGGAATCATGATTTCAATCATGAATCATGAATCATGAATTGAATCATGAATCATGAATCATGAATCAAGAATCTTGAATCATGAATCATGAAACATGAATTGAATCATGAATCATGAATCGAATCATGAATCATGAAACATGAATTGAATCATGAATCATGAATCGAATCATGAATCATGAATCATGAATCGAATCATGATTCATGAATCATGAATCGAATCATGATTCATGAATCATGAGTCATGAATCGAATCATTATTCATGAATGGAATCATGATTCATGATTAAAATCATGATTCGTGAATCATGAATCATGGATCGAATCATGATTCATGAATCGAATCATGATTCATGAATCATGATTCATGAATCGAATCATGATTCATGAATCATGAATCATGATTCATGAATCATTAATCATGAATCGAATCATGATTCATGAATCATGAATTGAATCATGAATCATGAATTGAATCATGAATTGAATCATGAATCATGAATCATGAATCAGGAATCATAATTTGAATCATGAATCATGAATTGAATCATGAATCATGAATTGAATCATGAATCATGAATCAGGAATCATGATTTCAATCATGAATCATGAATCATGAATTGAATCATGAATCATGAATCATGAATCTTGAATCATGAATCATGAAACATGAATTGAATCATGAATCATGAATCGAATCATGAATCATGAAACATGAATTGAATCAGGAATCATGAATCGAATCATGAATCATAAATCATAAATTGAATCATGATTCATGAATCGAATCATGATTCATGAATCATGAATCGAATCATGATTCATGAATCATGAATCGAATCATGATTCATGAATCATGAATCGAATCATGATTCATGAATCATGAATCATGAATCGAATCATTATTCATGAATCGAATCATGATTCATGATTAAAATCATGATTCGTGAATCATGAATCATGAATCGAATCATGATTCATGAATCGAATCATGACTCATGAATCATGAATCATGATTCATGAATCGAATCATGATTCATGAATCATGAATCATGATTCATGAATCATGAATCATGAATCGAATCATGATTCATGAATCGAATCATGATTCATGAATCATGAATCATGATTCATGAATCATGAATCATGATTCATGAATCATGAATCATGATTCATGAATCATGAATCATGAATCGAATCATGATTCATGAATCATGAATTGAATCATGAATCATTAATTGAATCATGAATTGAATCATGAATCATGAATCATGAATCAGGAATCATAATTTGAATCATGAATCATGAATTTAATCATGAATCATGAATTGAATCATGAATTGAATCATGACACATGAATCATGAATTGAATCATGAATTGAATCATGAATCATGAATCAGGAATCATGATTTCAATCATGAATCATGAATCATGAATTAAATCATGAATCATGAATCATGAATCATGAATCTTGAATCATGAATCATGAAACATGAATTGAATCATGAATCATGAATCGAATCATGAATCATGAATCATAAATTGAATCATGATTCATGAATCGAATCATGATTCATGAATCATGAATCGAATCATGATTCATGAACCATGAATCGAATCATGATTCATGAATCATGAATCATGAATCGAATCATTATTCATGAATCGAATCATGATTCATGATTAAAATCATGATTCGTGAATCATGAATCATGAATCGAATCATGATTCATGAATCGAATCATGATTCATGAATCATGAATCATGATTCATGAATCGAATCATGATTCATGAATCATGAATTGAATCATGAATCATGAATTGAATCATGAATTGAATCATGAATCATGAATCATGAATCAGGAATCATAATTTGAATCATGAATCATGAATTGAATCATGAATCATGAATTGAATCATGAATCAGGAATCATGATTTCAATCATGAATCATGAATCATGAATTGAATCATGAATCATGAATCATGAATCATAAATCTTGAATCATGAATCATGAAACATGAATTGAATCATGAATCATGAATCGAATCATGAATCATGAAACATGAATTGAATCATGAATCATGAATCGAATCATGAATCATGAATCATAAATTGAATCATGATTCATGAATCGAATCATGATTCATGAATCATGAATCGAATCATGAATCATGAATCATGAATTGAATCATAAATCATGAATTGAATCATGAGTCATGAATTGAATCATGAGTCATGAATTGAATCATGAATCATGAATCATGAAATGAATCATGCATTGAATCATGAATCATGAATCATGAATCGAATCATGAATCATGGATCATGAATTGAATCATGAATCATGAATCAAATTAATGAATCATGAAATGAATCATGATTCATGAATCATGAATTGAATCATGAATCGAATCATGAGTCACGAATTGAATCATGAATCATGAGTCATGAATCATGAATCATGAATTGAATCATGAATTAAATCATGAATCATGAATCATGAGTCATGAATTGAATCATGAATCATGAATCATGAATCATGAATTTAATCATGAATCATGAATTGAATCATGAATTGAATCATGACACATGAATCATGAATTGAATCATGAATTGAATCATGAATCATGAATCAGGAATCATGATTTCAATCATGAATCATGAATTGAATCATGAATCATGAATCATGAATCAAGAATCTTGAATCATGAATCATGAAACATGAATTGAATCATGAATCATGAATCGAATCATGAATCATGAAACATGAATTGAATCATGAATCATGAATCGAATCATGAATCATGAATCATAAATTGAATCATGATTCGTGAATCGAATCATGATTCATGAATCATGAATCGAATCATGATTCATGAATCATGAATCGAATCATAAATTGAATCATGATTCATGAATCGAATCATGATTCATGAATCATGAATCGAATCATGATTCATGAATCATGAATCGAATCATGATTCATGAATCATGAATCGAATCATGATTCATGAATCATGAATCATGAATCGAATCATTATTCATGAATGGAATCATGATTCATGATTAAAATCATGATTCGTGAATCATGAATCATGGATCGAATCATGATTCATGAATCGAATCATGATTCATGAATCATGATTCATGAATCGAATCATGATTCATGAATCATGAATCATGATTCATGAATCATGAATCATGAATCATGATTCATGAATCATTAATCATGAATCGAATCATGAATCATGAATTGAATCATGAATCATGAATTGAATCATGAATTGAATCATGAATCATGAATTGAATCATGAATCATGAATTGAATCATGAATTGAATCATGAATCATGAATCATGAATCAGGAATCATAATTTGAATCATGAATCATGAATTGAATCATGAATCATGAATTGAATCATGAATCATGAATCAGGAATCATGATTTCAATCATGAATCATGAATCATGAATTGAATCATGAATCATGAATCATGAATCTTGAATCATGAATCATGAAACATGAATTGAATCATGAATCATGAATCGAATCATGAATCATAAATCATAAATTGAATCATGATTCATGAATCGAATCATGATTCATGAATCATGAATCGAATCATGATTCATGAATCATGAATCGAATCATGATTCATGAATCATGAATCATGAATCGAATCATTATTCATGAATCGAATCATGATTCATGATTAAAATCATGATTCGTGAATCATGAATCATGAATCGAATCATGATTCATGAATCGAATCATGACTCATGAATCATGAATCATGATTCATGAATCGAATCATGAATCATGAATCATGATTCATGAATCATGAATCATGAATCGAATCATGATTCATGAATCATGAATTGAATCATGAATCATTAATTGAATCATGAATTGAATCATGAATCATGAATCATGAATCAGGAATCATAATTTGAATCATGAATCATGAATTGAATTTATGAATCCTAAATTGAATCATGTATCATGAATTATGATTTAAATCATGAATCATGAATTGAATCATATATTGAATCATGAATCATAAATTTAATCATGTATCATGAAATATGATTTGAATCATGAATCATGAATTGAATCATATATTGAATCATGAATCATGAATTGAATCATGAATCATGAATTGAAACATGAATCATGAATTGAATCATGAATCATGAATTGAATCATGAATTGAATCATGAATCATGAATTGAATCATGTATTGAATCATGAATAATGAATCATGAATTGAATCATGAATCATGAATCATGAATCATGAATTTAATCATGATTCATGAATCATGAATCATGAATCGTACCATGATTCATGAATTGAATCATGAGTCATGAATTGAATCATGAGTCATGAATTGAATCATGAATCATGAATCATGAAATGAATCATGCATTGAATCATGAATCATGAATCATGAATCGAATCATGGATCATGTATTGAATCATGAATCATGAATCATGAATCAAATTAATGAATCATGAAATGAATCATGATTCATGAATCATGAATTGAATCATGAATCGAATCATGAGTCACGAATTGAATCATGAATCATGAGTCATGAATCATGAATCATGAATCATTATTCATGAATCATGAATTGAATCATGAATCATGAATCGAATCATGAATCATGAATCATAAATTGAATCATGATTCATGAATCATGAATCGAATCATGATTCATGAATCATGAATCGAATCATGATTTATGAATCATGAATCATGAATCGAATCATTATTCATGAATCAAATCATGATTCATGATTAAAATCATGATTCGTGAATCATGAATCATGAATCGAATCATGATTCATGAATCGAATCATGATTCATGAATCATGAATCATGATTCATGAATCATGAATCATGAATCATGAATCGAATCATGATTCATGAATCATGAATAATGAATCGAATCATGATTCATAAATCATGAATCATGAATCGAATCATGATTCATGAATCATGAATCATGATTCGTGAATCCAATCATGATTCGTGAATCACGAATCATGAATCGAATCATGATTCATGAATCGAATCATGATTCATGAATCATGAATCATGATTCATGAATCATGATTCATGAATCATGAATCATGAATCAAATCATGATTCATGAATCATGAATCATGAATCAAATCATGATTCATGAATCATGAATCATGAATCAAATCATAAATCATGAATTGAATCATAAATCATGAATCATTAAATGAATCATGATTCATGAATCATGAATCGAATCATGATTCATGAATCATGAATCATGAATCGAATCATTATTTATGAATCGAATCATGATTCATGAATCATGAATCATGAATCGAATCATGATTCATGATTAAAATCATGATTCGTGAATCATGAATCATGAATCGAATCATGATTCATGAATCGAATCATGATTCATGAATCGAATCATGATTCGATTCATGATTCGTGAATCATGAATCATGAATCGAATCATGATTCATGAATCATGAATCGAATCATGATTCATGAATCATGAATCATGATTCATGAATCATGAATCGAATCATGATTCATGAATCATGAATCATGAATCGAATCATGATTCTTGAATCATGAATCATGATTCGTGAATCATGAATCATAAATCGAATCATGATTCATGAATCATGAATCATGAATCATGAATCATGAATCAAATCATGATTCATGAATCGAATAATGATTCAAAATCATGAATCATGATTCATGAATCATGAATCATGAATCGAATCATGATTCATAAATCATGAATCATGATTCATGAATCATGAATCATGAATCGAATCATGATTCATAAATCATGAATCATGAATCGAATCATGATTCATGAATCATGAATCGAATCATAAATCATGAATTGAATCATGAATCAAATCATGAGTCACGAATTGAATCATGAATCATGAGTCATGAATCATGAATCATGAATCATGAATTGAATCATGAATTGAATCATGAATCATGAATCATGAGTCATGAATTGAATCATGAATCATGAATCATGAATTGAATCATGAATCATGAATCATGAATTTAATCATGAATCATGAATTGAATCATGAATTGAATCATGACACATGAATCATGAATTGAATCATGAATTGAATCATGAATCATGAATTGAATCATGAATCATGAATCAGGAATCATGATTTCAATCATGAATCATGAATCATGAATTGAATCATGAATCATGAATCATAATTCATGAATCTTGAATCATGAATCATGAAACATGAATTGAATCATGAATCATGAATCGAATCATGAATCATGAAACATGAATTGAATCATGAATCATGAATCGAATCATGAATCATGAATCATAAATTGAATCATGATTCATGAATCATGAATCGAATCATGATTCATGAATCATGAATCGAATCATGATTCATGAATCATGAATCATGAATCAAATCATTATTCATGAATCAAATCATGATTCATGATTAAAATCATGATTCGTGAATCATGAATCATGAATCGAATCATGATTCATGAATCGAATCATGATTCATGAATCGAATCATGATTCATGAATCATGAATCATGATTCATGAATCATGAATCATGAATCATGAATCGAATCATGATTCATAAATCATGAATAATGAATCGAATCATGATTCATGAATCATGAATCATGAATCGAATCATGATTCATGAATCATGAATCATGATTCGTGAATCCAATCATGATTCGTGAATCACGAATCATGAATCGAATCATGATTCATGAATCGAATCATGATTCATGAATCATGAATCATGATTCATGAATCATGAATCATGAATCAAATCATGATTCATGAATCATGAATCATGAATCAAATCATGATTCATGAATCATGAATCATGAATCAAATCATAAATCATGAATTGAATCATAAATCATGAATCATTAAATGAATCATGATTCATGAATCATGAATCGAATCATGATTCATGAATCATCAATCATGAATCGAATCATTATTTATGAATCGAATCATGATTCATGAATCATGAATCATGAATCGAATCATGATTCATGATTAAAATCATGATTCGTGAATCATGAATCATGAATCGAATCATGATTCATGAATCGAATCATGATTCATGAATCGAATCATGATTCATGAATCGAATCATGATTCATGAATCACGAATCATGAATCGAATCATGATTTATGAATCACGAATCATGAATCGAATCATGATTCATGAATCATGAATCATGAATCGAATCATGATTCATGAATCATCAATCATCAATCATGAATCGAATCATAAATCATGAATTAAATCATAAATCATGAATCATGAAATGAATCATGATTCATGAATTAATGAATCATGAATCGAATCATGATTCATGAATCATGAATCATGAATCGAATCATGATTCATGAATCATGAATCGAATCATGATTCATGAATCATGAATCATGAATCGAATCATTATTCATGAATCGAATCATGATTCATGATTAAAATCATGATTCGTGAATCATGAATCATGAATCGAATCATGATTCATGAATCGAATCATGACTCATGAATCATGAATCATGATTCATGAATCGAATCATGAATCATGAATCATGATTCATGAATCATGAATCATGAATCGAATCATGATTCATGAATCATGAATTGAATCATGAATCATTAATTGAATCATGAATTGAATCATGAATCATGAATCATGAATCAGGAATCATAATTTGAATCATGAATCATGAATTGAATTTATGAATCATAAATTGAATCATGTATCATGAATTATGATTTAAATCATGAATCATGAATTGAATCATATATTGAATCATGAATCATAAATTTAATCATGTATCATGAATTATGATTTGAATCATGAATCATGAATTGAATCATATATTGAATCATGAATCATGAATTGAATCATGAATCATGAATTGAAACATGAATCATGAATTGAATCATGAATCATGAATTGAATCATGAATTGAATCATGAATCATGAATTGAATCATGTATTGAATCATGAATAATGAATCATGAATTGAATCATGAATCATGAATCATGAATCATGAATTTAATCATGATTCATGAATCATGAATCATGAATCGTACCATGATTCATGAATTGAATCATGAGTCATGAATTGAATCATGAGTCATGAATTGAATCATGAATCATGAATCATGAAATGAATCATGCATTGAATCATGAATCATGAATCATGAATCGAATCATGGATCATGTATTGAATCATGAATCATGAATCATGAATCAAATTAATGAATCATGAAATGAATCATGATTCATGAATCATGAATTGAATCATGAATCGAATCATGAGTCACGAATTGAATCATGAATCATGAGTCATGAATCATGAATCATGAATCATTATTCATGAATCATGAATTGAATCATGAATCATGAATCGAATCATGAATCATGAATCATAAATTGAATCATGATTCATGAATCATGAATCGAATCATGATTCATGAATCATGAATCGAATCATGATTTATGAATCATGAATCATGAATCGAATCATTATTCATGAATCAAATCATGATTCATGATTAAAATCATGATTCGTGAATCATGAATCATGAATCGAATCATGATTCATGAATCGAATCATGATTCATGAATCATGAATCATGATTCATGAATCATGAATCATGAATCATGAATCGAATCATGATTCATGAATCATGAATAATGAATCGAATCATGATTCATAAATCATGAATCATGAATCGAATCATGATTCATGAATCATGAATCATGATTCGTGAATCCAATCATGATTCGTGAATCACGAATCATGAATCGAATCATGATTCATGAATCGAATCATGATTCATGAATCATGAATCATGATTCATGAATCATGAATCATGAATCGAATCATGATTCATGAATCATGAATCATGATTCATGAATCATGAATCATGAATCAAATCATGATTCATGAATCATGAATCATGAATCAAATCATGATTCATGAATCATGAATCATGAATCAAATCATAAATCATGAATTGAATCATAAATCATGAATCATTAAATGAATCATGATTCATGAATCATGAATCGAATCATGATTCATGAATCATGAATCATGAATCGAATCATTATTTATGAATCGAATCATGATTCATGAATCATGAATCATGAATCGAATCATGATTCATGATTAAAATCATGATTCGTGAATCATGAATCATGAATCGAATCATGATTCATGAATCGAATCATGATTCATGAATCGAATCATGATTCGATTCATGATTCGTGAATCATGAATCATGAATCGAATCATGATTCATGAATCATGAATCGAATCATGATTCATGAATCATGAATCATGATTCATGAATCATGAATCGAATCATGATTCATGAATCATGAATCATGAATCGAATCATGATTCTTGAATCATGAATCATGATTCGTGAATCATGAATCATAAATCGAATCATGATTCATGAATCATGAATCATGAATCATGAATCATGAATCAAATCATGATTCATGAATCGAATAATGATTCAAAATCATGAATCATGATTCATGAATCATGAATCATGAATCGAATCATGATTCATAAATCATGAATCATGATTCATGAATCATGAATCATGAATCGAATCATGATTCATAAATCATGAATCATGAATCGAATCATGATTCATGAATCATGAATCGAATCATAAATCATGAATTGAATCATGAATCAAATCATGAGTCACGAATTGAATCATGAATCATGAGTCATGAATCATGAATCATGAATCATGAATTGAATCATGAATTGAATCATGAATCATGAATCATGAGTCATGAATTGAATCATGAATCATGAATCATGAATTGAATCATGAATCATGAATCATGAATTTAATCATGAATCATGAATTGAATCATGAATTGAATCATGACACATGAATCATGAATTGAATCATGAATTGAATCATGAATCATGAATTGAATCATGAATCATGAATCAGGAATCATGATTTCAATCATGAATCATGAATCATGAATTGAATCATGAATCATGAATCATAATTCATGAATCTTGAATCATGAATCATGAAACATGAATTGAATCATGAATCATGAATCGAATCATGAATCATGAAACATGAATTGAATCATGAATCATGAATCGAATCATGAATCATGAATCATAAATTGAATCATGATTCATGAATCATGAATCGAATCATGATTCATGAATCATGAATCGAATCATGATTCATGAATCATGAATCATGAATCAAATCATTATTCATGAATCAAATCATGATTCATGATTAAAATCATGATTCGTGAATCATGAATCATGAATCGAATCATGATTCATGAATCGAATCATGATTCATGAATCGAATCATGATTCATGAATCATGAATCATGATTCATGAATCATGAATCATGAATCATGAATCGAATCATGATTCATAAATCATGAATAATGAATCGAATCATGATTCATGAATCATGAATCATGAATCGAATCATGATTCATGAATCATGAATCATGATTCGTGAATCCAATCATGATTCGTGAATCACGAATCATGAATCGAATCATGATTCATGAATCGAATCATGATTCATGAATCATGAATCATGATTCATGAATCATGAATCATGAATCAAATCATGATTCATGAATCATGAATCATGAATCAAATCATGATTCATGAATCATGAATCATGAATCAAATCATAAATCATGAATTGAATCATAAATCATGAATCATTAAATGAATCATGATTCATGAATCATGAATCGAATCATGATTCATGAATCATCAATCATGAATCGAATCATTATTTATGAATCGAATCATGATTCATGAATCATGAATCATGAATCGAATCATGATTCATGATTAAAATCATGATTCGTGAATCATGAATCATGAATCGAATCATGATTCATGAATCGAATCATGATTCATGAATCGAATCATGATTCATGAATCGAATCATGATTCATGAATCACGAATCATGAATCGAATCATGATTTATGAATCACGAATCATGAATCGAATCATGATTCATGAATCATGAATCATGAATCGAATCATGATTCATGAATCATCAATCATCAATCATGAATCGAATCATAAATCATGAATTAAATCATAAATCATGAATCATGAAATGAATCATGATTCATGAATTAATGAATCATGAATCGAATCATGATTCATGAATCATGAATCATGAATCGAATCATGATTCATGAATCATGAATCATGAATCATGAATCATGAATCGAATCATGATTCATAAATCATGAATCATGAATCGAATCATGATTCATGAATCATGAATCGAATCATAAATCATGAATTGAATCATGAATCGAATCATGAGTCACGAATTGAATCATGAATCATGAGTCATGAATCATGAATCATGAATCATGAATTGAATCATGAATTGAATCATGAATCATGAATCATGAGTCATGAATTGAATCATGAATCATGAATCATGAATTGAATCATGAATCATGAATCATGAATTTAATCATGAATCATGAATTGAATCATGAATTGAATCATGACACATGAATCATGAATTGAATCATGAATTGAATCATGAATCATGAATTGAATCATGAATCATGAATCAGGAATCGTGATTTCAATCATGAATCATGAATCATGAATTGAATCATGAATCATGAATTATGAATCATGAATCTTGAATCATGAATCATGAAACATGAATTGAATCATGAATCATGAATCGAATCATGAATCATGAATCATAAATTGAATCATGATTCATGAATCATGAATCGAATCATGATTCATGAATCATGAATCGAATCATGATTCATGAATCATGAATCATGAATCGAATCATTATTCATGAATCAAATCATGATTCATGATTAAAATCATGATTCGTGAATCATGAATCATGAATCGAATCATGATTCATGAATCGAATCATGAATCATGATTCATGAATCATGAATCATGAATCATGAATCGAATCATGATTCATGAATCATGAATCATGAATCATGAATCGAATCATGATTCATGAATCATGAATAATGAATCGAATCATGATTCATGAATCATGAATCATGAATCGAATCATGATTCATGATTCATGAATCATGATTCGTGAATCCAATCATGATTCGTGAATCACGAATCATGATTCGTGAATCACGAATCATGAATCGAATCATGATTCATGAATCGAATCATGATTCATGAATCATGAATCATGATTCATGAATCATGAATCATGAATCAAATCATGATTCATGAATCATGAATCATGAATCAAATCATGATTCATGAATCATGAATCATGAATCAAATCATAAATCATGAATTGAATCATAAATCATGAATCATTAAATGAATCATGATTCATGAATCATGAATCGAATCATGATTCATGAATCATGAATCATGAATCGAATCATTATTTATGAATCGAATCATGATTCATGAATCATGAATCATGAATCGAATCATGATTCATGATTAAAATCATGATTCGTGAATCATAAATCATGAATCGAATCATGATTCATGAATCGAATCATGATTCATGAATCGAATCATGATTCATGAATCGAATCATGATTCGATTCATGATTCGTGAATCATGAATCATGAATCGAATCATGATTCATGAATCATGAATCATGAATCGAATCATGAATCATGAATCAAATCATGATTCATGAATCATGATTCGATTCATGATTCATGATTCATGAATCATGATTCCATTCATGATTCAAGATTCATGATTCGATTCATGATTCATGATTCATGAATCATGATTTGATTCATGATTCATGATTCGATTCATGATTCATGATTCATGAATCATGATTCAATTCATGATTCATGAATCATGATTCGATTCATGATTCATGATTCATGAATCATGATTCGATTCATGATTCATGATTCATGAATCATGATTCGATTCATAATTCATGATTCATGAATCATGATTCGATTCATGATACATGATTCACGAATCATGATTTTAATTATGAATCATGATTCGATTCATAATTCATGATTCATGAATCATGATTCGATTCATGAATAATGATTCGATTCATGAATAATGATTCGATTCATGATTCATGATTCATGAATCATGATTCGATTCATGATTCATGAATCATGATTCATGAATCATGATTCAATTTATGATTCATGATTCATGATTCAAGATTCATGATTCATGATTCATGATTCAAATCATGATTCCTGATTCATGATTCATGATTCAATTCATGATTTATGATTCAATTCATGATTCAATTCATGATTCAATTCATGATTCATGATTCAATTCATGATTCATGATTCAATTCATGATTTAATTCATGATTCATGATTCAATTCATGATTCAATTCATGATTCATGATTCAATTCATGATTCATGATTCAATATATGATTCAATTCATGATTCATGATTCAAATCATAATTCATGATACATGATTCAATTTATGATTCAATTCATGATTCATGATTCAAATTATGATTCCTGATTCATGATTCATGATTCAATTCATGATTCATGATTAAATTCATGATTCATGATTCATGATTCAATTCATGATTCATGATTCATGATTCAATACATGACTCATGATTCATGATTCATGATTTAATTCATTAATTCAATTCATGGTTCATGATTCATGATTCATGACTCATGATTCATAATTCAATTCATGACTCATGATTCAATTCATGATTCATGATTCAATTCATGATTCATGAATCATGATTCATTTCATGATTCATGATTCGATTCATGATTCATGATTCAATTCATGATCCATGATTCATGATTAGATTCATGATTCATGATTCATGATTAAATGCATGATTCATTTCATGATTCATGATTCAATTCATGATTCATGATTCAATTCATGACTCATGATTCAATTCATAATTCATGATTCAATTCATGATTCATGATTCATGATTCATGATTCAATTCATGATCCATGATTCATGATTCGATTCATGATTCATGATTCGATTCATGATTCATGATTCATGATTCATGATTCAATTCATGATTCATGATTCAATTCATGATCCATGATTCATGATTCGATTCATGATTCATGATTCGATTCATTTCATGATTCATGATTCATGATTCAATTCATGATTCATGATTCAATTCATGACTCATGATTCAATTCATGATTTATGATTCAATTCATGATTCATGATTCATGAATCATGGTTCGATTCATGATTCATGATTCATGAATCATTATTAAATTCATGATTCATGATTCATAAATCATGATTCGATTCATGATTTATTTCATGATTCATGATTCATGATTCAATTCATGATTCAATTCATGATTCATGATTCAATTCATGATTCATGATTCAATTCATGATTTAATTCATGATTCATGATTCAATTCATGATTCAATTCATGATTCATGATTCAATTCATGATTCATGATTCAATATATGATTCAATTCATGATTCATGATTCAAATCATAATTCATGATACATGATTCAATTTATGATTCAATTCATGATTCATGATTCAAATTATGATTCCTGATTCATGATTCATGATTCAATTCATGATTTATGATTCAATTCATGATTCATGATTCATGATTCAATTCATGATTCATGATTCATTATTCAATTCATGATTCATGATTCATGATTCATGATTTAATTCATGATTCAATTCATGATTCATGATTAAATTCATGATTCATGATTCAATTCAAGATTCATGATTCATGATTTAATTCATGATTCAATTCATGATTCATGATTCAATTCATGATTCATGATTTAATTCATGATTCATTTAATGATTCATGATTTATGATTCAATTCATGATTTATGATTTGATTCATGATTCATTATTCATGAATCAATTCTTGATTCATGATTCATGAATCATGATTCGATTCATGATTCAATTCATGATTCATTTAATGATTCATGATTTATGATTCAATTCATGATTTATGATTCGATTCATGATTCATGATTCATGAATCATGATTCGATTCATGATTCATGATTCATGAATCATGATTCATTTAATGATTCATGATTTATGATTCGATTCATGATTTATGATTCGATTCATGATTCATGATTCATGAATCATGATTCGATTCATGATTCATGATTCGATCCATGATTCATGATTAATGAATCATGATTCGATTCATGAATCATGATTCGATCCATGATTCGTGATTCATGAATCATGATTCGATTCATGAATCATGATTCGATTCATGATTCATGATTTATGAATCATAATTCGATTCATGATTCATGATTCATGAATCATGATTCGATTTATGAATCATGATTAGATTCATGAATCATGATTCGATTCATGATTCATGATTTATGAATCATGATTCGATTCATGATTCATGATTCATGAATCATGATTCGATTAATGATTCATGATTCATGAATCATGATTCATTTAATGATTCATGATTTATGATTCGATTCATGATTTATGATTCGATTCATGATTCATGATTCATGAATCATGATTCGATTCATGATTCATGATTCGATCCATGATTCATGATTAATGAATCATGATTCGATTCATGAATCATGATTCGATCCATGATTCGTGATTCATGAATCATGATTCGATTCATGAATCATGATTCGATTCATGATTCATGATTCATGAATCATAATTCGATTCATGATTCATGATTCATGAATCATGATTCGATTCATGATTCATGATTCATGAATCATGATTTGATTCATGATTCATGATTCATGAATCATGATTCAATTCATGATTCAAGATTCATGATTCGATTCATGATTCATGATTCATGAATCATGATTTGATTCATGATTCATGATTCACGAATCATGATTTTAATTATGAATCATGATTCGATTCATAATTCATGATTCATGAATCATGATTCGATTCATGAATAATAATTCGATTCATGATTCATGATTCATGAATCATGATTCGATTCATGATTCATGATTCAAGATTCATGATTCATGATTCATAAATCATGATTCAATTCATGATTCATGATTCAAATCATGAATCCTGATTCATGATTCATGATTCAATTCATGATTCATGATTCAATTCATGATTCATGATTTAATTCATGATTCATTTAATGATTCATAAATCATGATTCAATTCATGATTTATGATTCAATTCATGATTCATGATTCATGAATCATGATTCATTTCATGATTCATGATTCGATTCATGATTCATGATTCATGATTCAATTCATGATCCATGATTCATGATTCGATTCATGATTCATTTCATGATTCATGATTCATGATTCAATTCATGATTCATGATTCAATTCATGACTCATGATTCAATTCATGATTTATGATTCAATTCATGATTCATGATTCATGAATCATTATTAAATTCATGATTCATGATTCATAAATCATGATTCGATTCATGATTTATTTCATGATTCATGATTCATGATTCAATTCATGATTCAATTCATGATTCATGATTCAATTCATGATTCATGATTCAATTCATGATTTAATTCATGATTCATGATTCAATTCATGATTCAATTCATGATTCATGATTCAATTCATGATTCATGATTCAATATATGATTCAATTCATGATTCATGATTCAAATCATAATTCATGATACATGATTCAATTTATGATTCATGATTCAATTCATGATTCATGATTCAAATTATGATTCCTGATTCATGATTCATGATTCAATTCATGATTCAATTCATGATTTATGATTCAATTCATGAATCATGATTCATGATTCAATTCATGATTCATGATTCATTATTCAATTCATGATTCATGATTCATGATTCATGATTCATGATTTAATTCATGATTCAATTCATGATTCATGATTCAATTCATGATTCATGATTCAATTCATGATTCATGATTCATGATTTAATTCATGATTCAATTCATGATTCATGATTCAATTCATGATTAATGATTTAATTCATGATTCATTTAATGATTCATGATTTATGATTCAATTCATGATTTATGATTCGATTCATGATTCATGATTCATGAATCAATTCTTGATTCATGATTCATGAATCATGATTTGATTCATGATTCATGATTCAATTCATGATTCATTTAATGATTCATGATTTATGATTCAATTCATGATTTATGATTCGATTCATGATTCATGATTCATGAATCATGATTCATTTAATGATTCATGATTTATGATTCGATTCATGATTTATGATTTGATTCATGATTCATGATTCATGAATCATGATTCGATTCATGATTCATGATTCGATCCATGATTCGTGATTCATGAATCATGATTCGATTCATGAATCATGATTCGATTCATGATTCATGATTCATGAATCATAATTCGATTCATGATTCATGATTCATGAATCATGATTCGATTCATGATTTATGATTCAATTCATGATTCATGATTCATGAATCATGATTCAATTCTTGATTCATGATTCATAAATCATGATTCAATTCATGATTCATGATTCAATTCATGATTAAATTCATGAATCATGATTTGATTCATGATTCATGATTCATGATTCAATTCATGATTCATGATTCAATTCATGATTCATTATTCAATTCATGATTCATGATTCAATTCATGATTCATGATTCATGATTCAATTCATGATTCATTATTCAATTCATGATTCATGATTCAATTCATGATTCGTGATTCATGATTCAATTCATGATTCAATTCATGATTCAATTCATGATTCATGATTTAATTCACGATTCATTTAATGATTCATGATTTATGATTCAATTCATGATTTTTGATTCGATTCATCATTCATGATTCATGAATCATGATTTGATTCATGATTCATGATTCATGAATCATGATTTATGATTCATGAATCATGATTCGATTCATGAATCATGATTCGATTCATGATTCGTGAATCATGAATCATGATTCGATTCATGAATCATGATTCAATTCATGAATCATGATTCGATTCATGATTCATGATTTATGAATCATGATTTGATTCATGATTCATGATTCAAATTATGATTCCTGATTCATGATTCATGATTCAATTCATGATTCAATTCATGATTTATGATTCAATTCATGAATCATGATTCATGATTCAATTCATGATTCATGATTCATTATTCAATTCATGATTCATGATTCATGATTCATGATTCATGATTTAATTCATGATTCAATTCATGATTCATGATTCAATTCATGATTCATGATTCAATTCATGATTCATGATTCATGATTTAATTCATGATTCAATTCATGATTCATGATTCAATTCATGATTAATGATTTAATTCATGATTCATTTAATGATTCATGATTTATGATTCAATTCATGATTTATGATTCGATTCATGATTCATGATTCATGAATCAATTCTTGATTCATGATTCATGAATCATGATTTGATTCATGATTCATGATTCAATTCATGATTCATTTAATGATTCATGATTTATGATTCAATTCATGATTTATGATTCGATTCATGATTCATGATTCATGAATCATGATTCATTTAATGATTCATGATTTATGATTCGATTCATGATTTATGATTTGATTCATGATTCATGATTCATGAATCATGATTCGATTCATGATTCATGATTCGATCCATGATTCATGATTAATGAATCGTGATTCGATTCATGAATCATGATTCGATCCATGATTCGTGATTCATGAATCATGATTCGATTCATGAATCATGATTCGATTCATGATTCATGATTCATGAATCATAATTCGATTCATGATTCATGATTCATGAATCATGATTCGATTCATGATTTATGATTCAATTCATGATTCATGATTCATGAATCATGATTCAATTCTTGATTCATGATTCATAAATCATGATTCAATTCATGATTCATGATTCAATTCATGATTAAATTCATGAATCATGATTTGATTCATGATTCATGATTCATGATTCAATTCATGATTCATGATTCATGATTCAATTCATGATTCATTATTCAATTCATGATTCATGATTCAATTCATGATTCATGATTCATGATTCAATTCATGATTCATTATTCAATTCATGATTCATGATTCAATTCATGATTCGTGATTCATGATTCAATTCATGATTCAATTCATGATTCAATTCATGATTCATGATTTAATTCACGATTCATTTAATGATTCATGATTTATGATTCAATTCATGATTTTTGATTCGATTCATCATTCATGATTCATGAATCATGATTTGATTCATGATTCATGATTCATGAATCATGATTTATGATTCATGAATCATGATTCGATTCATGAATCATGATTCGATTCATGATTCGTGAATCATGAATCATGATTCGATTCATGAATCATGATTCAATTCATGAATCATGATTCGATTCATGATTCATGATTTATGAATCATGATTTGATTCATGATTCATGATTCATGAATCATGATTCGATTCATGATTCATGATTCAATTAATGATTCATTTAATGATTCATGATTTATGATTCAATTCATGATTTATGATTCGATTCATGATTCATGATTCATGAATCATGATTCGATTCATGATTCGTGATTCATGAATCATGATTCGATTTATGAATCATGATTAGATTCATGAATCATGATTCGATTCATGAATCATGATTTATGAATCATGATTCGATTCATGATTCATGATTCATGAATCATGATTCGATTCATGATTCATGATTCATGAATCATGATTCATTTAATGATTCATGATTTATGATTCGATTCATGATTTATGATTCGATTCATGATTCATGATTCATGAATCATGATTCGATTCATGATTCATGATTCGATCCATGATTCATGATTAATAAATCATGATTCGATTCATGAATCATGATTAATGAATCATGATTCGATTCATGAATCATGATTCGATCCATGATTCGTGATTCATGAATCATGATTCGATTCATGAATCATGATTCGATTCATAATTCATGATTCATGAATCATAATTCGATTCATGATTCATGAATCATGATTCAATTCATGATTCAAGATTCATGATTCGATTCATGATTCATGATTCATGAATCATGATTTGATTCATGATTCATGATTCATGAATCATGATTTGATTCATGATTCATGATTCACGAATCATGATTTTAATTATGAATCATGATTCGATTCATAATTCATGATTCATGAATCATGATTCGATTCATGAATCATGATTCATGAATCATGATTCAATTTATGATTCATGATTCATGATTCAAGATTCATGATTCATGATTCATAAATCATGATTCAATTCATGATTCATGATTCAAATCATGATTCCTGATTCATGATTCATGATTCAATTCATGATTCATGATTCAATTCATGATTCATGATTTAATTCATGATTCATTTAATGATTCATAAATCATGATTCAATTCATGATTTATGATTCAATTCATGATTCATGATTCATGAATCATGATTCAATTCTTGATTCATGATTCATAAATCATGATTCAATTCATGATTCATGATTCAATTCATGATTAAATTCATGAATCATGATTTGATTCATGATTCATGATTCATGATTCAATTCATGATTCATGATTCATGATTCAATTCATGATTCATTATTCAATTCATGATTCATGATTCAATTCATGATTCATGATTCATGATTCAATTCATGATTCATTATTCAATTCATGATTCATGATTCAATTCATGATTCGTGATTCATGATTCAATTCATGATTCAATTCATGATTCAATTCATGATTCATGATTTAATTCACGATTCATTTAATGATTCATGATTTATGATTCAATTCATGATTTATGATTCGATTCATCATTCATGATTCATGAATCATGATTTGATTCATGATTCATGATTCATGAATCATGATTTATGATTCATGAATCATGATTCGATTCATGAATCATGATTCGATTCATGATTCGTGAATCATGAATCATGATTCGATTCATGAATCATGATTCAATTCATGAATCATGATTCGATTCATGATTCATGATTTATGAATCATGATTTGATTCATGATTCATGATTCATGAATCATGATTCGATTCATGATTCATGATTCAATTCATGATTCATTTAATGATTCATGATTTATGATTCAATTCATGATTTATGATTCGATTCATGATTCATGATTCATGAATCATGATTCGATTCATGATTCGTGATTCATGAATCATGATTCGATTCATGAATCATGATTAGATTCATGAATCATGATTCGATTCATGATTCATGATTTATGAATCATGATTCGATTCATGATTCATGATTCATGAATCATGATTCATTTAATGATTCATGATTTATGATTCGATTCATGATTTATGATTCGATTCATGATTCATGATTCATGAATCATGATTCGATCCATGATTCATGATTAATGAATCATGATTCGATTCATGAATCATGATTCGATCCATGATTCGTGATTCATGAATCATGATTCGATTCATGAATCATGATTCGATCCATGATTCATGATTAATGAATCATGATTCGATTCATGAATCATGATTCGATCCATGATTCGTGATTCATGAATCATGATTCGATTCATGAATCATGATTCGATTCATGATTCATGATTCATGAATCATAATTCGATTCATGATTCATGATTCATGAATCATGATTCGATTCATGATTCATGATTCATGAATCATGATTCGATTCATGATTCATGATTCATGAATCATGATTCAATTCATGATTCAAGATTCATGATTCGATTCATGATTCATGATTCATGAATCATGATTCAATTCATGATTCATGAATCATGATTCGATTCATGATTCATGATTCATGAATCATGATTCGATTCATGATTCATGATTCATGAATCATGATTCGATTCATAATTCATGATTCATGAATCATGATTCGATTCATGATTCATGATTCACGAATCATGATTTTAATTATGAATCATGATTCGATTCATAATTCATGATTCATGAATCATGATTCGATTCATGAATAATGATTAGATTCATGATTCAAGATTCATGAATCATGATTCGATTCATGATTCATAAATCATGATTCATGAATCATGATTCAATTTATGATTCATGATTCAAATCATGATTCCTGATTCATGATTCATGATTCAATTCATGATTCATGATTCAAATCATGATTCCTGATTCATGATTCATGATTCAATTCATGATTTATGATTCAATTCATGATTCAATTCATGATTCATGTGTCATGATTCAATTCATGATTCATGATTAATTTCATGATTCATGATTCATGATTCAATTCATGATTCATGATTCATGATTCAATACATGACTCATGATTCATGATTCATGATTTAATTCATTAATTCAATTCATGGTTCATGATTCATGATTCATAACTCATGATTCATAATTCAATTCATGACTCATGATTCAATTCATGATTCATGATTCGATTCATGATTCATGATTCAATTCATGATCCATGATTCATGATTAGATTCATGATTCATGATTCATGATTCAATGCATGATTCATTTCATGATTCATGATTCAATTCATGATTCATGATTCAATTCATGACTCATGATTCAATTCATAATTTATGATTCGATTCATGATTCATGATTCATGATTCAATTCATGACTCATGATTCATGATTCGATTCATGATTCATGATTCATGATTCAATACATGATTCATTTCATGATTCATGATTCATGATTCAATTCATGATTCATGATTCAATTCATGACTCATGATTCAATTCATGATTTATGATTCAATTCATGATTCATGATTCATGAATCATTATTAAATTCATGATTCATGATTCATAAATCATGATTCGATTCATGATTTATTTCATGATTCATGATTCATGATTCAATTCATGATTCAATTCATGATTCATGATTCAATTCATGATTCATGATTCAATTCATGATTTAATTCATGATTCATGATTCAATTCATGATTCAATTCATGATTCATGATTCAATTCATGATTCATGATTCAATACATGATTCAATTCATGATTCATGATTCAAATCATAATTCATGATACATGATTCAATTTATGATTCAATTCATGATTCATGATTCAAATTATGATTCCTGATTCATGATTCATGATTCAATTCATGATTCAATTCATGATTTATGATTCAATTCATGATTCATGATTCATGATTCAATTCATGATTCATGATTCATTATTCAATTCATGATTCATGATTCATGATTCATGATTTAATTCATGATTCAATTCATGATTCATGATTCAATTCATGATTCATGATTCAATTCATGATTCATGATTCATGATTTAATTCATGATTCAATTCATGATTCATGATTCAATTCATGATTCATGATTTAATTCATGATTCATTTAATGATTCATGATTTATGATTCAATTCATGATTTATGATTCGATTCATGATTCATGATTCATGAATCAATTCTTGATTCATGATTCATGATTCGATTCATGATTCATGAATCATGATTCATGAATCATGATTCAATTTATGATTCATGATTCATGATTCAAGATTCATGATTCATGATTCATGATTCATGATTCAATTCATGATTCATGATTCAAATCATGATTCCTGATTCATGATTCAAGATTCAATTCATGATTTATGATTCAATTCATGATTCAATTCATGATTCATGTGTCATGATTCAATTCATGATTCATGATTAAATTCATGATTCATGATTCAATTCATGATTCATGATTCATGATTCAATACATGACTCATGATTCATGATTCATGATTTAATTCATTAATTCAATTCATGGTTCATGATTCATGATTCATGACTCATGATTCATAATTCAATTCATGACTCATGATTCAATTCATGATTCATGATTCAATTCATGATTCATGAATCATGATTCATTTCATGATTCATGATTCGATTCATGATTCATGATTCAATTCATGATCCATGATTCATGATTAGATTCATGATTCATGATTCATGATTCAATGCATGATTCATTTCATGATTCATGATTCAATTCATGATTCATGATTCAATTCATGACTCATGATTCAATTCATAATTCATGATTCGATTCATGATTCATGATTCATGATTCAATTCATGATCCATGATTCATGATTCGATTCATGATTCATGATTCATGATTCAATACATGATTCATTTCATGATTCATGATTCATGATTCAATTCATGATTCATGATTCAATTCATGACTCATGATTCAATTCATGATTTATGATTCAATTCATGATTCATGATTCATGAATCATTATTAAATTCATGATTCATGATTCATAAATCATGATTCGATTCATGATTTATTTCATGATTCATGATTCATGATTCAATTCATGATTCAATTCATGATTCATGATTCAATTCATGATTCATGATTCAATTCATGATTTAATTCATGATTCATGATTCAATTCATGATTCAATTCATGATTCATGATTCAATTCATGATTCATGATTCAATACATGATTCAATTCATGATTCATGATTCAAATCATAATTCATGATACATGATTCAATTTATGATTCAATTCATGATTCATGATTCAAATTATGATTCCTGATTCATGATTCATGATTCATGATTCAATTCATGATTCATGATTCAATACATGATTCAATTCATGATTCATGATTCAAATCATAATTCATGATACATGATTCAATTTATGATTCAATTCATGATTCATGATTCAAATTATGATTCCTGATTCATGATTCATGATTCAATTCATGATTCAATTCATGATTTATGATTCAATTCATGATTCATGATTCATGATTCAATTCATGATTCATGATTCATTATTCAATTCATGATTCATGATTCATGATTCATGATTTAATTCATGATTCAATTCATGATTCATGATTCAATTCATGATTCATGATTCAATTCATGATTCATGATTCATGATTTAATTCATGATTCAATTCATGATTCATGATTCAATTAATGATTCATGATTTAATTCATGATTCATTTAATGATTCATGATTTATGATTCAATTCATGATTTATGATTCGATTCATGATTCATGATTCATGAATCATGATTCGATTCATGATTCGTGATTCATGAATCATGATTCGATTTATGAATCATGATTCGATTCATGAATCATGATTCAATTCATGATTCATGATTTATGAATCATGATTCGATTCATGATTCATGATTCATGAATCATGATTCGATTCATGATTCATGATTCATGAATCATGATTCATTTAATGATTCATGATTTATGAATCGATTCATGATTTATGATTCGATTCATGATTCATGATTCATGAATCATGATTCGATTCATGATTCATGATTCGATCCATGATTCATGATTAATGAATCATGATTCGATTCATGAATCATGATTCGATCCATGATTCGTGATTCATGAATCATGATTCGATTCATGAATCATGATTCGATTCATGATTCATGATTCATGAATCATAATTCGATTCATGATTCATGATTCATGAATCATGATTCGGTTTATGAATCATGATTAGATTCATGAATCATGATTCGATTCATGATTCATGATTCATGAATCATGATTCGATTCATGATTCATGATTCATGAATCATGATTCGATTCATGATTCATGATTCATGAATCATGATTCATTTAATGATTCATGATTTATGATTCGATTCATGATTTATGATTCGATTCATGATTCATGATTCATGAATCATGATTCGATTCATGATTCATGATTCGATCCATGATTCATGATTAATGAATCATGATTCGATTCATGAATCATGATTCGATCCATGATTCGTGATTCATGAATCATGATTCGATTCATGAATCATGATTCGATTCATGATTCATGATTCATGAATCATAATTCGATTCATGATTCATGATTCATGAATCATGATTCGATTCATGATTCATGATTCATGAATCATGATTCGATTCATGATTCATGATTCATGAATCATGATTCAATTCATGATTCAAGATTCATGATTCGATTCATGATTCATGATTCATGAATCATGATTTGATTCATGATTCATGATTCACGAATCATGATTTTAATTATGAATCATGATTCGATTCATAATTCATGATTCATGAATCATGATTCGATTCATGAATAATGATTCGATTCATGATTCATGATTCATGAATCATGATTCGATTCATGATTCATGAATCATGATTCATGAATCATGATTCAATTTATGATTCATGATTCATGATTCAAGATTCATGATTCATGATTCATAAATCATGATTCAATTCATGATTCATGATTCAAATCATGAATCCTGATTCATGATTCATGATTCAATTTATGATTCATGATTCAATTCATGATTCATGATTTAATTCATGATTCATTTAATGATTCATAAATCATGATTCAATTCATGATTTATGATTCAATTCATGATTCATGATTCATGAATCATGATTCAATTCTTGATTCATGATTCATAAATCATGATTCAATTCATGATTCATGATTCAATTCATGATTAAATTCATGAATCATGATTTGATTCATGATTCATGATTCAATTCATGATTCATGATTCATGATTCAATTCATGATTCATGATTCAATTCATGATTCATGATTCATGATTTAATTCATGATTCATTATTCAATTCATGATTCATGATTCAATTCATGATTCGTGATTCATGATTCAATTCATGATTCAATTCATGATTCAATTCATGATTCATGATTCATGATTTAATTCATGATTCATTATTCAATTCATGATTCATGATTCAATTCATGATTCATGATTTATGATTCAATTCATGATTTATGATTCGATTCATCATTCATGATTCATGAATCATGATTTGATTCATGATTCATGATTCATGAATCATGATTTATGATTCATGAATCATGATTCGATTCATGAATCATGATTCGATTCATGATTCGTGAATCATGAATCATGATTCGATTCATGAATCATGATTCAATTCATCAATCATGATTCGATTCATGATTCATGATTTATGAATCATGATTTGATTCATGATTCATGATTCATGAATCATGATTCGATTCATGATTCATGATTCAATTCATGATTCATTTAATGATTCATGATTTATGATTCAATTCATGATTTATGATTCGATTCATGATTCATGATTCATGAATCATGATTCGATTCATGATTCGTGATTCATGAATCATGATTCGATTTATGAATCATGATTAGATTCATGAATCATGATTCGATTCATGATTCATGATTTATGAATCATGATTCGATTCATGATTCATGATTCATGAATCATGATTCGATTCATGATTCATGATTCATGAATCATGATTCATTTAATGATTCATGATTCGATTCATGATTCATGATTCATGATTCGATCCATGATTCATGATTAATGAATCATGATTCGATTCATGAATCATGATTCGATCCATGATTCATGATTCATGAATCATGATTCGATTCATGAATCATGATTCGATTCATGATTCATGATTCATGAATCATAATTCGATTCATGATTCATGAATCATGATTCGATTCATGATTCATGATTCATGAATCATGATTCGATTCATGGTTCATGATTCATGATTCGATTCATGATTCATGATTCATGAATCATGATTCATGAATCATGATTCAATTTATGATTCATGATTCATGATTCAAGATTCATGATTCATGATTCATGATTCATGATTCAATTCATGATTCATGATTCAAATCATGATTCCTGATTCATGATTCATGATTCAATTCATGATTTATGATTCAATTCATGATTCAATTCATGATTCATGTGTCATGATTCAATTCATGATTCATGATTAAATTCATGATTCATGATTCATGATTCAATTCATGATTCATGATTCATGATTCAATACATGACTCATGATTCATGATTCATGATTTAATTCATTAATTCAATTCATGGTTCATGATTCATGATTCATGACTCATGATTCATAATTCAATTCATGACTCATGATTCAATTCATGATTCATGATTCAATTCATGATTCATGAATCATGATTCATTTCATGATTCATGATTCGATTCATGATTCATGATTCATGATTCAATTCATGATCCATGATTCATGATTAGATTCATGATTCATGATTCATAATTCAATGCATGATTCATTTCATGATTCATGATTCAATTCATGATTCATGATTCAATTCATGACTCATGATTCAATTCATAATTCATGATTCAATTCATGATTCATGAATCATGATTCATTTCATGATTCATGATTCGATTCATGATTCATGATTCATGATTCAATTCATGATCCATGATTCATGATTCGATTCATGATTCATGATTCAATACATGATTCATTTCATGATTCATGATTTATGATTCAATTCATGATTCATGATTCAATTCATGACTCATGATTCAATTCATGATTTATGATTCAATTCATGATTCATGATTCATGAATCATGGTTCGATTCATGATTCATGATTCATGAATCATTATTAAATTCATGATTCATGATTCATAAATCATGATTCGATTCATGATTTATTTCATGATTCATGATTCATGATTCAATTCATGATTCAATTCATGATTCATGATTCAATTCATGATTCATGATTCAATTCATGATTTAATTCATGATTCATGATTCAATTCATGATTCAATTCATGATTCATGATTCAATTCATGATTCATGATTCAATATATGATTCAATTCATGATTCATGATTCAAATCATAATTCATGATACATGATTCAATTTATGATTCAATTCATGATTCATGATTCAAATTATGATTCCTGATTCATGATTCATGATTCAATTCATGATTCAATTCATGATTTATGATTCAATTCATGATTCATGATTCAATTCATGATTCATGATTCATTATTCAATTCATGATTCATGATTCATGATTCATGATTTAATTCATGATTCAATTCATAATTCATAATTCAATTCATGATTCATGATTCAATTCATGATTCATGATTCATGATTTAATTCATGATTCAATTCATGATTCATGATTCAATTCATGATTCATGATTTAATTCATGATTCATTTAATGATTCATGATTTATGATTCAATTCATGATTTATGATTCGATTCATGATTCATGATTCATGAATCAATTCTTGATTCATGATTCATGAATCATGATTCAATTCATGATTCATGATTTATGAATCATGATTCGATTCATGATTCATGATTCATGAATCATGATTCGATTCATGATTCATGATTCATGAATCATGATTCATTTAATGATTCAAGATTTATGATTCGATTCATGATTTATGATTCGATTCATGATTCATGATTCATGAATCATGATTCGATTCATGATTCATGATTCGATCCATGATTCATGATTAATGAATCATGATTCGATTCATGAATCATGATTCGATCCATGATTCGTGATTCATGAATCATGATTCGATTCATGAATCATGATTCGATTCATGATTCATGATTCATGAATCATGATTCGATTCATGATTCATGATTCATGAATCATGATTCGATTCATGATTCATGATTCATGAATCATGATTCAATTCATGATTCAAGATTCATGATTCGATTCATGATTCATGATTCATGAATCATGATTCGATTCATGATTCATGATTCGATTCATGATTCATGATTCATGAATCATGATTCGATTCATGATTCATGATTCGATTCATGATTCATGATTCATGAATCATGATTCAATTCATGATTCATTAATCATGATTCGATTCATAATTCATGATTCATGAATCATGATTCGATTCATGATTCATGATTCACGAATCATGATTTTAATTATGAATCATGATTCGATTCATAATTCATGATTCATGATTCATGATTCAATTCATAATTCATGATTCAATTCATGATTCATGAATCATGATTCATTTCATGATTCATGATTCGATTCATGATTCATGATTCATGATTCAATTCATGATCCATGATTCATGATTCGATTCATGATTCATGATTCATGATTCAATACATGATTCATTTCATGATTCATGATTCATGATTCAATTCATGATTCATGATTCAATTCATGACTCATGATTCAATTCATGATTTATGATTCAATTCATGATTCATGATTCATGAATCATGGTTCGATTCATGATTCATGATTCATGAATCATTATTAAATTCATGATTCATGATTCATAAATCATGATTCGATTCATGATTCAATTCATGATTCATGATTCAATTCATGATTCATGATTCAATTCATTATTTAATTCATGATTCATGATTCAATTCATGATTCAATTCATGATTCATGATTCAATTCATGATTCATGATTCAATATATGATTCAATTCATGATTCATGATTCAAATCATAATTCATGATACATGATTCAATTTATGATTCAATTCATGATTCATGATTCAAATTATGATTACTGATTCATGATTCATGATTCAATTCATGATTCAATTCATGATTTATGATTCAATTCATGATTCATGATTCATGATTCAATTCATGATTCATGATTCATTATTCAATTCATGATTCATGATTCATGATTCATGATTTAATTCATGATTCAATTCATAATTCATGATTCATGATTCATGATTTAATTCATGATTCAATTCATGATTCATGATTCAATTCATGATTCATGATTTAATTCATGATTCATTTAATGATTCATGATTTATGATTCAATTCATGATTTATGATTCGATTCATGATTCATGATTCATGAATCAATTCTTGATTCATGATTCATGAATCATGATTCGATTCATGATTCATGATTCAATTCAGGATTCATTTAATGATTCATGATTTATGATTCAATTCATGATTTATGATTCGATTCATGATTCATGATTCATGAATCATGATTCGATTCATGATTCGTGATTCATGAATCATGATTCGATTTATGAATCATGATTCGATTCATGAATCATGATTCAATTCATGATTCATGATTTATGAATCATGATTCGATTCATGATTCATGATTCATGATTCAATTCATGATTCATGATTCATGATTCAATACATGACTCATGATTCATGATTCATGATTTAATTCATTAATTCAATTCATGGTTCATGATTCATGATTCATGACTCATGATTCATAATTCAATTCATGACTCATGATTCAATTCATGATTCATGATTCAATTCATGATTCATGAATCATGATTCATTTCATGATTCATGATTCGATTCATGATTCATGATTCAATTCATGATCCATGATTCATGATTAGATTCATGATTCATGATTCATGATTCAATGCATGATTCATTTCATGATTCATGATTCAATTCATGATTCATGATTCAATTCATGACTCATGATTCAATTCATAATTCATGATTCGATTCATGATTCATGATTCATGATTCAATTCATGATCCATGATTCATGATTCGATTCATGATTCATGATTCATGATTCAATACATGATTCATTTCATGATTCATGATTCATGATTCAATTCATGATTCATGATTCAATTCATGACTCATGATTCAATTCATGATTTATGATTCAATTCATGATTCATGATTCGTGAATCATTATTAAATTCATGATTCATGATTCATAAATCATGATTCGATTCATGATTTATTTCATGATTCATGATTCATGATTCAATTCATGATTCAATTCATGATTCATGATTCAATTCATGATTCATGATTCAATTCATGATTTAATTCATGATTCATGATTCAATTCATGATTCAATTCATGATTCATGATTCAATTCATGATTCATGATTCAATACATGATTCAATTCATGATTCATGATTCAAATCATAATTCATGATACATGATTCAATTTATGATTCAATTCATGATTCATGATTCAAATTATGATTCCTGATTCATGATTCATGATTCAATTCATGATTCAATTCATGATTTATGATTCAATTCATGATTCATGATTCATGATTCAATTCATGATTCATGATTCATTATTCAATTCATGATTCATGATTCATGATTCATGATTTAATTCATGATTCAATTCATGATTCATGATTCAATTCATGATTCATGATTCAATTCATGATTCATGATTCATGATTTAATTCATGATTCAATTCATGATTCATGATTCAATTAATGATTCATGATTTAATTCATGATTCATTTAATGATTCATGATTTATGATTCAATTCATGATTTATGATTCGATTCATGATTCATGATTCATGAATCATGATTCGATTCATGATTCGTGATTCATGAATCATGATTCGATTTATGAATCATGATTCGATTCATGAATCATGATTCAATTCATGATTCATGATTTATGAATCATGATTCGATTCATGATTCATGATTCATGAATCATGATTCGATTCATGATTCATGATTCATGAATCATGATTCATTTAATGATTCATGATTTATGATTCGATTCATGATTTATGATTCGATTCATGATTCATGATTCATGAATCATGATTCGATTCATGATTCATGATTCGATCCATGATTCATGATTAATGAATCATGATTCGATTCATGAATCATGATTCGATCCATGATTCGTGATTCATGAATCATGATTCGATTCATGAATCATGATTCGATTCATGATTCATGATTCATGAATCATAATTCGATTCATGATTCATGATTCATGAATCATGATTCGGTTTATGAATCATGATTAGATTCATGAATCATGATTCGATTCATGATTCATGATTCATGAATCATGATTCGATTCATGATTCATGATTCATGAATCATGATTCGATTCATGATTCATGATTCATGAATCATGATTCATTTAATGATTCATGATTTATGATTCGATTCATGATTTATGATTCGATTCATGATTCATGATTCATGAATCATGATTCGATTCATGATTCATGATTCGATCCATGATTCATGATTAATGAATCATGATTCGATTCATGAATCATGATTCGATCCATGATTCGTGATTCATGAATCATGATTCGATTCATGAATCATGATTCGATTCATGATTCATGATTCATGAATCATAATTCGATTCATGATTCATGATTCATGAATCATGATTCGATTCATGATTCATGATTCATGAATCATGATTCGATTCATGATTCATGATTCATGAATCATGATTCAATTCATGATTCAAGATTCATGATTCGATTCATGATTCATGATTCATGAATCATGATTTGATTCATGATTCATGATTCACGAATCATGATTTTAATTATGAATCATGATTCGATTCATAATTCATGATTCATGAATCATGATTCGATTCATGAATAATGATTCGATTCATGATTCATGATTCATGAATCATGATTCGATTCATGATTCATGAATCATGATTCATGAATCATGATTCAATTTATGATTCATGATTCATGATTCAAGATTCATGATTCATGATTCATAAATCATGATTCAATTCATGATTCATGATTCAAATCATGAATCCAGATTCATGATTCATGATTCAATTTATGATTCATGATTCAATTCATGATTCATGATTTAATTCATGATTCATTTAATGATTCATAAATCATGATTCAATTCATGATTTATGATTCAATTCATGATTCATGATTCATGAATCATGATTCAATTCTTGATTCATGATTCATAAATCATGATTCAATTCATGATTCATGATTCAATTCATGATTAAATTCATGAATCATGATTTGATTCATGATTCATGATTCAATTCATGATTCATGATTCATGATTCAATTCATGATTCATGATTCAATTCATGATTCATGATTCAATTCATGATTCATGATTCATGATTTAATTCATGATTCATTATTCAATTCATGATTCATGATTCAATTCATGATTCGTGATTCATGATTCAATTCATGATTCAATTCATGATTCAATTCATGATTCATGATTTAATTCACGATTCATTTAATGATTCATGATTTATGATTCAATTCATGATTTATGATTCGATTCATCATTCATGATTCATGAATCATGATTTGATTCATGATTCATGATTCATGAATCATGATTTATGATTCATGAATCATGATTCGATTCATGAATCATGATTCGATTCATGATTCGTGAATCATGAATCATGATTCGATTCATGAATCATGATTCAATTCATCAATCATGATTCGATTCATGATTCATGATTTATGAATCATGATTTGATTCATGATTCATGATTCATGAATCATGATTCGATTCATGATTCATGATTCAATTCATGATTCATTTAATGATTCATGATTTATGATTCAATTCATGATTTATGATTCGATTCATGATTCATGATTCATGAATCATGATTCGATTCATGATTCGTGATTCATGAATCATGATTCGATTTATGAATCATGATTAGATTCATGAATCATGATTCGATTCATGATTCATGATTTATGAATCATGATTCGATTCATGATTCATGATTCATGAATCATGATTCGATTCATGATTCATGATTCATGAATCATGATTCATTTAATGATTCATGATTCGATTCATGATTCATGATTCATGATTCGATCCATGATTCATGATGAATGAATCATGATTCGATTCATGAATCATGATTCGATCCATGATTCATGATTCATGAATCATGATTCGATTCATGAATCATGATTCGATTCATGATTCATGATTCATGAATCATAATTCGATTCATGATTCATGAATCATGATTCGATTCATGATTCATGATTCATGAATCATGATTCGATTCATGGTTCATGATTCATGATTCGATTCATGATTCATGATTCATGAATCATGATTCATGAATCATGATTCAATTTATGATTCATGATTCATGATTCAAGATTCATGATTCATGATTCATGATTCATGATTCATGATTCATGATTCATGATTCAATTCATGATTCATGATTCAAATCATGATTCCTGATTCATGATTCATGATTCAATTCATGATTTATGATTCAATTCATGATTCAATTCATGATTCATGTGTCATGATTCAATTCATGATTCATGATTAAATTCATGATTCATGATTCATGATTCAATTCATGATTCATGATTCATGATTCAATACATGACTCATGATTCA
Organism: Mixophyes australis; assembly: GCA_036250195.1. Classification (NCBI taxonomy): domain Eukaryota; kingdom Metazoa; phylum Chordata; class Amphibia; order Anura; family Limnodynastidae; genus Mixophyes; species Mixophyes australis. Next base: position 758,884 of record JAVHZZ010000023.1, on the reverse strand, counting down.
TGATTCATGATTTAATTCATTAATTCAATTCATGGTTCATGATTCATGATTCATGACTCATGATTCATAATTCAATTCATGACTCATGATTCAATTCATGATTCATGATTCAATTCATGATTCATGAATCATGATTCATTTCATGATTCATGATTCGATTCATGATTCATGATTCATGATTCAATTCATGATCCATGATTCATGATTAGATTCATGATTCATGATTCATAATTCAATGCATGATTCATTTCATGATTCATGATTCAATTCATGATTCATGATTCAATTCATGACTCATGATTCAATTCATAATTCATGATTCAATTCATGATTCATGAATCATGATTCATTTCATGATTCATGATTCGATTCATGATTCATGATTCATGATTCAATTCATGATCCATGATTCATGATTCGATTCATGATTCATGATTCAATACATGATTCATTTTATGATTCATGATTTATGATTCAATTCATGATTCATGATTCAATTCATGACTCATGATTCAATTCATGATTTATGATTCAATTCATGATTCATGATTCATGAATCATGGTTCGATTCATGATTCATGATTCATGAATCATTATTAAATTCATGATTCATGATTCATAAATCATGATTCGATTCATGATTTATTTCATGATTCATGATTCATGATTCAATTCATGATTCAATTCATGATTCATGATTCAATTCATGATTCATGATTCAATTCATGATTTAATTCATGATTCATGATTCAATTCATGATTCAATTCATGATTCATGATTCAATTCATGATTCATGATTCAATATATGATTCAATTCATGATTCATGATTCAAATCATAATTCATGATACATGATTCAATTTATGATTCAATTCATGATTCATGATTCAAATTATGATTCCTGATTCATGATTCATGATTCAATTCATGATTCAATTCATGATTTATGATTCAATTCATGATTCATGATTCAATTCATGATTCATGATTCATTATTCAATTCATGATTCATGATTCATGATTTAATTCATGATTCAATTCATAATTCATAATTCAATTCATGATTCATGATTCAATTCATGATTCATGATTCATGATTTAATTCATGATTCAATTCATGATTCATGATTCAATTCATGATTCATGATTTAATTCATGATTCATTTAATGATTCATGATTTATGATTCAATTCATGATTTATGATTCGATTCATGATTCATGATTCATGAATCAATTCTTGATTCATGATTCATGAATCATGATTCGATTCATGATTTGTGATTCATGAATCATGATTCGATTTATGAATCATGATTCGATTCATGAATCATGATTCAATTCATGATTCATGATTTATGAATCATGATTCGATTCATGATTCATGATTCATGAATCATGATTCGATTCATGATTCATGATTCATGAATCATGATTCATTTAATGATTCATGATTTATGATTCGATTCATGATTTATGATTCGATTCATGATTCATGATTCATGAATCATGATTCGATTCATGATTCATGATTCGATCCATGATTCATGATTAATGAATCATGATTCGATTCATGAATCATGATTCGATCCATGATTCGTGATTCATGAATCATGATTCGATTCATGAATCATGAATCGAATCATGATTCATGATTCATGAATCATGATTCGATTCATGATTCATGATTCATGAATCATGATTCGATTCATGATTCATGATTCATGAATCATGATTCAATTCATGATTCAAGATTCATGATTCGATTCATGATTCATGATTCATGAATCATGATTCGATTCATGATTCATGATTCGATTCATGATTCATGATTCATGAATCATGATTCGATTCATGATTCATGATTCGATTCATGATTCATGATTCATGAATCATGATTCAATTCATGATTCATGAATCATGATTCGATTCATGATTCATGATTCATGATTCATGATTCGATTCATGATTCATGATTCATGAATCATGATTCAATTCATGATTCATGAATCATGATTCGATTCATGATTCATGATTCATGAATCATGATTCGATTCATGATTCGTGATTTATGAATCATGATTCGATTCATAATTCATGATTCATGAATCATGATTCGATTCATGATTCATGATTCACGAATCATGATTTTAATTATGAATCATGATTCGATTCATAATTCATGATTCATGATTCATGATTCAATTCATAATTCATGATTCAATTCATGATTCATGAATCATGATTCATTTCATGATTCATGATTCGATTCATGATTCATGATTCATGATTCAATTCATGATCCATGATTCATGATTCGATTCATGATTCATGATTCATGATTCAATACATGATTCATTTCATGATTCATGATTCATGATTCAATTCATGATTCATGATTCAATTCATGACTCATGATTCAATTCATGATTTATGATTCAATTCATGATTCATGATTCATGAATCATGGTTCGATTCATGATTCATGATTCATGAATCATTATTAAATTCATGATTCATGATTCATAAATCATGATTCGATTCATGATTCAATTCATGATTCATGATTCAATTCATGATTCATGATTCAATATATGATTCAATTCATGATTCATGATTCAAATCATAATTCATGATACATGATTCAATTTATGATTCAATTCATGATTCATGATTCAAATTATGATTCCTGATTCATGATTCATGATTCAATTCATGATTCAATTCATGATTTATGATTCAATTCATGATTCATGATTCATGATTCATGACTCATGATTCATAATTCAATTCATGACTCATGATTCAATTCATGATTCATGATTCAATTCATGATTCATGAATCATGATTCATTTCATGATTCATGATTCGATTCATGATTCATGATTCAATTCATGATCCATGATTCATGATTAGATTCATGATTCATGATTCATGATTCAATGCATGATTCATTTCATGATTCATGATTCAATTCATGATTCATGATTCAATTCATGACTCATGATTCAATTCATAATTCATGATTCGATTCATGATTCATGATTCATGATTCAATTCATGATCCATGATTCATGATTCGATTCATGATTCATGATTCATGATTCAATACATGATTCATTTCATGATTCATGATTCATGATTCAATTCATGATTCATGATTCAATTCATGACTCATGATTCAATTCATGATTTATGATTCAATTCATGATTCATGATTCGTGAATCATTATTAAATTCATGATTCATGATTCATAAATCATGATTCGATTCATGATTTATTTCATGATTCATGATTCATGATTCAATTCATGATTCAATTCATGATTCATGATTCAATTCATGATTCATGATTCAATTCATGATTTAATTCATGATTCATGATTCAATTCATGATTCAATTCATGATTCATGATTCAATTCATGATTCATGATTCAATACATGATTCAATTCATGATTCATGATTCAAATCATAATTCATGATACATGATTCAATTTATGATTCAATTCATGATTCATGATTCAAATTATGATTCCTGATTCATGATTCATGATTCAATTCATGATTCAATTCATGATTTATGATTCAATTCATGATTCATGATTCATGATTCAATTCATGATTCATGATTCATTATTCAATTCATGATTCATGATTCATGATTCATGATTTAATTCATGATTCAATTCATGATTCATGATTCAATTCATGATTCATGATTCAATTCATGATTCATGATTCATGATTTAATTCATGATTCAATTCATGATTCATGATTCAATTAATGATTCATGATTTAATTCATGATTCATTTAATGATTCATGATTTATGATTCAATTCATGATTTATGATTCGATTCATGATTCATGATTCATGAATCATGATTCGATTCATGATTCGTGATTCATGAATCATGATTCGATTTATGAATCATGATTCGATTCATGAATCATGATTCAATTCATGATTCATGATTTATGAATCATGATTCGATTCATGATTCATGATTCATGAATCATGATTCGATTCATGATTCATGATTCATGAATCATGATTCATTTAATGATTCATGATTTATGATTCGATTCATGATTTATGATTCGATTCATGATTCATGATTCATGAATCATGATTCGATTCATGATTCATGATTCGATCCATGATTCATGATTAATGAATCATGATTCGATTCATGAATCATGATTCGATCCATGATTCGTGATTCATGAATCATGATTCGATTCATGAATCATGATTCATGAATCATAATTCGATTCATGATTCATGATTCATGAATCATGATTCGGTTTATGAATCATGATTAGATTCATGAATCATGATTCGATTCATGATTCATGATTCATGAATCATGATTCGATTCATGATTCATGATTCATGAATCATGATTCGATTCATGATTCATGATTCATGAATCATGATTCATTTAATGATTCATGATTTATGATTCGATTCATGATTTATGATTCGATTCATGATTCATGATTCATGAATCATGATTCGATTCATGATTCATGATTCGATCCATGATTCATGATTAATGAATCATGATTCGATTCATGAATCATGATTCGATCCATGATTCGTGATTCATGAATCATGATTCGATTCATGAATCATGATTCGATTCATGATTCATGATTCATGAATCATAATTCGATTCATGATTCATGATTCATGAATCATTATTCGATTCATGATTCATGATTCATGAATCATGATTCGATTCATGATTCATGATTCATGAATCATGATTCAATTCATGATTCAAGATTCATGATTCGATTCATGATTCATGATTCATGAATCATGATTTGATTCATGATTCATGATTCACGAATCATGATTTTAATTATGAATCATGATTCGATTCATAATTCATGATTCATGAATCATGATTCGATTCATGAATAATGATTCGATTCATGATTCATGATTCATGAATCATGATTCGATTCATGATTCATGATTTAATTCACGATTCATTTAATGATTCATGATTTATGATTCAATTCATGATTTATGATTCGATTCATCATTCATGATTCATGAATCATGATTTGATTCATGATTCATGATTCATGAATCATGATTTATGATTCATGAATCATGATTCGATTCATGAATCATGATTCGATTCATGATTCGTGAATCATGAATCATGATTCGATTCATGAATCATGATTCAATTCATCAATCATGATTCGATTCATGATTCATGATTTATGAATCATGATTTGATTCATGATTCATGATTCATGAATCATGATTCGATTCATGATTCATGATTCAATTCATGATTCATTTAATGATTCATGATTTATGATTCAATTCATGATTTATGATTCGATTCATGATTCATGATTCATGAATCATGTTTCGATTCATGATTCGTGATTCATGAATCATGATTCGATTTATGAATCATGATTAGATTCATGAATCATGATTCGATTCATGATTCATGATTTATGAATCATGATTCGATTCATGATTCATGATTCATGAATCATGATTCGATTCATGATTCATGATTCATGAATCATGATTCATTTAATGATTCATGATTCGATTCATGATTCATGATTCATGATTCGATCCATGATTCATGATTAATGAATCATGATTCGATTCATGAATCATGATTCGATCCATGATTCATGATTCATGAATCATGATTCGATTCATGAATCATGATTCGATTCATGATTCATGATTCATGAATCATAATTCGATTCATGATTCATGAATCATGATTCGATTCATGATTCATGATTCATGAATCATGATTCGATTCATGATTCATGATTCATGAATCATGATTCATGAATCATGATTCAATTTATGATTCATGATTCATGATTCAAGATTCATGATTCATGATTCATGATTCATGATTCATGATTCATGATTCATGATTCAATTCATGATTCATGATTCAAATCATGATTCCTGATTCATGATTCATGATTCAATTCATGATTTATGATTCAATTCATGATTCAATTCATGATTCATGTGTCATGATTCAATTCATGATTCATGATTAAATTCATGATTCATGATTCATGATTCAATTCATGATTCATGATTCATGATTCAATACATGACTCATGATTCATGATTCATGATTTAATTCATTAATTCAATTCATGGTTCATGATTCATGATTCATGACTCATGATTCATAATTCAATTCATGACTCATGATTCAATTCATGATTCATGATTCAATTCATGATTCATGAATCATGATTCATTTCATGATTCATGATTCGATTCATGATTCATGATTCATGATTCAATTCATGATCCATGATTCATGATTAGATTCATGATTCATGATTCATGATTCAATTCATGATTCATGATTCAATTCATGACTCATGATTCAATTCATAATTCATGATTCAATTCATGATTCATGAATCATGATTCATTTCATGATTCATGATTCGATTCATGATTCATGATTCATGATTCAATTCATGATCCATGATTCATGATTCGATTCATGATTCATGATTCAATACATGATTCATTTTATGATTCATGATTTATGATTCAATTCATGATTCATGATTCAATTCATGACTCATGATTCAATTCATGATTTATGATTCAATTCATGATTCATGATTCATGAATCATGGTTCGATTCATGATTCATGATTCATGAATCATTATTAAATTCATGATTCATGATTCATAAATCATGATTCGATTCATGATTTATTTCATGATTCATGATTCATGATTCAATTCATGATTCAATTCATGATTCATGATTCAATTCATGATTCATGATTCAATTCATGATTTAATTCATGATTCATGATTCAATTCATGATTCAATTCATGATTCATGATTCAATTCATGATTCATGATTCAATATATGATTCAATTCATGATTCATGATTCAAATCATAATTCATGATACATGATTCAATTTATGATTCAATTCATGATTCATGATTCAAATTATGATTCCTGATTCATGATTCATGATTCAATTCATGATTCAATTCATGATTTATGATTCAATTCATGATTCATGATTCAATTCATGATTCATGATTCATTATTCAATTCATGATTCATGATTCATGATTTAATTCATGATTCAATTCATAATTCATAATTCAATTCATGATTCATGATTCAATTCATGATTCATGATTCATGATTTAATTCATGATTCAATTCATGATTCATGATTCAATTCATGATTCATGATTTAATTCATGATTCATTTAATGATTCATGATTTATGATTCAATTCATGATTTATGATTCGATTCATGATTCATGATTCATGAATCAATTCTTGATTCATGATTCATGAATCATGATTCGATTCATGATTTGTGATTCATGAATCATGATTCGATTTATGAATCATGATTCGATTCATGAATCATGATTCAATTCATGATTCATGATTTATGAATCATGATTCGATTCATGATTCATGATTCATGAATCATGATTCGATTCATGATTCATGATTCATGAATCATGATTCATTTAATGATTCATGATTTATGATTCGATTCATGATTTATGATTCGATTCATGATTCATGATTCATGAATCATGATTCGATTCATGATTCATGATTCGATCCATGATTCATGATTAATGAATCATGATTCGATTCATGAATCATGATTCGATCCATGATTCGTGATTCATGAATCATGATTCGATTCATGAATCATGAATCGAATCATGATTCATGATTCATGAATCATGATTCGATTCATGATTCATGATTCATGAATCATGATTCGATTCATGATTCATGATTCATGAATCATGATTCAATTCATGATTCAAGATTCATGATTCGATTCATGATTCATGATTCATGAATCATGATTCGATTCATGATTCATGATTCGATTCATGATTCATGATTCATGAATCATGATTCGATTCATGATTCATGATTCGATTCATGATTCATGATTCATGAATCATGATTCAATTCATGATTCATGAATCATGATTCGATTCATGATTCATGATTCATGATTCATGATTCGATTCATGATTCATGATTCATGAATCATGATTCAATTCATGATTCATGAATCATGATTCGATTCATGATTCATGATTCATGAATCATGATTCGATTCATGATTCGTGATTTATGAATCATGATTCGATTCATAATTCATGATTCATGAATCATGATTCGATTCATGATTCATGATTCACGAATCATGATTTTAATTATGAATCATGATTCGATTCATAATTCATGATTCATGATTCATGATTCAATTCATAATTCATGATTCAATTCATGATTCATGAATCATGATTCATTTCATGATTCATGATTCGATTCATGATTCATGATTCATGATTCAATTCATGATCCATGATTCATGATTCGATTCATGATTCATGATTCATGATTCAATACATGATTCATTTCATGATTCATGATTCATGATTCAATTCATGATTCATGATTCAATTCATGACTCATGATTCAATTCATGATTTATGATTCAATTCATGATTCATGATTCATGAATCATGGTTCGATTCATGATTCATGATTCATGAATCATTATTAAATTCATGATTCATGATTCATAAATCATGATTCGATTCATGATTCAATTCATGATTCATGATTCAATTCATGATTCATGATTCAATATATGATTCAATTCATGATTCATGATTCAAATCATAATTCATGATACATGATTCAATTTATGATTCAATTCATGATTCATGATTCAAATTATGATTCCTGATTCATGATTCATGATTCAATTCATGATTCAATTCATGATTTATGATTCAATTCATGATTCATGATTCATGATTCAATTCATGATTCATGATTCATTATTCAATTCATGATTCATGATTCATGATTCATGATTCATGATTCATGATTCATGATTCATGATTTAATTCATGATTCAATTCATAATTCATGATTCATGATTCATGATTTAATTCATGATTCAATTCATGATTCATGATTCAATTCATGATTCATGATTTAATTCATGATTCATTTAATGATTCATGATTTATGATTCAATTCATGATTTATGATTCGATTCATGATTCATGATTCATGAATCAATTCTTGATTCATGATTCATGAATCATGATTCGATTCATGATTCATGATTCAATTCATGATTCATTTAATGATTCATGATTTATGATTCAATTCATGATTTATGATTCGATTCATGATTCATGATTCATGAATCATGATTCGATTCATGATTCGTGATTCATGAATCATGATTCGATTTATGAATCATGATTCGATTCATGAATCATGATTCAATTCATGATTCATGATTTATGAATCATGATTCGATTCATGATTCATGATTCATGAATCATGATTCGATTCATGATTCATGAATCATGATTCGATTCATGATTCATGATTCATGAATCATGATTCATTTAATGATTCATGATTTATGATTCGATTCATGATTTATGATTCGATTCATGATTCATGATTCATGAATCATGATTCGATTCATGATTCATGATTCGATCCATGATTCATGATTAATGAATCATGATTCGATTCATGAATCATGATTCGATCCATGATTCGTGATTCATGAATCATGATTCGATTCATGAATCATGATTCGATTCATGATTCATGATTCATGAATCATAATTCGATTCATGATTCATGATTCATGAATCATGATTCGATTCATGATTCATGATTCATGAATCATGATTCGATTCATGATTCATGATTCATGAATCATGATTCAATTCATGATTCAAGATTCATGATTCGATTCATGATTCATGATTCATGAATCATGATTCGATTCATGATTCATGATTCGATTCATGAATCATGATTCGATTCATGATTCATGATTCGATTCATGATTCATGATTCATGAATCATGATTCGATTCATGATTCATGATTCGATTCATGATTCATGATTCATGAATCATGATTCATGAAACATGATTCAATTCATGATTCATGAATCATGATTCGATTCATGATTCATGATTCATGAATCATGATTCGATTCATGATTCATGATTCATGAATCATGATTCGATTCATAATTCATGATTCATGAATCATGATTCGATTCATGATTCACGAATCATGATTTTAATTATGAATCATGATTCGATTCATAATTCATGATTCATGAATCATGATTCGATTCATGAATAATGATTCGATTCATGATTCATGATTCATGAATCATGATTCAATTTATGATTCATGATTCATGATTCAAGATTCATGATTCATGATTCATGATTCATGATTCAATTCATGATTCATGATTCAAATCATGATTCCTGATTCATGATTCATGATTCAATTCATGATTTATGATTCAATTCATGATTCAATTCATGATTCATGTGTCATGATTCAATTCATGATTCAATTCATGATTCATGATTCATGATTCAATTCATGATTCATGATTCATGATTCAATACATGACTCATGATTCATGATTCATGACTCATGATTCATAATTCAATTCATGACTCATGATTCAATTCATGATTCATGATTCAATTCATGATTCATGAATTATGATTCATTTCATGATTCATGATTCGATTCATGATTCATGATTCATAATTCAATTCATGATCCATGATTCATGATTAGATTCATGATTCATGATTCAATGCATGATTCATTTCATGATTCATGATTCATGATTCAATTCATGATTCATGATTCAATTCATGACTCATGATTTAATTCATGATTCATGATTCAATTCATGATTCATGAATCATGATTCATTTCATGATTCATGATTCGATTAATGATTCATGATTCATGATTCAATTCATGATCCATGATTCATGATTCATGATTCATGATTCAATGCATGATTCATTTAATGATTCATGATTCATGATTCAATTCATGATCCATGATTCATGATTCGATTCATGATTCATGATTCATGATTCAATGCATGATTCATTTCATGATTCATGATTTATGATTCAATTCATGATTCATGATTCATGAATCATGGTTCGATTCATGATTCATGATTCATGAATCATTATTAAATTCATGATTCATGATTCATAAATCATAATCCGATTCATGATTTATTTCATGATTCATGATTCATGATTCAATTCATGATTCAATTCATGATTCATGATTCAATTCATGATTCATGATTCAATTCATGATTTAATTCATGATTCATGATTCAATTCATGATTCAATTCATGATTCATGATTCAATTCATGATTCATGATTCATGATTCAATTCATGATTCATGATTCAAATCATAATTCATGATTCATGATTCAATTTATGATTCATGATTTAATTCATGATTCATGATTCAAATTATGATTCCTGATTCATGATTCATGATTCAATTCATGATTCAATTCATGATTTATGATTCAATTCATGATTCATGATTCATGATTCAATTCATGATTCATGATTCATTATTCAATTCATGATTCATGATTCATGATTCATGATTTAATTCATGATTCAATTCATGATTCATGATTCAATTCATGATTCATGATTCAATTCATGATTCATGATTTAATTCATGATTCAATTCATGATTCATGATTCAATTCATGATTCATGATTTAATTCATGATTCATTTAATGATTCATGATTTATGATTCAATTCATGATTTATGATTCGATTCATGATTCATGATTCATGAATCATGATTCAATTCATGATTTATGATTCGATTCATGATTCATGATTCATGAATTATGATTCAATTCTTGATTCATGATTCATAAATCATGATTCAATTCATGATTCATGATTCAATTCATGATTCATGATTCAATTCATGATTCATGATTCATTATTCAATTCATGATTCATGATTCATTATTCAATTCATGATTCATGATTTAATTCATGATTCAATTCATGATTCATGATTCATGATTCAATTCATGATTCATGATTCAATTCATGACTCATGATTCAATTCATGATTCATGATTCAATTCATGATTCATGATTTAATTCATGATTCATTTAATGATTCATGATTTATGATTCAATTCATGATTTATGATTCGATTCATGATTCATGATTCAATTCATGATTCATGATTCAATTCATGATTCATGATTCAATTCATGATTCGTGATTCATGATTCAATTCATGATTCAATTCACGATTCATGATTCAATTCATGATTCATGATTCAATTCATGATTCATGATTTAATTCATGATTCATGATTCAATTCACGATTCATTTAATGATTCATGATTTATGATTCAATTCATGATTTATGATTCGATTCATGATTCATGATTAATGAATCATGGTTCGATTCATGATTCATGATTCATGAATCATTATTCGATTCATGAATCATGATTCGATTCATGATTCGTGAATCATGAATCATGATTCGATTCATGAATCATGATTCAGTTCATGAATCATGATTCGATTCATGAATCATGATTCGATTCATGATTCATGATTCAATTCATGATTCATTTAATGATTCATGATTTATGATTCAATTCATGATTTATGATTCGATTCATGATTCATGATTCATGAATCATGATTCGATTCATGATTCGTGATTCATGAATCATGATTCGATTTATGAATCATGATTAGATTCATGAATCATGATTCGATTCATGATTCATGATTTATGAATCATGATTCGATTCATGATTCATGATTCATGAATCATGATTCGATTCATGATTCATGATTCATGAATCATGATTCATTTAATGATTCATGATTCATGATTCATGATTCGATCCATGATTCATGATTAATGAATCATGATTCGATTCATGAATCATGATTCGATCCATGATTCATGATTCATGAATCATGATTCGATTCATGAATCATGATTCGATTCATGATTCATGATTCATGATTCATGATTCAATTCATGATTCATGATTCAAATCATGATTCCTGATTCATGATTCATGATTCAATTCATGATTTATGATTCAATTCATGATTCAATTCATGATTCATGTGTCATGATTCAATTCATGATTCATGATTAAATTCATGATTCATGATTCATGATTCAATTCATGATTCATGATTCATGATTCAATACATGACTCATGATTCATGATTCATGATTTAATTCATTAATTCAATTCATGGTTCATGATTCATGATTCATGACTCATGATTCATAATTCAATTCATGACTCATGATTCAATTCATGATTCATGATTCAATTCATGATTCATGAATCATGATTCATTTCATGATTCATAATTCGATTCATGATTCATGATTCATGATTCAATTCATGATCCATGATTCATGATTAGATTCATGATTCATGATTCATAATTCAATGCATGATTCATTTCATGATTCATGATTCAATTCATGATTCATGATTCAATTCATGACTCATGATTCAATTCATAATTCATGATTCAATTCATGATTCATGAATCATGATTCATTTCATGATTCATGATTCGATTCATGATTCATGATTCATGATTCAATTCATGATCCATGATTCATGATTCGATTCATGATTCATGATTCAATACATGATTCATTTTATGATTCATGATTTATGATTCAATTCATGATTCATGATTCAATTCATGACTCATGATTCAATTCATGATTTATGATTCAATTCATGATTCATGATTCATGAATCATGGTTCGATTCATGATTCATGATTCATGAATCATTATTAAATTCATGATTCATGATTCATAAATCATGATTCGATTCATGATTTATTTCATGATTCATGATTCATGATTCAATTCATGATTCAATTCATGATTCATGATTCAATTCATGATTCATGATTCAATTCATGATTTAATTCATGATTCATGATTCAATTCATGATTCAATTCATGATTCATGATTCAATTCATGATTCATGATTCAATATATGATTCAATTCATGATTCATGATTCAAATCATAATTCATGATACATGATTCAATTTATGATTCAATTCATGATTCATGATTCAAATTATGATTCCTGATTCATGATTCATGATTCAATTCATGATTCAATTCATGATTTATGATTCAATTCATGATTCATGATTCAATTCATGATTCATAATTCATTATTCAATTCATGATTCATGATTCATGATTTAATTCATGATTCAATTCATAATTCATAATTCAATTCATGATTCATGATTCAATTCATGATTCATGATTCATGATTTAATTCATGATTCAATTCATGATTCATGATTCAATTCATGATTCATGATTTAATTCATGATTCATTTAATGATTCATGATTTATGATTCAATTCATGATTTATGATTCGATTCATGATTCATGATTCATGAATCAATTCTTGATTCATGATTCATGAATCATGATTCGATTCATGATTTGTGATTCATGAATCATGATTCGATTTATGAATCATGATTCGATTCATGAATCATGATTCAATTCATGATTCATGATTTATGAATCATGATTCGATTCATGAATCATGATTCATGATTTATGATTCGATTCATGATTTATGATTCGATTCATGATTCATGATTCATGAATCATGATTCGATTCATGATTCATGATTCGATCCATGATTCATGATTAATGAATCATGATTCGATTCATGAATCATGATTCGATCCATGATTCGTGATTCATGAATCATGATTCGATTCATGAATCATGAATCGAATCATGATTCATGATTCATGAATCATGATTCGATTCATGATTCATGATTCATGAATCATGATTCGATTCATGATTCATGATTCATGAATCATGATTCAATTCATGATTCAAGATTCATGATTCGATTCATGATTCATGATTCATGAATCATGATTCGATTCATGATTCATGATTCGATTCATGATTCATGATTCATGAATCATGATTCGATTCATGATTCATGATTCGATTCATGATTCATGATTCATGAATCATGATTCAATTCATGATTCATGAATCATGATTCGATTCATGATTCATGATTCATGATTCATGATTCGATTCATGATTCATGATTCATGAATCATGATTCAATTCATGATTCATGAATCATGATTCGATTCATGATTCATGATTCATGAATCATGATTCGATTCATGATTCGTGATTTATGAATCATGATTCGATTCATAATTCATGATTCATGAATCATGATTCGATTCATGATTCATGATTCACGAATCATGATTTTAATTATGAATCATGATTCGATTCATAATTCATGATTCATGATTCATGATTCAATTCATAATTCATGATTCAATTCATGATTCATGAATCATGATTCATTTCATGATTCATGATTCGATTCATGATTCATGATTCATGATTCAATTCATGATCCATGATTCATGATTCGATTCATGATTCATGATTCATGATTCAATACATGATTCATTTCATGATTCATGATTCATGATTCAATTCATGATTCATGATTCAATTCATGACTCATGATTCAATTCATGATTTATGATTCAATTCATGATTCATGATTCATGAATCATGGTTCGATTCATGATTCATGATTCATGAATCATTATTAAATTCATGATTCATGATTCATAAATCATGATTCGATTCATGATTCAATTCATGATTCATGATTCAATTCATGATTCATGATTCAATATATGATTCAATTCATGATTCATGATTCAAATCATAATTCATGATACATGATTCAATATATGATTCAATTCATGATTCATGATTCAAATTATGATTCCTGATTCATGATTCATGATTCAATTCATGATTCAATTCATGATTTATGATTCAATTCATGATTCATGATTCATGATTCAATTCATGATTCATGATTCATTATTCAATTCATGATTCATGATTCATGATTCATGATTCATGATTCATGATTCATGATTCATGATTTAATTCATGATTCAATTCATAATTCATGATTCATGATTCATGATTTAATTCATGATTCAATTCATGATTCATGATTCAATTCATGATTCATGATTTAATTCATGATTCATTTAATGATTCATGATTTATGATTCAATTCATGATTTATGATTCGATTCATGATTCATGATTCATGAATCAATTCTTGATTCATGATTCATGAATCATGATTCGATTCATGATTCATGATTCAATTCATGATTCATTTAATGATTCATGATTTATGATTCAATTCATGATTTATGATTCGATTCATGATTCATGATTCATGAATCATGATTCGATTCATGATTCGTGATTCATGAATCATGATTCGATTTATGAATCATGATTCGATTCATGAATCATGATTCAATTCATGATTCATGATTTATGAATCATGATTCGATTCATGATTCATGATTCATGAATCATGATTCGATTCATGATTCATGAATCATGATTCGATTCATGATTCATGATTCATGAATCATGATTCATTTAATGATTCATGATTTATGATTCGATTCATGATTTATGATTCGATTCATGATTCATGATTCATGAATCATGATTCGATTCATGATTCATGATTCGATCCATGATTCATGATTAATGAATCATGATTCGATTCATGAATCATGATTCGATCCATGATTCGTGATTCATGAATCATGATTCGATTCATGAATCATGATTCGATTCATGATTCATGATTCATGAATCATAATTCGATTCATGATTCATGATTCATGAATCATGATTCGATTCATGATTCATGATTCATGAATTATGATTCGATTCATGATTCATGATTCATGAATCATGATTCAATTCATGATTCAAGATTCATGATTCGATTCATGATTCATGATTCATGATTCATGATTCGATTCATGAATCATGATTCGATTCATGATTCATGATTCGATTCATGATTCATGATTCATGAATCATGATTCGATTCATGATTCATGATTCGATTCATGATTCATGATTCATGAATCATGATTCATGAAACATGATTCAATTCATGATTCATGAATCATGATTCGATTCATGATTCATGATTCATGAATCATGATTCGATTCATGATTCATGATTCATGAATCATGATTCGATTCATAATTCATGATTCATGAATCATGATTCGATTCATGATTCACGAATCATGATTTTAATTATGAATCATGATTCGATTCATAATTCATGATTCATGAATCATGATTCGATTCATGAATAATGATTCGATTCATGATTCATGATTCATGAATCATGATTCAATTTATGATTCATGATTCATGATTCAAGATTCATGATTCATGATTCATGATTCATGATTCAATTCATGATTCATGATTCAAATCATGATTCCTGATTCATGATTCATGATTCAATTCATGATTTATGATTCAATTCATGATTCAATTCATGATTCATGTGTCATGATTCAATTCATGATTCAATTCATGATTCATGATTCATGATTCAATTCATGATTCATGATTCATGATTCAATATATGACTCATGATTCATGACTCATGATTCATAATTCAATTCATGACTCATGATTCAATTCATGATTCATGATTCAATTCATGATTCATGAATTATGATTCATTTCATGATTCATGATTCGATTCATGATTCATGATTCATAATTCAATTCATGATCCATGATTCATGATTAGATTCATGATTCATGATTCATGATTCAATGCATGATTCATTTCATGATTCATGATTCATGATTCAATTCATGATTCATGATTCAATTCATGACTCATGATTTAATTCATGATTCATGATTCAATTCATGATTCATGAATCATGATTCATTTCATGATTCATGATTCGATTAATGATTCATGATTCATGATTCAATTCATGATCCATGATTCATGATTCATGATTCATGATTCAATGCATGATTCATTTAATGATTCATGATTCATGATTCAATTCATGATCCATGATTCATGATTCGATTCATGATTCATGATTCATGATTCAATGCATGATTCATTTCATGATTCATGATTTATGATTCAATTCATGATTTATGATTCATGAATCATGGTTCGATTCATGATTCATGATTCATGAATCATTATTAAATTCATGATTCATGATTCATAAATCATAATCCGATTCATGATTTATTTCATGATTCATGATTCATGATTCAATTCATGATTCAATTCATGATTCATGATTCAATTCATGATTCATGATTCAATTCATGATTTAATTCATGATTCATGATTCAATTCATGATTCAATTCATGATCCATGATTCAATTCATGATTCATGATTCATGATTCAATTCATGATTCATGATTCATTATTCAATTCATGATTCATGATTCATGATTCATGATTTAATTCATGATTCAATTCATGATTCATGATTCAATTCATGATTCATGATTCAATTCATGATTCATGATTTAATTCATGATTCAATTCATGATTCATGATTCAATTCATGATTCATGATTTAATTCATGATTCATTTAATGATTCATGATTTATGATTCAATTCATGATTTATGATTCGATTCATGATTCATGATTCATGAATCATGATTCAATTCATGATTTATGATTCGATTCATGATTCATGATTCATGAATTATGATTCAATTCTTGATTCATGATTCATAAATCATGATTCAATTCATGATTCATGATTCAATTCATGATTCATGATTCAATTCATGATTCATGATTCATTATTCAATTCATGATTCATGATTCATTATTCAATTCATGATTCATGATTTAATTCATGATTCAATTCATGATTCATGATTCATGATTCAATTCATGATTCATGATTCAATTCATGACTCATGATTCAATTCATGATTCATGATTCAATTCATGATTCATGATTTAATTCATGATTCATTTAATGATTCATGATTTATGATTCAATTCATGATTTATGATTCGATTCATGATTCATGATTCAATTCATGATTCATGATTCAATTCATGATTCATGATGCAATTCATGATTCGTGATTCATGATTCAATTCATGATTCAATTCATGATTCATGATTCAATTCATGATTCATGATTCAATTCATGATTCATGATTTAATTCATGATTCATGATTCAATTCACGATTCATTTAATGATTCATGATTTATGATTCAATTCATGATTTATGATTCGATTCATGATTCATGATTAATGAATCATGGTTCGATTCATGATTCATGATTCATGAATCATTATTCGATTCATGAATCATGATTCGATTCATGATTCGTGAATCATGAATCATGATTCGATTCATGAATCATGATTCAGTTCATGAATCATGATTCGATTCATGAATCATGATTCGATTCATGATTCGTGAATCATGAATCATGATTCGATTCATGAATCATGATTCAATTCATGAATCATGATTCGATTCATGATTCATGATTTATGAATCATGATTTGATTCATGATTCATGATTCATGAATCATGATTCGATTCATGATTCATGATTCAATTCATAATTCATTTAATGATTCATGATTTATGATTCAATTCATGAATCATGATTCGATTCATGATTCGTGATTCATGAATCATGATTCGATTTATGAATCATGATTCGATTCCTGAATCATGATTCGATTCATGATTCATGATTTATGAATCATGATTCGATTCATGATTCATGATTCATGAATCATGATTCGATTCATGATTCATGATTCATGAATCATGATTTATTTAATGATTCATGATTTATGATTCAATTCATGATTTATGATTCGATTCATGATTCATGATTCATGAATCATGATTCGGTTCATGATTCATGATTCGATCCATGATTCATGATTCATGAATCATGATTCGATTCATGAATCATGATTCGATCCATGATTCGTAATTCATGAATCATGATTCGATTCATGATTCATGATTCATGAATCATGATTCGATTCATGATTCATGATTCGATCCATGATTCATGATTTATGAATCATGATTCGATTCATGAATCATGATTCGATTCATGATTCATGATTCATGAATCATGATTTGATTTATGATTCATGATTCATGAATCATGATTCGATTCATGATTCATGATTTATGATTCAATTCATGATTTATGATTCGATTCATGATTCATGATTCGATTCATGATTCATGATTTATGAATCATGATTTGATTCATGATTCATAATTCATGATTCGATTCATGATTCATGATTCATGAATCATGATTCAATTCATGATTCAAGATTCATGATTCGATTCATGATTCATGATTCATGAATCATGATTCGATTCATGATTCATGATTCATGATTCATGAATTATGATTCGATTCATGATTCATGATTCATGATTTAATTCATGAATCATGATTCATTTAATGATTCATGAATCATGATTCATTTAATGATTCATGATTTATGATTCAATTCATGATTTATGATTCGATTCATGATTCATGATTCGATCCATGATTCATGATT
This sequence comes from Mixophyes australis, assembly GCA_036250195.1. Lineage (NCBI taxonomy): Eukaryota > Metazoa > Chordata > Amphibia > Anura > Limnodynastidae > Mixophyes > Mixophyes australis. The sequence continues at coordinate 738,385 of JAVHZZ010000023.1, read as the reverse complement.
CATGAATCATGATTCGATTCATGAATCATGATTCGATCCATGATTCGTGATTCATGAATCATGATTCGATTTATGAATCATGATTCGATTCATGATTCATGATTCATGAATCATGATTCGATTCATGATTCATGATTCATGAATCATGATTCGATTCATGATTCATGAATCATGATTCGATTCATGATTCATGAATCATGATTCGATTCATGAATCATGATTCGATTCATGAATCATGATTCGATTCATGAATCATGATTCATGAATCATGATTCATGATTCATGATTCATGAATCATGATTCATGAATCATGATTCATTTAATGATTCATGATTTATGATTCAATTCATGATTTATGATTCGATTCATGATTCATGATTCATGAATCATGATTCGATTCATGATTCATGATTCGATCCATGATTCATGATTTATGAATCATGATTCGATTCATGAATCATGATTCGATTCATGATTCATGATTCATGAATCATGATTTGATTTATGATTCATGATTCATGAATCATGATTCGATTCATGATTCATGATTTATGATTCAATTCATGATTTATGATTCGATTCATGATTCATGATTCGATTCATGATTCATGATTCATGAATCATGATTTGATTCATGATTCATGATTCATAATTCATGATTCGATTCATGATTCATGATTCATGAATCATGATTCAATTCATGATTCAAGATTCATGATTCGATTCATGATTCATGATTCATGAATCATGATTCAATTCATGATTCATGATTCATGATTCATGAATCATGATTCGATTCATGATTCATGATTTAATTCATGATTCAATTCATGATTCATGATTCATGATTCAATTCATGATTCATGATTCAATTCATGACTCATGATTCAATTCATGATTCATGATTCAATTCATGATTCATGATTCATTTAATGATTCATGATTTATGATTCAATTCATGATTTATGATTCGATTCATGATTCATGATTCATGATTCATGAATCATGATTCAATTCATGATTTATGATTCGATTCATGATTCATGATTCATGAATCATGATTCAATTCTTGATTCATGATTCGATTCATGATTCATGATTCATGAATCATGATTCAATTCTTGATTCATGATTCATAAATCATGATTCGATTCATGATTAAATTCATGATTAAATTCATGAATCATGATTTGATTCATGATTCATGATTCATGATTCAATTCATGATTCATGATTCAATTCATGATTCATGATTCAATTCATGATTCGTGATTCATGATTCAATTCATGATTCAATCCATGATTCATGATTCAATTCATGATTCATGATTCAATTCATGATTCATGATTTAATTCATGATTCATGATTCAATTCACGATTCAATAATGATTCATGATTTATGATTCAATTCATGATTCATGATTCATGATTTGATTCATGATTCATGAATCATGATTTGATTCATGATTCATGATTCATGATTCATGATTCATGATTCATGAATCATGAATCATGATTCGATTCATGATTCATGATTCATGAATCATGATTCATGATTCGATTCATGATTCATGATTCATGAATCATGATTCATGATTCATGAATCATGATTCATGATTCATGAATCATGATTCGATTCATGAATCATGATTCGATTCATGATTCATGATTTACGAATCATGATTTTAATCATGAATCATGATTCGATTCATGATTTATGATTCATGAATCATGATTCGATTCATGATTTATAATTCATGAATCATGATTCGATTCATGATTTATGATTCATGAATCATGATTCGATTCATGAATAATGATTTGATTCATGATATATGATTCATGAATCATGATTCGATTCATGATTCATGAATCATGATTCAATTTATGATTCATGATTCATGATTCGATTCATGATTTATGTTTAAATTCATGTTTCATGATTCATGATTCAAGATTCATGATTCATGATTCATGATTCATGATTCAATTCATGTTTCATAATTCATGATTCAAGATTCATGATTCATGATTCAATTCACGATTCATTTAATGATTCATGATTTATGATTCAATTCATGATTTATGATTCGATTCATGATTCATGATTTATGATTCGATTCATGATTCATGATTTATGAATCATGATTTGATTCATGGTTCATGATTCATGAATCATGATTTGATTCATGGTTCATGATTCGATTCATAAATCATAATTCGATTCATGATTCGTGATTCATGAATCATGATTCGATTCATGATTCGTGATTCATGAATCATGATTTGATTCATGAATCATGATTCGATTCATGATTCATGATTTATAAATCATGATTTGATTCATGATTCATGATTCATGAATCATGATTCGATTCATGATTCATGATTCAATTCATGATTCATTTAATGATTCATGATTTATGATTCAATTCATGATTTATAATACGATTCATGATTCATGAATCATGATTTATGATTCAATTCATGATTTATAATTCGATTCATGATTCATGAATCATGATTCGATTCATGAATCATGATTCGATCCATGATTCGTGATTCATGAATCATGATTCGATTCATGAATCATGATTCGATTCATGATTCATGATTCATGAATCATGATTCGATTCATGATTCATGATTCATGAATCATGATTCAATTCATGATTCAAGATTCATGATTCGATTCATGATTAATGATTCATGAATCATGATTCGATTCATGATTAAATTCATGAATCATGATTCAATTCATGATTCATGATTCAATTCATGATTAAATTCATGAATCATGATTTGATTCATGATTCATGATTCATTTCATCATTCATGATTCATGATTCAATTCACGATTCATGATTCAATTCATGATTCATGATTCAATTCATGATTCGTGATTCATGATTCAATTTATGATTCAATTCATGATTCATGATTCAATTCATGATTCGTGATTCATGATTCAATTCATGATTCAATTCATGATTCATGATTCAATTCATGATTCATGATTCAATTCATGATTCATGAATTAATTCATGATTCATGATTCAATTCATGATTCATTTAATGATTCATGATTAATGATTCAATTCATGATTTATGATTCGATTCATGATTCGATCCATGAATCATGATTCGATTCATGATTTGTGATTCATGAATCATGATTCGATTCATGAATCATGATTCGATTTATGAATCATGATTCGATTCATGATTCATGATTTATGAATCATGATTCGATTCATGATTCATGATTCATGAATCATGATTCGATTCATGACACATGATTCAATTCATGATTCATTTAATGATTCATTAATTATGATTCAATTCATGAATCATGATTCGATTCATGATTCATGATTCGATCCATGATTCATGATTTATGAATCATGATTCGATTCATGAATCATGATTCGATTCATGATTCATGATTCATGAATCATGATTTGATTTATGATTCATGATTCATGAATCATGATTCGATTCATGATTCATGATTTATGATTCAATTCATGATTTATGATTCGATTCATGATTCATGATTCGATTCATGATTCATGATTTATGAATCATGATTTGATTCATGATTCATAATTCATGATTCGATTCATGATTCATGATTCATGAATCATGATTCAATTCATGATTCAAGATTCATGATTCGATTCATGATTCATGATTCATGAATCATGATTCGATTCATGATTCATGATTCATGATTCATGAATTATGATTCGATTCATGATTCATGATTCATGATTTAATTCATGAATCATGATTCATTTAATGATTCATGAATCATGATTCATTTAATGATTCATGATTTATGATTCAATTCATGATTTATGATTCGATTCATGATTCATGATTCGATCCATGATTCATGATTCATGAATCATGATTCGATTCATGAATCATGATTCGATCCATGATTCGTGATTCATGAATCATGATTCGATTTATGAATCATGATTCGATTCATGATTCATGATTCATGAATCATGATTCGATTCATGATTCATGATTCATGAATCATGATTCGATTCATGATTCATGATTCATGAATCATGATTCGATTCATGATTCATGAATCATGATTCGATTCATGATTCATGATTCATGAATCATGATTCGATTCATGAATCATGATTCGATTCATGAATCATGATTCATGAATCATGATTCATGATTCATGATTCATGAATCATGATTCATGAATCATGATTCATTTAATGATTCATGATTTATGATTCAATTCATGATTTATGATTCGATTCATGATTCATGATTCATGAATCATGATTCGATTCATGATTCATGATTCGATCCATGATTCATGATTTATGAATCATGATTCGATTCATGAATCATGATTCGATTCATGATTCATGATTCATGAATCATGATTCGATTCATGATTCATGATTTATGATTCAATTCATGATTTATGATTCGATTCATGATTCATGATTCGATTCATGATTCATGATTCATGAATCATGATTTGATTCATGATTCATGATTCATAATTCATGATTCGATTCATGATTCATGATTCATGAATCATGATTCAATTCATGATTCAAGATTCATGATTCGATTCATGATTCATGATTCATGAATCATGATTCAATTCATGATTCATGATTCATGATTCATGAATCATGATTCGATTCATGATTCATGATTTAATTCATGATTCAATTCATGATTCATGATTCATGATTCAATTCATGATTCATGATTCAATTCATGACTCATGATTCAATTCATGATTCATGATTCAATTCATGATTCATGATTCATTTAATGATTCATGATTTATGATTCAATTCATGATTTATTATTCGATTCATGATTCATGATTCATGATTCATGAATCATGATTCAATTCATGATTTATGATTCGATTCATGATTCATGATTCATGAATCATGATTCAATTCTTGATTCATGATTCGATTCATGATTCATGATTCATGAATCATGATTCAATTCTTGATTCATGATTCATAAATCATGATTCGATTCATGATTAAATTCATGATTAAATTCATGAATCATGATTTGATTCATGATTCATGATTCATGATTCAATTCATGATTCATGATTCAATTCATGATTCATGATTCAATTCATGATTCGTGATTCATGATTCAATTCATGATTCAATCCATGATTCATGATTCAATTCATGATTCATGATTCAATTCATGATTCATGATTTAATTCATGATTCATGATTCAATTCACGATTCAATAATGATTCATGATTTATGATTCAATTCATGATTCATGATTTGATTCATGATTCATGAATCATGATTTGATTCATGATTCATGATTCATGATTCATGATTCATGATTCATGAATCATGAATCATGATTCGATTCATGATTCATGATTCATGAATCATGATTCATGATTCGATTCATGATTCATGATTCATGATTCATGAATCATGATTCATGATTCATGAATCATGATTCATGATTCATGAATCATGATTCGATTCATGAATCATGATTCGATTCATGATTCATGATTTACGAATCATGATTTTAATCATGAATCATGATTCGATTCATGATTTATGATTCATGAATCATGATTCGATTCATGATTTATAATTCATGAATCATGATTCGATTCATGATTTATGATTCATGAATCATGATTCGATTCATGAATAATGATTTGATTCATGATATATGATTCATGAATCATGATTCGATTCATGATTCATGAATCATGATTCAATTTATGATTCATGATTCATGATTCGATTCATGATTTATGTTTAAATTCATGTTTCATGATTCATGATTCAAGATTCATGATTCATGATTCATGATTCATGATTCAATTCATGTTTCATAATTCATGATTCAAGATTCATGATTCATGATTCAATTCACGATTCATTTAATGATTCATGATTTATGATTCAATTCATGATTTATGATTCGATTCATGATTCATGATTTATGATTCGATTCATGATTCATGATTTATGAATCATGATTTGATTCATGGTTCATGATTCATGAATCATGATTTGATTCATGGTTCATGATTCGATTCATAAATCATAATTCGATTCATGATTCGTGATTCATGAATCATGATTCGATTCATGATTCGTGATTCATGAATCATGATTTGATTCATGAATCATGATTTGATTCATGAATCATGATTCGATTCATGATTCATGATTTATAAATCATGATTTGATTCATGATTCATGATTCATGAATCATGATTCGATTCATGATTCATGATTCAATTCATGATTCATTTAATGATTCATGATTTATGATTCAATTCATGATTTATAATTCGATTCATGATTCATGAATCATGATTTATGATTCAATTCATGATTTATAATTCGATTCATGATTCATGAATCATGATTCGATTCATGAATCATGATTCGATCCATGATTCGTGATTCATGAATCATGATTCGATTCATGAATCATGATTCGATTCATGATTCATGATTCATGAATCATGATTCGATTCATGATTCATGATTCATGAATCATGATTCAATTCATGATTCAAGATTCATGATTCGATTCATGATTAATGATTCATGAATCATGATTCGATTCATGATTAAATTCATGAATCATGATTCAATTCATGATTCATGATTCAATTCATGATTAAACTCATGAATCATGATTTGATTCATGATTCATGATTCATTTCATCATTCATGATTCATGATTCAATTCACGATTCATGATTCAATTCATGATTCATGATTCAATTCATGATTCGTGATTCATGATTCAATTTATGATTCAATTCATGATTCATGATTCAATTCATGATTCGTGATTCATGATTCAATTCATGATTCAATTCATGATTCATGATTCAATTCATGATTCATGATTCAATTCATGATTCATGAATTAATTCATGATTCATGATTCAATTCATGATTCATTTAATGATTCATGATTTATGATTCAATTCATGATTTATGATTCGATTCATGATTCATGATTCATGAATCATGATTCGATTCATGATTCATGATTCGATCCATGATTCATGATTTATGAATCATGATTCGATTCATGAATCATGATTCGATTCATGATTCATGATTCATGAATCATGATTCGATTCATAATTCATGATTTATGATTCAATTCATGATTTATGATTCGATTCATGATTCATGATTCGATTCATGATTCATGATTCATGAATCATGATTTGATTCATGATTCATGATTCATAATTCATGATTCGATTCATGATTCATGATTCATGAATCATGATTCAATTCATGATTCAAGATTCATGATTCGATTCATGATTCATGATTCATGAATCATGATTCAATTCATGATTCATGATTCATGATTCATGAATCATGATTCGATTCATGATTCATGATTTAATTCATGATTCAATTCATGATTCATGATTCATGATTCAATTCATGATTCATGATTCAATTCATGACTCATGATTCAATTCATGATTCATGATTCAATTCATGATTCATGATTCATTTAATGATTCATGATTTATGATTCAATTCATGATTTATTATTCGATTCATGATTCATGATTCATGATTCATGAATCATGATTCAATTCATGATTTATGATTCGATTCATGATTCATGATTCATGAATCATGATTCAATTCTTGATTCATGATTCGATTCATGATTCATGATTCATGAATCATGATTCAATTCTTGATTCATGATTCATAAATCATGATTCGATTCATGATTAAATTCATGATTAAATTCATGAATCATGATTTGATTCATGATTCATGATTCATGATTCAATTCATGATTCATGATTCAATTCATGATTCATGATTCAATTCATGATTCGTGATTCATGATTCAATTCATGATTCAATCCATGATTCATGATTCAATTCATGATTCATGATTCAATTCATGATTCATGATTTAATTCATGATTCATGATTCAATTCACGATTCAATAATGATTCATGATTTATGATTCAATTCATGATTCATGATTTGATTCATGATTCATGAATCATGATTTGATTCATGATTCATGATTCATGATTCATGATTCATGATTCATGAATCATGAATCATGATTCGATTCATGATTCATGATTCATGAATCATGATTCATGATTCGATTCATGATTCATGATTCATGATTCATGAATCATGATTCATGATTCATGAATCATGATTCATGATTCATGAATCATGATTCGATTCATGAATCATGATTCGATTCATGATTCATGATTTACGAATCATGATTTTAATCATGAATCATGATTCGATTCATGATTTATGATTCATGAATCATGATTCGATTCATGATTTATAATTCATGAATCATGATTCGATTCATGATTTATGATTCATGAATCATGATTCGATTCATGAATAATGATTTGATTCATGATATATGATTCATGAATCATGATTCGATTCATGATTCATGAATCATGATTCAATTTATGATTCATGATTCATGATTCGATTCATGATTTATGTTTAAATTCATGTTTCATGATTCATGATTCAAGATTCATGATTCATGATTCATGATTCATGATTCAATTCATGTTTCATAATTCATGATTCAAGATTCATGATTCATGATTCAATTCACGATTCATTTAATGATTCATGATTTATGATTCAATTCATGATTTATGATTCGATTCATGATTCATGATTTATGATTCGATTCATGATTCATGATTTATGAATCATGATTTGATTCATGGTTCATGATTCATGAATCATGATTTGATTCATGGTTCATGATTCGATTCATAAATCATAATTCGATTCATGATTCGTGATTCATGAATCATGATTCGATTCATGATTCGTGATTCATGAATCATGATTTGATTCATGAATCATGATTTGATTCATGAATCATGATTCGATTCATGATTCATGATTTATAAATCATGATTTGATTCATGATTCATGATTCATGAATCATGATTCGATTCATGATTCATGATTCAATTCATGATTCATTTAATGATTCATGATTTATGATTCAATTCATGATTTATAATTCGATTCATGATTCATGAATCATGATTTATGATTCAATTCATGATTTATAATTCGATTCATGATTCATGAATCATGATTCGATTCATGAATCATGATTCGATCCATGATTCGTGATTCATGAATCATGATTCGATTCATGAATCATGATTCGATTCATGATTCATGATTCATGAATCATGATTCGATTCATGATTCATGATTCATGAATCATGATTCAATTCATGATTCAAGATTCATGATTCGATTCATGATTAATGATTCATGAATCATGATTCGATTCATGATTAAATTCATGAATCATGATTCAATTCATGATTCATGATTCAATTCATGATTAAATTCATGAATCATGATTTGATTCATGATTCATGATTCATTTCATCATTCATGATTCATGATTCAATTCACGATTCATGATTCAATTCATGATTCATGATTCAATTCATGATTCGTGATTCATGATTCAATTTATGATTCAATTCATGATTCATGATTCAATTCATGATTCGTGATTCATGATTCAATTCATGATTCAATTCATGATTCATGATTCAATTCATGATTCATGATTCAATTCATGATTCATGAATTAATTCATGATTCATGATTCAATTCATGATTCATTTAATGATTCATGATTTATGATTCAATTCATGATTTATGATTCGATTCATGATTCGATCCATGAATCATGATTCGATTCATGATTTGTGATTCATGAATCATGATTCGATTCATGAATCATGATTCGATTCATGATTCATGATTTATGAATCATGATTCGATTCATGATTCATGATTCATGAATCATGATTCGATTCATGACACATGATTCAATTCATGATTCATTTAATGATTCATTAATTATGATTCAATTCATGATTTATGATTCGATTCATGATTCATGATTCATGAATCATGATTCGATTCATGATTCATGATTCATGAATCATGATTCGATTCATGAATCATGATTCGATTTATGATTCATGATTCATGAATCATGATTCGATTCATGATTCGTGATTCATGAATCATGATTCGATTTATGAATCATGATTCGATTCATGAATCATGATTCGATTCATGAATCATGATTCGATTCATGATTCGTGATTCATGAATCATGATTCGATTCATGAATCATGATTCGATTCATGAATCATGATTCAATTCATGAATCATGATTCGATTCATGATTCATTATTTTATGAATCATGATTTGATTCATGATTCATGATTCATGAATCATGATTCGATTCATGATTCATTATTTTATGAATCATGATTTGATTCATGATTCATGATTCATGAATCATGATTCGATTCATGATTCATGATTCAATTCATGATTCATTTAATGATTCATGATTTATGATTCAATTCATGATTTATGATTCGATTCATGATTCATGATTCATGAATCATGATTCGATTCATGATTCATGATTCATTAATCATGATTCGATTCATGATTCGTGATTCATGAATCATGATTCGATTTATGAATCATGATTCGATTCATGAATCATGATACGATTCATGATTCATGATTTATGAATCATGATTCGATTCATGAATCATGATACGATTCATGATTGTTGATTTATGAATCATGATTCGATTCATGATTCATGATTCATGAATCAAGATTCGATTCATGATTCATGATTCATGAATCATGATTCATTTAATGATTCATGATTTATGATTCAATTCATGATTTATGATTCATGATTCATGATTCATGAATCATGATTCGATTCATGATTCATGATTCATGATTTAATTCATGATTCAATTCATGATTCATGATTCATGATTCAATTCATGATTCATGATTCAATTCATGAATCATGATTCAATTCATGATTCAAGATTCATGATTCGATTCATGATTCATGATTCATGAATCATGATTCGATTCATGATTAAATTCATGAATCATGATTCAATTCATGAATCATGATTCAATTCATGATTCATGATTCAATTCATGATTAAATTCATGAATCATGATTTGATTCATGATTCATGATTCATTTCATGATTCATGATTCATGATTCAATTCACGATTCATGATTCAATTCATGATTCATGATTCAATTCATGATTCGTGATTCATGATTCAATTCATGATTCAATTCATGATTCATGATTCAATTCATGATTCGTGATTCATGATTCAATTCATGATTCAATTCATGATTCATGATTCAATTCATGATTCATGATTCAATTCATGATTCATGAATTAATTCATGATTCATGATTCAATTCATGATTCATTTAATGATTCATGATTTATGATTCGATTCATGATTCGTGATTCATGAATCATGATTCGATTTATGAATCATGATTCGATTCATGAATCATGATACGATTCATGATTCATGATTTATGAATCATGATTCGATTCATGAATCATGATACGATTCATGATTGTTGATTTATGAATCATGATTCGATTCATGATTCATGATTCATGAATCAAGATTCGATTCATGATTCATGATTCATGAATCATGATTCATTTAATGATTCATGATTTATGATTCAATTCATGATTTATGATTCATGATTCATGATTCATTAATCATGATTCAATTCATGATTCATGATTCATGATTCAATTCATGATTCATGATTCAATTCATGAATCATGATTCAATTCATGATTCAAGATTCATGATTCGATTCATGATTCATGATTCATGAATCATGATTCGATTCATGATTAAATTCATGAATCATGATTCAATTCATGATTCATGATTCAATTCATGATTAAATTCATGAATCATGATTTGATTCATGATTCATGATTCATTTCATGATTCATGATTCATGATTCAATTCACGATTCATGATTCAATTCATGATTCATGATTCAATTCATGATTCGTGATTCATGATTCAATTCATGATTCAATTCATGATTTAATTCATGATTCATGATTCATGATTCAATTCATGATTCAATTCATGATTCATGATTCAATTCATGATTCATGATTCAATTCATGATTCATGAATTAATTCATGATTCATGATTCAATTCATGATTCATTTAATGATTCATGATTTATGATTCAATTCATGATTTATGATTCGATTCATGATTCGATCCATTAATCATGATTCGATTCATGATTTGTGATTCATGAATCATGATTCGATTCATGAATCATGATTCGATTTATAAATCATGATTCGATTCATGAATTATGATTTATGAATCATGATTCGATTCATGATTCATGATTCATGAATCATGATTCGATTCATGACACATGATTCAATTCATGATTCAAGATTCATGATTCGATTCATGATTCATGATTCATGAAGCATGATTCGATTCATGATTAAATTCATGAATCATGATTCAATTCATGATTCATGATTCAATTCATGATTAAATTCATGAATCATGATTTGATTCATGATTCATGATTCATTTCATGATTCATGATTCATGATTCAATTCACGATTCATGATTCAATTCATGATTCATGATTCAATTCATGATTCGTGATTCATGATTCAATTCATGATTCAATTCATGATTTAATTCATGATTCATGATTCATGATTCAATTCATGATTCAATTCATGATTCATGATTCAATTCATGATTCATGATTCAATTCATGATTCATGAATTAATTCATGATTCATGATTCAATTCATGATTCATTTAATGATTCATGATTTATGATTCAATTCATGATTTATGATTCGATTCATGATTCGATCCATTAATCATGATTCGATTCATGATTTGTGATTCATGAATCATGATTCGATTCATGAATCATGATTCGATTTATAAATCATGATTCGATTCATGAATTATGATTTATGAATCATGATTCGATTCATGATTCATGATTCATGAATCATGATTCGATTCATGACACATGATTCAATTCATGATTCATTTAATGATTCATTAATTATGATTCAATTCATGATTTATGATTCGATTCATAATTCATGATTCATGAATCATGATTCGATTCATGATTCATGAATCATGATTCGATTCATGAATCATGATTCGATTCATGATTCATGATTCATGAATCATGATTCGATTCATGATTCGTGATTCATGAATCATGATTCGATTTATGAATCATGATTCGATTCATGAATCATTATTCGATTCATGAATCATGATTCGATTCATGAATCATGATTCGATTCATGATTCGTGATTCATGAATCATGATTCGATTCATGAATCATGATTCGATTCATGAATCATGATTCAATTCATGAATCATGATTCGATTCATGATTCATTATTTTATGAATCATGATTTGATTCATGATTCATGATTCATGAATCATGATTCGATTCATGATTCATTATTTTATGAATCATGATTTGATTCATGATTCATGATTCATGAATCATGATTCGATTCATGATTCATGATTCAATTCATGATTCATTTAATGATTCATGATTTATGATTCAATTCATGATTTATGATTCGATTCATGATTCATGATTCATGAATCATGATTCATGATTCATGAATCATGATTCGATTCATGATTCATGATTCATGAATCATGATTCGATTCATGATTCGTGATTCATGAATCATGATTCGATTTATGAATCATGATTCGATTCATGAATCATGATACGATTCATGATTCATGATTTATGAATTATGATTCGATTCATGAATCATGATACGATTCATGATTGTTGATTTATGAATCATGATTCGATTCATGATTCATGATTCATGAATCATGATTCGATTCATGATTCATGATTCATGAATCAAGATTCGATTCATGATTCATGATTCATGAATCATGATTCATTTAATGATTCATGATTTATGATTCAATTCATGATTTATGATTCATGATTCATGATTCATGAATCATGATTCGATTCATGATTCATGATTCATGATTTAATTCATGATTCAATTCATGATTCATGATTCATGATTCAATTCATGATTCATGATTCAATTCATGACTCATGATTCAATTCATGATTCATGATTCAATTCATGATTCATGATTCATTTAATGATTCATGATTTATGATTCAATTCATGATTTATGATTCGATTCATGATTCATGATTCATGATTCATGAATCATGATTCAATTCATGATTTATGATTCGATTCATGATTCATGAATCATGATTCAATTCTTGATTCATGATTCATAAATCATGATTCAATTCATGATTCATGATTCATGATTAAATTCATGATTAAATTCATGAATCATGATTTGATTCATGATTCATGATTCATGATTCAATTCATGATTCATGATTCAATTCATGATTCATGATTCAATTCATGATTCGTGATTCATGATTCAATTCATGATTCAATTCATGATTCATGATTCAATTCATGATTCATGATTCAATTCATGATTCATGATTCAATTCATGATTCATGATTTAATTCATGATTCATGATTCAATTCACGATTCATTTAATGATTCATGATTTATGATTCAATTCATGATTTATGATTCGATTCATGATTCATGAATCATGATTCATGATTCATGAATCATGATTCGATTCATGAATCATGATTCGATTCATGATTCGTGATTCATGAATCATGATTCGATTCATGAATCATGATTCGATTCATGATTCTTGATTTATGAATCATGATTTGATTCATGATTCATGATTCATGAATCATGATTCGATTCATGATTCATGATTCATTTCATGATTCATTTAATGATTCATGATTCATGATTCAATTCATGATTTATGATTCGATTCATGATTCATGATTCATGAATCATGATTCATGAATCATGATTCGATTCATGATTTGTGATTCATGAATCATGATTCGATTTATGAATCATGATTCGATTTATGAATCATGATTCGATTCATGATTCATGATTCATGATTCATGATTCGATTCATGAATCATGATTCGATCCATGATTCGTGATTCATGAATCATGATTCGATTCATGAATCATGATTCGATTCATGATTCATGATTCATGAATCATGATTCGATTCATGATTCATGATTCGATTTATGAATCATGATTCGATTCATGATTCATGATTCATGATTCATGATTCGATTCATGAATCATGATTCGATCCATGATTCGTGATTCATGAATCATGATTCGATTCATGAATCATGATTCGATCCATGATTCGTGATTCATGAATCATGATTCGATTCATGAATCATGATTCGATTCATGATTCATGATTCATGAATCATGATTCGATTCATGATTCATGATTCATGATTCATGATTCGATTCATGAATCATGATTCGATCCATGATTCGTGATTCATGAATCATGATTCGATTCATGAATCATGATCCGATTCATGATTCATGATTCATGAATCATGATTCGATTCATGATTCATGATTCATGAATCATGATTCGATTCATGATTCATGATTCATGATTTAATTCATGATTCAATTCATGATTCATGATTCATGATTCAATTCATGATTCATGATTCAATTCATGACTCATGATTCAATTCATGATTCATGATTCAATTCATGATTCATGATTCATTTAATGATTCATGATTTATGATTCGATTCATGATTTATGATTCGATTCATGATTCATGATTCATGATTCATGAATCATGATTCAATTCATGATTTATGATTCGATTCATGATTCATGAATCATGATTCAATTCTTGATTCATGATTCATAAATCATGATTCAATTCATGATTCATGATTCATGATTAAATTCATGATTAAATTCATGAATCATGATTTGATTCATGATTCATGATTCATGATTCAATTCTTGATTCATGATTCATAAATCATGATTCAATTCATGATTCATGATTCATGATTAAATTCATGATTAAATTCATGAATCATGATTTGATTCATGATTCATGATTCAATTCATGATTCATGATTCAATTCATGATTCATGATTCAATTCATGATTCGTGATTCATGATTCAATTCATGATTCAATTCATGATTCATGATTCAATTCATGATTCATGATTCAATTCATGATTCATGATTTAATTCATGATTCATGATTCAATTCACGATTCATTTAATGATTCATGATTTATGATTCAATTCATGATTTATTATTCGATTCATGATTCATGAATCATGATTCATGATTCATGAATCATGATTCGATTCATGAATCATGATTCGATTCATTATTCGTGATTCATGAATCATGATTCGATTCATGAATCATGATTCGATTCATGATTCTTGATTTATGAATCATGATTTGATTCATGATTCATGATTCATGAATCATGATTCGATTCATGATTCATGATTCGATTCATGATTCTTGATTTATGAATCATGATTTGATTCATGATTCATGATTCATGAATCATGATTCGATTCATGATTCATGATTCATGATTCATGATTCATGAATCATGATTCGATTCATGATTTGTGATTCATGAATCATGATTCGATTTATGAATCATGATTCGATTTATGAATCATGATTCGATTCATGATTCATGATTCATGATTCATGATTCGATTCATGAATCATGATTCGATCCATGATTCGTGATTCATGAATCATGATTCGATTCATGAATCATGATTCGATTCATGATTCATGATTCATGATTCAATTCATGATTTATGATTCGATTCATGATTCATGATTCATGAATCATGATTCGATTCATGATTCATGATTCATAATTCATGATTCGCTTCATGATTCATGATTCATGAATCATGATTCAATTCATGATTCAAGATTCATGATTCGATTCATGATTCATGATTTATGATTCAATTCATGATTTATTATTCGATTCATGATTCATGATTCATGAATCATGATTCGATTCATGATTCATGATTCATAATTCATGATTCGCTTCATGATTCATGATTCATGAATTATGATTCGATTCATGATTCATGATTTATGATTCGATTCATGATTCATGATTTATGAATCATGATTTGATTCATGGTTCATGATTCATGAATCATGATTTGATTCATGGTTCATGATTCGATTCATAAATCATAATTCGATTCATGATTCGTGATTCATGAATCATGATTCGATTCATGATTCGTGATTCATGAATCATGATTCGATTCATGAATCATGATTTGATTCATGAATCATGATTCGATTCATGATTCATGATTTATAAATCATGATTTGATTCATGATTCATGATTCATGAATCATGATTCGATTCATGATTCATGATTCAATTCATGATTCATTTAATGATTCATGATTTATGATTCAATTCATGATTTATAATTCGATTCATGATTCATGAATCATGATTTATGATTCAATTCATGATTTATAATTCGATTCATGATTCATGAATCATGATTCGATTCATGAATCATGATTCGATCCATGATTCGTGATTCATGAATCATGATTCGATTCATGAATCATGATTCGATTCATGATTCATGATTCATGAATCATGATTCGATTCATGATTCATGATTCATGAATCATGATTCAATTCATGATTCAAGATTCATGATTCGATTCATGATTAATGATTCATGAATCATGATTCGATTCATGATTAAATTCATGAATCATGATTCAATTCATGATTCATGATTCAATTCATGATTAAATTCATGAATCATGATTTGATTCATGATTCATGATTCATTTCATCATTCATGATTCATGATTCAATTCATGATTCGTGATTCATGATTCAATTTATGATTCAATTCATGATTCATGATTCAATTCATGATTCGTGATTCATGATTCAATTCATGATTCAATTCATGATTCATGATTCAATTCATGATTCATGATTCAATTCATGATTCATGAATTAATTCATGATTCATGATTCAATTCATGATTCATTTAATGATTCATGATTTATGATTCAATTCATGATTTATGATTCGATTCATGATTCGATCCATGAATCATGATTCGATTCATGATTTGTGATTCATGAATCATGATTCGATTCATGAATCATGATTCGATTTATGAATCATGATTCGATTCATGATTCATGATTTATGAATCATGATTCGATTCATGATTCATGATTCATGAATCATGATTCGATTCATGACACATGATTCAATTCATGATTCATTTAATGATTCATTAATTATGATTCAATTCATGATTTATGATTCGATTCATGATTCATGATTCATGAATCATGATTCGATTCATGATTCATGATTCATGAATCATGATTCGATTCATGAATCATGATTCGATTTATGATTCATGATTCATGAATCATGATTCGATTCATGATTCGTGATTCATGAATCATGATTCGATTTATGAATCATGATTCGATTCATGAATCATGATTCGATTCATGAATCATGATTCGATTCATGATTCGATTCATGAATCATGATTCGATTCATGAATCATGATTCAATTCATGAATCATGATTCGATTCATGATTCATTATTTTATGAATCATGATTTGATTCATGATTCATGATTCATGAATCATGATTCGATTCATGATTCATTATTTTATGAATCATGATTTGATTCATGATTCATGATTCATTAATCATGATTCGATTCATGATTCGTGATTCATGAATCATGATTCGATTTATGAATCATGATTCGATTCATGAATCATGATACGATTCATGATTCATGATTTATGAATCATGATTCGATTCATGAATCATGATACGATTCATGATTGTTGATTTATGAATCATGATTCGATTCATGATTCCTGATTCATGAATCAAGATTCGATTCATGATTCATGATTCATGAATCATGATTCATTTAATGATTCATGATTTATGATTCAATTCATGATTTATGATTCATGATTCATGATTCATGAATCATGATTCGATTCATGATTCATGATTCATGATTTAATTCATGATTCAATTCATGATTCATGATTCATGATTCAATTCATGATTCATGATTCAATTCATGAATCATGATTCAATTCATGATTCAAGATTCATGATTCGATTCATGATTCATGATTCATGAATCATGATTCGATTCATGATTAAATTCATGAATCATGATTCAATTCATGATTCATGATTCAATTCATGATTAAATTCATGAATCATGATTTGATTCATGATTCATGATTCATTTCATGATTCATGATTCATGATTCAATTCACGATTCATGATTCAATTCATGATTCATGATTCAATTCATGATTCGTGATTCATGATTCAATTCATGATTCAATTCATGATTCATGATTCAATTCATGATTCGTGATTCATGATTCAATTCATGATTCAATTCATGATTCATGATTCAATTCATGATTCATGATTCAATTCATGATTCATGAATTAATTCATGATTCATGATTCAATTCATGATTCATTTAATGATTCATGATTTATGATTCGATTCATGATTCGTGATTCATGAATCATGATTCGATTTATGAATCATGATTCGATTCATGAATCATGATACGATTCATGATTCATGATTTATGAATCATGATTCGATTCATGAATCATGATACGATTCATGATTGTTGATTTATGAATCATGACTCGATTCATGATTCATGATTCATGAATCAAGATTCGATTCATGATTCATGATTCATGAATCATGATTCATTTAATGATTCATGATTTATGATTCAATTCATGATTTATGATTCATGATTCATGATTCATTAATCATGATTCAATTCATGATTCATGATTCATGATTCAATTCATGATTCATGATTCAATTCATGAATCATGATTCAATTCATGATTCAAGATTCATGATTCGATTCATGATTCATGATTCATGAATCATGATTCGATTCATGATTAAATTCATGAATCATGATTCAATTCATGATTCATGATTCAATTCATGATTAAATTCATGAATCATGATTTGATTCATGATTCATGATTCATTTCATGATTCATGATTCATGATTCAATTCACGATTCATGATTCAATTCATGATTCATGATTCAATTCATGATTCGTGATTCATGATTCAATTCATGATTCAATTCATGATTTAATTCATGATTCATGATTCATGATTCAATTCATGATTCAATTCATGATTCATGATTCAATTCATGATTCATGATTCAATTCATGATTCATGAATTAATTCATGATTCATGATTCAATTCATGATTCATTTAATGATTCATGATTTATGATTCAATTCATGATTTATGATTCGATTCATGATTCGATCCATTAATCATGATTCGATTCATGATTTGTGATTCATGAATCATGATTCGATTCATGAATCATGATTCGATTTATAAATCATGATTCGATTCATGAATTATGATTTATGAATCATGATTCGATTCATGATTCATGATTCATGAATCATGATTCGATTCATGACACATGATTCAATTCATGATTCAAGATTCATGATTCGATTCATGATTCATGATTCATGAATCATGATTCGATTCATGATTAAATTCATGAATCATGATTCAATTCATGATTCATGATTCAATTCATGATTAAATTCATGAATCATGATTTGATTCATGATTCATGATTCATTTCATGATTCATGATTCATGATTCAATTCACGATTCATGATTCAATTCATGATTCATGATTCAATTCATGATTCGTGATTCATGATTCAATTCATGATTCAATTCATGATTTAATTCATGATTCATGATTCATGATTCAATTCATGATTCAATTCATGATTCATGATTCAATTCATGATTCATGATTCAATTCATGATTCATGAATTAATTCATGATTCATGATTCAATTCATGATTCATTTAATGATTCATGATTTATGATTCAATTCATGATTTATGATTCGATTCATGATTCGATCCATTAATCATGATTCGATTCATGATTTGTGATTCATGAATCATGATTCGATTCATGAATCATGATTCGATTTATAAATCATGATTCGATTCATGAATTATGATTTATGAATCATGATTCGATTCATGATTCATGATTCATGAATCATGATTCGATTCATGACACATGATTCAATTCATGATTCATTTAATGATTCATTAATTATGATTCAATTCATGATTTATGATTCGATTCATAATTCATGATTCATGAATCATGATTCGATTCATGATTCATGAATCATGATTCGATTCATGAATCATGATTCGATTCATGATTCATGATTCATGAATCATGATTCGATTCATGATTCGTGATTCATGAATCATGATTCGATTTATGAATCATGATTCGATTCATGAATCATTATTCGATTCATGAATCATGATTCGATTCATGAATCATGATTCGATTCATGATTCGTGATTCATGAATCATGATTCAATTCATGAATCATGATTCGATTCATGATTCATTATTTTATGAATCATGATTTGATTCATGATTCATGATTCATGAATCATGATTCGATTCATGATTCATTATTTTATGAATCATGATTTGATTCATGATTCATGATTCATGAATCATGATTCGATTCATGATTCATGATTCATGAATCATGATTCGATTCATGATTCGTGATTCATGAATCATGATTCGATTTATGAATCATGATTCGATTCATGAATCATGATACGATTCATGATTCATGATTTATGAATTATGATTCGATTCATGAATCATGATACGATTCATGATTGTTGATTTATGAATCATGATTCGATTCATGATTCATGATTCATGAATCATGATTCGATTCATGATTCATGATTCATGAATCAAGATTCGATTCATGATTCATGATTCATGAATCATGATTCATTTAATGATTCATGATTTATGATTCAATTCATGATTTATGATTCATGATTCATGATTCATGAATCATGATTCGATTCATGATTCATGATTCATGATTTAATTCATGATTCAATTCATGATTCATGATTCATGATTCAATTCATGATTCATGATTCAATTCATGACTCATGATTCAATTCATGATTCATGATTCAATTCATGATTCATGATTCATTTAATGATTCATGAT
This sequence comes from Mixophyes australis, assembly GCA_036250195.1. NCBI lineage: Eukaryota > Metazoa > Chordata > Amphibia > Anura > Limnodynastidae > Mixophyes > Mixophyes australis. Next base: position 716,232 of record JAVHZZ010000023.1, on the reverse strand, counting down.
TTATGATTCAATTCATGATTTATGATTCGATTCATGATTCATGATTCATGATTCATGAATCATGATTCAATTCATGATTTATGATTCGATTCATGATTCATGAATCATGATTCAATTCTTGATTCATGATTCATAAATCATGATTCAATTCATGATTCATGATTCATGATTAAATTCATGATTAAATTCATGAATCATGATTTGATTTATGATTCATGATTCATGATTCAATTCATGATTCATGATTCAATTCATGATTCATGATTCAATTCATGATTCGTGATTCATGATTCAATTCATGATTCAATTCATGATTCATGATTCAATTCATGATTCATGATTCAATTCATGATTCATGATTTAATTCATGATTCATGATTCAATTCACGATTCATTTAATGATTCATGATTTATGATTCAATTCATGATTTATGATTCGATTCATGATTCATGAATCATGATTCATGATTCATGAATCATGATTCGATTCATGAATCATGATTCGATTCATGATTCGTGATTCATGAATCATGATTCGATTCATGAATCATGATTCGATTCATGATTCTTGATTTATGAATCATGATTTGATTCATGATTCATGATTCATGAATCATGATTCGATTCATGATTCATGATTCATTTCATGATTCATTTAATGATTCATGATTCATGATTCAATTCATGATTTATGATTCGATTCATGATTCATGATTCATGAATCATGATTCATGAATCATGATTCGATTCATGATTTGTGATTCATGAATCATGATTCGATTTATGAATCATGATTCGATTTATGAATCATGATTCGATTCATGATTCATGATTCATGATTCATGATTCGATTCATGAATCATGATTCGATCCATGATTCGTGATTCATGAATCATGATTCGATTCATGAATCATGATTCGATTCATGATTCATGATTCATGAATCATGATTCGATTCATGATTCATGATTCGATTTATGAATCATGATTCGATTCATGATTCATGATTCATGATTCATGATTCGATTCATGAATCATGATTCGATCCATGATTCGTGATTCATGAATCATGATTCGATTCATGAATCATGATTCGATCCATGATTCGTGATTCATGAATCATGATTCGATTCATGAATCATGATTCGATTCATGATTCATGATTCATGAATCATGATTCGATTCATGATTCATGATTCGATTCATGAATCATGATTCGATCCATGATTCGTGATTCATGAATCATGATTCGATTCATGAATCATGATCCGATTCATGATTCATGATTCATGAATCATGATTCTATTCATGATTCATGATTCATGAATCATGATTCGATTCATGATTCATGATTCATGATTTAATTCATGATTCAATTCATGATTCATGATTCATGATTTAATTCATGATTCAATTCATGATTCATGATTCATGATTCAATTCATGATTCATGATTCAATTCATGACTCATGATTCAATTCATGATTCATGATTCAATTCATGATTCATGATTCATTTAATGATTCATGATTTATGATTCAATTCATGATTTATGATTCGATTCATGATTCATGATTCATGATTCATGAATCATGATTCAATTCATGATTTATGATTCGATTCATGATTCATGAATCATGATTCAATTCTTGATTCATGATTTATAAATCATGATTCAATTCATGATTCATGATTCATGATTAAATTCATGATTAAATTCATGAATCATGATTTGATTCATGATTCATGATTCAATTCTTGATTCATGATTCATAAATCATGATTCAATTCATGATTCATGATTCATGATTAAATTCATGATTAAATTCATGAATCATGATTTGATTCATGATTCATGATTCAATTCATGATTCATGATTCAATTCATGATTCATGATTCAATTCATGATTCGTGATTCATGATTCAATTCATGATTCAATTCATGATTCATGATTCAATTCATGATTCATGATTCAATTCATGATTCATGATTTAATTCATGATTCATGATTCAATTCACGATTCATTTAATGATTCATGATTTATGATTCAATTCATGATTTATTATTCGATTCATGATTCATGAATCATGATTCATGATTCATGAATCATGATTCGATTCATGAATCATGATTCGATTCATGATTCGTGATTCATGAATCATGATTCGATTCATGAATCATGATTCGATTCATGATTCTTGATTTATGAATCATGATTTGATTCATGATTCATGATTCATGAATCATGATTCGATTCATGATTCATGATTCAATTCATGATTTATTTAATGATTCATGATTCATGATTCAATTCATGATTTATGATTCGATTCATGATTCATGATTCATGATTCATGATTCATGAATCATGATTCGATTCATGATTTGTGATTCATGAATCATGATTCGATTTATGAATCATGATTCGATTTATGAATCATGATTCGATTCATGATTCATGATTCATGATTCATGATTCGATTCATGAATCATGATTCGATCCATGATTCGTGATTCATGAATCATGATTCGATTCATGAATCATGATTCGATTCATGATTCATGATTCATGATTCAATTCATGATTTATGATTCGATTCATGATTCATGATTCATGAATCATGATTCGATTCATGATTCATGATTCATAATTCATGATTCGCTTCATGATTCATGATTCATGAATCATGATTCAATTCATGATTCAAGATTCATGATTCGATTCATGATTCATGATTTATGATTCAATTCATGATTTATGATTCGATTCATGATTCATGATTCATGAATCATGATTCGATTCATGATTCATGATTCATAATTCATGATTCGCTTCATGATTCATGATTCATGAATCATGATTCAATTCATGATTCAAGATTCATGATTCGATTCATGATTCATGATTCATGAATCATGATTCGATTCATGATTCATGATTCATGAATCATGATTCGATTCATGATTCATGATTCATGAATCATGATTCGATTCATGAATCATGATTCGATTTATGATTCATGATTCATGATTCATGAATCATGATTCATGATTCATGAATCATGATTCGATTCATGAATCATGATTCGATTCATGATTCGTGATTCACGAATCATGATTCATGATTCATGATTCATGAATCATGATTCGATTCATGATTCATGATTCATGAATCATGATTCGATTCATGATTCATGATTCATGAATCATGATTCGATTCAGGATTCATGATTCATGAATCATGAATCATGATTCGATTCATGAATCATGATTCGATTCATGATTCATGATTTACGAATCATGATTTTAATCATGAATCATGATTCGATTCATGATTTATGATTCATGAATCATGATTCGATTCATGATTTATGATTCATGAATCATGATTCGATTCATGAATAATGATTTGATTCATGATATATGATTCATGAATCATGATTCGATTCATGATTCATGAATCATGATTCAATTTATGATTCATGATTCATGATTCGATTCATGATTTATTTTTAAATTCATGTTTCATGATTCATGATTCAAGATTCATGATTCATGATTCATGATTCAATTCATGTTTCATAATTCATGATTCAAGATTCATGATTCATGATTCATGATTCAATTCACGATTCATTTAATGATTCATGATTTATGATTCAATTCATGATTTATGATTCGATTCATGATTCATGATTCATGAATCATGATTTGATTCATGGTTCATGATTCATGAATCATGATTTGATTCATGGTTCATGATTCGTGATTCATGAATCATGATTCGATTCATGATTCGTGATTCATGAATCATGATTCGATATATGATTCGTGATTCATGAATCATGATTCGATTCATGAATCATGATTTGATTCATGAATCATGATTCAATTCATGATTCATGATTTATAAATCATGATTTGATTCATGATTCATGACTCATGATTCAATTCATGATTCATTTAATGATTCATGATTTATGATTCAATTCATGATTTATAATTCGATTCATGATTCATGAATCATGATTCGATTCATGATTCATGATTCGATCCATGATTCGTGATTCATGAATCATGATTCGATTCATGAATCATGATTCGAATTATGATTCATGATTCATGAATCATGATTCGATCCATGATTCGTGATTCATGAATCATGATTCGATTCATGAATCATGATTCATGAATCATGATTCGATTCATGAATCATGATTCGTGATTCATGAATCATGATTCGATTCATGAATCATGATTCGATTCATGATTCATGAATCGAATCATGAATCGAATCATGATTCATGAATCATAAATCATGAATCGAATCATGATTCATGAATCATAAATCATGAATCGAATCATGATTCATGATTAAAATCATGATTCGTAAATCATGAATCATGAATCGAATCATGATTCATGAATCGAATCATGATTCATGAATCATGAATCATGATTCATGAATCATGAATCATGATTCATGAATCATGAATCATGATTCATGAATCATGAATCATGATTCGATTCATGATTCATGAATCATGAATCCTGAATCGAATCATGATTCATGAATCATGAATCATGAATCGAATCATGATTCATGAATCATGAATCATGAATCGAATCATGATTCATGAATCATGAATCATGAATCATGATTCGTGAATCACGAATCATGAATCGAATCATGATTCATGAATCGAATCATGATTCATGAATCATGAATCATGAATCATGATTCATGAATCATGAATCATGAATCATGAATCGAATCATGATTCATGAATCGAATCATGATTCATGAATCATGAATCATGAATCGAATCATGATTCATGAATCATGAATCATGAATCGAATCATGATTCATGAATCATGAATCATGAATCGAATCATGAATCTTGAATCATGAATTGAATCATGATTCATGAATCATGAATCATGAAGCGAATCATGAATTATGAATCATGAATCATGAATCGAATCATGATTCATGAATCATGAATCATGAATCGAATCATGAATCATGAATCGAATCATAAATCATGAATTGAATCATAAATCATGAATCATGAATCGAATCATGATTCATGAATCATGAATCATGAATCGAATCATGATTTATGAATCATGAATCATGAATCGAATCATGATTCATGAATCGAATCATGATTCATGAATCACGAATCATGGATCGAATCATGATTCATGAATCGAATCATGAATCATGAATCATGAATCATGAATCGAATCATGATTCATAAATCGAATCATGATTCATAAATCGAATCATGATTCATGAATCACAAATCATGAATCGAATCATGATTCATGAATCATGAATCATGAATCGAATCATGATTCATGAATCATGAATCATGAATCGAATCATAAATCATGAATTGAATCATGAATCATTAAATGAATCATGAATTGAATCATGAATCATGAATCGAATCATGATTCATGAATCATGAATCATGAATCAAATCATGATTCATAAATCAAGAATCATGAATCGAATCATGATTCATGAATCGAATCATGATTCATGAATCACGAATCATGAATCGAATCATGATTCATGAATCGAATCATGATTCATGAATCATGAATCATGATTCATGAATCATGAATCGAATCATAAATCATGAATTGAATCATAAATCATGAATCATTAAATGAATCGTGAATTGAATCATGAATCATGAATTAAATCATGAATCATGAATTGAATCATGAATCATGAATTGAATCATGAATCATGAATTGAATCATGAATCACGAATCATGAATTGAATCATGAATCATGAATTGAATCATGAATCATGAATTGAATCATGAATCATGAATCATGAATCAAATCATGATTCATGAATTTAATCATGAATTTAATCATGAATCATGAATCATGAATTGAATCATGATTTATGAATCATGAATCAAGAATTGAATCATGATTCATGAATCATGAATCGAATCATAAATCATGAATTGAATCATGATTCATGAATCATGAATCATGAATCGAATCATAAATCATGAATTGAATCATAAATCATGAATCATTAAATGAATCATGAATCATGAATTGAATCATGAATCATGAATTGAATCATGAGTCATGAATTGAATCATGAATCATGAATTGAATCATGAATCATGAATCATGAATTGAATCATGAATTAAATCATGAATCATAAAACATGAATCGAATCATGATTCATGAATCATGAATCATGAATCATAAATCATGAATTGAATCATAAATCATGAATCATTAAATGAATCATGATTCATGAATCATGAATCATGAATCGAATCTTGATTCATGAATCATGAATCATGAATCGAATCATGATTCATGAATCATGAATCATGAATCTAATCATGATTCATAAATCAACAATCATGAATCGTATCATGATTCATGAATCGAATCATGATTCATAAATCATGAATCATGAATCGTATCATGATTCATGAATCACGAATCATGAATCGAATCATGATTCATGAATCATGAATCATGAATCGAATCATGATTCATGAATCGAATCATAAATCATGAATTGAATCATAAATCATGAATCATTAAATGAATCATGAATTGAATCATGAATCATGAATCGAATCATGATTCATGAATCATGAATCATGAATCAAATCATGATTCATAAAATAATGAATCATGAATCGAATCATGATTCATGAATCATGAATCATGAATCAAATCATGATTCATAAAATAATGAATCATGAATCGAATCATGATTCATGAATTGAATCATGATTCATGAATCGAATCATGATTCATGAATCGAATCATGATTCATGAATCACGAATCATGAATCGAATCATGATTCATGAATCGAATCATGATTCATGAATCGAATAATGATTCATGAATCGAATCATGATTCATAAATCGAATCATGATTCATGAATCACGAATCATGAATCGAATCATGATTCATGAATCATGAATCATGAATCGAATCATGATTCATGAATCGAATCATGATTCATGAATCATGAATCATGAATCGAATCATAAATCATGAATTGAATCATAATTAATGAATCATTAAATGAATCATGAATTGAATCATGTGTCATGAATCGAATCATGATTCATGAATCATGAATCATGAATCAAATCATGATTCATAAATCATGAATCATGAATCGAATCATGATTCATAAATCGAATCATGATTCATGAATCGAATCATGATTCATGAATCACAAATCATGAATCGAATCATGATTCATGGATCGAATCATGAATCGAATCATAAATCATGAATTGAATCATAAATCATGAATCATTAAATGAATCATGAATTGAATCATGAATCATGAATTAATTCATGAATCATGAATTGAATCATGAATCATGAATTGAATCATGAATCATGAATTGAATCATGAATTGAATCATGAATCACGAATCATGAATTGAATCATGAATCATGAATTGAATCATGAATTGAATCATGAATCACGAATCATGAATTGAATCATGAATCATGAATTGAATCATGAATCGTGAATTGAATCATGAATCATGAATCATGAAATGAATCATGAATCATGAATCAAATCATGATTCATGAATTTAATCATGAATTGAATCATGAATCATGAATTGAATCATGATTCATGAATCATGAATCATGAATCTAATCATGATTCATAAATCAACAATCATGAATCGTATCATGATTCATGAATCGAATCATGATTCATAAATCATGAATCATGAATCGTATCATGATTCATGAATCACGAATCATGAATCGAATCATGATTCATGAATCATGAATCATGAATCGAATCATGATTCATGAATCATGAATCATGAATCGAATCATAAATCATGAATTGAATCATAAATCATGAATCATTAAATGAATCATGAATTGAATCATGAATCATGAATCGAATCATGATTCATGAATCATGAATCATGAATCAAATCATGATTCATAAAATAATGAATCATGAATCGAATCATGATTCATGAATCATGAATCATGAATCAAATCATGATTCATAAAATAATGAATCATGAATCGAATCATGATTCATGAATTGAATCATGATTCATGAATCGAATCATGATTCATGAATCGAATCATGATTCATGAATCACGAATCATGAATCGAATCATGATTCATGAATCGAATCATGATTCATGAATCGAATCATGATTCATAAATCGAATCATGATTCATGAATCACGAATCATGAATCGAATCATGATTCATGAATCATGAATCATGAATCGAATCATGATTCATGAATCGAATCATGATTCATGAATCATGAATCATGAATCGAATCATAAATCATGAATTGAATCATAATTAATGAATCATTAAATGAATCATGAATTGAATCATGTGTCATGAATCGAATCATGATTCATGAATCATGAATCATGAATCAAATCATGATTCATAAATCATGAATCATGAATCGAATCATGATTCATAAATCGAATCATGATTCATGAATCGAATCATGATTCATGAATCACAAATCATGAATCGAATCATGATTCATGGATCGAATCATGAATCGAATCATAAATCATGAATTGAATCATAAATCATGAATCATTAAATGAATCATGAATTGAATCATGAATCATGAATTAATTCATGAATCATGAATTGAATCATGAATCATGAATTGAATCATGAATCATGAATTGAATCATGAATTGAATCATGAATCACGAATCATGAATTGAATCATGAATCATGAATTGAATCATGAATTGAATCATGAATCACGAATCATGAATTGAATCATGAATCATGAATTGAATCATGAATCGTGAATTGAATCATGAATCATGAATCATGAAATGAATCATGAATCATGAATCAAATCATGATTCATGAATTTAATCATGAATTGAATCATGAATCATGAATTGAATCATGATTCATGAATTTAATCATGAATCGAATCATGATTCATGAATCATGAATCATGAATCGAATCATGAATCTTGAATCATGAATTGAATCATGATTCATGAATTGAATCATGAATCATGAATTGAATCATGAATCATGAATCATGAATTGAATCATGAATTAAATCATGAATCATGAATCATGAATCGAATCATGATTCATGAATCATGAATCATGAATCATAAATCATGAATTGAATCATAAATCATGAATCATTAAATGAATCACGATTCATGAATCATGAATCATGAATCGAATCTTGATTCATGAATCATGAATCATGAATCGAATCATGATTCATAAATCAACAATCATGAATCGTATCATGATTCATGAATCGAATCATGATTCATAAATCATGAATCATGAATCGTATCATGATTCATGAATCGAATCATGATTCATAAATCGAATCATGATTCATGAATCACGAATCATGAATCGAATCATAAATCATGAATCATGATTCGATTCATGATTCATGATTCATGAATCATGATTCAATTCATGATTCAAGATTCATGATTCGATTCATGATTCATGATTCATGAATCATGATTCGATTCATGATTAAATTCATGAATCATGATTCAATTCATGATACATGATTCAATTCATGATTAAATTCATGAATCATGATTTGATTCATGATTCATGATTCATTTCATGATTCATGATTCATGATTCAATTCACGATTCATGATTCAATTCATGATTCATGATTCAATTCATGATTCGTGATTCATGATTCAATTCATGATTTAATTCATGATTCATGATTCAATTCATGATTCGTGATTCATGATTCAATTCATGATTCAATTCATGATTCATGATTCAATTCATGATTCATTAATTAATTCATGATTCATGATTCAATTCATGATTCATTTAATGATTCATGATTTATGATTCAATTCATGATTTATGATTCGATTCATGATTTGATCCATGAATCATGATTCGATTCATGAATTTGTGATTCATGAATCATGATTCGTGATTCATGAATCATGATTCGATTCATGAATCATGATTCGATTTATGAATCATGATTCGATTCATGATTCATGATTTATGAATCATGATTCGATTCATGATTCATGATTCATGAATCATGATTCGATTCATGACACATGATTCAATTCATGATTCATTTAATGATTCATTAATTATGATTCAATTCATGATTTATGATTCGATTCATGATTCATGATTCATGAATCATGATTCGATTCATGATTCATGATTCATGAATCATGATTCGATTCATGATTCGTGATTCATGAATCATGATTCGATTTATGAATCATGATTCGATTCATGAATTATGATTCGATTCATGATTCATGATTTATGAATCATGATTCGATTCATGATTCATGATTCATGAATCATGATTCGATTCATGATTCATGATTCATGAATCATGATTCATTTAATGATTCATGATTCATGATTCAATTCATGATTCATGATTCAATTCATGATTCGTGATTCATGATTCAATTCATGATTCCTGATTCAATTCATGATTCATGATTCAATTCATGATTCATGATTCAATTCATGATTCGTGATTCATGATTCAATTCATGATTAAATTCATGATTCAATTCATGATTCATGATTCAATTCATGATTCATGATTCAATTCATGATTCATGATTTAATTCATGATTCATGATTCAATTCACGATTCATTTAATGATTCATGATTTATGATTCAATTCATGATTTATGATTCGATTCATGATTCATGATTCATGAATCATGATTTGATTCATGGTTCATGATTCATGAATCATGATTTGATTCATGGTTCATGATTCGATTCATGAATCATGATTCGATTCATGATTCGTGATTCATGAATCATGATTCGATTCATGATTCGTGATTTATGAATCATGATTCGATTCATGAATCATGATTTGATTCATGAATCATGATTCGATTCATGATTCATGATTTATAAATCATGATTTGTTCATGATTCATGATTCATGAATCATGATTCGATTCATGATTCATGATTCAATTCATGATTCATTTAATGATTCATGATTTATGATTCAATTCATGATTTATAATTCGATTCATGATTCATGAATCATGATTCGATTCATGATTCATGATTCGATCCATGATTCGTGATTCATGAATCATGATTCGATTCATGAATCATGATTCATGAATCATGATTCGATTCATGATTCATGATTCGATCCATGATTCGTGATTCGATCCATGATTCGTGATTCATGAATCATGATTCGATTCATGAATCATGATTCATGAATCATGATTCGATTCATGAATCATGATTCGATCCATGATTCGTGATTCATGAATCATGATTCGAATTATGATTCATGATTCATGAATCATGATTCGATCCATGATTCGTGATTCAAGAATCATGATTCGATTCATGAATCATGATTCATGAATCATGATTCGATTCATGAATCATGATTCATGAATCATGATTCGATTCATGATTCATGAATCATGATTCGATTCATGATTCATGAATCATGATTCGATTCATGAATCATGATTCGATCCATGATTCGTGATTCATGAATCATGATTCGATTCATGAATCATGAATCATGATTCGATTCATGATTCATGATTCATGAATCATGATTCAATTCATGATTCATGATTCATGAATCATGATTCAATTCATGATTCAAGATTCATGATTCGATTCATGATTCATGGTTCATGAATCATGATTCAATTCATGATACATGATTCAATTCATGATTAAATTCATGAATCATGATTTGATTCATGATTCATGATTCATTTCATGATTCATGATTCATGATTCAATTCACGATTCATGATTCAATTCATGATTCATGATTCAATTCATGATTCGTGATTCATGATTCAATTCATGATTCAATTCATGATTCATGATTCAATTCATGATTCGTGATTCATGATTCAATTCATGATTCATGATTCAATTCATGATTCATGATTCAATTCATGATTCGTGATTCATGATTCAATTCATGATTCAATTCATGATTCATGATTCAATTCATGATTCGTGATTCATGATTCAATTCATGATTCAATTCATGATTCATGATTCAATTCATGATTCATGATTCAATTCATGATTCATGATTCAATTCATGATTCATTTAATGATTCATGATTTATGATTCAATTCATGATTCATGATTCAATTCATGATTCATTTAATGATTCATGATTTATGATTCAATTCATGATTTATGATTCGATTCATGATTCGATCCATGAATCATGCTTCGATTCATGATTTGTGATTCATGAATCATCATTCGAATTATGAATCATGATTCGATTTATGAATCATGATTCGATTCATGATTCATGATTTATGAATCATGATTCGATTCATGATTCATGATTCATGAATCATGATTCGATTCATGACACATGATTCAATTCATGATTCATTTAATGATTCATTAATTATGATTCAATTCATGATTTATGATTCGATTCATGATTCATGATTCATGATTCATGAATCATGATTCGATTCATGAATCATGATTCGATTCGATTCGTGATTCATGAATCATGATTTGATTTATGAATCATGATTCGATTCATGAATTATGATTTGATTCATGATTCATGATTTATGAATCATGATTCGATTCATGATTCATGATTCATGAATCATGATTCGATTCATGATTCATGATTCATGAATCATGATTCATTTAATGATTCATGATTTATACTTCAATTCATTATTTATGATTCGATTCATGATTCATGATTCATGATTCAATTCATGATTCATGATTCAATTCATGATTCATGATTCAATTCATGATTCATGATTCAATTCATGATTCGTGATTCATGATTCAATTCATGATTCAATTAATGATTCAATTCATGATTCATGATTCAATTCATGATTCATGATTCAATTCACGATTCATTTAATGATTCATGATTTATGATTCAATTCATGATTTATGATTCAATTCATGATTCATGATTCATGAATCATGATTTGATTCATGATTCATGATTCATGAATCATGATTCATGATTCATGAATCATGATTCGATTCATGAATCATGATTCGATTCATGAATCATGATTCGATTCATGATTCGTGATTCATGAATCATGATTCGATTCATGAATCATGATTCAATTCATGAATCATGATTCGATTCATGATTCATTATTTTATGAATCATGATTTGATTCATGATTCATGATTCATGAATCATGATTCGATTCATGATTCATTATTTTATGAATCATGATTTGATTCATGATTCATGATTCAATTCATGATTCATTTAATGATTCATGATTTTTGATTCAATTCATGATTTATGATTCGATTCATGATTCATGATTCATGATTCATGAATCATGATTCGATTCATGATTCGTGATTCATGAAGCATGATTCGATTTATGAATCATGATTCGATTCATGAATCATGATTCGATTTATGATTCATGATTCATGAATCATGATTCGATACATGAATCATGATTCATGAATCATGATTCATTTAATGATTCATGATTTATGATTCAATTCATGATTTATGATTCGATTCATGATTCATGAATCATGATTCGATTCATGATTCATGATTCGATCCATGATTCATGATTCATGAATCATGATTCGATTCATGAATCATGATTCGATCCATGATTCGTGATTCATGAATCATGATTCGATTCATGAATCATGATTCGATTCATGATTCGTGATTCATGAATCATGATTCGATTCATGAATCATGATTCGATTCATGATTCATGATTCATGAATCATGATTCAATTCATGATTCATGATTCATGAATCATGATTCAATTCATGATTCAAGATTCATGATTCGATTCATGATTCATGATTCATGAATCATGATTCGATTCATGATTAAATTCATGAATCATGATTCAATTCATGATACATTATTCAATTCATGATTAAATTCATGAATCATGATTCAATTCATGATTCATGATTCAATTCATGATTCATGAATTAATTCATGATTCATGATTCAATTCATGATTCATTTAATGATTCATGATTTATGATTCAATTCATGATTCATGATTCAATTCATGATTCATTTAATGATTCATGAATTTATGATTCAATTAATGATTTATGATTCGATTCATGATTCGATCCATGAATCATGCTTCGATTCATGATTTGTGATTCATGAATCATCATTCGAATTATGAATCATGATTCGATTTATGAATCATGATTCGATTCATGATTCATGATTTATGAATCATGATTCGATTCATGATTCATGATTCATGAATCATGATTCGATTCATGACACATGATTCAATTCATGATTCATTTAATGATTCATTAATTATGATTCAATTCATGATTTATGATTCGATTCATGATTCATGATTCATGAATCATGATTCGATTCATGATTCATGATTCATGAATCATGATTCGATTCATGAATCATGATTCGATTCATGAATCATGATTCGATTCATGATTCATGATTCATGAATCATGATTCGATTCATGATTCGTGATTCATGAATCATGATTTGATTTATGAATCATGATTCGATTCATGAATTATGATTTGATTCATGATTCATGATTTATGAATCATGATTCGATTCATGATTCATGATTCATGAATCATGATTCGATTCATGATTCATGATTCATGAATCATGATTCATTTAATGATTCATGATTTATGATTCAATTCATGATTTATGATTCGATTCATGATTCATGATTCATGATTCATGAATCATGATTCGATTCATGATTCGTGATTCATGAAGCATGATTCGATTTATGAATCATGATTCGATTCATGAATCATGATTCGATTTATGATTCATGATTCATGAATCATGATTCGATTCATGATTCATGATTCATAATTCATGATTCGATTCATGATTCATGATTCATGAATCATGATTCAATTTATGATTCAAGATTCATGATTCGATTCATGAATTAATTCATGATTCAATTCATGATTCATGATTCAATTCATGATTCATGATTCAATTCATGACTCATGATTCAATTCATGATTCATGATTCAATTCATGATTTATGATTTAATTCATGATTCATTTAATGATTCATGATTTATGATTCATGATTTATGATTTGATTCATGATTCATGAAACATGATTCGATTCATGATTCATGAATTAATTCATGATTCAATTCATGATTCATGATTCAATTCATGATTCATGATTCAATTCATGACTCATGATTCAATTCATGATTCATGATTCAATTCATGATTCATGATTTAATTCATGATTCATTTAATGATTCATGATTTATGATTTGATTCATGATTCATGAAACATGATTCGATTCATGATTCATGAATTAATTCATGATTCAATTCATGATTCATGATTCAATTCATGATTCATGATTCAATTCATGACTCATGATTCAATTCATGATTCATGATTCAATTCATGATTCATGATTTAATTCATGATTCATTTAATGATTCATGATTTATGATTCAATTCATGATTTATGATTTGATTCATGAATCATGATTCGATCCATGATTCGTGATTCATGAATCATGATTCGATTCATGAATCATGATTCGATTCATGATTCATGATTCATGAATCATGATTTGATTTATGATTCATAATTCATGAATCATGATTCGATTCATGATTCATGATTTATGATTCAATTCATGATTTATGATTCGATTCATGATTCATGATTCGATTCATGATTCATGATTCATGAATCATGATTCGATTCATGATTCATGATTCATAATTCATGATTCGATTCATGATTCATGATTCATGAATCATGATTCAATTTATGATTCAAGATTCATGATTCGATTCATGAATTAATTCATGATTCAATTCATGATTCATGATTCAATTCATGATTCATGATTCAATTCATGACTCATGATTCAATTCATGATTCATGATTCAATTCATGATTCATGATTTAATTCATGATTCATTTAATGATTCATGATTTATGATTCAATTCATGATTTATGATTTGATTCATGATTCATGAAACATGATTCGGTTCATGATTCATGATTCATAAATCATGATTTGATTCATGATTCATGATTCATGAATCATGATTCATGATTCATGAATCATGATTCGATTCATGAATCATGATTCGATTCATGATTCATGATTTATGAATCATGATTCGATTCATGAATCATGATTCGATTCATGATTCTTGATTTATGAATTATGATTTGATTCATGATTCATGATTCATGAATCATGATTCGATTCATGATTCAATTCATGATTCATTTAATGATTCATGATTTATGATTCAATTCATGATTTATGATTCGATTCATGATTCATGATTCATGAATCATGATTCGATTCATGATTCATGATTCATGAATCATGATTCGATTCATGATTCGTGATTCATGAATCATGATTCGATTTATGAATCATGATTCGATTTATGAATCATGATTCGATTCATGATTCATGATTCATGAATCATGATTCGATTCATGATTCATGATTCATGAATCATGATTCGATTCATGAATCATGATTCGATTCATGATTCATGATTCATGAATCATGATTCGATTCATGATTCGTGATTCATGAATCATGATTTGATTTATGAATCATGATTCGATTCATGAATTATGATTTGATTCATGATTCATGATTTATGAATCATGATTCGATTCATGATTCATCATTCATGAATCATGATTCGATTCATGATTCATGATTCATGAATCATGATTCATTTAATGATTCATGATTTATACTTCAATTCATTATTTATGATTCGATTCATGATTCATGATTCATGAATCATGATTCATTTAATGATTCATGATTTATACTTCAATTCATTATTTATGATTCGATTCAAGATTCATGATTCATGATTCAATTCATGATTCATGATTCAATTCATGATTCATGATTCAATTCATGATTCATGATTCAATTCATGATTCGTGATTCATGATTCAATTCATGATTCAATTCATGATTCATGATTCAATTCATGATTCATGATTCAATTCATGATTCATGATTTAATTCATGA
The DNA here is from genome assembly GCA_036250195.1 of Mixophyes australis. Classification (NCBI taxonomy): domain Eukaryota; kingdom Metazoa; phylum Chordata; class Amphibia; order Anura; family Limnodynastidae; genus Mixophyes; species Mixophyes australis. The sequence goes on along the minus strand of JAVHZZ010000023.1, from coordinate 699,086 downwards.
TTCATGATTCAATTCACGATTCATTTAATGATTCATGATTTATGATTCAATTCATGATTTATGATTCAATTCATGATTCATGATTCATGAATCATGATTTGATTCATGATTCATGATTCATGAATCATGATTCATGATTCATGAATCATGATTCGATTCATGAATCATGATTCGATTCATGAATCATGATTCGATTCATGAATCATGATTCGATTCATGATTCATGATTCATGAATCATGATTCGATTCATGAATCATGATTCAATTCATGAATCATGATTCGATTCATGATTCATTATTTTATGAATCATGATTTGATTCATGATTCATGATTCATGAATCATGATTCGATTCATGATTCATTATTTTATGAATCATGATTCGATTCATGATTCATGATTCAATTCATGATTCATTTAATGATTCATGATTTATGATTCAATTCATGATTTATGATTCGATTCATGATTCATGATTCATGAATCATGATTCGATTCATGATTCGTGATTCATGAAGCATGATTCGATTTATGAATCATGATTCGATTCATGAATCATGATTCGATTTATGATTCATGATTCATGAATCATGATTCGATTCATGAATCATGATTCATGAATCATGATTCATTTAATGATTCATGATTTATGATTCAATTCATGATTTATGATTCGATTCATGATTCATGAATCATGATTCGATTCATGATTCATGATTCGATCCATGATTCATGATTCATGAATCATGATTCGATTCATGAATCATGATTCGATTCATGATTCATGATTCATGAATCATGATTTGATTTATGATTCATAATTCATGAATCATGATTCGATTCATGATTCATGATTTATGATTCAATTCATGATTTATGATTCGATTCATGATTCATGATTCGATTCATGATTCATGATTCATGAATCATGATTCGATTCATGATTCATGATTCATAATTCATGATTCGATTCATGATTCATGATTCATGAATCATGATTCAATTTATGATTCAAGATTCATGATTCGATTCATGAATTAATTCATGATTCAATTCATGATTCATGATTCAATTCATGATTCATGATTCAATTCATGACTCATGATTCAATTCATGATTCATGATTCAATTCATGATTTATGATTTAATTCATGATTCATTTAATGATTCATGATTTATGATTCAATTCATGATTTATGATTTGATTCATGATTCATGAAACATGATTCGATTCATGATTCATGAATTAATTCATGATTCAATTCATGATTCATGATTCAATTCATGATTCATGATTCAATTCATGACTCATGATTCAATTCATGATTCATGATTCAATTCATGATTCATGATTTAATTCATGATTCATTTAATGATTCATGATTTATGATTCAATTCATGATTTATGATTTGATTCATGAATCATGATTCGATCCATGATTCGTTAATCATGAATCATGATTCGATTCATGAATCATGATTCGATTCATGATTCATGATTCATGAATCATGATTTGATTTATGATTCATAATTCATGAATCATGATTCGATTCATGATTCATGATTTATGATTCAATTCATGATTTATGATTCGATTCATGATTCATGATTCGATTCATGATTCATGATTCATGAATCATGATTCGATTCATGATTCATGATTCATAATTCATGATTCGATTCATGATTCATGATTCATGAATCATGATTCAATTTATGATTCAAGATTCATGATTCGATTCATGAATTAATTCATGATTCAATTCATGATTCATGATTCAATTCATGATTCATGATTCAATTCATGACTCATGATTCAATTCATGATTCATGATTCAATTCATGATTCATGATTTAATTCATGATTCATTTAATGATTCATGATTTATGATTCAATTCATGATTTATGATTTGATTCATGATTCATGAAACATGATTCGGTTCATGATTCATGATTCATAAATCATGATTTGATTCATGATTCATGATTCATGAATCATGATTCATGATTCATGAATCATGATTCGATTCATGAATCATGATTCGATTCATGATTCATGATTTATGAATCATGATTCGATTCATGAATCATGATTCGATTCATGATTCTTGATTTATGAATTATGATTTGATTCATGATTCATGATTCATGAATCATGATTCGATTCATGATTCAATTCATGATTCATTTAATGATTCATGATTTATGATTCAATTCATGATTTATGATTCGATTCATGATTCATGATTCATGAATCATGATTCGATTCATGATTCATGATTCATGAATCATGATTCGATTCATGAATCATGATTCGATTCATGATTCATGATTTATGAATCATGATTCGATTCATGAATCATGATTCGATTCATGATTCTTGATTTATGAATTATGATTTGATTCATGATTCATGATTCATGAATCATGATTCGATTCATGATTCAATTCATGATTCATTTAATGATTCATGATTTATGATTCAATTCATGATTTATGATTCGATTCATGATTCATGATTCATGAATCATGATTCGATTCATGATTCATGATTCATGAATCATGATTCGATTCATGATTCGTGATTCATGAATCATGATTCGATTTATGAATCATGATTCGATTTATGAATCATGATTCGATTCATGATTCATGATTCATGAATCATGATTCGATTCATGATTCATGATTCATGAATCATGATTCGATTCATGAATCATGATTCGATTCATGATTCATGATTCATGAATCATGATTCGATTCATGATTCGTGATTCATGAATCATGATTTGATTTATGAATCATGATTCGATTCATGAATTATGATTTGATTCATGATTCATGATTTATGAATCATGATTCGATTCATGATTCATGATTCATGAATCATGATTCGATTCATGATTCATGATTCATGAATCATGATTCATTTAATGATTCATGATTTATACTTCAATTCATTATTTATGATTCGATTCAAGATTCATGATTCATGATTCAATTCATGATTCATGATTCAATTCATGATTCATGATTCAATTCATGATTCATGATTCAATTCATGATTCGTGATTCATGATTCAATTCATGATTCAATTCATGATTCATGATTCAATTCATGATTCATGATTCAATTCATGATTCATGATTTAATTCATGATTCATGATTCAATTCACGATTCATTTAATGATTCATGATTTATGATTCAATTCATGATTTATGATTCAATTCATGATTCATGATTCATGAATCATGATTCGATTCATGATTCGTGATTCATGAATCATGATTCATTTAATGATTCATGATTTATACTTCAATTCATTATTTATGATTCGATTCAAGATTCATGATTCATGATTCAATTCATGATTCATGATTCAATTCATGATTCATGATTCAATTCATGATTCATGATTCAATTCATGATTCGTGATTCAATTCATGATTCAATTCATGATTCATGATTCAATTCATGATTCATGATTCAATTCATGATTCATGATTTAATTCATGATTCATGATTCAATTCACGATTCATTTAATGATTCATGATTTATGATTCAATTCATGATTTATGATTCAATTCATGATTCATGATTCATGAATCATGATTTGATTCATGATTCATGATTCATGAATCATGATTCATGATTCATGAATCATGATTCGATTCATGAATCATGATTCGATTCATGAATCATGATTCGATTCATGAATCATGATTCGATTCATGATTCATGATTCATGAATCATGATTCGATTCATGAATCATGATTCAATTCATGAATCATGATTCGATTCATGATTCATTATTTTATGAATCATGATTTGATTCATGATTCATGATTCATGAATCATGATTCGATTCATGATTCATTATTTTATGAATCATGATTTGATTCATGATTCATGATTCAATTCATGATTCATTTAATGATTCATGATTTATGATTCAATTCATGATTTATGATTCGATTCATGATTCATGATTCATGATTCATGAATCATGATTCGATTCATGATTCGTGATTCATGAAGCATGATTCGATTTATGAATCATGATTCGATTCATGAATCATGATTCGATTTATGATTCATGATTCATGAATCATGATTCGATTCATGAATCATGATTCATGAATCATGATTCATTTAATGATTCATGATTTATGATTCAATTCATGATTTATGATTCGATTCATGATTCATGAATCATGATTCGATTCATGATTCATGATTCGATCCATGATTCATGATTCATGAATCATGATTCGATTCATGAATCATGATTCGATTCATGATTCATGATTCATGAATCATGATTTGATTTATGATTCATAATTCATGAATCATGATTCGATTCATGATTCATGATTTATGATTCAATTCATGATTTATGATTCGATTCATGATTCATGATTCGATTCATGATTCATGATTCATGAATCATGATTCGATTCATGATTCATGATTCATAATTCATGATTCGATTCATGATTCATGATTCATGAATCATGATTCAATTTATGATTCAAGATTCATGATTCGATTCATGAATTAATTCATGATTCAATTCATGATTCATGATTCAATTCATGATTCATGATTCAATTCATGACTCATGATTCAATTCATGATTCATGATTCAATTCATGATTTATGATTTAATTCATGATTCATTTAATGATTCATGATTTATGATTCAATTCATGATTTATGATTTGATTCATGATTCATGAAACATGATTCGATTCATGATTCATGAATTAATTCATGATTCAATTCATGATTCATGATTCAATTCATGATTCATGATTCAATTCATGACTCATGATTCAATTCATGATTCATGATTCAATTCATGATTCATGATTTAATTCATGATTCATTTAAAGATTCATGATTTATGATTCAATTCATGATTTATGATTTGATTCATGAATCATGATTCGATCCATGATTCGTGATTCATGAATCATGATTCGATTCATGAATCATGATTCGATTCATGATTCATGATTCATGAATCATGATTTGATTTATGATTCATAATTCATGAATCATGATTCGATTCATGATTCATGATTTATGATTCAATTCATGATTTATGATTCGATTCATGAGTCATGATTCATGAATCATGATTCAATTTATGATTCAAGATTCATGATTCGATTCATGAATTAATTCATGATTCAATTCATGATTCATGATTCAATTCATGATTCATGATTCAATTCATGACTCATGATTCAATTCATGATTCATGATTCAATTCATGATTCATGATTTAATTCATGATTCATTTAATGATTCATGATTTATGATTCAATTCATGATTTATGATTTGATTCATGATTCATGAAACATGATTCGGTTCATGATTCATGATTCATAAATCATGATTTGATTCATGATTCATGATTCATGAATCATGATTCATGATTCATGAATCATGATTCGATTCATGAATCATGATTCGATTCATGATTCATGATTTATGAATCATGATTCGATTCATGAATCATGATTCGATTCATGATTCTTGATTTATGAATTATGATTTGATTCATGATTCATGATTCATGAATCATGATTCGATTCATGATTCAATTCATGATTCATTTAATGATTCATGATTTATGATTCAATTCATGATTTATGATTCGATTCATGATTCATGATTCATGAATCATGATTCGATTCATGATTCATGATTCATGAATCATGATTCGATTCATGATTCGTGATTCATGAATCATGATTCGATTTATGAATCATGATTCGATTTATGAATCATGATTCGATTCATGATTCATGATTCATGAATCATGATTCGATTCATGATTCATGATTCATGAATCATGATTCGATTCATGAATCATGATTCGATTCATGATTCATGATTCATGAATCATGATTCGATTCATGATTCGTGATTCATGAATCATGATTTGATTTATGAATCATGATTCGATTCATGAATTATGATTTGATTCATGATTCATGATTTATGAATCATGATTCGATTCATGATTCATGATTCATGAATCATGATTCGATTCATGATTCATGATTCATGAATCATGATTCATTTAATGATTCATGATTTATACTTCAATTCATTATTTATGATTCGATTCAAGATTCATGATTCATGATTAAATTCATGATTCATGATTCAATTCATGATTCATGATTCAATTCATGATTCATGATTCAATTCATGATTCGTGATTCATGATTCAATTCATGATTCAATTCATGATTCATGATTCAATTCATGATTCATGATTCAATTCATGATTCATGATTTAATTCATGATTCATGATTCAATTCACGATTCATTTAATGATTCATGATTTATGATTCAATTCATGATTTATGATTCAATTCATGATTCATGATTCATGAATCATGATTTGATTCATGATTCATGATTCATGAATCATGATTCGATTCATGAATCATGATTCGATTCATGAATCATGATTCGATTCATGATTCATGATTCATGAATCATGATTCGATTCATGAATCATGATTCAATTCATGAATCATGATTCGATTCATGATTCATTATTTTATGAATCATGATTTGATTCATGATTCATGATTCATGAATCATGATTCGATTCATGATTCATTATTTTATGAATCATGATTTGATTCATGATTCATGATTGAATTCATGATTCATTTAATGATTCATGATTTATGATTCAATTCATGATTTATGATTCGATTCATGATTCATGATTCATGATTCATGAATCATGATTCGTGATTCATGAAGCATGATTCGATTTATGAATCATGATTCGATTCATGAATCATGATTCGATTTATGATTCATGATTCATGAATCATGATTCGATTCATGAATCATGATTCATGAATCATGATTCATTTAATGATTCATGATTTATGATTCAATTCATGATTTATGATTCGATTCATGATTCATGAATCATGATTCGATTCATGATTCATGATTCGATCCATGATTCATGATTCATGAATCATGATTCGATTCATGAATCATGATTCGATTCATGATTCATGATTCATGAATCATGATTCGATTCATGATTCATGATTTATGATTCAATTCATGATTTATGATTCGATTCATGATTCATGATTCGATTCATGATTCATGATTCATGAATCATGATTCGATTCATGATTCATGATTCATAATTCATGATTCGATTCATGATTCATGATTCATGAATCATGATTCAATTTATGATTCAAGATTCATGATTCGATTCATGAATTAATTCATGATTCAATTCATGATTCATGATTCAATTCATGATTCATGATTCAATTCATGACTCATGATTCAATTCATGATTCATGATTCAATTCATGATTCATGATTTAATTCATGATTCATTTAATGATTCATGATTTATGATTCAATTCATGATTTATGATTTGATTCATGATTCATGAAACATGATTCGATTCATGATTCATGATTCATGAATTAATTCATGATTCAATTCATGATTCATGATTCAATTCATGATTCATGATTCAATTCATGACTCATGATTCAATTCATGATTCATGATTCAATTCATGATTCATGATTTAATTCATGATTCATTTAATGATTCATGATTTATGATTCAATTCATGATTTATGATTTGATTCATGAATCATGATTCGATCCATGATTCGTGATTCATGAATCATGATTCGATTCATGAATCATGATTCGATTCATGATTCATGAATCATGATTTGATTTATGATTCATAATTCATGAATCATGATTCGATTCATGATTCATGATTTATGATTCAATTCATGATTTATGATTCGATTCATGATTCATGATTCGATTCATGATTCATGATTCATGAATCATGATTCGATTCATGATTCATGATTCATAATTCATGATTCGATTCATGATTCATGATTCATGAATCATGATTCAATTTATGATTCAAGATTCATGATTCGATTCATGAATTAATTCATGATTCAATTCATGATTCATGATTCAATTCATGATTCATGATTCAATTCATGACTCATGATTCAATTCATGATTCATGATTCAATTCATGATTCATGATTTAATTCATGATTCATTTAATGATTCATGATTTATGATTCAATTCATGATTTATGATTTGATTCATGATTCATGAAACATGATTCGGTTCATGATTCATGATTCATAAATCATGATTTGATTCATGATTCATGATTCATGAATCATGATTCATGATTCATGAATCATGATTCGATTCATGAATCATGATTCGATTCATGATTCATGATTTATGAATCATGATTCGATTCATGAATCATGATTCGATTCATGATTCTTGATTTATGAATTATGATTTGATTCATGATTCATCATTCATGAATCATGATTCGATTCATGATTCAATTCATGATTCATTTAATGATTCATGATTTATGATTCAATTCATGATTTATGATTCGATTCATGATTCATGATTCATGAATCATGATTCGATTCATGATTCATGATTCATGAATCATGATTCGATTCATGATTCGTGATTCATGAATCATGATTCGATTTATGAATCATGATTCGATTTATGAATCATGATTCGATTCATGATTCATGATTTATGAATCATGATTCATGATTTATGAATCATGATTCGATTCATGATTCATGATTCATAATTCATGATTCGATTCATGATTCATGATTCATGAAACATGATTCGATTCATGATTCATGATTCATGATTTAATTCATGATTCAATTCATGATTCATGATTCATGATTCAATTCATGATTCATTATTCAATTCATGACTCATGATTCAATTCATGATTCATGATTCAATTCATGATTCATGATTTAATTCATGATTCATTTAATGATTCATGATTTATGATTCAATTCATGATTTATGATTCGATTCATGATTCATGATTCATGATTCATGATTCATGATTCATGATTCATGATTCATGAATCATGATTCAATTCATGATTTATGATTCTATTCATGATTCATGATTCATGAATCATGATTCATGATTCATGAATCATGAATCATGATTCAATTCATGATTCATGATTCAATTCATGATTAAATTCATGAATCATGATTTGATTCATGATTCATGATTCATGATTCAATTCATGATTCATGATTCAATTAATGATTCATTATTCAATTCATGATTCATGATTTAATTCATGATTCATGATTCAATTCATGATTCAATTCATGATTCATGATTCAATTCATGATTCATGATTCAATTCATGATTCATGATTTAATTCATGATTCATGATTCAATTCACGATTCATTTAATGATTCATGATTTATGATTCAATTCATGATTTATGATTCGATTCATGATTCATGATTAATGATTCAATTCATGATTCATGATTCAATTCGTGACTCATGATTCAATTCATGATTCATGATTTAATTCATGATTCATTTAATGATTCATGATTTATGATTCAATTCATGATTTATGATTCGATTCATGATTCATGATTCATGATTCATGAATCATGATTCAATTCATGATTTATGATTCGATTCATGATTCATGATTCATGAATCATGATTCAATTCTTGATTCATGATTCATAAATCATGATTCAATTCATGATTCATGATTCAATTCATGATTAAATTCATGAATCATGATTTGATTCATGATTCATGAATCATGATTTGATTTATGATTCATAATTCATGAATCATGATTCGATTCATGATTCATGATTTATGATTCAATTCATGATTTATGATTCGATTCATGATTCATGATTCGATTCATGATTCATGATTCATGAATCATGATTCGATTCATGATTCATGATTCATAATTCATGATTCGATTCATGATTCATGATTCATGAATCATGATTCAATTTATGATTCAAGATTCATGATTCGATTCATGAATTAATTCATGATTCAATTCATGATTCATGATTCAATTCATGATTCATGATTCAATTCATGACTCATGATTCAATTCATGATTCATGATTCAATTCATGATTCATGATTTAATTCATGATTCATTTAATGATTCATGATTTATGATTCAATTCATGATTTATGATTTGATTCATGATTCATGAAACATGATTCGGTTCATGATTCATGATTCATAAATCATGATTTGATTCATGATTCATGATTCATGAATCATGATTCATGATTCATGAATCATGATTCGATTCATGAATCATGATTCGATTCATGATTCATGATTTATGAATCATGATTCGATTCATGAATCATGATTCGATTCATGATTCTTGATTTATGAATTATGATTTGATTCATGATTCATGATTCATGAATCATGATTCGATTCATGATTCAATTCATGATTCATTTAATGATTCATGATTTATGATTCAATTCATGATTTATGATTCGATTCATGATTCATGATTCATGAATCATGATTCGATTCATGATTCATGATTCATGAATCATGATTCGATTCATGATTCGTGATTCATGAATCATGATTCGATTTATGAATCATGATTCGATTTATGAATCATGATTCGATTCATGATTCATGATTTATGAATCATGATTCATGATTTATGAATCATGATTCGATTCATGATTCATGATTCATAATTCATGATTCGATTCATGATTCATGATTCATGAAACATGATTCGATTCATGATTCATGATTCATGATTTAATTCATGATTCAATTCATGATTCATGATTCATGATTCAATTCATGATTCATTATTCAATTCATGACTCATGATTCAATTCATGATTCATGATTCAATTCATGATTCATGATTTAATTCATGATTCATTTAATGATTCATGATTTATGATTCAATTCATGATTTATGATTCGATTCATGATTCATGATTCATGATTCATGATTCATGAATCATGATTCAATTCATGATTTATGATTCTATTCATGATTCATGATTCATGAATCATGATTCATGATTCATGAATCATGAATCATGATTCAATTCATGATTCATGATTCAATTCATGATTAAATTCATGAATCATGATTTGATTCATGATTCATGATTCATGATTCAATTCATGATTCATGATTCAATTAATGATTCATTATTCAATTCATGATTCATGATTTAATTCTCAATTCATGATTCAATTCATGATTCAATTCATGATTCATGATTCAATTCATGATTCATGATTCAATTCATGATTCATGATTTAATTCATGATTCATGATTCAATTCACGATTCATTTAATGATTCATGATTTATGATTCAATTCATGATTTATGATTCGATTCATGATTCATGATTAATGATTCAATTCATGATTCATGATTCAATTCGTGACTCATGATTCAATTCATGATTCATGATTTAATTCATGATTCATTGAATGATTCATGATTTATGATTCAATTCATGATTTATGATTCGATTCATGATTCATGATTCATGATTCATGAATCATGATTCAATTCATGATTTATGATTCGATTCATGATTCATGATTCATGAATCATGATTCAATTCTTGATTCATGATTCATAAATCATGATTCAATTCATGATTCATGATTTAATTCATGATTAAATTCATGAATCATGATTTGATTCATGATTCATGATTCATGATTCAATTCATGATTCATGATTCAATTCATGATTCATGATTCAATTCATGATTCATGATTCAATTCATAATTCGTGATTCATGATTCAATTCATGATTCAATTCATGATTCATGATTCAATTCATGATTCATGATTTAATTCATGATTCATGATTCAATTCACGATTCATTTAATGATTCATGATTTATGATTCAATTCATGATTTATGATTCGATTCATGATTCATGATTCATGATTCATGAATCATGATTCATGAATCATGATTCGATTCATGAATCATGATTCGATTCATGATTCGTGATTCAAGAATCATGATTCGATTCATGAATCATGATTTAATTCATGAATCATGATTCGATTCATGATTCATGATTTATGAATCATGATTTGATTCATGATTCGTGATTCATGAATCATGATTCGATTCATGAATCATGATTTAATTCATGAATCATGATTCGATTCATGATACATGATTTATGAATCATGATTTGATTCATGATTCAAGATTCATGAATCGTGATTCGATTCATGATTCATGATTCATGAATCATGATTCGATTTATGAATCATGATTCGATTCATGAATCATGATTCGATTCATGATTCATGATTTATGAATCATGATTTGATTCATGATTCATGATTCATGAATCATGATTCATTTAATGATTCATGATTTATGATTCAATTCATGATTTATGATTCGATTCATGATTCATGATTCGATCCATGATTCATGATTCATGAATCATGATTCGATTCATGAATCATGATTCGATCCATGATTCGTGATTCATGAATCATGATTCGATTCATGAATCATGATTCGATTCATGATTCATGAATCATAATTCGATTCATGATTCATGAATCATGATTCGATTCATGATTCATGATTTATGATTCAATTCATGATTTATGATTCAATTCATGATTCATGATTCATCATGATTCGATTCATGATTCATGATTCATAATTCATGATTCGATTCATGATTCATGATTCATGAATCATGATTCAATTCATGATTCAAGATTCATTATTGGATTCATGATTCATGAATCATGATTCGATTCATGATTCATGATTCATGAATCATGATTCGATTCATGATTCATGATTCACGAATCATGATTCGATTCATGATTCATGATTCACGAATCATGATTCGATTCATGATTCATGATTCACGAATCATGATTCGATTCATGATTCATGATTCACGAATCATGATTCATGATTCATGAATCATGATTCGATTCATGATTCGTGATTCACGAATCATGATTCATGATTCATGATTCATGAATCATGAATCGAATCATGATTCATGTATCATGAATCATGATTCGTGAGTCACGAATCATGAATCGAATCATGATTTAATGAATCATGATTCGATTCATGATTCGTGATTCATGAATCATGATTCGATTCATGATTCATGATTCACGAATCATGATTCATGATTCATGAATCATGATTCGATTCATGATTCGTGATTCACGAATCATGATTCATGATTCATGATTCATGAATCATGAATCGAATCATGATTCATGTATCATGAATCATGATTCGTGAGTCACGAATCATGAATCGAATCATGATTTAATGAATCATGATTCGATTCATGATTCATGATTCATGAATCATGATTCGATTCATGATTCATGATTCAATTCATGATTCATTTAATGATTCATGATTTATGATTCAATTCATGATTTATGATTCGATTCATGATTCATGATTCATGAATCATGATTCGATTCATGATTCATGATTCATGAATCATGATTCGATTCATGATTCGTGATTAATGAATCATGATTCGATTTATGAATCATGATTCGATTCATGAATCATGATACGATTCATGATTCATGATTTATGAATCATGATTCGATTCATGATTCATAAATCATGAATCATGATTCGATTCATGATTCATGATTCATGAATCATGATTCATTTAATGATTCATGATTTATGATTCAATTCATGATTTATGATTCGATTCATGATTCGTGATTCATGAATCATGATTCGATTCATGAATCATGATTCAATTCATGAATCATGATTTGATTCATGATTCATGATTTATGAATCATGATTTGATTCATGATTCATGAATCATGAATCATGATTCGATTCATGATTCATGATTCAATTCATGATTCATTTAATGATTCATGATTTATGATTCAATTCATGATTTATGATTCGATTCATGATTCATGATTCATGAATCATGATTCGATTCATGATTCATGATTCATGAATCATGATTCGATTCATGATTCGTGATTAATGAATCATGATTCGATTTATGAATCATGATTCGATTCATGAATCATGATACGATTCATGATTCATGATTTATGAATCATGATTCGATTCATTATTCATAAATCATGAATCATGATTCGATTCATGATTCATGATTCATGAATCATGATTCATTTAATGATTCATGATTTATGATTCAATTCATGATTTATGATTCGATTCATGATTCATGATTCATGAATCATGATTCGATTCATGAATCATGATTCGATCCATGATTTGTGATTCATGAATCATGATTCGATTCATGAATCATGATTCGATTCATGAATCATGATTCGATCCATGATTCGTGATTCATGATTCATGAATCATGATTCGATTCATGATTCATGATTTATGATTCAATTCATGATTTATGATTCGATACATTATTCATGATTCGATTCATGATTCATGATTCATTAATCATAATTCGATTCATGATTCATGATTCATAATTCATGATTCGATTCATGATTCATGATTCATGAATCATGATTCAATTCATGATTCAAGATTCATGATTCGATTCATGATTCATGAATCATGATTCGATTCATGATTCATGATTCATGATTTAATTCATGATTCAATTCATGATTCATGATTCAATTCATGAATAATGATTCAATTCATGACTCATGATTCAATTCATTATTCATGATTCATGATTTAATTCATGATTCATTTAATGATTCATGATTTATGATTCAATTCATGATTTATGATTCGATTCATGATTCATGATTCATGAATCATGATTCAATTCTTGATTCATGATTCATAAATCATGATTCAATTCATGATTCATGATTCATGATAAAATTCATGATTAAATTCATGAATCATGATTTGATTCATGATTCATGATTCATGATTCAATTCATGATTCATGATTCAATTCATGATTCATGATTCAATTCATGATTCGTGATTCATGATTCAATTCATGATTCAATTTGATGATTCATGATTCAATTCATGATTCATGATTCAATTCATGATTCATGATTTAATTCATGATTCATGATTCAATTCACGATTCATTTAATGATTCATGATTTATGATTCGATTCATGAATCATGATTCGATTCATGATTCTTGATTCATGAATCATGATTCATGAATCATGATTCGATTCATGATTCATGATTCATGAATCATGATTCGATTCATGATTCATGATTCATGAATCATGATTCATGATTCATGAATCATGATTCATGATTCATGAATCATGATTCATGATTCATGAATCATGATTCGATTCATGATTCGTGATTCACGAATCATGATTCATGAATCATGAATCATGATTCGATTCATGATTCATGATTCATGAATCATGATTCGATTCATGATTCATGATTCATGAATCATGATTCGATTCATGATTCATGATTCATGAATCATGATTCGATTCATGATTCATGATTCATGAATCATGATTCGATTCATGATTCATGATTCATGAATCATGATTCGATTCATGAATGATGATACGATTCATGATTCAATTCATGATTCATTTAATGATTCATGATTTATGATTCAATTCATGATTCATGATTCATGATTCATGAATCATGATTCGATTCATGATTCATTATTTATGATTCAATTCATGATTTATGATTCGATTCAAGATTCATGATTCGATTCATGATTCATGATTCATGAATCCTGATTCGATTCATGATTCTTGATTCATGAATCATGATTCATGAATCATGATTCGATTCATGATTCATGATTCATGAATCATGATTCGATTCATGATTCATGATTCATGAATCATGATTCATGATTCATGAATCATGATTCATGATTCATGAATCATGATTCATGATTCATGAATCATGATTCGATTCATGATTCGTGATTCACGAATCATGATTCATGAATCATGATTCGATTCATGATTCATGAATCATGATTCGATTCATGATTCGTGATTAATGAATCATGATTCGATTTATGAATCATGATTCGATTCATGAATGATGATTCGATTCATGATTCATGATTCATGAATCCTGATTCGATTCATGATTCTTGATTCATGAATCATGATTCATGAATCATGATTCGATTCATGATTCATGATTCATGAATCATGATTCGATTCATGATTCATGATTCATGAATCATGATTCATGATTCATGAATCATGATTCATGATTCATGAATCATGATTCATGATTCATGAATCATGATTCGATTCATGATTCGTGATTCACGAATCATGATTCATGAATCATGATTCGATTCATGATTCATGATTCATGAATCATGATTCGATTCATGATTCATGATTCATGAATCATGATTCGATTCATGATTCGTGATTCACGAATCATGATTCGATTTATGAATCATGATTCGATTCATGAATGATGATACGATTCATGATTCAATTCATGATTCATTTAATGATTCATGATTTATGATTCAATTCATGATTCATGATTCATGATTCATGAATCATGATTCGATTCATGATTCATTATTTATGATTCAATTCATGATTTATGATTCGATTCAAGATTCATGATTCGATTCATGATTCATGATTCATGAATCCTGATTCGATTCATGATTCTTGATTCATGAATCATGATTCATGAATCATGATTCGATTCATGATTCATGATTCATGAATCATGATTCGATTCATGATTCATGATTCATGAATCATGATTCATGATTCATGAATCATGATTCATGATTCATGAATCATGATTCATGATTCATGAATCATGATTCGATTCATGATTCGTGATTCACGAATCATGATTCATGAATCATGAATCATGATTCGATTCATGATTCATGATTCATGAATCATGATTCGATTCATGATTCATGATTCATGAATCATGATTCGATTCATGATTCATGATTCATGAATCATGATTCGATTCATGATTCATGATTCATGAATCATGATTCGATTCATGATTCATGATTCATGAATCTTGATTCGATTCATGATTCATGATTCATGAATCATGATTCGATTCATGATTCATGAATCATGATTCATGAATAATGATTCGATTCATGATTCATGATTCATGAATCATGATTCGATTCATGATTCATGATTTACGAATCATGATTTTAATCATGAATCATGATTCGATTCATGATTCATGATTCATGAATCATGATTCGATTCATGAATAATGATTCGATTCATGATTCATGATTCATGAATCATGATTCGATTCATGATTCATGAATCATGATTCAATTTATGATTCATGATTCATGATTCTATTCATGATTCATGATTCAAAATTCATGTTTCATGATTCATGATTCAAAATTCATGATTCATGATTCATGATTCAATTCATGTTTCATAATTCATGATTCAAGATTCATGATTCATGATTCATGATTCATGATTTGATTCATGGTTCATGATTCATGAATCATGATTTGATTCATCGTTCATGATTTGATTCATGAATCATGATTCGATTCATGATTCGTGATTCATGAATCATGATTCGATTCATGAATCATGATTCGATTCATGAATCATGATTCGATTCATGATTCATGATTTATGAATCGTGATTTGATTCATGATTCATGATTCATGAATCATGATTCGATTCATGATTCATGATTCGATTCATGATTCATTTAATGATTCATGATTTATGATTCGATTCATGATTCATGATTCATGAATCATGATTCGATTCATGATTCATGATTCGATCCATGATTCATGATTCATGAATCATGATTCGATTCATGAATCATGATTCGATCCATGATTCATGATTCATGATTTATGATTCAATTCATAATTTATGATTCGATTCATGATTCATGATTCGATTCATGATTCATGATTCATGAATCATGATTCGATTCATGATTCATGATTCATAATTCATGATTCGATTCATGATTCATTATTCATGAATCATGATTCCATTCATGATTCAAGATTCATGATTCGATTCATGATTCATGAATTATGATTCGATTCATGATTCATGATTCATGAATCATGATTCGATTCATGATTCATGATTCATGAATCATGATTCTATTCATGATTCATGATTCATGAATCATGATTCATGATTCATGAATCATGATTTGATTCATGAATCATGATTCGATTCATGATTCGTGATTCACGAATCATGATTCGATTCATGATTCGTGATTCACGAATCATGATTCATGATTCATAAATCATGATTCAATTCATGATTCATGATTCAATTCATGATTCATGATTCAATTCATGATTCATGAATTAATTCATGATTCATGATTCAATTCATGATTCATTTAATGATTCATGATTTATGATTCAATTCATGATTTATGATTTGATTCATGATTCGATCCATGAATCATGATTCGATTCATGATTCGTGATTCATGAATCATGATTCGATTCATGAATCATGATTCGATTTATGAATCATGATTCGATTCATGATTCGTGATTCATGAATCATGATTCGATTCATGAATCATGATTCGATTTATGAATCATGATTCGATTCATGATTCATGATTTATGAATCATGATTCGATTTATGATTCATGATTCAATTCATGATTCATTTAATGATTCATTAATTATGATTCAAATCATGATTTATGATTAGATTCATGATACATGATTCATGAATCATGATTCGATTCATGATTCATGATTCATGAATCATGATTCAATTCATGATTCATGATTCATAAATCATGATTCAATTCAGGATTCATGATTCAATTCATAATTCGTGATTCATGATTCAATTCATGATTCATGATTCAATTCATGATTCATGATTCAATTCATGATTTATGATTTAATTCATGATTCATGATTCAATTCACGATTCATTTAATGATTCATGATTTATGATTCAATTCATGATTTATGATTCGATTCATGATTCATGATTCATGAATCATGATTTGATTTATGATTCATGATTCATGAATCATGATTCGATTCATGATTCATGATTCATGAATCATGATTTATTTAATGATTCATGATTTATGATTCAATTCATGATTTATGATTCGATTCATGATTCATGATTCGATCCATGATTCATGAATCATGATTCGATTCATGAATCATGATTCGATCCATGATTCGTGATTCATGAATCATGATTCGATTCATGAATCATGATTCGATTCATGATTCATGATTCATGAATCATGATTCGATTCATAATTCATGATTTATGATTCAATTCATAATTTATGATTCGATTCATGATTCATGATTTATGATTCAATTCATAATTTATGATTCGATTCATGAATCATGATTCGATTCATGATTCATGATTCATGAATCATGATTCGATTCATGATTCATAATTCATGATTCGATTCATGATTCATGATTCATGAATCATGATTCCATTCATGATTCAAGATTCATGATTCGATTCATGATTCATGATTCATGAATCATGATTCGATTCATGATTCATGATTCATGAATCATGATTCGATTCATGATTCATGATTCATGAATCATGATTCGATTCATGATTCATGATTCATGAATCATGATTCATGATTCATGAATCATGATTCGATTCATGAATCATGATTCGATTCATGATTCGTGATTCATGAATCATGATTCATGATTCATGAATCATGATTCGATTCATGAATCATGATTCGATTCATGATTCGTGATTCATGAATCATGATTCATGATTCATGAATCATGATTCGATTCATGATTCGTGATTCACGAATCATGATTCATGATTCATGAATCATGATTCGATTCATGATTCGTGATTCACGAATCATGATTCATGATTCATAAATCATGATTCAATTCATGATTCATGATTCAATTCATGATTCATGAATTAATTCATGATTCATGATTCAATTCATGATTCATTTAATGATTCATGATTTATGATTCAATTCATGATTTATGATTCGATTCATGATTCGATCCATGAATCATGATTCGATTCATGATTCGTGATTCATGAATCATGATTCGATTCATGAATCATGATTCGATTCATGAATCATGATTCGATTCATGATTCGTGATTCATGAATCATGATTCGATTCATGAATCATGATTCGATTCATGAATCATGATTCGATCCATGATTCATGATTCATGAATCATGATTCGATTCATGATTCATGATTTATGATTCAATTCATAATTTATGATTCGATTCATGAATCATGATTCGATTCATGATTCATGATTCATGAATCATGATTCGATTCATGATTCATGATTCATAATTCATGATTCGATTCATGATTCATGATTCATGAATCATGATTCCATTCATGATTCAAGATTCATGATTCGATTCATGATTCATGATTCATGAATCATGATTCCATTCATGATTCATGATTCATGAATCATGATTCGATTCATGATTCATGATTCATGAATCATGATTCCATTCATGATTCATGATTCATGAATCATGATTCGATTCATGATTCGTGATTCATGAATCATGATTCATGATTCATGAATCATGATTCGATTCATGATTCATGAATCATGATTCATGATTCATGAATCATGATTCGATTCATGAATCATGATTCGATTCATGAATCATGATTCGATTCATGATTCATGAATCATGATTCATGATTCATGAATCATGATTCGATTCATGAATCATGATTCGATTCATGATTCGTGATTCACGAATCATGATTCCTGATTTATGAATCATGATTCGATTCATGATTCATGATTGATGAATCATGATTCGATTCATGATTCATGATTCATGAATCATGATTCATTTAATGATTCATGATTTATGATTCAATTCATGATTTATGATTCGATTCATGATTCATGATTCGATCCATGATTCATGAATCATGATTCGATTCATGAATCATGATTCGATCCATGATTCGTGATTCATGAATCATGATTCGATTCATGAATCATGATTCGATTCATGATTCATGATTCATGAATCATGATTCGATTCATGATTCATGATTTATGATTCAATTCATAATTTATGATTCGATTCATGATTCATGATTCGATTCATGATTCATGATTCATCAATCATGATTCGAATCATGATTCATGATTCATAATTCATGATTCGATTCATGATTCATGATTCATGAAACATGATTCCATTCATGATTCAAGATCATGATTCGATTCATGATTCATGGTTCATGAATCATGATTCGATTCATGATTCATGATTCATGAATCATGATTCGATTCATGATTCATGATTCATGAATCATGATTCGATTCATGATTCATGATTGATGAATCATGATTCGATTCATGATTCATGATTCATGAATCATGATTCATTTAATGATTCATGATTTATGATTCAATTCATGATTTATGATTCGATTCATGATTCATGATTCGATCCATGATTCATGAATCATGATTCGATTCATGAATCATGATTCGATCCATGATTCGTGATTCATGAATCATGATTCGATTCATGATTCATGATTCATGAATCATGATTCGATTCATGATTCATGATTTATGATTCAATTCATAATTTATGATTCGATTCATGATTCATGAATCGAATCATGATTCATGATTCATGATTCATAATTCATGATTCGATTCATGATTCATGATTCATGAAACATGATTCCATTCATGATTCAAGATCATGATTCGATTCATGATTCATGGTTCATGAATCATGATTCGATTCATGATTCATGATTCATGAATCATGATTCGATTCATGATTCATGATTCATGATTTATGATTCGATTCATGATTCGATCCATGAATCATGATTCGATTCATGATTCGTGATTCATGAATCATGATTCGATTCATGAATCATGATTCGATTTATGAATCATGATTCGATTCATGATTCGTGATTCATGAATCATGATTCGATTCATGAATCATGATTCGATTTATGAATCATGATTCGATTCATGATTCATGATTTATGAATCATGATTCGATTTATGATTCATGATTCAATTCATGATTCATTTAATGATTCATTAATTATGATTCAAATCATGATTTATGATTAGATTCATGATACATGATTCATGAATCATGATTCGATTCATGATTCATGATTCATGAATCATGATTCAATTCATGATTCATGATTCATAAATCATGATTCAATTCAGGATTCATGATTCAATTCATAATTCGTGATTCATGATTCAATTCATGATTCATGATTCAATTCATGATTCATGATTCAATTCATGATTTATGATTTAATTCATGATTCATGATTCAATTCACGATTCATTTAATGATTCATGATTTATGATTCAATTCATGATTTATGATTCGATTCATGATTCATGATTCATGAATCATGATTTGATTTATGATTCATGATTCATGAATCATGATTCGATTCATGATTCATGATTCATGAATCATGATTTATTTAATGATTCATGATTTATGATTCAATTCATGATTTATGATTCGATTCATGATTCATGATTCGATCCATGATTCATGAATCATGATTCGATTCATGAATCATGATTCGATCCATGATTCGTGATTCATGAATCATGATTCGATTCATGAATCATGATTCGATTCATGATTCATGATTCATGAATCATGATTCGATTCATAATTCATGATTTATGATTCAATTCATAATTTATGATTCGATTCATGATTCATGATTTATGATTCAATTCATAATTTATGATTCGATTCATGAATCATGATTCGATTCATGATTCATGATTCATGAATCATGATTCGATTCATGATTCATAATTCATGATTCGATTCATGATTCATGATTCATGAATCATGATTCCATTCATGATTCAAGATTCATGATTCGATTCATGATTCATGATTCATGAATCATGATTCGATTCATGATTCATGATTCATGAATCATGATTCGATTCATGATTCATGATTCATGAATCATGATTCGATTCATGATTCATGATTCATGAATCATGATTCATGATTCATGAATCATGATTCGATTCATGAATCATGATTCGATTCATGATTCGTGATTCATGAATCATGATTCATGATTCATGAATCATGATTCGATTCATGATTCGTGATTCACGAATCATGATTCATGATTCATGAATCATGATTCGATTCATGATTCGTGATTCACGAATCATGATTCATGATTCATAAATCATGATTCAATTCATGATTCATGATTCAATTCATGATTCATGAATTAATTCATGATTCATGATTCAATTCATGATTCATTTAATGATTCATGATTTATGATTCAATTCATGATTTATGATTCGATTCATGATTCGATCCATGAATCATGATTCGATTCATGATTCGTGATTCATGAATCATGATTCTATTCATGAATCATGATTCGATTCATGAATCATGATTCGATTCATGATTCGTGATTCATGAATCATGATTCGATTCATGAATCATGATTCGATTCATGAATCATGATTCGATCCATGATTCATGATTCATGAATCATGATTCGATTCATGATTCATGATTTATGATTCAATTCATAATTTATGATTCGATTCATGAATCATGATTCGATTCATGATTCATGATTCATGAATCATGATTCGATTCATGATTCATGATTCATAATTCATGATTCGATTCATGATTCATGATTCATGAATCATGATTCCATTCATGATTCAAGATTCATGATTCGATTCATGATTCATGATTCATGAATCATGATTCCATTCATGATTCATGATTCATGAATCATGATTCGATTCATGATTCATGATTCATGAATCATGATTCCATTCATGATTCATGATTCATGAATCATGATTCGATTCATGATTCGTGATTCATGAATCATGATTCATGATTCATGAATCATGATTCGATTCATGATTCATGAATCATGATTCATGATTCATGAATCATGATTCGATTCATGAATCATGATTCGATTCATGAATCATGATTCGATTCATGATTCATGAATCATGATTCATGATTCATGAATCATGATTCGATTCATGAATCATGATTCGATTCATGATTCGTGATTCACGAATCATGATTCCTGATTTATGAATCATGATTCGATTCATGATTCATGATTGATGAATCATGATTCGATTCATGATTCATGATTCATGAATCATGATTCATTTAATGATTCATGATTTATGATTCAATTCATGATTTATGATTCGATTCATGATTCATGATTCGATCCATGATTCATGAATCATGATTCGATTCATGAATCATGATTCGATCCATGATTCGTGATTCATGAATCATGATTCGATTCATGAATCATGATTCGATTCATGATTCATGATTCATGAATCATGATTCGATTCATGATTCATGATTTATGATTCAATTCATAATTTATGATTCGATTCATGATTCATGATTCGATTCATGATTCATGATTCATCAATCATGATTCGATTCATGATTCATGATTCATAATTCATGATTCGATTCATGATTCATGATTCATGAAACATGATTCCATTCATGATTCAAGATCATGATTCGATTCATGATTCATGGTTCATGAATCATGATTCGATTCATGATTCATGATTCATGAATCATGATTCGATTCATGATTCATGATTCATGAATCATGATTCGATTCATGATTCATGATTGATGAATCATGATTCGATTCATGATTCATGATTCATGAATCATGATTCATTTAATGATTCATGATTTATGATTCAATTCATGATTTATGATTCGATTCATGATTCATGATTCGATCCATGATTCATGAATCATGATTCGATTCATGAATCATGATTCGATCCATGATTCGTGATTCATGAATCATGATTCGATTCATGATTCATGATTCATGAATCATGATTCGATTCATGATTCATGATTTATGATTCAATTCATAATTTATGATTCGATTCATGATTCATGAATCGAATCATGATTCATGATTCATGATTCATAATTCATGATTCGATTCATGATTCATGATTCATGAAACATGATTCCATTCATGATTCAAGATCATGATTCGATTCATGATTCATGGTTCATGAATCATGATTCGATTCATGATTCATGATTCATGAATCATGATTCGATTCATGATTCATGATTCATGAATCATGATTCGATTCATGATTCATGATTCATGAATCATGATTCGATTCATGATTCATGATTTATGATTCAATTCATAATTTATGATTCGATTCATGATTCATGATTCGATTCATGATTCATGATTCATCAATCATGATTCGATTCATGATTCATGATTCATGAATCATGATTCGATTCATGAATAATGATTCGATTCATGATTCATGATTCATGAATCATGATTCGATTCATGATTCAAGAATCATGATTCGATTCATGATTCATGATTCATGAATCATGATTCGATTCATGAATAATGATTCGATTCATGATTCATGATTCATGAATCAAGATTCGATTCATGAATAATGATTCGATTCATGATTCGTGATTCATGAATCATGATTCATGATTCATGAATCATGATTCGATTCATGATTCGTGATTCGATCCATGATTCGTGATTCATGAATCATGATTCGATTCATGAATCATGATTCGATTCATGATTCATGATTTATGATTCAATTCATAATTTATGATTCGATTCATGATTCATGATTCGATTCATGATTCATGATTCATCAATCATGATTCGATTCATCAATCATGATTCATAATTCATGATTCGATTCATGATTCATGATTCATGAAACATGATTCCATTCATGATTCAAGATCATGATTCGATTCATGATTCATGGTTCATGAATCATGATTCGATTCATGAATCATGATTCGATTCATGATTCATGATTCATGAATCATGATTCGATTCATGATTCATGATTTATGATTCAATTCATAATTTATGATTCGATTCATGATTCATGATTCGATTCATGATTCATGATTCATCAATCATGATTCGATTCATGATTCATGATTCATAATTCATGATTCGATTCATGATTCATGATTCATGAAACATGATTCCATTCATGATTCAAGATCATGATTCGATTCATGATTCATGGTTCATGAATCATGATTCGATTCATGATTCATGATTCATAATTCATGATTCGATTCATGATTCATGATTCATGAAACATGATTCCATTCATGATTCAAGATCATGATTCGATTCATGATTCATGGTTCATGAATCATGATTCGATTCATGATTCATGATTCATGAATCATGATTCGATTCATGATTCATGATTCATGAATCATGATTCAATTCATGATTCATGATTCATGAATCATGATTCATGATTCATGAATCATGATTCGATTCACGAATCATGATTCGATACATGATTCGTGATTCATGAATCATGATTCATGATTCATGAATCATGATTCGATTCATGAATAATGATTCGATTCATGATTCATGATTCATGAATCATGATTCGATTCATGATTCAAGAATCATGATTCAATTTATGATTCATGATTCATGATTCGATTCATGATTTATGATTCAATTCATGTTTCATGATTCATGATTCAAGATTCATGATTCATGATTCGTGATTCATGAATCATGATTCGATTTATGAATCATGATTCGATTCATGAATCATGATTCGATTCATGATTCATGATTTATGAATCATGATTCGATTCATGATTCATGATTCATGAATCATGATTCGATTCATGATTCATGATTCATGAATCATGATTCATTTAATGATTCATGATTTATGATTCAATTCATGATTTATGATTCGATTCATGATTCATGATTCGATCCATGATTCATGATTCATGAATCATGATTCGATTCATGAATCATGATTCGATCCATGATTCGTGATTCATGAATCATGATTCGATTCATGAATCATGATTCGATTCATGAATCATGATTCGATTCATGAATCATGATTCGATCCATGATTCATGATTCATGAATCATGATTCGATTCATGATTCATGATTTATGATTCAATTCATAATTTATGATTCGATTCATGAATCATGATTCGATTCATGATTCATGATTCATGAATCATGATTCGATTCATGAATTATGATTCATAATTCATGATTCGATTCATGATTCATGATTCATGAATCATGATTCCATTCATGATTCAAGATTCATGATTCGATTCATGATTCATGATTCATGAATCATGATTCGATTCATGATTCATGATTCATAATTCATGATTCGATTCATGATTCATGATTCATGAAACATGATTCCATTCATGATTCAAGATCATGATTCGATTCATGATTCATGGTTCATGAATCATGATTCGATTCATGATTCATGATTCATGAATCATGATTCGATTCATGATTCATGATTCATGAATCATGATTCGATTCATGATTCATGAATCATGATTCATTTAATGATTCATGATTTATGATTCAATTCATGATTTATGATTCGATTCATGATTCATGATTCGATCCATGATTCATGATTCATGAATCATGATTCGATTTATGAATCATGATTCGATCCATGATTCGTGATTCATGAATCATGATTCGATTCATGAATCATGATTCGATTCATGAATCATGATTCGATTCATGAATCATGATTCGATTCATGAATCATGATTCGATTCATGATTCATGATTCATGAATCATGATTCGATTCATGATTCATGATTTATGATTCAATTCATAATTTATGATTCGATTCATGATTCATGATTCAATTCATGATTCATGATTCATGAATCATGATTCGATTCATGAATCATGATTTGATTCATGATTCGTGATTCATGAATCATGATTCGATTCATGATTCATGATTCAATTCATGATTCATTTATTGATTCATGATTTATGATTCAATTCATGATTTATGATTCGATTCATGATTCATGATTCATGAATCATGATTCGATTAATGATTCATGATTCGATCCATGATTCATGATTCAATTCATGATTCATAAATTAATTCATGATTCATGATTCAATTCATGATTCATTTAATGATTCATGATTTATGATTCAATTCATGATTTATGATTCGATTCATGATTCGATCCATGAATCATGATTCTATTCATGATTCGTGATTCATGAATCATGATTTGATTCATGAATCATGATTCGATTTATGAATCATGATTCGATTCATGATTTATGATTTATGAATCATGATTCGATTCATGATTCATGATTCAATTCATGATTCATTTAATGATTCATTAATTATGATTCAAATCATGATTTATGATTCGATTCATAATTCATGATTCATGAATCATGATTCGATTCATGATTCATGATTCATGAATCATGATTCGATTCATGATTCATGATTCATGAATCATGATTCGATTCATGATTCGTGATTCATGAATCATGATTCGATTTATGAATCATGATTCGATTCATGAAATATGATTCGATTCATGATTCATGATTTATGAATCATGATTCGATTCATGATTCATGATTCATGAATCATGATTCGATTCATGATTCATGATTCATGAATCATGATTCCATTCATGATTCAAGATTCATGATTCGATTCATGATTCATGATTCATGAATCATGATTCGATTCATGATTCATGATTCATGAATCATGATTCGATTCATGATTCATGATTCATGAATCATGATTCATGATTCATGAATCATGATTCATGATTCATGAATCATGATTCATGATTCATGAATCATGATTCATGATTCATGAATCATGATTCATGATTCATGAATCATGATTCGATTCATGAATCATGATTCGATTCATGATTCGTGATTCACGAATCATGATTCATGATTCATGAATCATGATTCGATTCATGATTCGTGATTCAAGAATCATAAATCATGATTCATGAATCATGATTCGATTCATGATTCGTGATTCACGAATCATGATTCATGATTCATTAATCATGATTCATGATTTATGATTCTTGAATCACGAATCATGAATCGAATCATTCGATTCATGAATAATGATTCGATTCATGATTCATGATTCATGAATCATGATTCGATTCATGAATCATGATTCGATTCATGATTCATGATTCACGAATCATGATTTTAATCATGAATCATGATTCGATTCATGATTCATGAATCATGATTCGATTCATGAATAATGATTCGATTCATGATTCATGATTCATGAATCATGATTCGATTCATGATTCAAGAATCATGATTCGATTCATGATTCATAATTCATGAATCATGATTCGATTCATGAATAATGATTCGATTCATGATTCATGATTCATGAATCATGATTCGATTCATGAATAATGATTCGATTCATGATTCAAGAATCATGATTCAATTTATGATTCATGATTCATGATTCGATTCATGATTTATGATTCAATTCATGTTTCATGATTCATGATTCAAGATTCATGATTCATGATTCATGATTCATGATTCAATTCATGTTTCATAATTCATGATTCAAGAATCATGATTCAATTTATGATTCATGATTCATGATTCGATTCATGATTTATGATTCAATTCATGTTTCATGATTCATGATTCAAGATTCATGATTCATGATTCATGATTCATGATTCAATTCATGTTTCATAATTCATGATTCAAGATTCATGATTCATGATTCATGATTCATGATTCAATTCACGATTCATTTAATGATTCATGATTTATGATTCGATTCATGATTCATGATTCATGAATCATGATTTGATTCATGATTCAAGATTCATGAATCATGATTCGATTCATGATTCATGATTCAATTCATGATTCATTTATTGATTCATGAATCATGATTCGATTCATGATTCATGATTCAATTCATGATTCATTTATTGATTCATGATTTATGATTCAATTCATGATTTATGATTCGATTCATGATTCATGATTCATGAATCATGATTCGATTAATGATTCATGATTCGATCCATGATTCATGATTCATGAATCATGATTCCATTCATGATTCAAGATTCATGATTCGATTCATGATTCATGATTCATGAATCATGATTCAATTCATGATTCATGATTCATGAATCATGATTCAATTCATGATTCATGATTCATGAATCATGATTCGATTCATGATTCATGATTCATGAATCATGATTCCATTCATGATTCATGATTCATGAATCATGATTCGATTCATGATTCATGATTCATGAATCATGATTCGATTCATGATTCATGATTCATGAATCATGATTCGATTCATGATTCATGATTCATGAATCATGATTCGATTCATGATTCATGATTCATGAATCATGATTCCATTCATGATTCAAGATTCATGATTCGATTCATGATTCATGATTCATGAATCATGATTCGATTCATGATTCATGATTCATGAATCATGATTCGATTCATGATTCATGATTCATGAATCATGATTCGATTCATGATTCATGATTCATGAATCATGATTCGATTCATGATTCATGATTCAATTCATGATTCATTTAATGATTCATTAATTATGATTCAAATCATGATTTATGATTAGATTCATGATACATGATTCATGAATCATGATTCGATTCATGATTCATGATTCATGAATCATGATTCAATTCATGATTCATGATTCATAAATCATGATTCAATTCAGGATTCATGATTCAATTCATAATTCGTGATTCATGATTCAATTCATGATTCATGATTCAATTCATGATTCATGATTCAATTCATGATTTATGATTTAATTCATGATTCATGATTCAATTCACGATTCATTTAATGATTCATGATTTATGATTCAATTCATGATTTATGATTCGATTCATGATTCATGATTCATGAATCATGATTTGATTTATGATTCATGATTCATGAATCATGATTCGATTCATGATTCATGATTCATGAATCATGATTTATTTAATGATTCATGATTTATGATTCAATTCATGATTTATGATTCGATTCATGATTCATGATTCGATCCATGATTCATGAATCATGATTCGATTCATGAATCATGATTCGATCCATGATTCGTGATTCATGAATCATGATTCGATTCATGAATCATGATTCGATTCATGATTCATGATTCATGAATCATGATTCGATTCATAATTCATGATTTATGATTCAATTCATAATTTATGATTCGATTCATGATTCATGATTTATGATTCAATTCATAATTTATGATTCGATTCATGAATCATGATTCGATTCATGATTCATGATTCATGAATCATGATTCGATTCATGATTCATAATTCATGATTCGATTCATGATTCATGATTCATGAATCATGATTCCATTCATGATTCAAGATTCATGATTCGATTCATGATTCATGATTCATGAATCATGATTCGATTCATGATTCATGATTCATGAATCATGATTCGATTCATGATTCATGATTCATGAATCATGATTCGATTCATGATTCATGATTCATGAATCATGAATCGAATCATGATTCATGAATCATGAATCATGAATCGAATCATGAATCTTGAATCATGAATGGAATCATGATTCATGAATCATGAATCATGAATCGAATCATGAATTATGAATCATGAATCGAATCATGATTCATGAATCATGAATCATGAATCGAATCATGATTCATGAATCGAATCATAAATTATGAATTGAATCATAAATCATGAATCATGAATCGAATCATAAATTATGAATTGAATCATAAATCATGAATTATGAATCGAATCATGATTCATGAATCATGAATCATGAATCGAATCATGATTCATGAATCGAATCATGATTCATGAATCACGAATCATGGATCGAATCATGATTCATGAATCGAATCATGATTCATGAATCATGAATCATGATTCGATTCATGATTCGTGATTCACGAATCATGATTCATGATTCATGAATCATGATTCGATTCATGATTCGTGATTCACGAATCATGATTCATGATTCATAAATCATGATTCAATTCATGATTCATGATTCAATTCATGATTCATGAATTAATTCATGATTCATGATTCAATTCATGATTCATTTAATGATTCATGATTTATGATTCAATTCATGATTTATGATTCGATTCATGATTCGATCCATGAATCATGATTCGATTCATGATTCGTGATTCATGAATCATGATTCGATTCATGAATCATGATTCGATTCATGAATCATGATTCGATTCATGATTCGTGATTCATGAATCATGATTCGATTCATGAATCATGATTCGATTCATGAATCATGATTCGATCCATGATTCATGATTCATGAATCATGATTCGATTCATGATTCATGATTTATGATTCAATTCATAATTTATGATTCGATTCATGAATCATGATTCGATTCATGATTCATGATTCATGAATCATGATTCGATTCATGATTCATGATTCATAATTCATGATTCGATTCATGATTCATGATTCATGAATCATGATTCGATTCATGATTCATGATTCATGATTCGATTCATGATTCATGATTCATGAATCATGATTCCATTCATGATTCATGATTCATGAATCATGATTCGATTCATGATTCATGATTCATGAATCATGATTCCATTCATGATTCATGATTCATGAATCATGATTCGATTCATGATTCGTGATTCATGAATCATGATTCATGATTCATGAATCATGATTCGATTCATGATTCATGAATCATGATTCATGATTCATGAATCATGATTCGATTCATGAATCATGATTCGATTCATGAATCATGATTCGATTCATGATTCATGAATCATGATTCATGATTCATGAATCATGATTCGATTCATGAATCATGATTCGATTCATGATTCGTGATTCACGAATCATGATTCCTGATTTATGAATCATGATTCGATTCATGATTCATGATTGATGAATCATGATTCGATTCATGATTCATGATTCATGAATCATGATTCATTTAATGATTCATGATTTATGATTCAATTCATGATTTATGATTCGATTCATGATTCATGATTCGATCCATGATTCATGAATCATGATTCGATTCATGAATCATGATTCGATCCATGATTCGTGATTCATGAATCATGATTCGATTCATGAATCATGATTCGATTCATGATTCATGATTCATGAATCATGATTCGATTCATGATTCATGATTCATGAATCATGATTCGATTCATGATTCATGATTTATGATTCAATTCATAATTTATGATTCGATTCATGATTCATGATTCGATTCATGATTCATGATTCATCAATCATGATTCGATTCATGATTCATGATTCATAATTCATGATTCGATTCATGATTCATGATTCATGAAACATGATTCCATTCATGATTCAAGATCATGATTCGATTCATGATTCATGGTTCATGAATCATGATTCGATTCATGATTCATGATTCATGAATCATGATTCGATTCATGATTCATGATTCATGAATCATGATTCGATTCATGATTCATGATTGATGAATCATGATTCGATTCATGATTCATGATTCATGAATCATGATTCATTTAATGATTCATGATTTATGATTCAATTCATGATTTATGATTCGATTCATGATTCATGATTCGATCCATGATTCATGAATCATGATTCGATTCATGAATCATGATTCGATCCATGATTCGTGATTCATGAATCATGATTCGATTCATGATTCATGATTCATGAATCATGATTCGATTCATGATTCATGATTTATGATTCAATTCATAATTTATGATTCGATTCATGATTCATGAATCGAATCATGATTCATGATTCATGATTCATAATTCATGATTCGATTCATGATTCATGATTCATGAAACATGATTCCATTCATGATTCAAGATCATGATTCGATTCATGATTCATGGTTCATGAATCATGATTCGATTCATGATTCATGATTCATGAATCATGATTCGATTCATGATTCATGATTCATGAATCATGATTCGATTCATGATTCATGATTCATGAATCATGATTCGATTCATGATTCATGATTTATGATTCAATTCATAATTTATGATTCGATTCATGATTCATGATTCGATTCATGATTCATGATTCATCAATCATGATTCGATTCATGATTCATGATTCATGAATCATGATTCGATTCATGAATAATGATTCGATTCATGATTCATGATTCATGAATCATGATTCGATTCATGATTCAAGAATCATGATTCGATTCATGATTCATGATTCATGAATCATGATTCGATTCATGAATAATGATTCGATTCATGATTCATGATTCATGAATCAAGATTCGATTCATGAATAATGATTCGATTCATGATTCGTGATTCATGAATCATGATTCATGATTCATGAATCATGATTCGATTCATGATTCGTGATTCGATCCATGATTCGTGATTCATGAATCATGATTCGATTCATGAATCATGATTCGATTCATGATTCATGATTTATGATTCAATTCATAATTTATGATTCGATTCATGATTCATGATTCGATTCATGATTCATGATTCATCAATCATGATTCGATTCATCAATCATGATTCATAATTCATGATTCATGATTCATGAAACATGATTCCATTCATGATTCAAGATCATGATTCGATTCATGATTCATGGTTCATGAATCATGATTCGATTCATGAATCATGATTCGATTCATGATTCATGATTCATGAATCATGATTCGATTCATGATTCATGATTCATGAATCATGATTCGATTCATGAATCATGATTCGATCCATGATTCGTGATTCATGAATCATGATTCGATTCATGAATCATGATTCGATTCATGATTCATGATTCATGAATCATGATTCGATTCATGATTCATGATTTATGATTCAATTCATAATTTATGATTCGATTCATGATTCATGATTCGATTCATGATTCATGATTCATCAATCATGATTCGATTCATGATTCATGATTCATAATTCATGATTCGATTCATGATTCATGATTCATGAAACATGATTCCATTCATGATTCAAGATCATGATTCGATTCATGATTCATGGTTCATGAATCATGATTCGATTCATGATTCATGATTCATAATTCATGATTCGATTCATGATTCATGATTCATGAAACATGATTCCATTCATGATTCAAGATCATGATTCGATTCATGATTCATGGTTCATGAATCATGATTCGATTCATGATTCATGATTCATGAATCATGATTCGATTCATGATTCATGATTCATGAATCATGATTCGATTCATGATTCATGATTCATGAATCATGATTCATGATTCATGAATCATGATTCGATTCACGAATCATGATTCGATACATGATTCGTGATTCATGAATCATGATTCATGATTCATGAATCATGATTCGATTCATGAATAATGATTCGATTCATGATTCATGAATCATGAATCATGATTCGATTCATGATTCAAGAATCATGATTCAATTTATGATTCATGATTCATGATTCGATTCATGATTTATGATTCAATTCATGTTTCATGATTCATGATTCGATTCATGATTTATGATTCAATTCATGTTTCATGATTCATGATTCAAGATTCATGATTCATGATTCGTGATTCATGAATCATGATTCGATTTATGAATCATGATTCGATTCATGAATCATGATTCGATTCATGATTCATGATTTATGAATCATGATTCGATTCATGATTCATGATTCATGAATCATGATTCGATTCATGATTCATGATTCATGAATCATGATTCATTTAATGATTCATGATTTATGATTCAATTCATGATTTATGATTCGATTCATGATTCATGATTCGATCCATGATTCATGATTCATGAATCATGATTCGATTCATGAATCATGATTCGATCCATGATTCGTGATTCATGAATCATGATTCGATTCATGAATCATGATTCGATTCATGAATCATGATTCGATTCATGAATCATGATTCGATCCATGATTCATGATTCATGAATCATGATTCGATTCATGATTCATGATTTATGATTCAATTCATAATTTATGATTCGATTCATGAATCATGATTCGATTCATGATTCATGATTCATGAATCATGATTCGATTCATGAATTATGATTCATAATTCATGATTCGATTCATGATTCATGATTCATGAATCATGATTCCATTCATGATTCAAGATTCATGATTCGATTCATGATTCATGATTCATGAATCATGATTCGATTCATGATTCATGATTCATAATTCATGATTCGATTCATGATTCATGATTCATGAAACATGATTCCATTCATGATTCAAGATCATGATTCGATTCATGATTCATGGTTCATGAATCATGATTCGATTCATGATTCATGATTCATGAATCATGATTCGATTCATGATTCATGATTCATGAATCATGATTCATTTAATGATTCATGATTTATGATTCAATTCATGATTTATGATTCGATTCATGATTCATGATTCGATCCATGATTCATGATTCATGAATCATGATTCGATTTATGAATCATGATTCGATCCATGATTCGTGATTCATGAATCATGATTCGATTCATGAATCATGATTCGATTCATGAATCATGATTCGATTCATGAATCATGATTCGATTCATGAATCATGATTCGATTCATGATTCATGATTCATGAATCATGATTCGATTCATGATTCATGATTTATGATTCAATTCATAATTTGTGATTCGATTCATGATTCATGATTCAATTCATGATTCATGATTCATGAATCATGATTCGATTCATGAATCATGATTTGATTCATGATTCGTGATTCATGAATCATGATTCGATTCATAATTCATGATTCAATTCATGATTCATTTATTGATTCATGATTTATGATTCAATTCATGATTTATGATTCGATTCATGATTCATGATTCATGAATCATGATTCGATTAATGATTCATGATTCGATCCATGATTCATGATTCAATTCATGATTCATAAATTAATTCATGATTCATGATTCAATTCATGATTCATTTAATGATTCATGATTTATGATTCAATTCATGATTTATGATTCGATTCATGATTCGATCCATGAATCATGATTCTATTCATGATTTATGATTTATGAATCATGATTCGATTCATGATTCATGATTCAATTCATGATTCATTTAATGATTCATTAATTATGATTCAAATCATGATTTATGATTCGATTCATAATTCATGATTCATGAATCATGATTCGATTCATGATTCATGATTCATGAATCATGATTCGATTCATGATTCATGATTCATGAATCATGATTCGATTCATGATTCGTGATTCATGAATCATGATTCGATTTATGAATCATGATTCGATTCATGAAATATGATTCGATTCATGATTCATGATTTATGAATCATGATTCGATTCATGATTCATGATTCATGAATCATGATTCGATTCATGATTCATGATTCATGAATCATGATTCCATTCATGATTCAAGATTCATGATTCGATTCATGATTCATGATTCATGAATCATGATTCGATTCATGATTCATGATTCATGAATCATGATTCGATTCATGATTCATGATTCATGAATCATGATTCATGATTCATGAATCATGATTCATGATTCATGAATCATGATTCATGATTCATGAATCATGATTCATGATTCATGAATCATGATTCATGATTCATGAATCATGATTCGATTCATGAATCATGATTCGATTCATGATTCGTGATTCACGAATCATGATTCATGATTCATGAATCATGATTCGATTCATGATTCGTGATTCACGAATCATGATTCATGATTCATGAATCATGATTCGATTCATGATTCGTGATTCAAGAATCATAAATCATGATTCATGAATCATGATTCGATTCATGATTCGTGATTCACGAATCATGATTCATGATTCATTAATCATGATTCATGATTTATGATTCTTGAATCACGAATCATGAATCGAATCATTCGATTCATGAATAATGAT
The DNA here is from genome assembly GCA_036250195.1 of Mixophyes australis. NCBI lineage: Eukaryota > Metazoa > Chordata > Amphibia > Anura > Limnodynastidae > Mixophyes > Mixophyes australis. The sequence goes on along the minus strand of JAVHZZ010000023.1, from coordinate 661,075 downwards.
TCGATTCATGATTCATGATTCATGAATCATGATTCGATTCATGAATCATGATTCGATTCATGATTCATGATTCACGAATCATGATTTTAATCATGAATCATGATTCGATTCATGATTCATGAATCATGATTCGATTCATGAATAATGATTCGATTCATGATTCATGATTCATGAATCATGATTCGATTCATGATTCAAGAATCATGATTCGATTCATGATTCATAATTCATGAATCATGATTCGATTCATGAATAATGATTCGATTCATGATTCATGATTCATGAATCATGATTCGATTCATGAATAATGATTCGATTCATGATTCAAGAATCATGATTCAATTTATGATTCATGATTCATGATTCGATTCATGATTTATGATTCAATTCATGTTTCATGATTCATGATTCAAGATTCATGATTCATGATTCATGATTCATGATTCAATTCATGTTTCATAATTCATGATTCAAGATTCATGATTCATGATTCATGATTCATGATTCAATTCACGATTCATTTAATGATTCATGATTTATGATTCGATTCATGATTCATGATTCATGAATCATGATTTGATTCATGATTCAAGATTCATGAATCATGATTCGATTCATGATTCATGATTCAATTCATGATTCATTTATTGATTCATGAATCATGATTCGATTCATGATTCATGATTCAATTCATGATTCATTTATTGATTCATGATTTATGATTCAATTCATGATTTATGATTCGATTCATGATTCATGATTCATGAATCATGATTCGATTAATGATTCATGATTCGATCCATGATTCATGATTCATGAATCATGATTCCATTCATGATTCAAGATTCATGATTCGATTCATGATTCATGATTCATGAATCATGATTCAATTCATGATTCATGATTCATGAATCATGATTCAATTCATGATTCATGATTCATGAATCATGATTCGATTCATGATTCATGATTCATGAATCATGATTCGATTCATGATTCATGATTCATGAATCATGATTCGATTCATGATTCATGATTCATGAATCATGATTCGATTCATGATTCATGATTCATGAATCATGATTCGATTCATGATTCATGATTCATGAATCATGATTCGATTCATGATTCATGATTCATGAATCATGATTCATGATTCATGAATCATGATTCGATTCATGAATCATGATTCGATTCATGATTCGTGATTCATGAATCATGATTCATGATTCATGAATCATGATTCGATTCATGATTCGTGATTCAAGAATCATGATTCTTGATTCATGAATCATGATTCGATTCATGATTCGTGATTCAAGAATCAAATCATGATTCATGAATCATGATTCGATTCATGATTCGTGATTCACGAATCATGATTCATGATTCATGAATCATGATTCATGAATCATGATTTGATTCATGAATCATGATTTGATTCATGATTCATGATTCATGAATCATGATTCATGATTCATGAATCATGATTCATGATTCATGATTCATGATTCATGAATCATGATTCGATTCATGAATCATGATTCGATTCATGAATCATGATTCGATTCATGATTCATGATTCACGAATCATGATTTTAATCATGAATCATGATTCGATTCATGAATAATGATTCGATTCATGATTCATGATTCATGAATCATGATTCGATTCATGATTCATGATTCATGAATCATGATTCGATTCATGAATAATGATTCGATTCATGATTCATGATTCATGAATCATGATTCGATTCATGATTCATGATTCATGAATCATGATTCGATTCATGAATAATGATTCGATTCATGATTCATGATTCATGAATCATGATTCGATTCATGAATAATGATTCGATTCAAGATTCATGATTCATGAATCATGATTCGATTCATGATTCAAGAATCATGATTCAATTTATGATTCATGATTCATGATTCGATTCATGATTTATGATTCAATTCATGTTTCATGATTCATGATTCAAGATTCATGATTCATGATTCATGATTCATGATTCAATTCATGTTTCATAATTCATGATTCAAGATTCATGATTCATGATTCATGATTCATGATTCATGATTCAATTCACGATTCATTTAATGATTCATGATTTATGATTCGATTCATGATTCATGATTCATGAATCATGATTTGATTCATGGTTCATGATTCATGAATCATGATTCATGATTCATGAATCATGATTCGATTCATGAATCATGATTTGATTCATGATTCGTGATTCATGAATCATGATTCGATTCATGATTCATGATTCAATTCATGATTCATTTATTGATTCATGATTTATGATTCAATTCATGATTTATGATTTGATTCATGATTCATGAATCATGATTCATGATTCATGATTCATGATTCATGAATCATGATTCGATTCATGAATCATGATTCGATTCATGAATCATGATTCGATTCATGATTCATGATTCACGAATCATGATTTTAATCATGAATCATGATTCGATTCATGAATAATGATTCGATTCATGATTCATGATTCATGAATCATGATTCGATTCATGATTCATGATTCATGAATCATGATTCGATTCATGAATAATGATTCGATTCATGATTCATGATTCATGAATCATGATTCGATTCATGATTCATGATTCATGAATCATGATTCGATTCATGAATAATGATTCGATTCATGATTCATGATTCATGAATCATGATTCGATTCATGAATAATGATTCGATTCAAGATTCATGATTCATGAATCATGATTCGATTCATGATTCAAGAATCATGATTCAATTTATGATTCATGATTCATGATTCGATTCATGATTTATGATTCAATTCATGTTTCATGATTCATGATTCAAGATTCATGATTCATGATTCATGATTCATGATTCAATTCATGTTTCATAATTCATGATTCAAGATTCATGATTCATGATTCATGATTCATGATTCATGATTCAATTCACGATTCATTTAATGATTCATGATTTATGATTCGATTCATGATTCATGATTCATGAATCATGATTTGATTCATGGTTCATGATTCATGAATCATGATTCATGATTCATGAATCATGATTCGATTCATGAATCATGATTTGATTCATGATTCGTGATTCATGAATCATGATTCGATTCATGATTCATGATTCAATTCATGATTCATTTATTGATTCATGATTTATGATTCAATTCATGATTTATGATTTGATTCATGATTCATGAATCATGATTCGATTAATGATTCATGATTCGATCCATGATTCATGATTCATGAATCATGATTCATGATTCATGAATCATGATTTGATTCATGGTTCATGATTCATGAATCATGATTCGATTCATGAATCATGATTCAATTCATGATTCATGATTCAATTCATGATTCATAAATTAATTCATGATTCATGATTCAATTCATGATTCATTTAATGATTCATGATTTATGATTCAATTCATGATTTATGATTCGATTCATGATTCGATCCATGAATCATGATTCTATTCATGATTCGTGATTCATGAATCATGATTCGATTCATGAATCATGATTCGATTTATGAATCATGATTCGATTCATGATTTATGATTTATGAATCATGATTCGATTCATGATTCATGATTCAATTCATGATTCATTTAATGATTCATTAATTATGATTCAAATCATGATTTATGATTCGATTCATGATTCATGATTCATGAATCATGATTCGATTCATGATTCATGATTCATGAATCATGATTCGATTCATGATTCGTAATTCATGAATCATGATTCGATTTATGAATCATGATTCGATTCATGAAATATGATTCGATTCATGATTCATGATTTATGAATCATGATTCGATTCATGATTCATGATTCATGAATCATGATTAATTTAATGATTCATGATTTATAATTCAATTCATTATTTATGATTCGATTCATGATTCATGATTCATGATTCAATTCATGATTCATGATTCAATTCATGATTCATGATTCAATTCATGATTCGTGATTCATGATTCAATTCATGATTCAATTCATGATTCATGATTCAATTCATGATTCATGATTCAATTCATGATTCATGATTTAATTCATGATTCATAATTCAATTCACGATTCATTTAATGATTCATGATTTATGATTCAATTCATGATTTATGATTCAATTCATGATTCATGATTCATGAATCATGATTCGATTCATGAATCATGATTCGATTCATGAATCATGATTCGATTCATGAATCATGATTCGATCCATGATTCATGATTCATGAATCATGATTCGATTCATGATTCATGATTTATGATTCAATTCATAATTTATGATTCGATTCATGAATCATGATTCGATTCATGATTCATGATTCATGAATCATGATTCGATTCATGATTCATGATTCATAATTCATGATTCGATTCATGATTCATGATTCATGAATCATGATTCCATTCATGATTCAAGATTCATGATTCGATTCATGATTCATGATTCATGAATTATGATTCGATTCATGATTCATGATTCATGAATCATGATTCGATTCATGATTCATGATTCATGAATCATGATTCAATTCATGATTCATGATTCATGAATCATGATTCGATTCATGATTCGTGATTCATGAATCATGATTCATGATTCATGAATCATGATTCGATTCATGATTCAAGAATCATGATTCAATTTATGATTCATGATTCATGATTTGATTCATGATTTATGATTCAATTCATGTTTCATGATTCATGATTCAAGATTCATGATTCATGATTCATGATTCATGATTCAATTCATGTTTCATAATTCATGATTCAAGATTCCTGATTCATGATTCATGATTCATGATTCATGATTCAATTCACGATTCATTTAATGATTCATGATTTATGATTCGATTCATGATTCATGATTCATGAATCATGATTTGATTCATGGTTCATGATTCATGAATCATGATTCATGATTCATGATTCATGATTCAATTCACGATTCATTTAATGATTCATGATTTATGATTCGATTCATGATTCATGATTCATGAATCATGATTTGATTCATGGTTCATGATTCATTAATCATGATTCATGATTCATGAATCATGATTCGATTCATGAATCATGATTTGATTCATGATTCGTGATTCATGAATCATGATTCGATTCATGATTCATGATTCAATTCATGATTCATTTATTGATTCATGATTTATGATTCAATTCATGATTTATGATTTGATTCATGATTCATGAATCATGATTCGATTAATGATTCATGATTCGATCCATGATTCATGATTCATGAATCATGATTCATGATACATGAATCATGATTTGATTCATGGTTCATGATTCATGAATCATGATTCGATTCATGAATCATGATTCAATTCATGATTCATGATTCAATTCATGATTCATAAATTAATTCATGATTCATGATTCAATTCATGATTCATTTAATGATTCATGATTTATGATTCAATTCATGATTTATGATTCGATTCATGATTCGATCCATGAATCATGATTCTATTCATGATTCGTGATTCATGAATCATGATTCGATTCATGAATCATGATTCGATTTATGAATCATGATTCGATTCATGATTTATGATTTATGAATCATGATTCGATTCATGATTCATGATTCAATTCATGATTCATTTAATGATTCATTAATTATGATTCAAATTATGATTTATGATTCGATTCATGATTCATGATTCATGAATCATGATTCGATTCATGATTCATGATTCATGAATCATGATTCGATTCATGATTCGTAATTCATGAATCATGATTCGATTTATGAATCATGATTCGATTCATGAAATATGATTCGATTCATGATTCATGATTTATGAATCATGATTCGATTCATGATTCATGATTCATGAATCATGATTAATTTAATGATTCATGATTTATAATTCAATTCATTATTTATGATTCGATTCATGATTCATGATTCATGATTCAATTCATGATTCATGATTCAATTCATGATTCATGATTCAATTCATGATTCGTGATTCATGATTCAATTCATGATTCAATTCATGATTCATGATTCAATTCATGATTCATGATTCAATTCATGATTCATGATTTAATTCATGATTCATAATTCAATTCACGATTCATTTAATGATTCATGATTTATGATTCAATTCATGATTTATGATTCAATTCATGATTCATGATTCATGAATCATGATTCGATTCATGAATCATGATTCGATTCATGAATCATGATTCGATCCATGATTCATGATTCATGAATCATGATTCGATTCATGATTCATGATTTATGATTCAATTCATAATTTATGATTCGATTCATGAATCATGATTCGATTCATGATTCATGATTCATGAATCATGATTCGATTCATGATTCATGATTCATAATTCATGATTCGATTCATGATTCATGATTCATGAATCATGATTCCATTCATGATTCAAGATTCATGATTCGATTCATGATTCATGATTCATGAATTATGATTCGATTCATGATTCATGATTCATGAATCATGATTCGATTCATGATTCATGATTCATGAATCATGATTCAATTCATGATTCATGATTCATGAATCATGATTCGATTCATGATTCGTGATTCATGAATCATGATTCATGATTCATGAATCATGATTCGATTCATGATTCATGAATCATGATTCATGATTCATGAATCATGATTCGATTCATGAATCATGAATCATGATTCATGATTCGTGATTCACGAATCATGATTCCTGATTTATGAATCATGATTCGATTCATGATTCATGATTGATGAATCATGATTCGATTCATGATTCATGATTTATGATTCAATTCATGATTTATGATTCGATTCATGATTCATGATTCGATCCATGATTCATGAATCATGATTCGATTCATGAATCATGATTCGATCCATGATTCGTGATTCATGAATCATGATTCGATTCATGAATCATGATTCGATTCATGATTCATGATTCATGAATCATGATTCGATTCATGATTCATGATTTATGATTCAATTCATAATTTATGATTCGATTCATGATTCATGATTCGATTCATGATTCATGATTCATCAATCATGATTCGATTCATGATTCATGATTCATAATTCATGATTCGATTCATGATTCATGATTCATGAAACATGATTCCATTCATGATTCAAGATCATGATTCGATTCATGATTCATGGTTCATGAATCATGATTCGATTCATGATTCATGATTCATGAATCATGATTCATGATTCATGAATCATGATTCGATTCATGAATCATGATTCGATTCATGATTCGTGATTCATGAATCATGATTCATGATTCATGAATCATGATTCGATTCATGATTCGTGATTCGATCCATGATTCGTGATTCATGAATCATGATTCGATTCATGAATCATGATTCGATTCATGATTCATGATTTATGATTCAATTCATAATTTATGATTCGATTCATGATTCATGATTCGATTCATGATTCATGATTCGATTCATGATTCATGATTCGATTCATGATTCATGATTCATCAATCATGATTCGATTCATGATTCATGATTCATAATTCATGATTCGATTCATGATTCATGATTCATGAAACATGATTCCATTCATGATTCAAGATCAAGATTCGATTCATGATTCATGGTTCATGAATCATGATTCGATTCATGAATCATGATTCGATTCATAATTCATGATTCATGAATCATGATTCGATTCATGATTCATGATTCATGAATCATGATTCGATTCATGAATCATGATTCGATCCATGATTCGTGATTCATATATCATGATTCGATTCATGAATCATGATTCGATTCATGATTCATGATTCATGAATCATGATTCGATTCATGATTTATGATTCAATTCATAATTTATGATTCGATTCATGATTCATGATTCGATTCATGATTCATGATTCATCAATCATGATTCGATTCATGATTCATGATTCATAATTCATGATTCGATTCATGATTCATGATTCATGAAACATGATTCCATTCATGATTCAAGATCATGATTCGATTCATGATTCATGGTTCATGAATCATGATTCGATTCATGATTCATGATTCATGAATCATGATTCGATTCATGATTCATGATTCATGAATCATGATTCATGATTCATGAATCATGATTCGATTCACGAATCATGATTCGATACATGATTCGTGATTCATGAATCATGATTCATGATTCATGAATCATGATTCGATTCGTGATTCGTGATTCACGAATCATGATTCATGATTCATGAATCATGATTTAATTTATGATTCATGATTCATGAATCATGATTCGATTCATGATTCGTGATTCACGAATCATGATTCATGATTCATGAATCGTGATTCAATTCATGATTCATGATTCATGAATCATGATTCGATTCATGATTCATGATTCATGAATCATGATTCGATTCATGATTCATAAATCATGAATCATGATTCATGATTCATGAATCATGATTCATGATTCATGATTCATGAATCATGATTCGATTCATGAATCATGATTCGATTCACGAATCATGATTCATGATTCATGATTCGATTCATGATTCAAGAATCATGATTCGATTCATGATTCATGATTCATGAATCATGATTCGATTCATGAATAATGATTCGATTCATGATTCATGATTCATGAATCAAGATTCGATTCATGAATAATGATTCGATTCATGATTCATGATTCATGAATCATGATTCGATTCATGATTCAAGAATCATGATTCAATTTATGATTCATGATTCATGATTCGATTCATGATTTATGATTCAATTCATGTTTCATGATTCATGATTCAAGATTCATGATTCATGATTCGTGATTCATGAATCATGATTCGATTTATGAATCATGATTCGATTCATGAATCATGATTCGATTCATGATTCATGATTTATGAATCATGATTCGATTCATGATTCATGATTCATGAATCATGATTCGATTCATGATTCATGATTCATGAATCATGATTCATTTAATGATTCATGATTTATGATTCAATTCATGATTTATGATTCGATTCATGATTCATGATTCGATCCATGATTCATGATTCATGAATCATGATTCGATTCATGAATCATGATTCGATCCATGATTCGTGATTCATGAATCATGATTCGATTCATGAATCATGATTCGATTCATGAATCATGATTCGATCCATGATTCATGATTCATGAATCATGATTCGATTCATGATTCATGATTTATGATTCAATTCATAATTTATGATTCGATTCATGAATCATGATTCGATTCATGATTCATGATTCATGAATCATGATTCGATTCATGAATTATGATTCATAATTCATGATTCGATTCATGATTCATGATTCATGAATCATGATTCCATTCATGATTCAAGATTCATGATTCGATTCATGATTCATGATTCATGAATCATGATTCGATTCATGATTCATGATTCATAATTCATGATTCGATTCATGATTCATGATTCATGAAACATGATTCCATTCATGATTCAAGATCATGATTCGATTCATGATTCATGGTTCATGAATCATGATTCGATTCATGATTCATGATTCATGAATCATGATTCGATTCATGATTCATGATTCATGAATCATGATTCGATTCATGATTCATGAATCATGATTCATTTAATGATTCATGATTTATGATTCAATTCATGATTTATGATTCGATTCATGATTCATGATTCGATCCATGATTCATGATTCATGAATCATGATTCGATTCATGAATCATGATTCGATCCATGATTCGTGATTCATGAATCATGATTCGATTCATGAATCATGATTCGATTCATGAATCATGATTCGATTCATGAATCATGATTCGATTCATGAATCATGATTCGATTCATGATTCATGATTCATGAATCATGATTCGATTCATGATTCATGATTTATGATTCAATTCATAATTTATGATTCGATTCATGATTCATGATTCAATTCATGATTCATGATTCATGAATCATGATTCGATTCATGAATCATGATTTGATTCATGATTCGTGATTCATGAATCATGATTCGATTCATGATTCATGATTCAATTCATGATTCATTTATTGATTCATGATTTATGATTCAATTCATGATTTATGATTCGATTCATGATTCATGATTCATGAATCATGAATCATGAATCATGAATCTTGAATCATGTATCATGAAACATGAATTGAATCATAAATCATGAATCGATTCATGAATCATGATTCATGAATCATGATTCGATTCATGATTCATGATTCATGAATCATGATTCGATTCATGATTCATGATTTATGATTCAATTCATGATTTATGATTCGATTCATGATTCATGATTCGATTCATGATTCATGATTCATGAATCATGATTCGATTCATGATTCATAATTCATGATTCATAATTCATGATTCGATTCATGATTCATGATTCATGAATCATGATTCGATTCATGAATCATGATTCGATTCATGATTCGTGATTCATGAATCATGATTCGATTCATGAATCATGATTCGATTCATGATTCGTGATTCATGAATCATGATTCGATTCATGAATCATGATTCAATTCATGAATCATGATTCGATTCATGATTCATGATTTATGAATCATGATTCAATTCATGAATCATGATTCGATTCATGATTCATGATTTATGAATCATGATTTGAATCACGAATCATAAATCGAATCATGATTCATGAATCGAATCATGATTCATGAATCATGATTCGATTCATGATTCATGATTCATGAATCATGATTCAATTCATGATTCATGATTCATGAATCATGATTCGATTCATGATTCATGATTCATGAATCATGATTCATGATTCATGAATCATGATTCGATTCATGATTCATGATTCATGAATCATGATTCGATTCATGATTCATGAATCATGATTCGATTCATGATTCATGATTCATGAATCATGATTCGATTCATGATTCGTGATTCACGAATCATGATTCATGATTCATGAATCATGATTCGATTCCTGATTCATGATTCATGAATCATGATTCGATTCATGATTCATGATTCATGAATCATGATTCGATTCATGATTCATGATTCATGAATCATGATTCGATTCATGATTCATGATTCATGAATCATGATTCGATTCATGATTCATGAATCATGATTCGATTCATGATTCATGAATCATGATTCATGAATCATGATTCGATTCATGATTCATGACTAATGATTCGATTCATGATTCATGAATCATGATTCGATTCATGATTCATGAATCATGATTCATGATTCATGAATCATGATTCGATTCATGATTCATGATTCATGAATCATGATTTTAATCATGAATCATGATTCGATTCATGATTCATGATTCATGAATCATGATTTTAATCATGAATCATGATTCGATTCATGATTCATGATTCGATTCATGATTCATGATTCATGAATCATGATTCGATTCATGAATAATGATTCGATTCATGATTCATGATTCATGAATCATGATTCGATTCATGATTCATGAATCATGATTCGATTCATGATTCAAGAATCATGATTCAATTTATGATTCATGATTCATGATTCGATTCATGATTTATGATTCAATTAATGTTTCATGATTCATGATTCAAGATTCATGATTTATTATTCATGATTCATGATTCATGATTCATGATTCAATTCATGTTTCATAATTCATGATTCAAGATTCATGATTCATGATTCATGATTCATGATTCAATTCACGATTCATTTAATGATTCATGATTTATGATTCATGAATCATGATTTTATTCATGGTTCATGATTCATGAATCATGATTCATGATTCATGAATCATGATTCGATTCATGAATCATGATTCAATTCATGATTCATGATTCAATTCATGATTCATGAATTAATTCATGATTCATGATTCAATTCATGATTCATTTAATGATTCGTGATTTATGATTCAATTCATGATTTATGATTCGATTCATGATTCGATCCATGAATCATGATTCGATTCATGATTCATGATTCATGAATCATGATTCGATTCATGAATCATGATTCAATTCATGAATCATGATTCGATTCATGATTCATGATTTATGAATCATGATTTGATTCATGATTCATGATTCATAAATCATGATTCGATTCATGATTCGTGATTCAATTCATGATTCATTTAATGATTCATGATTTATGATTCAATTCATGATTTATGATTCGATTCATGATTCATGATTCATGAATCATGATTCGATTCATGATTCATGATTCATGATTTATGATTCAATTCATGATTTATGAATCATGATTCGATTCATGATTCATGATTCATGAATCATGATTCGATTCATGATTCATGAATCATGATTCGATTCATGATTCGTGATTCATGAATCATGATTCGATTTATGAATCATGATTCGATTCATGATTCAATATTTTATGAATCATGATTCGATTCATGATTCATGATTCATGAATCATGATTCGATTCATGATTCATGATTCATGAATCATGATTCGATTCATGATTCATGATTCATGAATCATGATTCATTTAATGATTCATGTTTTATGATTCAATTCATGATTTATGATTCGATTCATGATTCATGATTCGATCCATGATTCATGATTCATGAATCATGATTCGATTCATGAATCATGATTCGATTCATGATTCGTGATTCATGAATCATGATTCGATTCATGAATCATGATTCATGAATCATGATTCGATTCATGATTCATGATTCATGAATCATGATTCGATTCATGATTCATGATTTATGATTCAATTCATGATTTATGATTCGATTCATGATTCATGATTCGATTCATGATTCATGATTCATGAATCATGATTCGATTCATGATTCATGATTCATAATTCATGATTCATAATTCATGATTCGATTCATGATTCATGATTCATGAATCATGATTCGATTCATGAATCATGATTCGATTCATGATTCGTGATTCATGAATCATGATTCGATTCATGAATCATGATTCGATTCATGATTCGTGATTCATGAATCATGATTCGATTCATGAATCATGATTCAATTCATGAATCATGATTCGATTCATGATTCATGATTTATGAATCATGATTCAATTCATGAATCATGATTCGATTCATGATTCATGATTTATGAATCATGATTTGAATCACGAATCATAAATCGAATCATGATTCATGAATCGAATCATGATTCATGAATCATGATTCGATTCATGATTCATGATTCATGAATCATGATTCGATTCATGATTCATGATTCATGAATCATGATTCGATTCATGATTCGTGATTCACGAATCATGATTCATGATTCATGAATCATGATTCGATTCCTGATTCATGATTCATGAATCATGATTCGATTCCTGATTCATGATTCATGAATCATGATTCGATTCATGATTCATGATTCATGAATCATGATTCGATTCATGATTCATGATTCATGAATCATGATTCGATTCATGATTCATGAATCATGATTCGATTCATGATTCATGAATCATGATTCGATTCATGATTCATGAATCATGATTCGATTCATGATTCATGAATCATGATTCATGAATCATGATTCGATTCATGATTCATGATTCATGACTAATGATTCGATTCATGATTCATGAATCATGATTCGATTCATGATTCATGAATCATGATTCATGATTCATGAATCATGATTCATGATTCATGAATCATGATTCGATTCATGATTCATGATTCATGAATCATGATTTTAATCATGAATCATGATTCGATTCATGATTCATGATTCGATTCATGATTCATGATTCATGAATCATGATTCGATTCATGAATAATGATTCGATTCATGATTCATGATTCATGAATCATGATTCGATTCATGATTCATGAATCATGATTCGATTCATGATTCAAGAATCATGATTCAATTTATGATTCATGATTCATGATTCGATTCATGATTTATGATTCAATTAATGTTTCATGATTCATGATTCAAGATTCATGATTCATTATTCATGATTCATGATTCATGATTCATGATTCAATTCATGTTTCATAATTCATGATTCAAGATTCATGATTCATGATTCAATTCACGATTCATTTAATGATTCATGATTTATGATTCATGAATCATGATTCATGATTCATGAATCATGATTTTATTCATGGTTCATGATTCATGAATCATGATTCATGATTCATGAATCATGATTCGATTCATGAATCATGATTCGATTCATGATTCGTGATTCATGAATCAAGATTCGATTCATGATTCATGATTCGATTCATGATTCTTTTATTGATTCATGATTTATGATTCAATTCATGATTTATGATTCGATTCATGATTCATGATTCATGAATCATGATTCGATTCATGATTCATGATTCGATCCATGATTCATGATTCATGAATCATGATTCATGATTCATGAATCATGATTTGATTCATGGTTCATGATTCATTAATCATGATTCATGACTCATGAATCATGATTCGATTCATGAATCATGATTCAATTCATGATTCATGATTCAATTCATGATTCATGAATTAATTCATGATTCATGATTCAATTCATGATTCATTTAATGATTCATGATTTATGATTCAATTCATGATTTATGATTCGATTCATGATTCGATCCATGAATCATGATTCGATTCATGATTTGTGATTCATGAATCATGATTCGATTCATGAATCATGATTCGATTCATGAATCATGATTCGATTTATGAATCATGATTCGATTCATGATTCATGATTTATGAATCATGATTCGATTCATGATTCATGATTAATGAATCATGATGCGATTCATGAATCATGATTCAATATATGATTCATTTAATGATTCATTAATTATGATTCAATTCATGATTTATGATTTGATTCATGATTCATGATTCATGATTCATGAATCATGATTCGATTCATGATTCATGATTCATGAATCATGATTCGATTCATGATTCGTGATTCATGAATCATGATTCGATTTATGAATCATGATTCGATTCATGATTCATGAATCATGATTCGATTCATGATTCATGATTCATGAATCATGATTAATTTAATGATTCATGATTTATAATTCAATTCATTATTTATGATTTGATTCATGATTCATGATTCATGATTCAATTCATGATTCATGATTCAATTCATGATTCATGATTCAATTCATTATTCATGATTCAATTCATGATTCGTGATTCATGATTCAATTCATGATTCAATTCATGATTCATGATTCAATTCATGATTCAATTCATGATTCATGATTCAATTCATGATTCGTGATTCAATTCATGATTCGTGATTCATGATTCAATTCATGATTCAATTCATGATTCATGATTTAATTCATGATTCATGATTCATGATTTAATTCATGATTCATGATTCAATTCACGATTCAATTAATGATTCATGATTTATGATTCAATTCATGATTTATGATTCAATTCATGATTCATGATTTATAAATCATGATTTGATTCATGATTCATGATTCATGAATCATGATTCATGATTCATGAAGCATGATTCGATTCATGAATCATGATTTGATTCATGATTCGTGATTCATGAATCATGATTCGATTCATGAATCATGATTCAATTCATGAATCATGATTCGATTCATGATTCATGATTTATGAATCATGATTTCATTCATGATTCATGATTCATGATTTATGATTCAATTCATGATTCATGATTGAATTCATGATTCATTTAATGATTCATGATTTATGATTCAATTCATGATTTATGATTCGATTCATGATTCATGATTCAATTCACGATTCATTTAATGATTCATGATTTATGATTCAATTCATGATTTATGATTTAATTCATGATTCATGATTCATGAATCATGATTTGATTCATGATTCATGAATCATGATTCATGATTCATGAAGCATAATTCGATTCATGATTCATGATTCATGAATCATGATTTGATTCATGATTCATGATTCATGAATCATGATTCGATTCATGATTCATAATTGAATTCATGATTCATTTAATGATTCATGATTTATGATTCAATGCATGATTCATGATTCATGAATCATGATTTGATTCATGATTCATGATTCATGAATCATGATTCATGATTCATGAAGCATGATTCGATTCATGAATCATGATTCGATTCATGATTCGTGATTAATGAATCATGATTCGATTCATGAATCACGATTCAATTCATGAATCATGATTCGATTCATGATTCATGATTTATGAATCATGATTTAATTCATGATTCATGATTCATGAATCATGATTCGATTCATGATTCATGATTGAATTCATGATTCATTTAATGATTCATGATTCATGATTCATGATTCATGAATCATGATTCGATTCATGATTCATGATTCATGAATCATGATTCGATTCATGATTCGTGATTCATGAATCATGATTCGATTCATGATTCGTGATTCATGAATCATGATTCGATTTATGAATCATGATTCGATTCATGAATCATGATTCGATTCATGATTCATGATTTATGAATTATGATTTGATTCATGATTCATGATTCATGAATCATGATTCATTTAATGATTCATGATTTATGATTCAATTCATGATTTATGATTCGATTCATGATTCATGATTCATGAATCATGATTCGATTAATGATTCGTGTTTCACGATTCATGATTCATGATTCATGAATCATGATTCGATTTATGATTCATGATTCATGAATCATGATTCGATTCACGATTCATGATTCATGAATCATGATTTGATTCATGATTCATGATTCATGAATCATGATTCGATTCATGATTCATGATTCATGAATCATGATTCGATTCATGATTCATGATTCATGAATCATGATTCGATTCATGATTCATGAATCATGATTCGATTCATGATTCATGATTCATGAATCATGATTCGATTCATGATTCATGATTCATGAATCATGATTCGATTCATGATTCATGATTCATGAATCATGATTCGATTCATGATTCATGATTCATGAATCATGATTCGATTCATGAATAATGATTCGATTCATGATTCATGATTCATGAATCATGATTCGATTCATGAATAATGATTCGATTCATGATATATGATTTATGAATCATGATTCGATTCATGATTCATGAATCATGATTCAATTTATGATTCATGATTCATGATTCGATTCATGATTCATGATTCAATTCATGATTCATGATTCAAGATTAATGATTCATGATTCATCATTCATGATTCATGATTCATGATTCAATTCACGTTTCATAATTCATGATTCAAGATTCATGATTCATGATTCATGATTCATGATTCATGATTCAATTCACGATTCATTTAATGATTCATGATTTATGATTCGATTCATGATTCATGATTCATGAATCATGATTTGATTCATGGTTCATGATTCATGAATCATGATTCATGATTCATGATTCGATTCATGATTCATGATTCACGAATCATGATTTTAATCATGAATCATGATTCGATACATGATTCATGATTCATGAATCATGATTCGATTCATGAATAATGATTCGATTCATGATTCATGATTCAATTCATGTTTCATGATTCATGATTTAAGATTCATGATTCATGATTCATGATTCATGATTCATGATTCAATTCACGATTCATTTAATGATTCATGAATCATGATTCGATTCATTATTCATGATTCAATTTATGATTCATTTATTGATTCATGATTTATGATTCAATTCATGATTTATGATTCGATTCATGATTCATGATTCATGAATCATGATTCGATTCATGATTCATGATTCGATCCATGATTCATGATTCATGAATCATGATTCATGATTCATGAATCATGATTTGATTCATGGTTCATGATTCGATTCATGATTCGTGATTCATGAATCATGATTCGATTCATGATTCATGATTCAATTCATGATTCATTTATTGATTCATGATTTATGATTCAATTCATGATTTATGATTCGATTCATGATTCATGATTCATGAATCATGATTCGATTTATGATTCATGATTCATGAATCATGATTCGATTCATGATTCATGATTCATGAATCATGATTCGATTCATGATTCATGATTCATGAATCATGATTCATGATTCATGAATCATGATTTATGATTCATGATTCATGATTCAATTCACGATTCATTTAATGATTCATGATTTATGATTTGATTCATGGTTCATGATTCATGATTCATGAATCATTATTCGATTCATGATTCATGATTCATGAATCATGATTCGATTCATGATTCATGATTCATGAATCATGATTCGATTCATGATTCATGATTCATGAATCATGCTTCATGATTCATGAATCATGATTCATGATTCATGAATCATGATTCGATTCATGAATCATGATTCGATTCATGATTCATGATTCACGAATCATGATTTTAATCATGAATCATGATTCGATTCATGATTCATGAATCATGATTCAATTTATGATTCATGATTCATGATTCGATTCATGATTCATGATTCATGAATCATGATTCGATTCATGAATAATGATTCAATTCATGATTCATGATTCAATTCATGATTCATGATTCAATTCATGAATAATGATTCAATTCATGATTCATGATTCAATTCATGATTCATGATTCAATTCATGATTCATGATTTAATTCATGATTCGTGATTCAATTCATGATTCGTGATTCATGATTCAATTCATGATTCAATTCATGATTCATGATTCAATTCATGATTCATGATTCATGATTTAATTCATGATTCAATTCACGATTCATTTAATGATTCATGATTCATGATTCATGATTCATGATTCAATTCACGATTCATTTAATGATTCATGAATCATGATTCGATTCATTATTCATGATTCAATTTATGATTCATTTATTGATTCATGATTCATGATTCATGATTCATGATTCAATTCACGATTCATTTAATGATTCATGAATCATGATTCGATTCATTATTCATGATTCAATTTATGATTCATTTATTGATTCATGATTTATGATTCAATTCATGATTTATGATTCGATTCATGATTCATGATTCATGAATCATGATTCGATTCATGATTCATGATTCGATCCATGATTCATGATTCATGAATCATGATTCATGATTCATGAATCATGATTTGATTCATGGTTCATGATTCGATTCATGATTCGTGATTCATGAATCATGATTCGATTCATGATTCATGATTCAATTCATGATTCATTTATTGATTCATGATTTATGATTCAATTCATGATTTATGATTCGATTCATGATTCATGATTCATGAATCATGATTCGATTCATGATTCATGATTCATGAATCATGATTCGATTCATGATTCATGATTCATGAATCATGATTCATGATTCATGAATCATGATTTATGATTCATGATTCATGATTCAATTCACGATTCATTTAATGATTCATGATTTATGATTTGATTCATGGTTCATGATTCATGATTCATGAATCATTATTCGATTCATGATTCATGATTCATGAATCATGATTCGATTCATGATTCATGATTCATGAATCATGATTCGATTCATGATTCATGATTCATGAATCATGCTTCATGATTCATGAATCATGATTCATGATTCATGAATCATGATTCGATTCATGAATCATGATTCGATTCATGATTCATGATTCACGAATCATGATTTTAATCATGAATCATGATTCGATTCATGATTCATGATTCATGATTCATGATTCGAATTATGAATAATGATTCGATTCATGATTCATGATTCATGAATCATGATTCGATTCATGATTCATGAATCATGATTCAATTTATGATTCATGATTCATGATTCGATTCATGATTCATGATTCATGAATCATGATTCGATTCATGAATAATGATTCAATTCATGATTCATGATTCAATTCATGATTCATGATTCAATTCATGAATAATGATTCAATTCATGATTCATGATTCAATTCATGATTCATGATTCAATTCATGATTCATGATTCAATTCATGATTCGTGATTCAATTCATGATTCGTGATTCATGATTCAATTCATGATTCAATTCATGATTCATGATTCAATTCATGATTCATGAATCATGATTCGATTCATGATTCATGATTCATGAATCATGATTCATGATTCATGAATCATGATTTATGATTCATGATTCATGATTCAATTCACGATTCATTTAATGATTCATGATTTATGATTTGATTCATGGTTCATGATTCATGATTCATGAATCATGATTCGATTCATGATTCATGATTCATGAATCATGATTCGATTCATGATTCATGATTCATGAATCATGATTCGATTCATGATTCATGAATCATGCTTCATGATTCATGAATCATGATTCATGATTCATGAATCATGATTCGATTCATGAATCATGATTCGATTCATGATTCATGATTCACGAATCATGATTTTAATCATGAATCATGATTTGATTCATGATTCATGATTCATGATTCATGATTCGAATTATGAATAATGATTCGATTCATGATTCATGATTCATGAATCATGATTCGATTCATGATTCATGAATCATGATTCAATTTATGATTCATGATTCATGATTCGATTCATGATTCATGATTCATGAATCATGATTCGATTCATGAATAATGATTCAATTCATGATTCATGATTCAATTCATGATTCATGATTCAATTCATGAATAATGATTCAATTCATGATTCATGATTCAATTCATGAATAATGATTCAATTCATGATTCATGATTAAATTCATGATTCGTGATTCAATTCATGATTCGTGATTCATGATTCAATTCATGATTCAATTCATGATTCATGATTCAATTCATGATTCATGATTCATGATTTAATTCATGATTCAATTCACGATTCATTTAATGATTAATGATTTATGATTCAATTCATGATTTATGATTCAATTCATGATTCATGATTCATGAATCATGATTTGATTCATGATTCATGAATTATGAATCATGATTCATGATTCATGAAGCATGATTCGATTCATGAATCATGATTCGATTCATGATTCGTGATTCATGAATCATGATTCGATTCATGAATCATGATTCAATTCATGAATCATGATTCGATTCATTATTCATGATTTATGAATCATGATTTGATTCATGATTCATGATTCAAGATTCATGATTCGATTCATGATTCATGATTCATGAATCATGATTCATGACTCATTAATCATGATTCATGATTCATGAATCATGATTCGATTAATGATTCGTGTTTCACGATTCATGATTCATGATTCATGAATCATGATTCGATTCAGGATTCATGATTCATGAATCATGATTCGATTCACGATTCATGATTCATGAATCATGATTCGATTCATGATTCATGATTCATGAATCATGATTCGATTCATGATTCATGATTCATGAATCATGATTCGATTCATGATTCGTGATTCATGAATCATGATTCGATTCATGATTCGTGATTCATGAATCATGATTCGATTTATGAATCATGATTCGATTCATGAATCATGATTCGATTCATGATTCATGATTTATGAATTATGATTTGATTCATGATTCATGATTCATGAATCATGATTCATTTAATGATTCATGATTTATGATTCAATTCATGATTTATGATTCGATTCATGATTCATGATTCATGAATCATGATTCGATTAATGATTCGTGTTTCACGATTCATGATTCATGATTCATGAATCATGATTCGATTTATGATTCATGATTCATGAATCATGATTCGATTCACGATTCATGATTCATGAATCATGATTTGATTCATGATTCATGATTCATGAATCATGATTCGATTCATGATTCATGATTCATGAATCATGATTCGATTCATGATTCATGATTCATGAATCATGATTCGATTCATGATTCATGAATCATGATTCGATTCATGATTCATGATTCATGAATCATGATTCGATTCATGATTCATGATTCATGAATCATGATTCGATTCATGATTCATGATTCATGAATCATGATTCGATTCATGATTCATGATTCATGAATCATGATTCGATTCATGAATAATGATTCGATTCATGATTCATGATTCATGAATCATGATTCGATTCATGAATAATGATTCGATTCATGATATATGATTTATGAATCATGATTCGATTCATGATTCATGAATCATGATTCAATTTATGAATCATGATTCATGATTCGATTCATGATTCATGATTCAATTCATGATTCATGATTCAAGATTAATGATTCATGATTCATCATTCATGATTCATGATTCATGATTCAATTCACGTTTCATAATTCATGATTCAAGATTCATGATTCATGATTCATGATTCATGATTCATGATTCAATTCACGATTCATTTAATGATTCATGATTCATGATTCGATTCATGATTCATGATTCATGAATCATGATTTGATTCATGGTTCATGATTCATGAATCATGATTCATGATTCATGATTCGATTCATGATTCATGATTCACGAATCATGATTTTAATCATGAATCATGATTCGATACATGATTCATGATTCATGAATCATGATTCGATTCATGAATAATGATTCGATTCATGATTCATGATTCAATTCATGTTTCATGATTCATGATTTAAGATTCATGATTCATGATTCATGATTCATGATTCATGATTCAATTCACGATTCATTTAATGATTCATGAATCATGATTCGATTCATTATTCATGATTCAATTTATGATTCATTTATTGATTCATGATTTATGATTCAATTCATGATTTA
Organism: Mixophyes australis; assembly: GCA_036250195.1. Taxonomy (NCBI): domain Eukaryota; kingdom Metazoa; phylum Chordata; class Amphibia; order Anura; family Limnodynastidae; genus Mixophyes; species Mixophyes australis. The sequence continues at coordinate 638,105 of JAVHZZ010000023.1, read as the reverse complement.
TGATTCGATTCATGATTCATGATTCATGAATCATGATTCGATTCATGATTCATGATTCGATCCATGATTCATGATTCATGAATCATGATTCATGATTCATGAATCATGATTTGATTCATGGTTCATGATTCGATTCATGATTCGTGATTCATGAATCATGATTCGATTCATGATTCATGATTCAATTCATGATTCATTTATTGATTCATGATTTATGATTCAATTCATGATTTATGATTCGATTCATGATTCATGATTCATGAATCATGATTCGATTTATGATTCATGATTCATGAATCATGATTCGATTCATGATTCATGATTCATGAATCATGATTCGATTCATGATTCATGATTCATGAATCATGATTCATGATTCATGAATCATGATTTATGATTCATGATTCATGATTCAATTCACGATTCATTTAATGATTCATGATTTATGATTTGATTCATGGTTCATGATTCATGATTCATGAATCATTATTCGATTCATGATTCATGATTCATGAATCATGATTCGATTCATGATTCATGATTCATGAATCATGATTCGATTCATGATTCATGATTCATGAATCATGATTCATGATTCATGAATCATGATTCGATTCATGAATCATGATTCGATTCATGATTCATGATTCACGAATCATGATTTTAATCATGAATCATGATTCGATTCATGATTCATGAATCATGATTCAATTTATGATTCATGATTCATGATTCGATTCATGATTCATGAATCATGATTCGATTCATGAATAATGATTCAATTCATGATTCATGATTCAATTCATGATTCATGATTCAATTCATGAATAATGATTCAATTCATGATTCATGATTCAATTCATGATTCATGATTCAATTCATGATTCATGATTTAATTCATGATTCGTGATTCAATTCATGATTCGTGATTCATGATTCAATTCATGATTCAATTCATGATTCATGATTCAATTCATGATTCATGATTCATGATTTAATTCATGATTCAATTCACGATTCATTTAATGATTCATGATTCATGATTCATGATTCATGATTCAATTCACGATTCATTTAATGATTCATGAATCATGATTCGATTCATTATTCATGATTCAATTTATGATTCATTTATTGATTCATGATTCATGATTCATGATTCATGATTCAATTCACGATTCATTTAATGATTCATGAATCATGATTCGATTCATTATTCATGATTCAATTTATGATTCATTTATTGATTCATGATTTATGATTCAATTCATGATTTATGATTCGATTCATGATTCATGATTCATGAATCATGATTCGATTCATGATTCATGATTCGATCCATGATTCATGATTCATGAATCATGATTCATGATTCATGAATCATGATTTGATTCATGGTTCATGATTCGATTCATGATTCGTGATTCATGAATCATGATTCGATTCATGATTCATGATTCAATTCATGATTCATTTATTGATTCATGATTTATGATTCAATTCATGATTTATGATTCGATTCATGATTCATGATTCATGAATCATGATTCGATTCATGATTCATGATTTATGAATCATGATTCGATTCATGATTCATGATTCATGAATCATGATTCATGATTCATGAATCATGATTTATGATTCATGATTCATGATTCAATTCACGATTCATTTAATGATTCATGATTTATGATTTGATTCATGGTTCATGATTCATGATTCATGAATCATTATTCGATTCATGATTCATGATTCATGAATCATGATTCGATTCATGATTCATGATTCATGAATCATGATTCGATTCATGATTCATGATTCATGAATCATGCTTCATGATTCATGAATCATGATTCATGATTCATGAATCATGATTCGATTCATGAATCATGATTCGATTCATGATTCATGATTCACGAATCATGATTTTAATCATGAATCATGATTCGATTCATGATTCATGATTCATGATTCATGATTCGAATTATGAATAATGATTCGATTCATGATTCATGATTCATGAATCATGATTCGATTCATGATTCATGAATCATGATTCAATTTATGATTCATGATTCATGATTCGATTCATGATTCATGATTCATGAATCATGATTCGATTCATGAATAATGATTCAATTCATGATTCATGATTCAATTCATGATTCATGATTCAATTCATGAATAATGATTCAATTCATGATTCATGATTCAATTCATGATTCATGATTCAATTCATGATTCATGATTCAATTCATGATTCGTGATTCAATTCATGATTCGTGATTCATGATTCAATTCATGATTCAATTCATGATTCATGATTCAATTCATGATTCATGAATCATGATTCGATTCATGATTCATGATTCATGAATCATGATTCATGATTCATGAATCATGATTTATGATTCATGATTCATGATTCAATTCACGATTCATTTAATGATTCATGATTTATGATTTGATTCATGGTTCATGATTCATGATTCATGAATCATGATTCGATTCATGATTCATGATTCATGAATCATGATTCGATTCATGATTCATGATTCATGAATCATGATTCGATTCATGATTCATGAATCATGCTTCATGATTCATGAATCATGATTCATGATTCATGAATCATGATTCGATTCATGAATCATGATTCGATTCATGATTCATGATTCACGAATCATGATTTTAATCATGAATCATGATTCGATTCATGATTCATGATTCATGATTCATGATTCGAATTATGAATAATGATTCGATTCATGATTCATGATTCATGAATCATGATTCGATTCATGATTCATGAATCATGATTCAATTTATGATTCATGATTCATGATTCGATTCATGATTCATGATTCATGAATCATGATTCAATTCATGAATAATGATTCAATTCATGATTCATGATTCAATTCATGAATAATGATTCAATTCATGATTCATGATTCAATTCATGATTCGTGATTCAATTCATGATTCGTGATTCATGATTCAATTCATGATTCAATTCATGATTCATGATTCAATTCATGATTCATGATTCATGATTTAATTCATGATTCAATTCACGATTCATTTAATGATTAATGATTTATGATTCAATTCATGATTTATGATTCAATTCATGATTCATGATTCATGAATCATGATTTGATTCATGATTCATGAATTATGAATCATGATTCATGATTCATGAAGCATGATTCGATTCATGAATCATGATTCGATTCATGATTCGTGATTCATGAATCATGATTCGATTCATGAATCATGATTCAATTCATGAATCATGATTCGATTCATTATTCATGATTTATGAATCATGATTTGATTCATGATTCATGATTCAAGATTCATGATTCGATTCATGATTCATGATTCATGAATCATGATTCATGACTCATTAATCATGATTCATGATTCATGAATCATGATTCGATTAATGATTCGTGTTTCACGATTCATGATTCATGATTCATGAATCATGATTCGATTCAGGATTCATGATTCATGAATCATGATTCGATTCACGATTCATGATTCATGAATCATGATTTGATTCATGATTCATGATTCATGAATCATGATTCGATTCATGATTCATGATTCATGAATCATGATTCGATTCATGATTCATGATTCATGAATCATGATTCGATTCATGATTCATGAATCATGATTCGATTCATGGTTCATGATTCGATTCATGATTCGTGATTCATGAATCATGATTCGATTCATGATTCATGATTCAATTCATGATTCATTTATTGATTCATAATTTATGATTCAATTCATGATTTATGATTCGATTCATGATTCATGATTCATGAATCATGATTCGATTCATGATTCATGATTCATGAATCATGATTCATGATTCATGAATCATGATTTATGATTCATGATTCATGATTCAATTCACGATTCATTTAATGATTCATGATTTATGATTTGATTCATGGTTCATGAATCATGAATCATGAATCATGAATCGAATCATGATTCATGATTCATGAATCATGATTCATGATTCATGAATCATGATTCGATTCATGAATCATGATTCGATTCATGATTCATGATTCATGAATCATGATTTTAATCATGAATCATGATTCGATTCATGGTTCATGATTCATGCTTCATGATTCGAATTATGAATAATGATTCGATTCATGATTCATGAATCATGATTCAATTTATGATTCATGATTCATGATTCGATTCATGATTTATGATTCAATTCATGTTTCATGATTCATGATTCAAGATTCATGATTGAATTCATGTTTCATAATTCATGATTCAAGATTCATGATTCATGAATCATGATTTGATTCATGGTTCATGATTCATGAATCATGATTCATGATTCATGATTCGATTCATGATTCATGATTCACGAATCATGATTTTAATCATGAATCATGATTCGATTCATGATTCATGATTCATGAATCATGATTCGATTCATGAATAATGATTCGATTCATGATTCATGATTCAATTCATGTTTCATGATTCATGATTTAAGATTCATGATTCATGATTCATGATTCATGATTCATGATTCAATTCACGATTCATTTAATGATTCATGAATCATGATTCGATTCATTATTCATGATTCAATTTATGATTCATTTATTGATTCATGATTTATGATTCAATTCATGATTTATGATTCGATTCATGATTCATGATTCATGAATCATGATTCGATTCATGATTCATGATTCGATCCATGATTCATGATTCATGAATCATGATTCATGATTCATGAATCATGATTTGATTCATGGTTCATGATTCGATTCATGATTCGTGATTCATGAATCATGATTCGATTCATGATTCATGATTCAATTCATGATTCATTTATTGATTCATGATTTATGATTCAATTCATGATTTATGATTCGATTCATGATTCATGATTCATGAATCATGATTCGATTCATGATTCATGATTCATGAATCATGATTCGATTCATGATTCATGATTCATGAATCATGATTCGATTCATGATTCATGATTCATGAATCATGATTCATGATTCATGAATCATGATTTATGATTCATGATTCATGATTCAATTCACGATTCATTTAATGATTCATGATTTATGATTTGATTCATGGTTCATGAATCATGAATCATGAATCATGAATCGAATCATGATTCATGATTCATGAATCATGATTCATGATTCATGAATCATGATTCGATTCATGAATCATGATTCGATTCATGATTCATGATTCACGAATCATGATTTTAATCATGAATCATGATTCGATTCATGATTCATGATTCATGCTTCATTATTCGAATTATGAATAATGATTCGATTCATGATTCATGATTCATGAATCATGATTCGATTCATGATTCATGAATCATGATTCAATTTATGATTCATGATTCATGATTCGATTCATGATTTATGATTCAATTCATGTTTCATGATTCATGATTCAAGATTCATGATTGAATTCATGTTTCATAATTCATGATTCAAGATTCATGATTCATGAATCATGATTTGATTCATGGTTCATGATTCATGAATCATGATTCATGATTCATGATTCGATTCATGATTCATGATTCACGAATCATGATTTTAATCATGAATCATTATTCGATTCATGATTCATGATTCATGAATCATGATTCGATTCATGAATAATGATTCGATTCATGATTCATGATTCAATTCATGTTTCATGATTCATGATTTAAGATTCATGATTCATGATTCATGATTCATGATTCATGATTCAATTCACGATTCATTTAATGATTCATGAATCATGATTCGATTCATTATTCATGATTCAATTTATGATTCATTTATTGATTCATGATTTATGATTCAATTCATGATTTATGATTCGATTCATGATTCATGATTCATGAATCATGATTCGATTCATGATTCATGATTCGATCCATGATTCATGATTCATGAATCATGATTCATGATTCATGAATCATGATTTGATTCATGGTTCATGATTCGATTCATGATTCGTGATTCATGAATCATGATTCGATTCATGATTCATGATTCAATTCATGATTCATTTATTGATTCATGATTTATGATTCAATTCATGATTTATGATTCGATTCATGATTCATGATTCATGAATCATGATTCGATTCATGATTCATGATTCATGAATCATGATTCATGATTCATGAATCATGATTTATGATTCATGATTCATGATTCAATTCACGATTCATTTAATGATTCATGATTTATGATTTGATTCATGGTTCATGATTCATGATTCATGAATCATTATTCGATTCATGATTCATGATTCATGAATCATGATTCGATTCATGATTCATGATTCATGAATCATGATTCGATTCATGATTCATGATTCATGAATCATGCTTCATGATTCATGAATCATGATTCATGATTCATGAATCATGATTCGATTCATGAATCATGATTCGATTCATGATTCATGATTCATGATTCATGATTCGAATTATGAATAATGATTCGATTCATGATTCATGATTCATGAATCATGATTCGATTCATGATTCATGAATCATGATTCAATTTATGATTCATGATTCATGATTCGATTCATGATTCATGATTCAATTCATGATTCATGATTCAATTCATGATTCATGATTCAATTCATGATTCATGATTCAATTCATGATTCATGATTCAATTCATGATTCGTGATTCAATTCATGATTCGTGATTCATGATTCAATTCATGATTCAATTCATGATTCATGATTCAATTCATGATTCATGATTCATGATTTAATTCATGATTCAATTCACGATTCATTTAATGATTAATGATTTATGATTCAATTCATGATTTATGATTCAATTCATGATTCATGATTCATGAATCATGATTTGATTCATGATTCATGAATTATGAATCATGATTCATGATTCATGAAGCATGATTCGATTCATGAATCATGATTCGATTCATGATTCGTGATTCATGAATCATGATTCGATTCATGAATCATGATTCAATTCATGAATCATGATTCGATTCATGATTCATGATTTATGAATCATGATTTGATTCATGATTCATGATTCATGAATCATGATTTGATTCATGATTCATGATTCATGAATCATGATTCGATTCATGATTCATGATTGAATTCATGATTCATTTAATGATTCATGATTTATGATTCAATTCATGATTTATGATTCGATTCATGATTCATGATTCAATTCACGATTCATTTAATGATTCATGATTTATAATTCAATTCATGATTTATGATTCAATTCATGATTCATGATTCATGAATCATGATTCGATTCATGATTCATGAATCATGATTCGATTCATGATTCATGATTCATGAATCATGATTCGATTCATGATTCATGATTCATGAATCATGATTCGATTCATGATTCATGATTCATGAATCATGATTCGATTCATGATTCATGATTCATGAATCATGATTCATGATTCATGAATCATGATTCGATTCATGATTCATGATTCATGAATCATGATTCATGATTCATGAATCATGATTCGATTCATGAATCATGATTCGATTCATGATTCATGATTCACGAATCATGATTCATGATTCACGAATCATGATTTTAATCATGAATCATGATTCGATTCATGATACATGATTCATGAATCATGATTCGATTCATGAATAATGATTCGATTCATGATATATGATTTATGAATCATGATTCGATTCATGATTCATGAATCATGATTCAATTTATGATTCATGATTCATGATTCGATTCATGATTTATGATTCAATTCATGTTTCATGATTCATGATTCAAGATTAATGATTCATGATTCATCATTCATGATTCATGATTCATGATTCAATTCACGTTTCATAATTCATGATTCAAGATTCATGATTCATGATTCATGATTCATGATTCATGATTCAATTCACGATTCATTTAATGATTCATGATTTATGATTCGATTCATGATTCATGATTCATGAATCATGATTTGATTCATGGTTCATGATTCATGAATCATGATTCATGATTCATGATTCATGATTCATGATTCAATTCACGATTCATTTAATGATTCATGATTTATGATTCGATTCATGATTCATGATTCATGAATCATGATTCGATTCATTATTCATGATTCAATTTATGATTCATTTATTGATTCATGATTTATGATTCAATTCATGATTTATGATTCGATTCATGATTCATGATTCATGAATCATGATTCGATTCATGATTCATGATTCGATCCATGATTCATGATTCATGAATCATGATTTGATTCATGGTTCATGATTCGATTCATGATTCGTGATTCATGAATCATGATTCGATTCATGATTCATGATTCAATTCATGATTCATTTATTGATTCATGATTTATGATTCAATTCATGATTTATGATTCGATTCATGATTCATGATTCATGAATCATGATTTGATTCATGATTCATGATTCATGAATCATGATTCGATTCATGATTCATGATTCATGAATCATGATTCGATTCATGATTCATGATTCATGAATCATGATTCATGATTCATGAATCATGATTTATGATTCATGATTCATGATTCAATTCACGATTCATTTAATGATTCATGATTTATGATTTGATTCATGGTTCATGATTCATGATTCATGAATCATTATTCGATTCATGATTCATGATTCATGAATCATGATTCGATTCATGATTCATGATTCATGAATCATGATTCGATTCATGATTCATGATTCATGAATCATGCTTCATGATTCATGAATCATGATTCATGATTCATGAATCATGATTCGATTCATGATTCATGATTCACGAATCATGATTTTAATCATGAATCATGATTCGATTCATGATTCATGATTCATGATTCATAATTCGAATTATGAATAATGATTCGATTCATGATTCATGATTCATGAATCATGATTCGATTCATGATTCATGAATCATGATTCAATTTATGATTCATGATTCATGATTCGATTCATGATTTATGATTCAATTCATGTTTCATGATTCATGATTCAAGATTCATGATTGAATTCATGTTTCATAATTCATGATTCAAGATTCATGATTCATGATTCATGATTCAATTCACGATTTATTTAATGATTCATGAATCATGATTCGATTCATGATTCATGATTCATGAATCATGATTAATTTAATGATTCATGATTTATAATTCAATTCATTATTTATGATTTGATTCATGATTCATGATTCATGATTCATTTCATGATTCATGATTCAATTCATGATTCATGATTCAATTCATGATTCGTGATTCATGATTCAATTCATGATTCAATTCATGATTCATGATTCAATTCATGATTCATGATTCAATTCATGATTCATGATTCAATTCATGATTCGTGATTCAATTCATGATTCGTGATTCATGATTCAATTCATGATTCAATTCATGATTCATGATTCAATTCATGATTCATGATTCAATTCATGATTCATGATTTAATTCATGATTCATGATTCAATTCACGATTCATTTAATGATTCATGATTTATGATTTAATTCATGATTTATGATTCAATTCATGATTCATGATTCATGAATCATGATTTGATTCATGATTCATGATTCATGAAGCATGATTCGATTCATGAATCATGATCCGATTCATGATTCGTGATTCATGAATCATGATTCGATTCATGATTCATGATTCATGAATCATGATTCGATTCATGATTCATGATTCATGAATCATGATTCGATTCATGATTCATGATTCATGAATCATGATTCGATTCATGATTCATGATTCATGAATCATGATTCGATTCATGATTCGTGATTCATGAATCATGATTCGATTTATGAATCATGATTCGATTCATGAATCATGATTCGATTCATGATTCATGATTTATGAATTATGATTCGATTCATGATTCATGATTCATGAATCATGATTCGATTCATGATTCATGATTCATGAATCATGATTCATTTAATGATTCATGATTTATGATTCAATTCATGATTTATGATTCGATTCATGATTCGATCCATGATTCATGATTCATGAATCATGATTCGAATCATGAATCATGATTAGATTCATGATTCGTGATTCATGAATCATGATTCATGATTCATGAATCATGATTCATGATTCATGAATCATGATTCAATTCACGATTCATTTAATGATTCATGATTCAATTCACGATTCATTTAATGATTCATGATTTATAATTCGATTCATGATTCATGATTCATGAATCATGATTTGATTCATGGTTCATGATTCATGAATCATGATTCATGATTCATGAATCATGATTCGATTCATGATTCATGATTCATGAATCATGATTCATGATTCATGAATCATGATTCGATTCATGATTCATGATTCATGAATCATGATTCGATTCATGATTCATGATTCATGATTCATGAATCATGATTCGATTCATGATTCATGATTCATGAATCATGATTCGATTCATGATTCATGAATCATGATTCGATTCATGATTCATGATTCATGAATCATGATTCATGATTCATGAATCATGATTCATGATTCATGAATCATGATTCGATTCATGAATCATGATTCGATTCATGATTCATGATTCATGAATCATGATTCGATTCATGATTCATGATTCATGAATCATGATTCGATTCATGATTCATGATTCATAAATCATGATTCGATTCATGATTCATGATACATGAATCATGATTCATGATTCATGAATCATGATTCGATTCATGATTCGTGATTCACGAATCATGATTCATGATTCATGAATCATGATTCGATTCCTGATTCATGATTCATGAATCATGATTCGATTCATGATTCATGATTCATGAATCATGATTCGATTCATGATTCATAATTCATGAATCATGATTCGATTCATGATTCATGAATCATGATTCATGAATCATGATTCGATTCATGATTCATGATTCATGACTCATGATTCGATTCATGATTCATGAATCATGATTCGATTCATGATTCATGAATCATGATTCATGATTCATGAATCATGATTCATGATTCATGAATCATGATTCGATTCATGATTCATGATTCATGAATCATGATTTTAATCATGAATCATGATTCGATTCATGAATAATGATTCGATTCATGATTCATGATTCATGAATCATGATTCGATTCATGATTCAAGAATCATGATTCAATTTATGATTCATGATTCATGATTCGATTCATGATTTATGATTCAATTCATGTTTCATGATTCATGATTCAAGATTCATGATTCATTATTCATGATTCATGATTCATGATTCAATTCATGTTTCATAATTCATGATTCAAGATTCATGATTCATGATTCATGATTCATGATTCAATTCACGATTCATTTAATGATTCATGATTTATGATTCATGAATCATGATTCATGATTCATGAATCATGATTTTATTCATGGTTCATGATTCATGAATCATGATTCGATTCATGAATCATGATTCGATTCATGATTCGTGATTCATGAATCAAGATTCGATTCATGATTCATGATTCGATTCATGATTCTTTTATTGATTCATGATTTATGATTCAATTCATGATTTATGATTCGATCCATGATTCATGATTCATGAATCATGATTCATGATTCATGAATCATGATTTGATTCATGGTTCATGATTCATTAATCATGATTCATGATTCATGAATCATGATTCGATTCATGAATCATGATTCAATTCATGATTCATGATTCAATTCATGATTCATGAATTAATTCATGATTCATGATTCAATTCATGATTCATTTAATGATTCATGATTTATGATTCAATTCATGATTTATGATTCGATTCATGGTTCGATCCATGAATCATGATTCGATTCATGATTTGTGATTCAGGAATCATGATTCGATTCATGAATCATGATTCGATTCATGAATCATGATTCGATTTATGAATCATGATTCGATTCATGATTCATGATTTATGAATCATGATTCGATTCATGATTCATGATTAATGAATCATGATGCGATTCATGAATCATGATTCAATACATGATTCATTTAATGATTCATTAATTATGATTCAATTCATGATTTATGATTTGATTCATGATTCATGATTCATGATTCATGAATCATGATTCGATTCATGATTCATGATTCATGAATCATGATTCGATTCATGATTCGTGATTCATGAATCATGATTCGATTTATGAATCATGATTCGATTCATGATTCATGAATCATGATTCGATTCATGATTCATGATTCATGAATCATGATTAATTTAATGATTCATGATTTATAATTCAATTCATTATTTATGATTTGATTCATGATTCATGATTCATGATTCAATTCATGATTCATGATTCAATTCATGATTCATGATTCAATTCATGATTTGTGATTCATGATTCAATTCATGATTCAATTCATGATTCATGATTCAATTCATGATTCATGATTCAATTCATGATTCATGATTCAATTCATGATTCGTGATTCATGATTCAATTCATGATTCAATTCATGATTCATGATTCAATTCATGATTCATGATTCAATTCATGATTCATGATTCAATTCATGATTCATGATTCAATTCATGATTCATGATTCAATTCATGATTCGTGATTCAATTCATGATTCGTGATTCATGATTCAATTCATGATTCAATTCATGATTCATGATTCAATTCATGATTCATGATTCATGATTTAATTCATGATTCATGATTCAATTCACGATTCATTTAATGATTCATGATTTATGATTCAATTCATGATTTATGATTCAATTCATGATTCATGATTCATGAATCATGATTTGATTCATGATTCATGATTCATGAATCATGATTCATGATTCATGAAGCATGATTCGATTCATGAATCATGATTTGATTCATGATTCGTGATTCATGAATCATGATTCGATTCATGAATCATGATTCAATTCATGAATCATGATTCGATTCATGATTCATGATTTATGAATCATGATTTCATTCATGATTCATGATTCATGATTTATGATTCAATTCATGATTCATGATTGAATTCATGATTCATTTATTGATTCATGATTTATGATTCAATTCATGATTTATGATTCGATTCATGATTCATGATTCAATTCACGATTCATTTAATGATTCATGATTTATGATTCAATTCATGATTTATGATTCAATTCATGAATCATGATTCATGAATCATGATTTGATTCATGATTCATGATTCATGAATCATGATTTGATTCATGATTCATGATTCATGAATCATGATTCATGATTCATGAAGCATGATTCGATTCATGAATCATGATTTATGAATCATGATTTGATTCATGATTCATGATTCATGAATCATGATTCGATTCATGATTCATGATTGAATTCATGATTCATTTAATGATTCATGATTTATGATTCAATTCATGATTTATGATTCGATTCATGATTCATGAATCATGATTCGATTCATGATTCGTGATTCATGAATCATGATTCGATTTATGAATCATGATTCGATTCATGAATCATGATTCGATTCATGATTCATGATTTATTAATTATGATTCGATTCATGATTCATGATTCATGAATCATGATTCATTTAATGATTCATGATTTATGATTCAATTCATGATTTATGATTCGATTCATTATTCATGATTCGATCCATGATTCATGATTCATGAATCATGATTCGATTCATGAATCATGATTCGATTCATGAATCATGATTCGATTCATGATTCGTGATTCATGAATCATGATTTGATTCATGAATCATGATTCGATTCATGATTCGTGATTCATGAATCATGATTCGATTCATGATTCATGATTCATGAATCATGATTCGATTCATGATTCATGATTCATGAATCATGATTCGATTCATGATTCATGATTCATGAATCATGATTCGATTCATGATTCATGATTTATGATTTAATTCATGATTTATGATTCGATTCATGATTCATGATTCGATTCATGATTCATAATTCATGAATCATGATTCGATTCATGATTCGTGATTCATGAATCATGATTCGATTTATGAATCATGATTCGATTCATGATTCATGAATCATGATTCGATTCATGATTCATGATTTATGAATCATGATTAATTTAATGATTCATGATTTATAATTCAATTCATTATTTATGATTTGATTCATGATTCATGATTCATGATTCAATTCATGATTCATGATTCAATTCATGATTCATGATTCAATTCATGATTTGTGATTCATGATTCAATTCATGATTCAATTCATGATTCATGATTCAATTCATGATTCATGATTCAATTCATGATTCATGATTCAATTCATGATTCGTGATTCATGATTCAATTCATGATTCAATTCATGATTCATGATTCAATTCATGATTCATGATTCAATTCATGATTCATGATTCAATTCATGATTCATGATTCAATTCATGATTCATGATTCAATTCATGATTCGTGATTCAATTCATGATTCGTGATTCATGATTCAATTCATGATTCAATTCATGATTCATGATTCAATTCATGATTCATGATTCATGATTTAATTCATGATTCATGATTCAATTCACGATTCATTTAATGATTCATGATTTATGATTCAATTCATGATTTATGATTCAATTCATGATTCATGATTCATGAATCATGATTTGATTCATGATTCATGATTCATGAATCATGATTCATGATTCATGAAGCATGATTCGATTCATGAATCATGATTTGATTCATGATTCGTGATTCATGAATCATGATTCGATTCATGAATCATGATTCAATTCATGAATCATGATTCGATTCATGATTCATGATTTATGAATCATGATTTCATTCATGATTCATGATTCATGATTTATGATTCAATTCATGATTCATGATTGAATTCATGATTCATTTATTGATTCATGATTTATGATTCAATTCATGATTTATGATTCGATTCATGATTCATGATTCAATTCACGATTCATTTAATGATTCATGATTTATGATTCAATTCATGATTTATGATTCAATTCATGAATCATGATTCATGAATCATGATTTGATTCATGATTCATGATTCATGAATCATGATTTGATTCATGATTCATGATTCATGAATCATGATTCATGATTCATGAAGCATGATTCGATTCATGAATCATGATTTATGAATCATGATTTGATTCATGATTCATGATTCATGAATCATGATTCGATTCATGATTCATGATTGAATTCATGATTCATTTAATGATTCATGATTTATGATTCAATTCATGATTTATGATTCGATTCATGATTCATGAATCATGATTCGATTCATGATTCGTGATTCATGAATCATGATTCGATTTATGAATCATGATTCGATTCATGAATCATGATTCGATTCATGATTCATGATTTATTAATTATGATTCGATTCATGATTCATGATTCATGAATCATGATTCATTTAATGATTCATGATTTATGATTCAATTCATGATTTATGATTCGATTCATTATTCATGATTCGATCCATGATTCATGATTCATGAATCATGATTCGATTCATGAATCATGATTCGATTCATGAATCATGATTCGATTCATGATTCGTGATTCATGAATCATGATTTGATTCATGAATCATGATTCGATTCATGATTCGTGATTCATGAATCATGATTCGATTCATGATTCGTGATTCATGAATCATGATTCGATTCATGATTCATGATTCATGAATCATGATTCGATTCATGATTCATGATTCATGAATCATGATTCGATTCATGATTCATGATTTATGATTTAATTCATGATTTATGATTCGATTCATGATTCATGATTCGATTCATGATTCATAATTCATGAATCATGATTCGATTCATGATTCATGATTCATAATTCATGATTCGATTCATGATTCATGATTCATGAATCATGATTCAATTCATGATTCAAGATTCATGATTCGATTCATGATTCATGAATCATGATTCGATTAATGATTCAAGATTCATGATTCGATTCATGATTCATGAATCATGATTCGATTCATGATTCATGATTCATGAATCATGATTCGATTCATGATTCATGATTCATGAATCATGATTCGATTCATGATTCATGATTCATGAATCATGATTCGATTCATGATTCATGAATCATGATTCGATTCATGATTCATGAATCATGATTCGATTCATGATTCATGAATCATGATTCGATTCATGATTCATGATTCATGAATCATGATTCGATTCATGATTCATGATTCATGAATCATGATTCGATTCATGAATCATGATTCATGATTCATGATTCATGAATCATGATTCATGATTCATGAATCATGATTTGATTCATGAATCATGATTCGATTCATGATTCATGATTCACGAATCATGATTTTAATCATGAATCATGATTCGATTCATGATACATGATTCATGAATCATGATTCGATTCATGAATAATGATTCAATTCATGATATATGATTCATGATTCAAGATTCATGATTGAATTCATGTTTCATAATTCATGATTCAAGATTCATGATTCATGATTCATGATTCAATTCACGATTCATTTAATGATTCATGAATCATGATTCGATTCATGATTCACGATTCATGAATCATGATTAATTTAATGATTCATGATTTATAATTCAATTCATTATTTATGATTTGATTCATGATTCATGATTCATGATTCAATTCATGATTCATGATTCAATTCATGATTCATGATTCAATTCATGATTCGTGATTCATGATTCAATTCATGATTCAATTCATGATTCATGATTCAATTCATGATTCATGATTCAATTCATGATTCATGATTCAATTCATGATTCGTGATTCATGATTCAATTCATGATTCAATTCATGATTCATGATTCAATTCATGATTCATGATTCAATTCATGATTCATGATTCAATTCATGATTCATGATTCAATTCATGATTCGTGATTCAATTCATGATTCGTGATTCATGATTCAATTCATGATTCAATTCATGATTCATGATTCAATTCATGATTCATGATTCATGATTTAATTCATGATTCATGATTCAATTCACGATTCATTTAATGATTCATGATTTATGATTCAATTCATGATTTATGATTCAATTCATGATTCATGATTCATGAATCATGATTTGATTCATGATTCATGATTCATGAATCATGATTCATGATTCATGAAGCATGATTCGATTCATGAATCATGATTTGATTCATGATTCGTGATTCATGAATCATGATTCGATTCATGAATCATGATTCAATTCATGAATCATGATTCGATTCATGATTCATGATTTATGAATCATGATTTCATTCATGATTCATGATTCATGATTTATGATTCAATTCATGATTCATGATTGAATTCATGATTCATTTAATGATTCATGATTTATGATTCAATTCATGATTTATGATTCGATTCATGATTCATGATTCAATTCACGATTCATTTAATGATTCATGATTTATGATTCAATTCATGATTTATGATTCAATTCATGATTCATGATTCATGAATCATGATTTGATTCATGATTCATGATTCATGAATCATGATTTGATTCATGATTCATGATTCATGAAGCATTATTCGATTCATGAATCATGATTTATGAATCATGATTTGATTCATGATTCATGATTGAATTCATGATTCATTTAATGATTCATGATTTATGATTCAATTCATGATTTATGATTCGATTCATGATTCATGATTCATGAATCATGATTCGATTCATGATTCGTGATTCATGAATCATGATTCGATTTATGAATCATGATTCGATTCATGAATCATGATTCGATTCATGATTCATGATTTATGAATTATGATTCGATTCATGATTCATGATTCATGAATCATGATTCATTTAATGATTCATGATTTATGATTCAATTCATGATTTATGATTCGATTCATTATTCATGATTCGATCCATGATTCATGATTCATGAATCATGATTCGATTCATGAATCATGATTCGATTCATGAATCATGATTCGATTCATGATTCGTGATTCATGAATCATGATTTGATTCATGAATCATGATTCGATTCATGATTCGTGATTCATGAATCATGATTCGATTCATGATTCATGATTCATGAATCATGATTCGATTCATGATTCATGATTCATGAATCATGATTCGATTCATGATTCATGATTCATGAATCATGATTCGATTCATGATTCATGATTTATGATTTAATTCATGATTTATGATTCGATTCATGATTCATGATTCGATTCATGATTCATGATTCATGAATCATGATTCGATTCATGGATCATGATTCATAATTCATGATTCGATTCATGATTCATGATTCATGAATCATGATTCAATTCATGATTCAAGATTCATGATTCGATTCATGATTCATGAATCATGATTCGATTAATGATTCAAGATTCATGATTCGATTCATGATTCATGAATCATGATTCGATTCATGATTCATGATTCATGAATCATGATTCGATTCATGATTCATGATTCATGAATCATGATTCGATTCATGATTCATGAATCATGATTCGATTCATGATTCATGATTCATGAATCATGATTCGATTCATGATTCATGATTCATGAATCATGATTCGATTCATGATTCATGAATCATGATTCGATTCATGATTCATGAATCATGATTCGATTCATGATTCATGAATCATGATTCGATTCATGATTCATGATTCATGAATCATGATTCGATTCATGATTCATGATTCATGAATCATGATTCGATTCATGAATCATGATTCATGATTCATGATTCATGAATCATGATTCATGATTCATGAATCATGATTCGATTCATGAATCATGATTCGATTCATGATTCATGATTCACGAATCATGATTTTAATCATGAATCATGATTCGATTCATGATACATGATTCATGAATCATGATTCGATTCATGAATAATGATTCAATTCATGATATATGATTCATGAATCATGATTCGATTCATGATTCATGAATCATGATTCAATTTATGATTCATGATTCATGATTCGATTCATGATTTATGATTCAATTCATGTTTCATGATTCATGATTCAAGATTCATGATTCATGATTCATCATTCATGATTCATGATTCATGATTCAATTCAGGTTTCATAATTCATGATTCAAGATTCATGATTCATGATTCATGATTCATGAATCATGATTCGATTCATAATTCATGATTCACGAATCATGATTTTAATCATGAATCATGATTCGATTCATGATTCATGATTCATGAATCATGATTCGATTCATGAATAATGATTCGATTCATGATTCATGATTCATGAATCATGATTCGATTCATGATTCATGAATCATGATTCAATTTATGATTCATGATTCATGATTCGATTCATGATTTATGATTCAATTCATGTTTCATGATTCATGATTCAAGATTCATGATTCAATTCATGTTTCATAATTCATGATTCAAGATTCATGATTCATGATTCATGATTCAATTCACGATTCATTTAATGATTCATGAATCATGATTCGATTCATGATTCATGAATCATGATTAATTTAATGATTCATGATTTATAATTCAATTCATTATTTATGATTTGATTCATGATTCATGATTCATGATTCAATTCATGATTCATGATTCAATTCATGATTCATGATTCAATTCATGATTCGTGATTCATGATTCAATTCATGATTCAATTCATGATTCATGATTCAATTCATGATTCATGATTCAATTCATGATTCAATTCATGATTCATGATTCAATTCATGATTCATGATTCAATTCATGATTCATGATTCAATTCATGATTCGTGATTCAATTCATGATTCGTGATTCATGATTCAATTCATGATTCAATTCATGATTCATGATTCAATTCATGATTCATGATTCATGATTTAATTCATGATTCATGATTCAATTCACGATTCATTTAATGATTCATGATTTATGATTCAATTCATGATTTATGATTCAATTCATGATTCATGATTCATGAATCATGATTCATGATTCATGAAGCATGATTCGATTCATGAATCATGATTCGATTCATGATTCGTGATTCATGAATCATGATTTGATTCATGAATCATGATTTGATTCATGAATCATGATTCAATTCATGAATCATGATTCGATTCATGATTCATTATTCATGAATCATGATTCGATTCATGATTCATGATTCAATTCACGTTTCATAATTCATGATTCAAGATTCATGATTCATGATTCATGATTCATGATTCATGATTCAATTCACGATTCATTTAATGATTCATGATTTATGATTCGATTCATGATTCATGATTCATGAATCATGATTTGATTTATGGTTCATGATTCATGAATCATGATTCATGATTCATGAATCATGATTCGATTCATGATTCATGATTCATGAATCATGATTCGATTCATGATTCATGAATCATGATTCGATTCATGATTCATGATTCATGAATCATGATTCATGAATCATGATTCGATTCATGATTCATGATTCACGAATCTGGATTCGATTCATGAATAATGATTCGATTCATGATTCATGATTCAATTCATGTTTCATGATTCATGATTCAAGATTCATGATTCATGATTCATCATTCAAGATTCATGATTCATGATTCATGATTCATGAATCATGATTCGATTCATTATTCATGATTCAATTCATGATTCATTTATTGATTCATGATTTATGATTCAATTCATGATTTATGATTCGATTCATGATTCATGATTCATGAATCATGATTCGATTCATGATTCATGATTCGATCCATGATTCATGATTCATGAATCATGATTCATGATTCATGAATCATGATTTGATTCATGGTTCATGATTCGATTCATGATTCGTGATTCATGAATCATGATTCGATTCATGATTCATGATTCAATTCATGATTCATTTATTGATTCATGATTTATGATTCAATTCATGATTTATGATTCGATTCATGATTCATGATTCATGAATCATGATTCGATTCATGATTCATGATTCATGAATCATGATTCGATTCATGATTCATGATTCATGAATCATGATTTGATTCATGATTCATGATTCATGAATCATGATTCATGATTCATGAATCATGATTCATGATTCATGATTCATGATTCAATTCACGATTCATTTAATGATTCATGATTTATGATTTGATTCATGGTTCATGATTCATGATTCATGAATCATGATTCGATTCATGATTCATGATTCATGATTCAATTCATGATTCATGATTCAATTCATGATTCATGATTCAATTCATGATTCGTGATTCATGATTCAATTCATGATTCAATTCATGATTCATGATTCAATTCATGATTCATGATTCAATTCATGATTCATGATTCAATTCATGATTCGTGATTCAATTCATGATTCGTGATTCATGATTCAATTCATGATTCAATTCATGATTCATGATTCAATTCATGATTCATGATTCAATTCATGATTCATGATTTAATTCATGATTCATGATTCAATTCACGATTCAATTCATGATTCATGATTTATGATTTAATTCATGATTTATGATTCAATTCATGATTCATGATTCATGAATCATGATTTGATTCATGATTCATGATTCATGAAGCATGATTCGATTCATGAATCATGATTCATGAAGCATGATTCGATTCATGAATCATGATCCGATTCATGATTCGTGATTCATGAATCATGATTTGATTCATGAATCATGATTCGATTCATGATTCATGATTCATGAATCATGATTCGATTCATGATTCATGATTCATGAATCATGATTCGATTCATGATTCGTGATTCATGAATCATGATTCGATTTATGAATCATGATTCGATTCATGAATCATGATTCGATTCATGATTCATGATTTATGAATTATGATTCGATTCATGATTCATGATTCATGAATCATGATTCGATTCATGATTCATGATTCATGAATCATGATTCCTTTAATGATTCATGATTTATGATTCAATTCATGATTTATGATTCGATTCATGATTCGATCCATGATTCATGATTCATGAATCATGATTCGAATCATGAATCATGATTCGATTCATGATTCGTGATTCATGAATCATGATTCATGATTCATGAATCATGATTCATGATTCATGAATCATGATTCATGATTCATGAATCATGATTCAATTCACGATTCATTTAATGATTCATGATTCAATTCACGATTCATTTAATGATTCATGATTTATAATTCGATTCATGATTCATGATTCATGAATCATGATTTGATTCATGGTTCATGATTCATGAATCATGATTCATGATTCATGAATCATGATTCGATTCATGATTCATGATTCATGAATCATGATTCGATTCATGATTCATGATTCATGAATCATGATTCGATTCATGATTCATGAATCATGATTCGATTCATGATTCATGATTCATGAATCATGATTCATGATTCATGAATCATGATTCATGATTCATGAATCATGATTCGATTCATGAATCATGATTCGATTCATGATTCATGATTCATGAATCATGATTCGATTCATGATTCATGATTCATGAATCATGATTCGATTCATGATTCATGATTCATAAATCATGATTCGATTCATGATTCATGATACATGAATCATGATTCATGATTCATGAATCATGATTCGATTCATGATTCGTGATTCACGAATCATGATTCATGATTCATGAATCATGATTCGATTCCTGATTCATGATTCATGAATCATGATTCGATTCATGATTCATGATTCATGAATCATGATTCGATTCATGATTCATGATTCATGAATCATGATTCGATTCATGATTCATGAATCATGATTCATGAATCATGATTCGATTCATGATTCATGATTCATGACTCATGATTCGATTCATGATTCATGAATCATGATTCGATTCATGATTCATGAATCATGATTCATGATTCATGAATCATGATTCATGATTCATGAATCATGATTCGATTTATGATTCATGATTCATGAATCATGATTCGATTCATGATTCAAGAATCATGATTCAATTTATGATTCATGATTCATGATTCGATTCATGATTTATGATTCAATTCATGTTTCATGATTCATGATTCAAGATTCATGATTCATTATTCATGATTCATGATTCATGATTCAATTCATGTTTCATAATTCATGATTCAAGATTCATGATTCATGATTCATGATTCATGATTCAATTCACGATTCATTTAATGATTCATGATTTATGATTCATGAATCATGATTCATGATTCATGAATCATGATTTTATTCATGGTTCATGATTCATGAATCATGATTCGATTCATGAATCATGATTCGATTCATGATTCGTGATTCATGAATCAAGATTCGATTCATGATTCATGATTCGATTCATGATTCTTTTATTGATTCATGATTTATGATTCAATTCATGATTTATGATTCGATTCATGATTCATGATTCATGAATCATGATTCGATTCATGATTCATGATTCGATCCATGATTCATGATTCATGAATCATGATTCATGATTCATGAATCATGATTTGATTCATGGTTCATGATTCATTAATCATGATTCATGATTCATGAATCATGATTCGATTCATGAATCATGATTCAATTCATGATTCATGATTCAATTCATGATTCATGAATTAATTCATGATTCATGATTCAATTCATGATTCATTTAATGATTCATGATTTATGATTCAATTCATGATTTATGATTCGATTCATGGTTCGATCCATAATTCATGATTCGATTCATGATTTGTGATTCATGAATCATGATTCGATTCATGAATCATGATTCGATTCATGATTCATGATTCATGAATCAATTCATGTTTCATAATTCATGATTCAAGATTCATGATTCATGATTCATGATTCAATTCACGATTCATTTAATGATTCATGATTTATGATTCATGAATCATGATTCATGATTCATGAATCATGATTTTATTCATGGTTCATGATTCATGAATCATGATTCGATTCATGAATCATGATTCGATTCATGATTCGTGATTCATGAATCAAGATTCGATTCATGATTCATGATTCGATTCATGATTCTTTTATTGATTCATGATTTATGATTCAATTCATGATTTATGATTCGATTCATGATTCATGATTCATGAATCATGATTCGATTCATGATTCATGATTCGATCCATGATTCATGATTCATGAATCATGATTCATGATTCATGAATCATGATTTGATTCATGGTTCATGATTCATTAATCATGATTCATGATTCATGAATCATGATTCGATTCATGAATCATGATTCAATTCATGATTCATGATTCAATTCATGATTCATGAATTAATTCATGATTCATGATTCAATTCATGATTCATTTAATGATTCATGATTTATGATTCAATTCATGATTTATGATTCGATTCATGGTTCGATCCATGAATCATGATTCGATTCATGATTTGTGATTCATGAATCATGATTCGATTCATGAATCATGATTCGATTCATGAATCATGATTCGATTTATGAATCATGATTCGATTCATGATTCATGATTTATGAATCATGATTCGATTCATGATTCATGATTAATGAATCATGATGCGATTCATGAATCATGATTCAATACATGATTCATTTAATGATTCATTAATTATGATTCAATTCATGATTTATGATTTGATTCATGATTCATGATTCATGATTCATGAATCATGATTCGATTCATGATTCATGATTCATGAATCATGATTCGATTCATGATTCGTGATTCATGAATCATGATTCGATTCATGATTCATGAATCATGATTCGATTCATGATTCATGATTCATGAATCATGATTAATTTAATGATTCATGATTTATAATTCAATTCATTATTTATGATTTGATTCATGATTCATGATTCATGATTCAATTCATGATTCATGATTCAATTCATGATTCATGATTCAATTCATGATTTGTGATTCATGATTCAATTCATGATTCAATTCATGATTCATGATTCAATTCATGATTCATGATTCAATTCATGATTCATGATTCAATTCATGATTCGTGATTCATGATTCAATTCATGATTCAATTCATGATTCATGATTCAATTCATGATTCATGATTCAATTCATGATTCATGATTCAATTCATGATTCATGATTCAATTCATGATTCGTGATTCAATTCATGATTCGTGATTCATGATTCAATTCATGATTCAATTCATGATTCATGATTCAATTCATGATTCATGATTCATGATTTAATTCATGATTCATGATTCAATTCACGATTCATTTAATGATTCATGATTTATGATTCAATTCATGATTTATGATTCAATTCATGATTCATGATTCATGAATCATGATTTGATTCATGATTCATGATTCATGAATCATGATTCATGATTCATGAAGCATGATTCGATTCATGAATCATGATTTGATTCATGATTCGTGATTCATGAATCATGATTCGATTCATGAATCATGATTCAATTCATGAATCATGATTCGATTCATGATTCATGATTTATGAATCATGATTTCATTCATGATTCATGATTCATGATTTATGATTCAATTCATGATTCATGATTGAATTCATGATTCATTTAATGATTCATGATTTATGATTCAATTCATGATTTATGATTCGATTCATGATTCATGATTCAATTCACGATTCATTTAATGATTCATGATTTATGATTCAATTCATGATTTATGATTCAATTCATGAATCATGATTCATGAATCATGATTTGATTCATGATTCATGATTCATGAATCATGATTTGATTCATGATTCATGATTCATGAATCATGATTCATGATTCATGAAGCATGATTCGATTCATGAATCATGATTTATGAATCATGATTTGATTCATGATTCATGATTCATGAATCATGATTCGATTCATGATTCATGATTGAATTCATGATTCATTTAATGATTCATGATTTATGATTCAATTCATGATTTATGATTCGATTCATGATTCATGATTCATGAATCATGATTCGATTCATGATTCGTGATTCATGAATCATGATTCGATTTATGAATCATGATTCGATTCATGAATCATGATTCGATTCATGATTCATGATTTATTAATTATGATTCGATTCATGATTCATGATTCATGAATCATGATTCATTTAATGATTCATGATTTATGATTCAATTCATGATTTATGATTCGATTCATTATTCATGATTCGATCCATGATTCATGATTCATGAATCATGATTCGATTCATGAATCATGATTCGATTCATGAATCATGATTCGATTCATGATTCGTGATTCATGAATCATGATTTGATTCATGAATCATGATTCGATTCATGATTCGTGATTCATGAATCATGATTCGATTCATGATTCATGATTCATGAATCATGATTCGATTCATGATTCATGATTCATGAATCATGATTCGATTCATGATTCATGATTCATGAATCATGATTCGATTCATGATTCATGATTTATGATTTAATTCATGATTTATGATTCGATTCATGATTCATGATTCGATTCATGATTCATAATTCATGAATCATGATTCGATTCATGATTCATGATTCATAATTCATGATTCGATTCATGATTCATGATTCATGAATCATGATTCAATTCATGATTCAAGATTCATGATTCGATTCATGATTCATGAATCATGATTCGATTAATGATTCAAGATTCATGATTCGATTCATGATTCATGAATCATGATTCGATTCATGATTCATGATTCATGAATCATGATTCGATTCATGATTCATGATTCATGAATCATGATTCGATTCATGATTCATGATTCATGAATCATGATTCATGATTCATGAATCATGATTCGATTCATGATTCATGAATCATGATTCGATTCATGATTCATGAATCATGATTCGATTCATGATTCATGATTCATGAATCATGATTCGATTCATGATTCATGATTCATGAATCATGATTCGATTCATGAATCATGATTCATGATTCATGATTCATGAATCATGATTCATGATTCATGAATCATGATTCGATTCATGAATCATGATTCGATTCATGATTCATGATTCACGAATCATGATTTTAATCATGAATCATGATTCGATTCATGATACATGATTCATGAATCATGATTCGATTCATGAATAATGATTCAATTCATGATATATGATTCATGATTCAAGATTCATGATTGAATTCATGTTTCATAATTCATGATTCAAGATTCATGATTCATGATTCATGATTCAATTCACGATTCATTTAATGATTCATGAATCATGATTCGATTCATGATTCATGATTCATGAATCATGATTAATTTAATGATTCATGATTTATAATTCAATTCATTATTTATGATTTGATTCATGATTCATGATTCATGATTCAATTCATGATTCATGATTCAATTCATGATTCATGATTCAATTCATGATTCGTGATTCATGATTCAATTCATGATTCAATTCATGATTCATGATTCAATTCATGATTCATGATTCAATTCATGATTCATGATTCAATTCATGATTCGTGATTCATGATTCAATTCATGATTCAATTCATGATTCATGATTCAATTCATGATTCATGATTCAATTCATGATTCATGATTCAATTCATGATTCATGATTCAATTCATGATTCGTGATTCAATTCATGATTCGTGATTCATGATTCAATTCATGATTCAATTCATGATTCATGATTCAATTCATGATTCATGATTCATGATTTAATTCATGATTCATGATTCAATTCACGATTCATTTAATGATTCATGATTTATGATTCAATTCATGATTTATGATTCAATTCATGATTCATGATTCATGAATCATGATTTGATTCATGATTCATGATTCATGAATCATGATTCATGATTCATGAAGCATGATTCGATTCATGAATCATGATTTGATTCATGATTCGTGATTCATGAATCATGATTCGATTCATGAATCATGATTCAATTCATGAATCATGATTCGATTCATGATTCATGATTTATGAATCATGATTTCATTCATGATTCATGATTCATGATTTATGATTCAATTCATGATTCATGATTGAATTCATGATTCATTTAATGATTCATGATTTATGATTCAATTCATGATTTATGATTCGATTCATGATTCATGATTCAATTCACGATTCATTTAATGATTCATGATTTATGATTCAATTCATGATTTATGATTCAATTCATGATTCATGATTCATGAATCATGATTTGATTCATGATTCATGATTCATGAATCATGATTCATTTAATGATTCATGATTTATTAATTATGATTCGATTCATGATTCATGATTCATGAATCATGATTCATTTAATGATTCATGATTTATGATTCAATTCATGATTTATGATTCGATTCATTATTCATGATTCGATCCATGATTCATGATTCATGAATCATGATTCGATTCATGAATCATGATTCGATTCATGAATCATGATTCGATTCATGATTCGTGATTCATGAATCATGATTTGATTCATGAATCATGATTCGATTCATGATTCGTGATTCATGAATCATGATTCGATTCATGATTCATGATTCATGAATCATGATTCGATTCATGATTCATGATTCATGAATCATGATTCGATTCATGATTCATGATTCTTGAATCATGATTCGATTCATGATTCATGATTTATGATTTAATTCATGATTTATGATTCGATTCATGATTCATGATTCGATTCATGATTCATAATTCATGAATCATGATTCGATTCATGATTCATGATTCATAATTCATGATTCGATTCATGATTCATGATTCATGAATCATGATTCAATTCATGATTCAAGATTCATGATTCGATTCATGATTCATGAATCATGATTCGATTAATGATTCAAGATTCATGATTCGATTCATGATTCATGAATCATGATTCGATTCATGATTCATGATTCATGAATCATGATTCGATTCATGATTCATGATTCATGAATCATGATTCGATTCATGATTCATGATTCATGAATCATGATTCATGATTCATGAATCATGATTCGATTCATGATTCATGAATCATGATTCGATTCATGATTCATGAATCATGATTCGATTCATGATTCATGATTCATGAATCATGATTCGATTCATGATTCATGATTCATGAAGCATGATTCGATTCATGAATCATGATTCATGATTCATGATTCATGAATCATGATTCACGAATCATGATTTTAATCATGAATCATGATTCGATTCATGATACATGATTCATGAATCATGATTCGATTCATGAATAATGATTCAATTCATGATATATGATTCATGATTCAAGATTCATGATTGAATTCATGTTTCATAATTCATGATTCAAGATTCATGATTCATGATTCATGATTCAATTCACGATTCATTTAATGATTCATGAATCATGATTCGATTCATGATTCATGATTCATGAATCATGATTAATTTAATGATTCATGATTTATAATTCAATTCATTATTTATGATTTGATTCATGATTCATGATTCATGATTCAATTCATGATTCATGATTCAATTCATGATTCATGATTCAATTCATGATTCGTGATTCATGATTCAATTCATGATTCAATTCATGATTCATGATTCAATTCATGATTCATGATTCAATTCATGATTCATGATTCAATTCATGATTCGTGATTCATGATTCAATTCATGATTCAATTCATGATTCATGATTCAATTCATGATTCATGATTCAATTCATGATTCATGATTCAATTCATGATTCATGATTCAATTCATGATTCGTGATTCAATTCATGATTCGTGATTCATGATTCAATTCATGATTCAATTCATGATTCATGATTCAATTCATGATTCATGATTCATGATTTAATTCATGATTCATGATTCAATTCACGATTCATTTAATGATTCATGATTTATGATTCAATTCATGATTTATGATTCGATTCATGATTCATGATTCATGAATCATGATTCGATTCATGATTCATGATTCGATCCATGATTCATGATTCATGAATCATGATTCATGATTCATGAATCATGATTTGATTCATGGTTCATGATTCGATTCATGATTCGTGATTCATGAATCATGATTCGATTCATGAATTATGATTCGATTCATGATTCATGATTTATGAATTATGATTCGATTCATGATTCATGATTCATGAATCATGATTCGATTCATGATTCATGATTCATGAATCATGATTCATTTAATGATTCATGATTTATGATTTAATTCATGATTTATGATTCGATTCATGATTCATGATTCAATCCATGATTCATGATTCATGAATCATGATTCGAATCATGATTCGATTCATGATTCGTGATTCATGAATCATGATTCATGATTCATGAATCATGATTCATGATTCATGAATCATGATTCAATTCACGATTCATTTAATGATTCATGATTCAATTCACGATTCATTTAATGATTCATGATTTATGATTCGATTCATGATTCATGATTCATGAATCATGATTTGATTCATGGTTCATGATTCATGAATCATGATTCATGATTCATGAATCATGATTCGATTCATGATTCATGAATCATGATTCGATTCATGATTCATGATTCATGAATCAAATCATGATCACGAATCATGATTTTAATCATGAATCATGATTCGATTCATGATTCATGATTCATGAATCATGATTCGATTCATGAATAATGATTCGATTCATGATTCATGATTCATGAATCATGATTCGATTCATGATTCATGAATCATGATTCAATTTATGATTCATGATTCATGATTCGATTCATGATTTATGATTCAATTCATGTTTCATGATTCATGATTCAAGATTCATGATTCAATTCATGTTTCATAATTCATGATTCAAGATTCATGATTCATGATTCATGATTCAATTCACGATTCATTTAATGATTCATGAATCATGATTCGATTCATGATTCATGATTCATGAATCATGATTAATTTAATGATTCATGATTCATGATTCAATTCATGATTCATGATTCAATTCATGATTCAATTCATGATTCATGATTCAATTCATGATTCATGATTCAATTCATGATTCATGATTCAATTCATGATTCGTGATTCAATTCATGATTCGTGATTCATGATTCAATTCATGATTCAATTCATGATTCATGATTCAATTCATGATTCATGATTCAATTCATGATTCATGATTTAATTCATGATTCATGATTCAATTCACGATTCATTTAATGATTCATGATTTATGATTCAATTCATGATTTATGATTCAATTCATGATTCATGATTCATGAATCATGATTTGATTCATGATTCATGATTCATGAATCATGATTCATGATTCATGAAGCATGATTCGATTCATGAATCATGATTCGATTCATGATTCGTGATTCATGAATCATGATTTGATTCATGAATCATGATTCAATTCATGAATCATGATTCGATTCATGATTCATGATTCATGAATCATGATTCGATTCATGATTCATGATTCATGAATCATGATTCGATTCATGATTCGTGATTCATGAATCATGATTCGTTTTATGAATCATGATTCGATTCATGAATCATGATTCGATTCATGATTCATGAATCATGATTCGATTCATGATTCATGATTCATGAATCATGATTCATTTAATGATTCATGATTTATGATTTAATTCATGATTTATGATTCGATTCATGATTCATGATTCAATCCATGATTCATGATTCATGAATCATGATTCGAATCATGAATCATGATTCGATTCATGATTCGTGATTCATGAATCATGATTCATGATTCATGAATCATGATTCATGATTCATGAATCATGATTCAATTCACGATTCATGATTCATGAATCATGATTCAATTCACGATTCATTTAATGATTCATGATTCAATTCACGATTCATTTAATGATTCATGATTTATGATTCGATTCATGATTCATGATTCATGAATCATGATTTGATTCATGGTTCATGATTCATGAATCATGATTCATGATTCATGAATCATGATTCGATTCATGATTCATGAATCATGATTCGATTCATGATTCATGATTCATGAATCATGATTCGATTCATGATTCATGAATCATGATTCGATTCATGATTCATGATTCATGAATCATGATTCATGATTCATGAATCATGATTCATGATTCATGAATCATGATTCATGATTCATGAATCATGATTCGATTCATGAATCATGATTCGATTCATGATTCATGATTCACGAATCATGATTTTAATCATTAATCATGATTCGATTCATGATTCATGATTCATGAATCATGATTCGATTCATGAATAATGATTCGATTCATGATTCATGATTCATGAATCATGATTCGATTCATGATTCATGAATCATGATTCAATTTATGATTCATGATTCATGATTCGATTCATGATTTATGATTCAATTCATGTTTCATGATTCATGATTCAAGATTCATGATTCATGATTCATGAT
The DNA here is from genome assembly GCA_036250195.1 of Mixophyes australis. Classification (NCBI taxonomy): domain Eukaryota; kingdom Metazoa; phylum Chordata; class Amphibia; order Anura; family Limnodynastidae; genus Mixophyes; species Mixophyes australis. The sequence goes on along the minus strand of JAVHZZ010000023.1, from coordinate 605,370 downwards.
TCATGATTCATGATTCAATTCATGTTTCATAATTCATGATTCAAGATTCATGATTCATGATTCATGATTCAATTCACGATTCATTTAATGATTCATGAATCATGATTCGATTCATGATTCATGATTCATAAATCATGATTAATTTAATGATTCATGATTTATAATTCAATTCATTATTTATGATTTGATTCATGATTCATGATTCAATTCATTAATCATGATTCAATTCATGATTCATGATTCATTTCATGATTCGTGATTCATGATTCAATTCATGATTCAATTCATGATTCAATTCATGATTCATGATTCAATTCATGATTCATGATTCAATTCATGATTCGTGATTCGATTCATGATTCGTGATTCATGAATCATGATTCGATTCATGATTCGTGATTCACGAATCATGATTCATGATTCATGAATCATGATTCAATTCATGAATCATGATTCATGAATCATGATTCGATTCATGATTCATGATTCATGAATCATGATTCGATTCATGATTCATGATTCATGAATCATGATTCGATTCATGATTCATGATTCATGAATCATGATTCATGATTCATGAATCATGATTCATGAATCATGTTCCATGAATCATGAATCATGAATCGAATCATGATTCATGATTCATGAATCATGATTCATGATTTTAATCATGAATCATGATTCGATTCACGAATCATGATTCAATTCATGATTCAATTCATGATTCATGATTCAATTCATGATTCATGATTCAATTCATGATTCATGATTCAATTCATGATTCGTGATTCAATTCATGATTCGTGATTCATGATTCAATTCATGATTCAATTCATGATTCATGATTCAATTCATGATTCATGATTCAATTCATGATTCATGATTTAATTCATGATTCATGATTCAATTCACGATTCATTTAATGATTCATGATTTATGATTCAATTCATGATTTATGATTCAATTCATGATTCATGATTCATGAATCATGATTTGATTCATGATTCATGATTCATGAATCATGATTCATGATTCATGAAGCATGATTCGATTCATGAATCATGATTCGATTCATGATTCGTGATTCATGAAGCATGATTCGATTCATGAATCATGATTCGATTCATGATTCGTGATTCATGAATCATGATTTGATTCATGAATCATGATTCAATTCATGAATCATGATTCGATTCATGATTCATGATTCATGAATCATGATTCGATTCATGATTCATGAATCATGATTCGATTCATGATTCGTGATTCATGAATCATGATTCGTTTTATGAATCATGATTCGATTCATGAATCATGATTCGATTCATGATTCATGATTTATGAATTATGATTCGATTCATGATTCATGATTCATGAATCATGATTCGATTCATGATTCATGATTCATTTAATGATTCATTTAATGATTCATGATTTATGATTTAATTCATGATTTATGATTCGATTCATGATTCATGATTCAATCCATGATTCATGATTCATGAATCATGATTCGAATCATGAATCATGATTCGATTCATGATTCGTGATTCATGAATCATGATTCATGATTCATGAATCATGATTCATGATTCATGAATCATGATTCAATTCACGATTCATGATTCATGAATCATGATTCAATTCACGATTCATTTAATGATTCATGATTCAATTCACGATTCATTTAATGATTCATGATTTATGATTCGATTCATGATTCATGATTCATGAATCATGATTTGATTCATGGTTCATGATTCATGAATCATGATTCATGATTCATGAATCATGATTCGATTCATGATTCATGAATCATGATTCGATTCATGATTCATGATTCATGAATCATGATTCGATTCATGATTCATGAATCATGATTCGATTCATGATTCATGATTCATGAATCATGATTCATGATTCATGAATCATGATTCATGATTCATGAATCATGATTCATGATTCATGAATCATGATTCGATTCATGAATCATGATTCGATTCATGATTCATGATTCACGAATCATGATTTTAATCATGAATCATGATTCGATTCATGATTCATGATTTATGAATCATGATTCGATTCATGAATAATGATTCGATTCATGATTCATGATTCATGAATCATGATTCGATTCATGATTCATGAATCATGATTCAATTTATGATTCATGATTCATGATTCGATTCATGATTTATGATTCAATTCATGTTTCATGATTCATGATTCAAGATTCATGATTCATGATTCATGATTCATGATTCATGATTCAATTCATGTTTCATAATTCATGATTCAAGATTCATGATTCATGATTCATGATTCAATTCACGATTCATTTAATGATTCATGAATCATGATTCGATTCATGATTCATGATTCATAAATCATGATTAATTTAATGATTCATGATTTATAATTCAATTCATTATTTATGATTTGATTCATGATTCATGATTCAATTCATTAATCATGATTCAATTCATGATTCATGATTCATTTCATGATTCGTGATTCATGATTCAATTCATGATTCAATTCATGATTCAATTCATGATTCATGATTCAATTCATGATTCATGATTCAATTCATGATTCGTGATTCGATTCATGATTCGTGATTCATGAATCATGATTCGATTCATGATTCGTGATTCACGAATCATGATTCATGATTCATGAATCATGATTCAATTCATGATTCATGATTCATGAATCATGATTCGATTCATGATTCATGATTCATGAATCATGATTCGATTCATGATTCATGATTCATGAATCATGATTCGATTCATGATTCATGATTCATGAATCATGATTCATGATTCATGAATCATGATTCATGAATCATGTTCCATGAATCATGAATCATGAATCGAATCATGATTCATGATTCATGAATCATGATTCATGATTTTAATCATGAATCATGATTCGATTCACGAATCATGATTCATGATTCATGATTTTAATCATGAATCATGATTCGATTCACGAATCATGATTCATGATTCAATTTATGATTCATGAATCATGATTCGATCCATGTTTCGTGATTCATGAATCATGATTCGTGATTCATGAATCATGATTCGATTCATGAATCATGATTCGATTCATGAATCATGATTCGATTCATGAATCATGATTCGATCCATGATTCATGATTCATGAATCATGATTCGATTCATGATTCATGATTTATGATTCAATTCATAATTTATGATTCGATTCATGAATCATGATTCGATTCATGATTCATGATTCATGAATCATGATTCGATTCATGATTCATGATTCATAATTCATGATTCGATTCATGATTCATGATTCATGAATCATGATTCCATTCATGATTCAAGATTCATGATTCGATTCATGATTCATGATTCATGAATCATGATTCGATTCATGATTCATGATTCATGAATCATGATTCGATTCATGATTCATGATTCATGAATCATGATTCGATTCATGATTCATGATTCATGAATCATGATTCGATTCATGATTCGTGATTCATGAATCATGATTCATGATTCATGAATCATGATTCGATTCATGATTCATGAATCATGATTCGATTCATGATTCATGAATCATGATTCATGATTCATGAATCATGATTCGATTCATGATTCATGAATCATGATTCGATTCATGATTCATGAATCATGATTCATGATTCATGAATCATGATTCGATTCATGATTCATGAATCATGATTCATGAATCATGAATCATGATTCGATTCATGAATCATGATTCGATTCATGATTCGTGATTCACGAATCATGATTCCTGATTCATGAATCATGATTCGATTCATGATTCATGATTCATGAATCATGATTCATGATTCATGAATCATGATTCATGATTCATGATTCATGAATCATGATTCGATTCATGAATCATGATTCGATTCATGATTCATGATTCACGAATCATGATTTTAATCATGAATCATGATTCGATTCATGATTCATGATTCATGAATCATGATTCGATTCATGAATAATGATTCGATTCAAGATTCATGATTCATGAATCATGATTCGATTCATGATTCAAGAATCATGATACGATTCATGATTCATGATTCATGAATCATGATTCGATTCATGAATAATGATTCGATTCATGATTCATGATTCATGAATCATGATTCGATTCATGAATCATGATTCGATTCATGATTCATGATTCATGAATCATGATTCGATTCATGATTCAAGAATCATGATTCAATTTATGATTCATGATTCATGATTCGATTCATGATTTATGATTCAATTCATGTTTCATGATTCATGATTCAAGATTCATGATTCATGATTCGTGATTCATGAATCATGATTCGATTTATGAATCATGATTCGATTCATGAATCATGATTCGATTCATGATTCATGATTTATGAATCATGATTCGATTCATGATTCATGATTCATGATTCATGATTCAATTCATGATTTATGATTCGATTCATGATTCATGATTCGATCCATGATTCATGATTCATGAATCATGATTCGATTCATGAATCATGATTCGATCCATGATTCGTGATTCATGAATCCTGATTCGATTCATGAATCATGATTCGATTCATGAATCATGATTCGATTCATGATTCATGATTCATGAATCATGATTCGATTCATGATTCATGATTTATGATTCAATTCATAATTTATGATTCGATTCATGATTCATGATTCGATTCATGATTCATGATTCATGAATCATGATTCGATTCATGATTCATGATTCATAATTCATGATTCGATTCATGATTCATGATTCATGAATCATGATTCCATTCATGATTCAAGATTCATGATTCGATTCATGATTCATGATTCATGAATCATGATTCGATTCATGATTCATGATTCATGAATCATGATTCGATTCATGATTCATGATTCATGAATCATGATTCCATTCATGATTCATGATTCATGAATCATGATTCGATTCATGATTCATGATTCATGAATCATGATTCCATTCATGATTCAAGATTCATGATTCGATTCATGATTCATGATTCATGAATCATGATTCGATTCATGATTCATGATTCATGAATCATGATTCGATTCATGATTCATGATTCATGAATCATGATTCATGATTCATGAATCATGATTCATGATTCATGAATCATGATTCGATTCATGATTCATGATTCATGAATCATGATTCATGATTCATGAATCATGATTCGATTCATGATTCGTGATTCACGAATCATGATTCATGATTCATGAATCATGATTCGATTCATGATTCGTGATTCTCGAATCATGATTCATGAATCATGATTCATGAATCATGATTTGATTCATGATTCATGATTCATGAATCATGATTCATGATTCATGAATCATGATTCATGATTCATGATTCATGAATCATGATTCGATTCATGATTCATGATTTATTATTCAATTCATAATTTGTGATTCGATTCATGATTCATGATTCGATTCATGATTCATGATTCATGAATCATGATTCGATTCATGATTCATGATTCATAATTCATGATTCGATTCATGATTCATGAATCATGATTCCATTCATGATTCAAGATTCATGATTCGATTCATGATTCATGATTCATGAATCATGATTCGATTCATGATTCATGATTCATGAATCATGATTCGATTCATGATTCATGATTCATGAATCATGATTCCATTCATGATTCATGATTCATGAATCATGATTCGATTCATGATTCATGATACATGAATCATGATTCCATTCATGATTCAAGATTCATGATTCGATTCATGATTCATGATTCATGAATCATGATTCGATTCATGATTCATGATTCATGAATCATGATTCGATTCATGATTCATGATTCATGAATCATGATTCATGATTCATGAATCATGATTCGATTCATGAATCATGATTCGATTCATGATTCGTGATTCATGAATCATGATTCATGATTCATGAATCATGATTCGATTCATGATTCGTGATTCACGAATCATGATTCATGATTCATGAATCATGATTCGATTCATGATTCGTGATTCACGAATCATAAATCATGATTCATGAATCATGATTCGATTCATGATTCGTGATTCACGAATCATGATTCATGATTCATGAATCATGATTCATGAATCATGATTTGATTCATGATTCATGATTCATGAATCATGATTCATGATTCATGAATCATGATTCATGATTCATGATTCATAAATCATGATTCGATTCATGAATAATGATTCGATTCATGATTCATGATTCATGAATCATGATTCGATTCATGATTCAAGAATCATGATTCGATTCATGATTCATGATTCATGAATCATGATTCGATTCATGAATAATGATTCGATTCATGATTCATGATTCATGAATCATGATTCGATTCATGATTCAAGAATCATGATTCAATTTATGATTCATGATTCATGATTCGTGAATCATGATTCGATTCATGATTCAAGAATCATGATTCAATTTATGATTCATGATTCATGATTCGATTCATGATTTATGATTCAATTCATGTTTCATGATTCATGATTCAAGATGCATGATTCATGATTCATGATTCAATTCATGTTTCATAATTCATGATTCAAGATTCATGATTCATGATTTAATGATTCATGATTCATGATTCAATTCACGATTCTTTTAATGATTCATGATTTATGATTCGATTTATGATTCATGATTCATGAATCATGATTTGATTCATGATTCGTGATTCATGAATCATGATTCGATTCATGATTCATGATTCAATTGATGATTCATTTATTGATTCATGATTTATGATTCAATTCATAATTTATGATTCGATTCATGATTCATGATTCATGAATCATGATTCGATTAATGATTCATGATTCGATCCATGATTCATGATTCATGAATCATGATTCATGATTCATGAATCATGATTTAATTCATGGTTCATGATTCATGAATCATGATTCGATTCATGAATCATGATTCAATTCATAATTCATGATTCAATTCATGATTCATGAATTAATTCATGATTCATGATTCAATTCATGATTCATTTAATGATTCATGATTTATGATTCAATTCATGATTTATGATTCGATTCATGATTCGATCCATGAATCATGATTCGATTCATGATTCGTGATTCATGAATCATGATTGGATTCATGAATCATGATTCGATTTATGAATCATGATTCGATTCATGATTTATGATTTATGAATCATGATTCGATTCATGATTCATGATTCAATTCATGATTCATTTAATGATTCATTAATTATGATTCAAATCATGATTTATGATTCGATTCATGATTCATGATTCATGAATCATGATTCGATTCATGATTCATGAATCATTATTCGATTCATGATTCGTGATTCATGAATCATGATTCGATTCATGATTCGTGATTCATGAATCATGATTCGATTTATGAATCATGATTCGATTCATGAAATATGATTCGATTCATGATTCATGATTTATGAATCATGATTCGATTCATGATTCATGATTCATGAATCATGATTAATTTAATGATTCATGATTTATAATTCAATTCATTATTTATGATTCAATTCAAGATTCATGATTCATGATTCAATTCATGATTCATGATTCAATTCATGATTCATGATTCAATTCATGATTCATGATTCAATTCATGATTCGTGATTCATGATTCAATTCATGATTCAATTCATGATTCATGATTCAATTCATGATTCATGATTCATGAATCATGATTCATGATTCATGAATCATGATTCGATTCATGAATCATGATTCGATTCATGATTCATGATTCACGAATCATGATTCGATTCATGAATCATGATTCGATTCATGATACATGATTCATGAATCATGATTCGATTCATGAATAATGATTCAATTCATGATATATGATTCATGAATCATGATTCGATTCATGATTCATGAATCATGATTCAATTTATGATTCATGATTCATGATTCGATTCATGATTTATGATTCAATTCATGTTTCATGATTCATGATTCAAGATTCATGATTCATGATTCATCATTCATGATTCATGATTCATGATTCAATTCAGGTTTCATAATTCATGATTCAAGATTCAATTCACGATTCATTTAATGATTCATGATTTATGATTCGATTCATGATTCATGATTCATGAATCATGATTTGATTCATGGTTCATGATTCATGAATCATGATTCATGATTCATGAATCATGATTCGATTCATGATTCATGATTCATGAATCATGATTTGATTCATGATTCATGATTCATGAATCATGATTCGATTCATGATTCATGATTCATGAATCATGATTCTTGAATCATGATTCATGATTCATGAATCATGATTCGATTCATGATTCATGATTCACGAATCATGATTTTAATCATGAATCATGATTCGATTCATGATTCATGATTCATGAATCATGATTCGATTCATGAATAATGATTCAATTCATGATTCATGATTCAATTCATGATTCATGATTCAATTCATGATTCGTGATTCAATTCATGATTCATGATTCATGATTCAATTCATGATTCAATTCATGATTCATGATTCAATTCATGATTCATGATTCATGATTTAATTCATGATTCAATTCACGATTCATTTAATGATTAATGATTTATGATTCAATTCATGATTTATGATTCAATTCATGATTCATGATTCATGAATCATGATTTGATTCATGATTCATGAATTATGAATCATGATTCATGATTCATGAAGCATGATTCGATTCATGAATCATGATTCGATTCATGATTCGTGATTCATGAATCATGATTCGAATCATGATTCAATTCATGAATCATGATTCGATTCATGATTCATGATTCATGAATCATGATTCGAATCATGATTCAATTCATGAATCATGATTCGATTCATGATTCATGATTCATGAATCATGATTCGATTCATGATTCATGATTGAATACATGATTCATTTAATGATTCATGATTTATGATTCAATTCATGATTTATGATTCGATTCATGATTCATGATTCAATTCACGATTCATTTAATGATTCATGATTTATGATTCAATTCATGATTTATGATTCAATTCATGATTCATGATTCATGAATCATGATTTGATTCATGATTCATGATTCATGAATCATGATTCATGATTCATGAAGCATGATTCGATTCATGAATCATGATTCGAATTATGATTCGTGATTCATGAATCATGATTCGATTCATGAATCATGATTCAATTCATGAATCATGATTCGATTCATGATTCATGATTTATGAATCATGATTTGATTCATGATTCATGATTCATGAATCATGATTCGATTCATGATTCATGATTGAATTCATGATTAATTTAATGATTCATGATTCATGATTCAATTCATGATTTATGATTCGATTCATGATTCATGATTCATGAATCATGATTCGATTCATGATTCATGATTCATGAATCATGATTCGATTCATGATTCATGACTCATGAATCATGATTCGATTCATGATTCGTGATTCATGAATCATGATTCGATTTATGAATCATGATTCGATTCATGAATCATGATTCGATTCATGATTCATGATTTATGAATTATGATTTGATTCATGATTCATGATTCATGAATCATGATTCATTTAATGATTCATGATTTATGATTCAATTCATGATTTATGATTCGATTCATGATTCATGATTCGATCCATGATTCATGATTCATGAATCATGATTCGATTCATGAATCATGATTCGATTCATGATTCTTGATTCATGAATCATGATTCGATTCATGAATCATGATTCGATTCATGATTCATGATTCATAAATCATGATTTGATTCATGATTCATGAATCATGATTCGATTCATGATTCATGATTTATGATTCAATTCATGATTTATGATTTGATTCATGATTCATGATTCGATTCATGATTCATGATTCATGAATCATGATTCGATTCATGATTCATGATTCTTAATTCATGATTCGATTCATGATTCATGATTCATGAATCATGATTCAATTCATGATTCAAGATTCATGATTCGATTCATGATTCATGAATCATGATTCGATTCATGATTCGTGATTCATGAATCATGATTCGATTTATGAATCATGATTCGATTCATGAATCATGATTCGATTCATGATTCATGATTTATGAATTATGATTTGATTCATGATTCATGATTCATGAATCATGATTCATTTAATAATTCATGATTTATGATTCAATTCATGATTTATGATTCGATTCATGATTCATGATTCGATCCATGATTCATGATTCATGAATCATGATTCGATTCATGAATCATGATTCGATTCATGATTCTTGATTCATGAATCATGATTCGATTCATGAATCATGATTCGATTCATGATTCATGATTCATGAATCATGATTCGATTCATGATTCATGATTCATGAATCATGATTCGATTCATGATTTATGATTCAATTCATGATTTATGATTCGATTCATGATTCATGATTCGATTCATGATTCATGATTCATGAATCATGATTCGATTCATGATTCATGATTCATAATTCATGATTCGATTCATGATTCATGATTCATGAATCATGATTCAATTCATGATTCAAGATTCATGATTCGATTCATGATTCATGATTCATGAATCATGATTCGATTCATGAATCATGATTCGATTCATGATTCATGATTCACGAATCATGATTTTAATCATGAATCATGATTCGATTCATGATACATGATTCATGAATCATGATTCGATTCATGAATAATGATTCGATTCATGATATATGATTTATGAATCATGATTCGATTCATGATTCATGAATCATGATTCAATTTATGATTCATGATTCATGATTTGATTCATGATTTATGATTCAATTCATGTTTCATGATTCATGATTCAAGATTAATGATTCATGATTCATCATTCATGATTCATGATTCATGATTCAATTCACGTTTCATAATTCATGATTCAAGATTCATGATTCATGATTCATGATTCATGATTCATGATTCAATTCACGATTCATTTAATGATTCATGATTTATGATTCGATTCATGATTCATGATTCATGAATCATGATTTGATTCATGGTTCATGATTCATGAATCATGATTCATGATTCATGAATCATGATTCGATTCATGATTCATGATTCATGAATCATGATTCGATTCATGATTCATGATTCATGAATCATGATTCGATTCATGATTCATGAATCATGATTCGATTCATGATTCATGATTCATGAATCATGATTCATGAATCATGATTCGATTCATGATTCATGATTCACGAATCATGATTTTAATCATGAATCATGATTCGATTCATGATTCATGATTCATGAATCATGATTCGATTCATGAATAATGATTCGATTCATGATTCATGATTCAATTCATGTTTCATGATTCATGATTCATGATTCATGAATCATGATTCGATTCATGATTCATGATTCAATTCACGATTCATTTAATGATTCATGATTTATGATTCGATTCATGATTCATGATTCATGAATCATGATTTGATTCATGGTTCATGATTCATGAATCATGATTCGATTCATTATTCATGATTCAATTCATGATTCATTTATTGATTCATGATTTATGATTCAATTCATGATTTATGATTCGATTCATGATTCATGATTCATGAATCATGATTCGATTCATGATTCATGATTCGATCCATGATTCATGATTCATGAATCATGATTCATGATTCATGAATCATGATTTGATTCATGGTTCATGATTCGATTCATGATTCGTGATTCATGAATCATGATTCGATTCATGATTCATGATTCAATTCATGATTCATTTATTGATTCATGATTTATGATTCAATTCATGATTTATGATTCGATTCATGATTCATGATTCATGAATCATGATTCGATTCATGATTCATGATTCATGAATCATGATTCGATTCATGATTCATGAATCATGATTCGATTCATGATTCATGATTCATGAATCATGATTCATGATTCATGAATCATGATTCATGATTCATGATTCATGATTCAATTCACGATTCATTTAATGATTCATGATTTATGATTCGATTCATGATTAATGATTCATGAATCATGATTTGATTCATGGTTCATGATTCATGAATCATGATTTGATTCATGGTTCATGATTCATGAATCATGATTCATGATTCATGAATCATGATTCGATTCATGATTCATGATTCATGAATCATGATTCGATTCATGATTCATGATTCATGAATTATGATTCGATTCATGATTCATGATTCATGAATCATGATTCGATTCATGATTCATGATTCATGAATCATGATTCGATTCATGATTCATGATTCATGAATCATGCTTCATGATTCATGAATCATGCTTCATGATTCATGAAGCATGATTCATGATTCATGAATCATGATTCGATTCATGAATCATGATTCGATTCATGATTCATGATTCACGAATCATGATTTTAATCATGAATCATGATTCGATTCATGATTCATGAATCATGATTCGATTCATGAATAATGATTCGATTCATGATTTGATTCATGATTTATGATTCAATTCATGTTTCATGAATCATGATTCAATTTATGATTCATGATTCATGATTTGATTCATGATTTATGATTCAATTCATGTTTCATGATTCATGATTCAAGATTCATGATTCAATTCATGTTTCATAATTCATGATTCAAGATTCATGATTCATGATTCATGATTCAATTCACGATTCATTTAATGATTCATAAATCATGATTCGAATTATGATTCATGATTCATGAATCATGATTAATTTAATGATTCATGATTTATAATTCAATTCATTATTTATGATTTGATTCATGATTCATGATTCATGATTCAATTCATGATTCATGATTCAATTCATGATTCATGATTCAATTCATGATTCGTGATTCATGATTCAATTCATGATTCAATTCATGATTCATGATTCAATTCATGATTCGTGATTCATGAATCATGATTCATGATTCATGAAGCATGATTCGATTCATGAATCATGATTCGATTCATGATTCGTGATTCATGAATCATGATTCGATTCATGAATCATGATTCAATTCATGAATCATGATTCGATTCATGATTCATGATTCGATTCATGAATCATGATTCAATTCATGATTCATGAATCATGATTCGATTCATGATTCGTGATTCATGAATCATGATTCGATTTATGAATCATGATTCGATTCATGAATCATGATTCGATTCATGATTCATGATTTATGAATTATGATTCGATTCATGATTCATGATTCATGAATCATGATTTGATTCATGGTTCATGATTCGATTCATGATTCGTGATTCATGATTCGATTCATGAATAATGATTCGATTCATGATTCATGATTCATGAATCATGATTCGATTCATGATTCATGACTCATGAATCATGATTCGATTCATGATTCGTGATTCATGAATCATGATTCGATTTATGAATCATGATTCGATTCATGAATCATGATTCGATTCATGATTCATGATTTATGAATTATGATTTGATTCATGATTCATGATTCATGAATCATGATTCATTTAATGATTCATGATTTATGATTCAATTCATGATTTATGATTCGATTCATGATTCATGATTCGATCCATGATTCTTGATTCATGAATCATGATTCGATTCATGAATCATGATTCGATTAATGATTCATGATTCATAAATCATGATTCGATTCATGATTCATGAATCATGATTCGATTCATGATTCATGATTTATGATTCAATTCATGATTTATGATTTGATTCATGATTCATGATTCGATTCATGATTCATGATTCATGAATCATGATTCGATTCATGATTCATGATTCATAATTCATGATTCGATTCATGATTCATGATTCATGAATCATGATTCAATTCATGATTCAAGATTCATGATTCGATTCATGATTCATGATTCATGAATCATGATTCGATTCATGATTCGTGATTCATGAATCATGATTCGATTTATGAATCATGATTCGATTTATGAATCATGATTCGATTCATGAATCATGATTCGATTCATGATTCATGATTTATGAATTATGATTTGATTCATGATTCATGATTCATGAATCATGATTCATTTAATGATTCATGATTTATGATTCAATTCATGATTTATGATTCGATTCATGATTCATGATTCGATCCATGATTCATGATTCATGAATCATGATTCGATTCATGAATCATGATTCGATTCATGATTCTTGATTCATGAATCATGATTCGATTCATGAATCATGATTCGATTCATGATTCATGATTCATGAATCATGATTCGATTCATGATTCATGATTCATGAATAATGATTCGATTCATGATTCATGATTCATGAATCATGATTCGATTCATGATTCATGATTCATGAATCATGATTCGATTCATGATTCATGATTCATGAATCATGCTTCATGATTCATGAATCATGATTCGATTCATGAATCATGATTCGATTCATGATTCATGATTCACGAATCATGATTTTAATCATGAATCATGATTCGATTCATGATTCATGAATCATGATTCGATTCATGAATAATGATTCGATTCATGATTCATGATTCATGAATCATGATTCGATTCATGATTCATGAATCATGATTCAATTTATGATTCATGATTCATGATTTGATTCATGATTTATGATTCAATTCATGTTTCATGATTCATGATTCAAGATTCATGATTCAATTCATGTTTCATAATTCATGATTCAAGATTCATGATTCATGATTCAATTCACGATTCATTTAATGATTCATAAATCATGATTCGAATTATGATTCATGATTCATGAATCATGATTAATTTAATGATTCATGATTTATAATTCAATTCATTATTTATGATTTGATTCATGATTCATGATTCATGATTCAATTCATGATTCATGATTCAATTCATGATTCATGATTCAATTCATGATTCGTGATTCATGATTCAATTCATGATTCAATTCATGATTCATGATTCAATTCATGATTCATGATTCAATTCATGATTCATGATTCAATTCATGATTCGTGATTCATGAATCATGATTCATGATTCATGAAGCATGATTCGATTCATGAATCATGATTCGATTCATGATTCGTGATTCATGAATCATGATTCGATTCATGAATCATGATTCAATTCATGAATCATGATTCGATTCATGATTCATGATTCATGAATCATGATTCGATTCATGATTCATGATTCATGAATCATGATTCGATTCATGATTCGTGATTCATGAATCATGATTCGATTTATGAATCATGATTCGATTCATGAATCATGATTCGATTCATGATTCATGATTTATGAATTATGATTCGATTCATGATTCATGATTCATGAATCATGATTTGATTCATGGTTCATGATTCGATTCATGATTCGTGATTCATGATTCGATTCATGAATAATGATTCGATTCATGATTCATGATTCATGAATCATGATTCGATTCATGATTCATGAATCATGATTCAATTTATGATTCATGATTCATGATTCGATTCATGATTTATGATTCAATTCATGTTTCATGATTCATGATTCAAGATTCATGATTCAATTCATGTTTCATAATTCATGATTCAAGATTCATGATTCATGATTCATGATTCAATTCACGATTCATTTAATGATTCATAAATCATGATTCGAATTATGATTCATGATTCATGAATCATGATTAATTTAATGATTCATGATTTATAATTCAATTCATTATTTATGATTTGATTCATGATTCATGATTCATGATTCAATTCATGATTCATGATTCAATTCATGATTCATGATTCAATTCATGATTCATGATTTATGAATTATGATTTGATTCATGATTCATGATTCATGAATCATGATTCATTTAATGATTCATGATTTATGATTCAATTCATGATTTATGATTCGATTCATGATTCATGATTCGATCCATGATTCTTGATTCATGAATCATGATTCGATTCATGAATCATGATTCGATTAATGATTCATGATTCATAAATCATGATTCGATTCATGATTCATGAATCATGATTCGATTCATGATTCATGATTTATGATTCAATTCATGATTTATGATTTGATTCATGATTCATGATTCGATTCATGATTCATGATTCATGAATCATGATTCGATTCATGATTCATGATTCATAATTCATGATTCGATTCATGATTCATGATTCATGAATCATGATTCAATTCATGATTCAAGATTCATGATTCGATTCATGATTCATGATTCATGAATCATGATTCGATTCATGATTCGTGATTCATGAATCATGATTCGATTTATGAATTATGATTTGATTCATGATTCATGATTCATGAATCATGATTCATTTAATGATTCATGATTTATGATTCAATTCATGATTTATGATTCGATTCATGATTCATGATTCGATCCATGATTCATGATTCATGAATCATGATTCGATTCATGAATCATGATTCGATTCATGATTCTTGATTCATGAATCATGATTCGATTCATGAATCATGATTCGATTCATGATTCATGATTCATGAATCATGATTCGATTCATGATTCATGATTCATGAATAATGATTCGATTCATGATTCATGATTCATGAATCATGATTCGATTCATGATTCATGATTCATGAATCATGATTCGATTCATGATTCATGATTCATGAATCATGCTTCATGATTCATGAATCATGATTCGATTCATGAATCATGATTCGATTCATGATTCATGATTCACGAATCATGATTTTAATCATGAATCATGATTCGATTCATGATTCATGAATCATGATTCGATTCATGAATAATGATTCGATTCATGATTCATGATTCATGAATCATGATTCGATTCATGATTCATGAATCATGATTCAATTTATGATTCATGATTCATGATTTGATTCATGATTTATGATTCAATTCATGTTTCATGATTCATGATTCAAGATTCATGATTCAATTCATGTTTCATAATTCATGATTCAAGATTCATGATTCATGATTCATGATTCAATTCACGATTCATTTAATGATTCATAAATCATGATTCGAATTATGATTCATGATTCATGAATCATGATTAATTTAATGATTCATGATTTATAATTCAATTCATTATTTATGATTTGATTCATGATTCATGATTCATGATTCAATTCATGATTCATGATTCAATTCATGATTCATGATTCAATTCATGATTCGTGATTCATGATTCAATTCATGATTCAATTCATGATTCATGATTCAATTCATGATTCATGATTCAATTCATGATTCATGATTCAATTCATGATTCGTGATTCATGAATCATGATTCATGATTCATGAAGCATGATTCGATTCATGAATCATGATTCGATTCATGATTCGTGATTCATGAATCATGATTCGATTCATGAATCATGATTCAATTCATGAATCATGATTCGATTCATGATTCATGATTCATGAATCATGATTCGATTCATGATTCATGATTCATGAATCATGATTCGATTCATGATTCGTGATTCATGAATCATGATTCGATTTATGAATCATGATTCGATTCATGAATCATGATTCGATTCATGATTCATGATTTATGAATTATGATTCGATTCATGATTCATGATTCATGATTCATGAATCATGATTTGATTCATGGTTCATGATTCGATTCATGATTCGTGATTCATGATTCGATTCATGAATAATGATTCGATTCATGATTCATGATTCATGAATCATGATTCGATTCATGATTCATGAATCATGATTCAATTTATGATTCATGATTCATGATTCGATTCATGATTTATGATTCAATTCATGTTTCATGATTCATGATTCAAGATTCATGATTCAATTCATGTTTCATAATTCATGATTCAAGATTCATGATTCATGATTCATGATTCAATTCACGATTCATTTAATGATTCATAAATCATGATTCGAATTATGATTCATGATTCATGAATCATGATTAATTTAATGATTCATGATTTATAATTCAATTCATTATTTATGATTTGATTCATGATTCATGATTCATGATTCAATTCATGATTCATGATTCAATTCATGATTCATGATTCAATTCATGATTCGTGATTCATGATTCAATTCATGATTCAATTCATGATTCATGATTCAATTCATGATTCATGATTCAATTCATGATTCATGATTCAATTCATGATTCGTGATTCATGAATCATGATTCATGATTCATGAAGCATGATTCGATTCATGAATCATGATTCGATTCATTATTCGTGATTCATGAATCATGATTCGATTCATGAATCATGATTCAATTCATGAATCATGATTCGATTCATGATTCGTGATTCATAAATCATGATTCGATTCATGATTCGTGATTCATGAATCATGATTCGATTCATGATTCATGATTTATGAATTATGATTCGATTCATGATTCATGATTCATGAATCATGATTCGATTCATGATTCATAATTCATGAATCATTATTCATTTAATGATTCATGATTTATGATTCAATTCATGATTTATGATTCGATTCATGATTCATGATTCGATCCATGATTCATGATTCATGAATCATGATTCGAATCATGAATCATGATTCATGAATCATGATTCATGATTCATGAATCATGATTCATGATTCATGAATCATGATTCATGATTCATGAATCATGATTCAATTCACGATTCATTTAATGATTCATGATTCAATTCACGATTCATTTAATGATTCATGATTTATGATTCGATTCATGATTCATGATTCATGAATCATGATTTGATTCATGGTTCATGATTCATGAATCATGATTCATGATTCATGAATCATGATTCGATTCATGATTCATGATTCATGAATCATGATTCGATTCATGATTCATGATTTATGAATCATGATTCGATTCATGATTCATGAATCATGATTCGATTCATGATTCATGATTCATGAATCATGATTCACGATTCATGAATCATGATTCATGATTCATGAATCATGATTCGATTCATGAATCATGATTCGATTCATGATTCATGATTCACGAATCATGATTTTAATCATGAATCATGATTCGATTCATGATTCATGATTCATGAATCATGATTCGATTCATGAATAATGATTCGATTCATGATTCATGAATCATGATTTGATTCATGATTCATGAATCATGATTCAATTTATGATTCATGATTCATGATTCGATTCATGATTTATGATTCAATTCATGTTTCATGATTCATGATTCAAGATTCATGATTCATGAATCATGATTCGATTCATGATTCATGATTCACGAATCATGATTTTAATCATGAATCATGATTCGATTCATGATTCATGATTCATGAATCATGATTCGATTCATGAATAATGATTCGATTCATGATTCATGATTCATGAATCATGATTCGATTCATGATTCATGAATCATGATTCAATTTATGATTCATGATTCATGATTCGATTCATGATTTATGATTCAATTCATGTTTCATGATTCATGATTCAAGATTCATGATTCATGATTCATGATTCATGATTCAATTCATGTTTCATAATTCATGATTCAAGATTCATGATTCATGATTCATGATTCAATTCACGATTCATTTAATGATTCATGAATCATGCTTCGATTCATGATTCATGAATCATGATTAATTTAATGATTCATGATTTATAATTTAATTCATTATTTATGATTTGATTCATGATTCATGATTCATGATTCAATTCATTAATCATGATTCAATTCATGATTCATGATTCAATTCATGATTCTTGATTCATGATTCAATTTATGATTCAATTCATGATTCATGATTCAATTCATGATTCATGATTCAATTCATGATTCATGATTCAATTCATGATTCATGATTCAATTCATGATTCGTGATTCAATTCATGATTCGTGATTCATGATTCAATACATGATTCAATTCATGATTCATGATTCAATTCATGATTCATGATTTAATTCATGATTCATGATTCAATTCACGATTCATTTAATGATTCATGATTTATGATTCAATTAATGATTTATGATTCAATTCATGATTCATGATTCATGAATCATGATTTGATTCATGATTCATGATTCATGAAGCATGATTCGATTCATGAATCATGATTCGATTCATGATTCGTGATTCATGAATCATGATTCGATTCATGAATCATGATTCAATTCATGAATCATGATTCGATTCATGATTCATGATTTATGAATCATGATTTGATTCATGATTCATGATTCATGAATCATGATTCGATTCATGATTCATGATTGAATTCATGATTCATTTAATGATTCATGATTTATGATTCAATTCATGATTTATGATTCGATTCATGATTCATGATTCATGAATCAAGATTCGATTCATGATTCATGATTCATGAATCATGATTCGATTCATGATTCATGATTCATGAATCATGATTCGATTCATGATTCATGATTCATGAATCATGATTCGATTCATGATTCGTGATTCATGTATCATGATTCGATTTATGAATCATGATTCGATTCATGAATCATGATTCGATTCATGATTCATGATTTATGAATTATGATTCGATTCATGATTCATGATTCATGAATCATGATTCGATTCATGATTCATGATTCATGAATCATGATTCGATTCATGATTCATGATTCATGAATCATGATTCATTTAATGATTCATGATTTATGATTCAATTCATGATTTATGATTCGATTCATGATTCATGATTCGATTCATGATTCATGATTCATGAATCATGATTCGATTCATGAATCATGATTCGATTCATGATTCGTGATTCATGAATCATGATTCGATTCATGAATCATGATTCGATTCATGATTCGTGATTCATGAATCATGATTCGATTCATGATTCATGATTCATGAATCATGATTCGATTCATGATTCATGATTCATGAATCATGATTCGATTCATGATTCATGATTTATGATTCAATTCATGATTTATGATTCGATTCATGATTCATGATTCAATTCATGATTCATGATTCATGAATCATGATTCGATTCATGATTCATGATTCATGAATCATGATTAATTTAATGATTCATGATTTATAATTCAATTCATTATTTATGATTCATGAATCATGATTAATTTAATGATTCATGATTTATAATTCAATTCATTATTTATGATTTGATTCATGATTCATGATTCATGATTCAATTCATGATTCATGATTCAATTCATGATTCATGATTCAATTCATGATTCATGATTCAATTCATGATTCGTGATTCATGATTCAATTCATGATTCATAATTGAATTCATGATTCATGATTCAATTCATGATTCATAATTCAATTCATGATTCATGATTCAATTCATGATTCGTGATTCAATTCATGATTCGTGATTCATGATTCAATTCATGATTCAATTCATGAATCATGATTCGATTCATGATTCATGAATCATGATTCAATTTATGATTCATGATTCATGATTCGATTCATGATTTATGATTCAATTCATGTTTCATGATTCATGATTCAAGATTCATGATTCAATTCATGTTTCATAATTCATGATTCAAGATTCATGATTCATGATTCATGATTCAATTCACGATTCATTTAATGATTCATAAATCATGATTCGAATTATGATTCATGATTCATGAATCATGATTAATTTAATGATTCATGATTTATAATTCAATTCATTATTTATGATTTGATTCATGATTCATGATTCATGATTCAATTCATGATTCATGATTCAATTCATGATTCATGATTCAATTCATGATTCGTGATTCATCATTCAATTCATGATTCAATTCATGATTCATGATTCAATTCATGATTCATGATTCAATTCATGATTCATGATTCAATTCATGATTCGTGATTCATGAATCATGATTCATGATTCATGAAGCATGATTCGATTCATGAATCATGATTCGATTCATGATTCGTGATTCATGAATCATGATTCGATTCATGAATCATGATTCAATTCATGAATCATGATTCGATTCATGATTCATGATTCATGAATCATGATTCGATTCATGATTCATGATTCATGAATCATGATTCGATTCATGATTCGTGATTCATGAATCATGATTCGATTTATGAATCATGATTCGATTCATGAATCATGATTCGATTCATGATTCATGATTTATGAATTATGATTCGATTCATGATTCATGATTCATGAATCATGATTCGATTCATGATTCATAATTCATGAATCATTATTCATTTAATGATTCATGATTTATGATTCAATTCATGATTTATGATTCGATTCATGATTCATGATTCGATCCATGATTCATGATTCATGAATCATGATTCGAATCATGAATCATGATTCGATTCATGATTCGTGATTCATGAATCATGATTCATGATTCATGAATCATGATTCATGATTCATGAATCATGATTCAATTCACGATTCATTTAATGATTCATGATTCAATTCACGATTCATTTAATGATTCATGATTTATGATTCGATTCATGATTCATGATTCATGAATCATGATTTGATTCATGGTTCATGATTCATGAATCATGATTCATGATTCATGAATCATGATTCGATTCATGATTCATGATTCATGAATCATGATTCGATTCATGATTCATGATTCATGAATCATGATTCGATTCATGATTCATGATTCATGAATCATGATTCGATTCATGATTCATGAATCATGATTCGATTCATGATTCATGATTCATGAATCATGATTTTAATCATGAATCATGATTCGATTCATGATTCATGATTCACGAATCATGATTTTAATCATGAATCATGATTCGATTCATGATTCATGATTCATGAATCATGATTCGATTCATTAATAATGATTCGATTCATGATTCATGATTCATGAATCATGATTCGATTCATGATTCATGAATCATGATTCAATTTATGATTCATGATTCATGATTCGATTCATGATTTATGATTCAATTCATGTTTCATGATTCATGATTCAAGATTCATGATTCATGAATCATGATTCGATTCATGATTCATGATTCACGAATCATGATTTTAATCATGAATCATGATTCGATTCATGATTCATGATTCATGAATCATGATTCGATTCATGAATAATGATTCGATTCATGATTCATGATTCATGAATCATGATTCGATTCATGATTCATGAATCATGATTCAATTTATGATTCATGATTCATGATTTGATTCATGATTTATGATTCAATTCATGTTTCATAATTCATGATTCAAGATTCAAGATTCATGATTCATGATTCATGATTCATGATTCAATTCATGTTTCATAATTCATGATTCAAGATTCATGATTCATGATTCATGATTCAATTCACGATTCATTTAATGATTCATGAATCATGCTTCGATTCATGATTCATGATTCATGAATCATGATTAATTTAATGATTCATGATTTATAATTTAATTCATTATTTATGATTTGATTCATGATTCATGATTCATGATTCAATTCATTAATCATGATTCAATTCATGATTCATGATTCAATTCATGATTCTTGATTCATGATTCAATTCATGATTCAATTCATGATTCATGATTCAATTCATGATTCATGATTCAATTCATGATTCATGATTCAATTCATGATTCATGATTCAATTAATGATTCGTGATTCAATTCATGATTCGTGATTCATGATTCAATTCATGATTCAATTCATGATTCATGATTCAATTCATGATTCATGATTTAATTCATGATTCATGATTCAATTCACGATTCATTTAATGATTCATGATTTATGATTCAATTCATGATTTATGATTCAATTCATGATTCATGATTCATGAATCATGATTTGATTCATGATTCATGATTCATGAATCATGATTCAATTCATGAATCATGATTCGATTCATGATTCATGATTTATGAATCATGATTTGATTCATGATTCATGATTCATGAATCATGATTCGATTCATGATTCATGATTGAATTCATGATTCATTTAATGATTCATGATTTATGATTCAATTCATGATTTATGATTCGATTCATGATTCATGATTCATGAATCAAGATTCGATTCATGATTCATGATTCATGAATCATGATTCGATTCATGATTCATGATTCATGAATCATGATTCGATTCATGATTCGTGATTCATGTATCATGATTCGATTTATGAATCATAATTCGATTCATGAATCATGATTCGATTCATGATTCATGATTTATGAATTATGATTCGATTCATGATTCATGATTCATGAATCATGATTCGATTCATGATTCATGATTCATGAATCATGATTCGATTCATGATTCATGATTCATGAATCATGATTCATTTAATGATTCATGATTTATGATTCAATTCATGATTTATGATTCGATTCATGATTCATGATTCGATCCATGATTCATGATTCATGAATCATGATTCGATTCATGAATCATGATTCGATTCATGATTCGTGATTCATGAATCATGATTCGATTCATGAATCATGATTCGATTCATGATTCATGATTCATGAATCATGATTCGATTCATGATTCATGATTCATGAATCATGATTCGATTCATGATTCATGATTCATGAATCATGATTCGATTCATGATTCATGATTTATGATTCAATTCATGATTTATGATTCGATTCATGATTCATGATTCAATTCATGATTCATGATTCATGAATCATGATTCGATTCATGATTCATGATTCATGAATCATGATTAATTTAATGATTCATGATTTATAATTCAATTCATTATTTATGATTCATGAATCATGATTAATTTAATGATTCATGATTTATAATTCAATTCATTATTTATGATTTGATTCATGATTCATGATTCATGATTCAATTCATGATTCATGATTCAATTCATGATTCATGATTCAATTCATGATTCATGATTCAATTCATGATTCGTGATTCATGATTCAATTCATGATTCATAATTCAATTCATGATTCATGATTCAATTCATGATTCATAACTCAATTCATGATTCATGATTCAATTCATGATTCGTGATTCAATTCATGATTCGTGATTCATGATTCAATTCATGATTCAATTCATGATTCATGATTCAATTCATGATTCATGATTCAATTCATGATTCATGAATTAATTCATGATTCATGATTCAATTCACGATTCATTTAATGATTCATGATTTATGATTCAATTCATGATTTATGATTCAATTCATGATTCATGATTCATGAATCATGATTTGATTCATGATTCATCATTCATGAATCATGATTCATGATGCGATTCATGAATCATGATTCGATTCATGATTCGTGATTCATGAATCATGATTCGATTCATGAATCATAATTCAATTCATGAATCATGATTCGATTCATGATTCATGATTTATGAATCATGATTTGATTCATGATTCATGATTCATGAATCATGATTCGATTCATGATTCATGATTGAATTCATGATTCATTTAATGATTCATGATTTATGATTCAATTCATGATTTATGATTCGATTCATGATTCATGATTCATGAATCATGATTCGATTCATGATTCATGATTCATGAATCATGATTCGATTTATGAATCATGATTCGATTCATGAATCATGATTCGATTCATGATTCATGATTTATGAATTATGATTCGATTCATGATTCATGATTCATGAATCATGATTCGATTCATGAATCATGATTCGATTCATGATTCATGATTTATGAATTATGATTCGATTCATGATTCATGATTCATGAATCATGATTCGATTCATGATTCATGATTCATGAATCATGATTCGATTCATGATTCATGATTCATGAATCATGATTCATTTAATGATTCATGATTTATGATTCAATTCATGATTTATGATTCGATTCATGATTCATGATTCGATCCATGATTCATGATTCATGAATCATGATTCGATTCATGAATCATGATTCGATTCATGATTCGTGATTCATGAATCATGATTCGATTCATGAATCATGATTCGATTCATGATTCATGATTCATGAATCATGATTCGATTCATGAATCATGATTCGATTCATGATTCATGATTCATGAATCATGATTCGATTCATGATTCATGATTTATGATTCAATTCATGATTTATGATTCGATTCATGATTCATGAATCATGATTCGATTCATGATTCATGATTCACGAATCATGATTTTAATCATGAATCATGATTCGATTCATGATACATGATTCATGAATCATGATTCGATTCATGAATAATGATTCGATTCATGATATATGATTCATGAATAATGATTCGATTCATGATATATGATTCATGAATCATGATTCGATTCATGATTCATGAATCATGATTCAATTTATGATTCATGATTCATGATTCGATTCATGATTTATGATTCAATTCATGTTTCATGATTCATGATTCAAGATTTATGATTCATGATTCATGATTCATGATTCATGATTCAATTCACGTTTCATAATTCATGATTCAAGATTCATGATTCATGATTCATGATTCATGATTCATGATTCAATTCACGATTCATTTAATGATTCATGATTTATGATTCGATTCATGATTCATGATTCATGAATCATGATTCGATTCATGATTCATGATTTATGAATTATGATTCGATTCATGATTCAAGATTCATGAATCATGATTCGATTCATGATTCATGATTCATGAATCATGATTCGATTCATGATTCATGATTCATGAATCATGATTCATTTAATGATTCATGATTTATGATTCAATTCATGATTTATGATTCGATTCATGATTCATGACTCGATCCATGATTCATGATTCATGAATCATAATTCGATTCATGAATCATGATTCGATTCATGATTCGTGATTCATGAATCATGATTCGATTCATGATTCGTGATTCATGAATCATGATTCGATTCATGAATCATGATTCGATTCATGATTCATGATTCATGAATCATGATTCGATTCATGATTCATGATTTATGATTCAATTCATGATTTATGATTCGATTCATGATTCATGATTCGATTCATGATTCATGATTCATGAATCATGATTCGATTCATGATTCATGATTCATGAATCATGATTAATTTAATGATTCATGATTTATAATTCAATTCATTATTTATGATTTGATTCATGATTCATGATTCATGATTCAATTCATGATTCATGATTCAATTCATGATTCATGATTCAATTCATGATTCATGATTCAATTCATGATTTGTGATTCATGATTCAATTCATGATTCAATTCATGATTCATGATTCAATTCATGATTCATGATTCAATTCATGATTCATTATTCAATTCATGATTCGTGATTCAATTCATGATTCGTGATTCAATTCATGATTCATGATTTAATTCATGATTCATGATTCAATTCACGATTCATTTAATGATTCATGATTTATGATTCAATTCATGATTTATGATTCAATTCATGATTCATGATTCATGAATCATGATTTGATTCATGATTCGTGATTCATGAATCATGATTCATGATTCATGAAGCATGATTCGATTCATGAATCATGATTCGATTCATGATTCGTGATTCATGAATCATGATTCGATTCATTAATCATGATTCAATTCATGAATCATGATTCGATTCATGATTCATGATTTATGAATCATGATTTGATTCATGATTCATGATTCATGAATCATGATTCGATTCATGATTCATGATTCATGAATCATGATTCGATTCATGATTCATGATTCATGAATCATGATTCGATTCATGATTCGTGATTCATGAATCATGATTCGATTTATGAATCATGATTCGATTCATGAATCATGATTCGATTCATGATTCATGATTTATGAATTATGATTCGATTCATGATTCATGATTCATGAATCATGATTCGATTCATGATTGATGATTCATGAATCATGATTCGATTCATGATTCATGATTCATGAATCATGATTCATTTAATAATTCATGATTTATGATTCAATTCATGATTTATGATTCGATTCATGATTCATGATTCGATCCATGATTCATGATTCATGAATCATGACTCGATTCATGAATCATGATTCGATTCATGATTCGTGATTCATGAATCATGATTCGATTCATGAATCATGATTCGATTCATGATTCATGATTCACGAATCATGATTTTAATCATGAATCATGAATCGAATCATGATTCATGAATCGAATCATGATTCATGAATCGAATCATGATTCATGAATCATGAATCATGAATCGAATCATGATTCATGATTAAAATCATGATTCGTGAATCATGAATCATGAATCGAATCATGATTCATGAATCGAATCATGATTCATGAATCATGAATCATGAATCGAATCGTGATTCATGATTAAAATCATGATTCGTGAATCATGAATCATGAATCGAATCATGATTCATGAATCATGAATCATGATTCATGAATCATGAATCATGATTCATGAATCGAATCATGATTCATGAATCATGAATCAGGATTCATGAATCATGAATCATGATTCATGAATCATGAATCATAAATCGAATCATGATTCATGAATCATGAATCATGAATCGAATCATGATTCATAAATCATGAATCATGAATCGAATCATGATTCATGAATCATGAATCATGAATCGAATCATGATTCATGAATCATGAATCATGAATCGAATCATAAATCATGAATTGAATCATAAATCATGAATCATTAAATGAATCATGATTCATGAATCATGAATCATGAATCGAATCATGATTCATGAATCATGAATCATGAATCGAATCATGATTCATGAATCACGAATCATGGATCGAATCATGATTCATGAATCGAATCATGATTCATGAATCATGAATCATGAATCGAATCATGAATTATGAATCATGAATCATGAATTGAATCATGATTCATGAATCATGAATCATGAATCGAATCATGAATCATGAATCGAATCATAAATCATGAATTGAATCATAAATCATGAATCATTAAATGAATCATGATTCATGAATCATGAATCATGAATCGAATCATGATTCATGAATCATGAATCATGAATCGAATCATGATTCATGAATCACGAATCATGGATCGAATCATGATTCATGAATCGAATCATGATTCATTAATCATGAATCATGATTCGATTCATGATTCGATTCATGATTCAATTCATGATTTATGATTCGATTCATGATTCATGATTCGATTCATGATTCATGAATCATGATTCGATTCATGATTCATGATTCATAATTCATGATTCGATTCATGATTCATGAATCATGATTCAATTCATGATTCAAGATTCATGATTCGATTCATGATTCATGATTCAAGAATCATGATTCATGATTCATGAATCATGATTCGATTCATGATTCGTGTTTCATGAATCATGATTCATGATTCATGAATCATGATTCGATTCATGATTCGTGTTTCACGATTCATGATTCATGATTCATGAATCATGATTCGATTCATGATTCATGATTCATGAATCATGATTCGATTCATGATTCATGAATCGAATCATGATTCATGAATCGAATCATGATTCATGAATCATGAATCATGAATCGAATCATGATTCATGATTAAAATCATGATTCGTGAATCATGAATCATGAATCGAATCATGATTCATGATTCATGAATCATGATTAATGATTCATGAATCATGATTCATGATTCATGAATCATGATTCGATTCATGATTCGTGTTTCATGAATCATGATTCATGATTCATGAATCATGATTCGATTCATGATTCGTGTTTCACGATTCATGATTCATGATTCATGAATCATGATTCGATTCATGATTCATGATTCATGAATCATGATTCGATTCATGATTCATGAATCGAATCATGATTCATGAATCGAATCATGATTCATGAATCATGAATCATGAATCGAATCATGATTCATGATTAAAATCATGATTCGTGAATCATGAATCATGAATCGAATCATGATTCATGAATCGAATCATGATTCATGAATCATGAATCATGAATCGAATCATGATTCATGATTAAAATCATGATTCGTGAATCATGAATCATGATTCGTGAATCATGAATCATGAATCGAATCATGATTCATAAATCATGAATCATGATTCATGAATCATGAATCATGATTCATGAATCATGAATCATGATTCATGAATCATGAATCATGAATCGAATCATGATTCATGAATCATGAATCATGAATCGAATCATGATTCATAAATCATGAATCATGAATCGAATCATGATTCATGAATCATGAATCATGAATCGAATCATGATTCATGAATCATGAATCATGAATCGAATCATGATTCATGAATCATGAATCATGAATCGAATCATGATTCATGATTCATGAATCATGAATCATGATTCATGAATCATGAATCATGATTCATGAATCATGAATCATGATTCATGAATCATGAATCATGAATCGAATCATGAATTATGAATCATGAATCATGAATCGAATCATGATTCATGAATCATGAATCATGAATCGAATCATGAATCATGAATCGAATCATAAATCATGAATTGAATCATAAATCATGAATCATTAAATGAATCATGATTCATGAATCATGAATCATGAATCGAATCATGATTCATGAATCATGAATCATGAATCGAATCATGATTCATGAATCACGAATCATGGATCGAATCATGATTCATGAATTGAATCATGATTCATGAATCATGAATCATGGATCGAATCATGAATCATGATTCATGAATCATGAATCGAATCATAAATCATGAATTGAATCATAAATCATGAATCATTAAATGAATCATGAATTGAATCATGAATCATGAATCGAATCATGATTCATGAATCATGAATCATGAATCGAATCATTATTCATGAATTGAATCATGATTAATGAATCATGAATCATAAATCGAATCATGATTCATGAATTGAATCATGATTAATGAATCATGAATCATAAATCGAATCATGATTCATGATTAAAATCATGATTCGTGAATCATGAATCATGAATCGAATCATGATTCTTGAATCGAATCATGATTCATGAATCATGAATCATGATTCATGAATCATGAATCATGATTCATGAATCATGAATCATGAATCGAATCATGATTCATGAATCATGAATCATGAATCGAATCATGATTCATGAATCATGAATCATG
The DNA here is from genome assembly GCA_036250195.1 of Mixophyes australis. Lineage (NCBI taxonomy): Eukaryota > Metazoa > Chordata > Amphibia > Anura > Limnodynastidae > Mixophyes > Mixophyes australis. The sequence continues at coordinate 573,942 of JAVHZZ010000023.1, read as the reverse complement.
ATTCATGAATCATGAATCATGAATCGAATCATAAATCATGAATCATTAAATGAATCGTGAATTGAATCATGAATCATGAATCGAATCATGATTCATGATTAAAATCATGATTCGTGAATCATGATTCGTGAATCATGAATCATGAATCGAATCATGATTCATGAATCGAATCATGATTAATGAATCGAATCATGATTCATGAATCATGAATCATGATTCATGAATCATGAATCATGATTCAAGAATCATGATTCATGAATCATGAATCATGAATCGAATCATGATTCATGAATCATGAATCATGAATCGAATCATGATTCATGAATCATGAATCGAATCATGATTCATGAATCATTTACCATGAATCAAATCATGATTCATGAATCATGAATCATGAATCGAATCATAAATCATGAATCATTAAATGAATCGTGAATTGAGTCATGAATCATGAATCATGAATCATGAATCGAATCATAAATCATGAATCATTAAATGAATCGTGAATTGAGTCATGAATCATGAATCATGAATCATGAATCTTGAATCATGAATCATGATTCGATTCATGAATCATGATTCGATTCATGATTCATGATTCATGAATCATGATTCGATTCATGATTCATGATTCATGAATCATGATTCGATTCATGATTCATGATTTATGATTCAATTCATGATTTATGATTCGATTCATGATTCATGAATCATGATTCGATTCATGATTCATGATTCACGAATCATGATTTTAATCATGAATCATGATTCGATTCATGATACATGATTCATGAATCATGATTCGATTCATGAATAATGATTCGATTCATGATATATGATTCATGAATAATGATTCGATTCATGATATATGATTCATGAATCATGATTCGATTCATGATTCATGAATCATGATTCAATTTATGATTCATGATTCATGATTCGATTCATGATTTATGATTCAATTCATGTTTCATGATTCATGATTCAAGATTTATGATTCATGATTCATGATTCATGATTCATGATTCAATTCACGTTTCATAATTCATGATTCAAGATTCATGATTCATGATTCATGATTTATGAATTATGATTCGATTCATGATTCAAGATTCATGAATCATGATTCGATTCATGATTCATGATTCATGAATCATGATTCGATTCATGATTCATGATTCATGAATCATGATTCGATTCATGATTCATGATTCATGAATCATGATTCGATTCATGATTCATGATTCATGAATCATGATTCATTTAATGATTCATGATTTATGATTCAATTCATGATTTATGATTCGATTCATGATTCATGACTCGATCCATGATTCATGATTCATGAATCATAATTCGATTCATGAATCATGATTCGATTCATGATTCGTGATTCATGAATCATGATTCGATTCATGATTCGTGATTCATGAATCATTATTCGATTCATGAATCATGATTCGATTCATGATTCATGATTCATGAATCATGATTCGATTCATGATTCATGATTTATGATTCAATTCATGATTTATGATTCGATTCATGATTCATGATTCGTTTCATGATTCATGATTCATGAATCATGATTCGATTCATGATTCATGAATCATGATTAATTTAATGATTCATGATTTATAATTCAATTCATTATTTATGATTTGATTCATGATTCATGATTCATGATTCAATTCATGATTCATGATTCAATTCATGATTCATGATTCAATTCATGATTCATGATTCAATTCATGATTTGTGATTCATGATTCAATTCATGATTCAATTCATGATTCATGATTCAATTCATGATTCATGATTCAATTCATGATTCATTATTCAATTCATGATTCGTGATTCAATTCATGATTCGTGATTCAATTCATGATTCATGATTTAATTCATGATTCATGATTCAATTCACGATTCATTTAATGATTCATGATTTATGATTCAATTCATGATTTATGATTCAATTCATGATTCATGATTCATGAATCATGATTTGATTCATGATTCATGATTCATGAATCATGATTCATGATTCATGAAGCATGATTCGATTCATGAATCATGATTCGATTCATGATTCGTGATTCATGAATCATGATTCGATTCATGAATCATGATTCAATTCATGAATCATGATTCGATTCATGATTCATGATTTATGAATCATGATTTGATTCATGATTCATAATTCATGAATCATGATTCGATTCATGATTCATGATTCATGAATCATGATTCGATTCATGATTCATGATTCATGAATCATGATTCGATTCATGATTCGTGATTCATGAATCATGATTCGATTTATGAATCATGATTCGATTCATGAATCATGATTCGATTCATGATTCATGATTTATGAATTATGATTCGATTCATGATTCATGATTTATGAATCATGATTCGATTCATGATTCATGATTCATGAATCATGATTCGATTCATGATTCATGATTCATGAATCATGATTCATTTAATGAATCATGATTTATGATTCAATTCATGATTTATGATTCGATTCATGATTCATGATTCGATTCATGATTCATGATTCGATCCATGATTCATGATTCATGAATCATGATTCGATTTATGAATCATGATTCGATTCATGAATCATGATTCGATTCATGATTCATGATTTATGAATTATGATTCGATTCATGATTCATGATTCATGAATCATGATTCGATTCATGATTGATGATTCATGAATCATGATTCGATTCATGATTCATGATTCATGAATCATGATTCATTTAATAATTCATGATTTATGATTCAATTCATGATTTATGATTCGATTCATGATTCATGATTCGATCCATGATTCATGATTCATGAATCATGACTCGATTCATGAATCATGATTCGATTCATGATTCGTGATTCATGAATCATGATTCGATTCATGAATCATGATTCGATTCATGATTCACGAATCATGATTTTAATCATGAATCATGAATCGAATCATGATTCATGAATCGAATCATGATTCATGAATCGCATCATGATTCATGAATCATGAATCATGAATCGAATCATGATTCATGATTAAAATCATGATTCGTGAATCATGAATCATGAATCGAATCATGATTCATGAATCGAATCATGATTCATGAATCATGAATCGAATCATGATTCATGATTAAAATCATGATTCGTGAATCATGAATCATGAATCGAATCATGATTCATGAATCGAATCATGATTCATGAATCATGATTCATGATTCATGAATCATGATTCATGATTCATGAATCGAATCATGATTCATGAATCATGAATCATGATTCATGAATCATGAATCATGATTCATGAATCATGAATCATGATTCATGAATCATGAATCATGATTCATGAATCATGAATCATGATTCATGAATCATGAATCATGATTCATGAATCATGAATCATGAATCGAATCATGATTCATGAATCATGAATCGAATCATGATTCATAAATCATGAATCATGAATCGAATCATGATTCATGAATCATGAATCATGAATCAAATCATGATTCATGAATCATGAATCATGAATCGAATCATAAATCATGAATTGAATCATAAATCATGAATCATTAAATGAATCATGATTCATGAATCAAGAATCATGAATCGAATCATGATTCATGAATCACGAATCATGGATCGAATCATGATTCATGAATCGAATCATGATTCATGAATCATGAATCATGAATCGAATCATGATTCATGAATCATGAATCATGATTCGTGAATCACGAATCATGAATCGAATTATGATTCATGAATCATGAATCATGAATCGAATCATGAATTATGAATCATGAATCATGAATCGAATCATGATTCATGAATCATGAATCATGAATCGAATCATGAATCATGAATCGAATCATAAATCATGAATTGAATCATAAATCATGAATCATTAAATGAATCATGATTCATGAATCATGAATCATGAATCGAATCATGATTCATGAATCATGAATCATGAATCGAATCATGATTCATGAATCACGAATCATGGATCGAATCATGATTCATGATTCGATTCATGATTCATGATTTATGATTCAATTCATGATTTATGATTCGATTCATGATTCATGATTCGATTCATGATTCATGAATCATGATTCGATTCATGATTCATGATTCATAATTCATGATTCGATTCATGATTCATGAATCATGATTCAATTCATGATTCAAGATTCATGATTCGATTCATGATTCATGATTCATGAATCATTATTCATGATTCATGAATCATGATTCATGATTCATGAATCATGATTCATGATTCATGAATCATGATTCGATTCATGAATCATGATTCGATTCATGATTCACGAATCATGATTTTAATCATGAATCATGAATCGAATCATGATTCATGAATCGAATCATGATTCATGAATCGCATCATGATTCATGAATCATGAATCATGAATCGAATCATGATTCATGATTAAAATCATGATTCGTGAATCATGAATCATGAATCGAATCATGATTCATGAATCGAATCATGATTCATGAATCATGAATCGAATCATGATTCATGATTAAAATCATGATTCGTGAATCATGAATCATGAATCGAATCATGATTCGTGAATCATGAATCATGAATCGAATCATGATTCATGAATCGAATCATGATTCATGAATCATGATTCATGATTCATGAATCATGATTCATGATTCATGAATCGAATCATGATTCATGAATCATGAATCATGATTCATGAATCATGAATCATGATTCATGAATCATGAATCATGATTCATGAATCATGAATCATGATTCATGAATCATGAATCATGATTCATGAATCATGAATCATGATTCATGAATCATGAATCATGAATCGAATCATGATTCATGAATCATGAATCGAATCATGATTCATAAATCATGAATCATGAATCGAATCATGATTCATGAATCATGAATCATGAATCAAATCATGATTCATGAATCATGAATCATGAATCGAATCATAAATCATGAATTGAATCATAAATCATGAATCATTAAATGAATCATGATTCATGAATCATGAATCATGAATCGAATCATGATTCATGAATCAAGAATCATGAATCGAATCATGATTCATGAATCACGAATCATGGATCGAATCATGATTCATGAATCGAATCATGATTCATGAATCATGAATCATGAATCGAATCATGATTCATGAATCATGAATCATGATTCGTGAATCACGAATCATGAATCGAATTATGATTCATGAATCATGAATCATGAATCGAATCATGAATTATGAATCATGAATCATGAATCGAATCATGATTCATGAATCATGAATCATGAATCGAATCATGAATCATGAATCGAATCATAAATCATGAATTGAATCATAAATCATGAATCATTAAATGAATCATGATTTTTGAATCATGAATCATGAATCGAATCATGATTCATGAATCATGAATCATGAATCGAATCATGATTCATGAATCACGAATCATGGATCGAATCATGATTCATGATTCGATTCATGATTCATGATTTATGATTCAATTCATGATTTATGATTCGATTCATGATTCATGATTCGATTCATGATTCATGAATCATGATTCGATTCATGATTCATGATTCATAATTCATGATTCGATTCATGATTCATGAATCATGATTCAATTCATGATTCAAGATTCATGATTCGATTCATGATTCATGATTCATGAATCATGATTCATGATTCATGAATCATGATTCATGATTCATGAATCATGATTCATGATTCATGAATCATGATTCGATTCATGATTCGTGTTTCACGATTCATGATTCATGATTCATGAATCATGATTCGATTCATGATTCATGATTCATGAATCATGATTCGATTCATGATTCATGAATCGAATCATGATTCATGAATCGAATCATGATTCATGAATCATGAATCATGAATCGAATCATGATTCATGATTAAAATCATGATTCATGAATCATGAATCATGAATCGAATCATGATTCATGAATCATGAATCATGAATCGAATCATGATTCATAAATCATGAATCATGAATCGAATCATGATTCATGAATCATGAATCATGAATCGAATCATGATTCATGAATCATGAATCATGAATCGAATCATGATTCATGAATCATGAATCATGAATCGAATCATGATTCATGAATCATGAATCATGAATCATGATTCGTGGAACACGAATCATGAATCGAATCATGATTCATGAATCATGAATCATGAATCGAATCATGAATTATGAATCATGAATCATGAATCGAATCATGATTCATGAATCATGAATCATGAATCGAATCATGAATCATGAATCGAATCATAAATCATGAATTGAATCATAAATCATGAATCATTAAATGAATCATGATTCATGAATCATGAATCATGAATCGAATCATGATTCATGAATCATGAATCATGAATCGAATCATGATTCATGAATCACGAATCATGGATCGAATCATGATTCATGAATTGAATCATGATTCATGAATCATGAATCATGGATCGAATCATGAATCATGAATCGAATCATGATTCATGAATCATGAATCGAATCATAAATCATGAATTGAATCATAAATCATGAATCATTAAATGAATCATGAATTGAATCATGAATCATGAATCGAATCATGATTCATGAATCATGAATCATGAATCGAATCATTATTCATGAATTGAATCATGATTAATGAATCATGAATCATAAATCGAATCATGATTCATGATTAAAATCATGATTCGTGAATCATGAATCATGAATCAAATCATGATTCATGAATCGAATCATGATTCATGAATCATGAATCATGATTCATGAATCATGAATCATGATTCATGAATCATGAATCATGAATCGAATCATGATTCATGAATCATGAATCATGATTCATGAATCATGAATCATGAATCGAATCATAAATCATGAATCATTAAATGAATCGTGAATTGAATCATGAATCATGAATCATGAATCATGAATCATGATTCATGAATCGAATCATGATTCATGATTAAAATCATGATTCGTGAATCATGATTCGTGAATCATGAATCATGAATCGAATCATGATTCATGAATCGAATCATGATTAATGAATCGAATCATGATTCATGAATCATGAATCATGATTCATGAATCATGAATCATGATTCATGAATCATGAATCATGATTCAAGAATCATGATTCATGAATCATGAATCATGAATCGAATCATGAATCATGAATCATGAACCATGAATCAAATCATGATTCATGAATTATGAATCGAATCAAGAATCATGAATCATGAACCATGAATCAAATCATGATTCATGAATCATGAATCATGAATCGAATCATAAATCATGAATCATTAAATGAATCGTGAATTGAATCATGAATCATGAATCATGAATCATGAATCTTGAATCATGAATTATGAAACGTGAATTGAATCATGAATCATGAATCATGAATCATGAATCATGAATCTTGAATCATGAATCATGAAACATGAATTGAATCATAAATCATGAATCGAATCATGAATCATGAATCATAAATTGAATCATGATTCATGAATCATGAATCGAATCATGATTCATGAATCATGAATCGAATCATTATTCATGAATCGAATCATGATTCATGAATCGAATCATGATTCATGAATCATGGATCGAATCATGAATCATGAATCGAATCATGATTCATGAATCATGAATCGAATCATAAATCATGAATTGAATCATAAATCATGAATCATTAAATGAATCATGAATTGAATCATGAATCATGAATCATGATTCATGAATCATGAATCATGAATCGAATCATAAATCATGAATCATTAAATGAATCGTGAATTGAATCATGAATCATGAATCATGAATCATGAATCATGATTCATGAATCGAATCATGATTCATGATTAAAATCATGATTCGTGAATCATGATTCGTGAATCATGAATCATGAATCGAATCATGATTCATGAATCGAATCATGATTAATGAATCGAATCATGATTCATGAATCATGAATCATGATTCATGAATCATGAATCATGATTCAAGAATCATGATTCATGAATCATGAATCATGAATCGAATCATGATTCATGAATCATGAATCATGAATCGAATCATGATTCATGAATCATGAATCGAATCATGAATCATGAATCATGAACCATGAATCAAATCATGATTCATGAATCATGAATCATGAATCGAATCATAAATCATGAATCATTAAATGAATCGTGAATTGAATCATGAATCATGAATCATGAATCATGAATCTTGAATCATGAATTATGAAACGTGAATTGAATCATGAATCATGAATAATGAATCATGAATCATGAATCTTGAATCATGAATCATGAAACATGAATTGAATCATAAATCATGAATCGAATCATGAATCATGAATCATAAATTGAATCATGATTCATGAATCATGAATCGAATCATTATTCATGAATCGAATCATGATTCATGAATCGAATCATGATTCATGAATCATGGATCGAATCATGAATCATGAATCGAATCATGATTCATGAATCATGAATCGAATCATAAATCATGAATTGAATCATAAATCATGAATCATTAAATGAATCATGAATTGAATCATGAATCATGAATCGAATCATGATTCATGAATCATGAATCATGAATCGAATCATTATTCATGAATTGAATCATGATTCATGAATCATGAATCATGAATCGAATCATGATTCATGATTAAAATCATGATTCGTGAATCATGAATCATGAATCGAATCATGATTCATGAATCGAATCATGATTCATGAATCATGAATCATGATTCATGAATCATGAATCATGATTCATGAATCATGAATCATGAATCGAATCATGATTCATGAATCATGAATCATGAATCGAATCATGATTCATGAATCATGAATCATGAATCGAATCATGATTCATGAATCATGAATCATGATTCATGAATCATGAATCATGAATCGAATCATAAATCATGAATCATTAAATGAATCGTGAATTGAATCATGAATCATGAATCATGAATCATGAATCATGATTCATGAATCATGAATCATGAATCGAATCATGATTCATGATTAAAATCATGATTCGTGAATCATGATTCGTGAATCATGAATCATGAATCGAATCATGATTCATGAATCGAATCATGATTAATGAATCGAATCATGATTCATGAATCATGAATCATGATTCATGAATCATAAATCATGATTCAAGAATCATGATTCATGAATCATGAATCATGATTCAAGAATCATGATTCATGAATCATGAATCATGAATCGAATCATGATTCATGAATCATGAATCATGAATCGAATCATGATTCATGAATCATGAATCGAATCATGATTCATGAATCATGAATCATGATTCATGAATCATGAACCATGAATCAAATCATGATTCATGAATCATGAATCATGAATCGAATCATAAATCATGAATCATTAAATGAATCTTGAATTGAATCATGAATCATGAATCATGAATCATGAATCTTGAATCATGAATTATGAAACGTGAATTGAATCATGAATCATGAATCATGAATCATGAATTGAATCATGATTCATGAATCATGAATCGAATCATGATTCATGAATCATATATCATGAATCAAATCATGAATCATGAATCATAAATTGAATCATGATTCATGAATCATGAATCGAATCATGATTCATGAATCATAAATCATGAATCGAATCATGAATCATGAATCATAAATTGAATCATGATTCATGAATCATGAATCGAATCATGATTCATGAATCATATATCATGAATCGAATCATTATTCATGAATCGAATCATGATTCATGAATCATGTATCATTAATCGAATCATGATTCATGATTAAAATCATGATTCGTGAATCATGAATCATGAATCGAATCATGATTCATGAATCATGAATCATGAATCGAATCATGATTCATGAATCATGAATCATGAATCGAATCATGATTCATGAATCATGAATCATGAATCGAATCATGATTCATGAATCATGAATCATGAATCGAATCATGATTCATGAATCATGAATCATGAATCGAATCATGATTCATGAATCATGAATCATGAATCGTGAAACACGAATCATTAATCGAATCATGATTCATGAATCACGAATCGAATCATGATTCATGAATCATGAATCATGATTCATGAATCATGAATCATGAATCATGATTCATGAATCATGAATCATGAATCGAATCATGAATCTTGAATCATGAATTGAATCATGATTCATGAATCATGAATCATGAATCGAATCATGAATTATGAATCATGAATCGAATCATGATTCATGAATCATGAATCATGAATCGAATCATGAATCATGAATCGAATCATAAATCATGAATTGAATCATAAATCATGAATCATGAATCGAATCATGATTCATGAATCATGAATCATGAATCGAATCATGATTCATGAATCATGAATCATGAATCGAATAATGATTCATGAATCGAATCATGATTCATGAATCACGAATCATGAATCGAATCATGATTCATGAATCGAATCATGATTCATGAATCATGAATCATGGATCGAATCATGAATCATGAATCGAATCATAAATCATGAATTGAATCATAAATCATGAATCATTAAATGAATCATGATTCATGAATCATGAATCATGAATCGAATCATGATTCATGAATCATGAATCGAATCATAATTCATGAATCATGAATCATGAATCGAATCATGATTCATGAATCATGAATCATGAATCGAATCATGATTCATGAATCATGAATCGAATCATAATTCATAAATCATGAATCATGATTCGATTCATGATTCATGATTCATGAAGCATGATTCGATTCATGAATCATGATTCGATTCATGATTCGTGATTCATGAATCATGATTCGATTCATGAATCATGATTCAATTCATGAATCATGATTCGATTCATGATTCATGATTTATGAATCATGATTTGATTCATGATTCATGATTCATGAATCATGATTCGATTCATGATTCATGATTGAATTCATGATTCATTTAATGATTCATGATTTATGATTCAATTCATGATTTATGATTCGATTCATGATTCATGATTCATGAATCATGATTCGATTCATGATTCATGATTCATGAATCATGATTCGATTCATGATTCATGATTCATGAATCATGATTCGATTCATGATTCGTGATTCATGAATCATGATTCATGATTTATGAATTATGATTCGATTCATGATTCATGATTCATGAATCATGATTCATTTAATGATTCATGATTTATGATTCAATTCATGATTTATGATTCGATTCATGATTCATGATTCGATCCATGATTCATGATTCATGAATCATGATTCGATTCATGATTCGTGATTCATGAATCATGATTCGATTCATGAATCATGATTCGATTCATGATTCATGATTCATGATTTATGATTCAATTCATGATTTATGATTCGATTCATGATTCATGATTCGATTCATGATTCATGATTCATGAATCATGATTCGATTCATGATTCATGATTCATAATTCATGATTCGATTCATGATTCATGATTCATGATTCGATTCATGATTTATGATTCAATTCATGTTTCATGATTCTTGATTCAAGATTCATGATTCATGATTCATGATTCATGATTCATGATTCATGATTCAATTCACGTTTCATAATTCATGATTCAAGATTCATGATTCATGATTCATGATTCATGATTCATGATTCAATTCACGATTCATTTAATGATTCATGATTTATGATTCGATTCATGATTAATGATTCATGAATCATGATTTGATTCATGGTTCATGATTCATGAATCATGATTCATGATTCATGAATCATGATTCGATTCATGATTTATGATTCATGAATCATGATTCGATTCCTGATTCATGATTCATGAATCATGATTCTATTCATGATTCATGAATCATGATTCTTAAATCATGATTCATGATTCATGAATCATGATTCGATTCATGATTCATGATTCATGAATCATGATTCTTGAATCATGATTCATGATTCATGAATCATGATTCATGATTCATGAATCATGATTCGATTCATGAATCATGATTCGATTCATGAATCATGATTCGATTCATGAATCATGATTCGATTCATGATTCATGATTCACGAATCATGATTTTAATCATGAATCATGATTCGATTCATGATTCATGATTCATGAATCATGATTCGATTCATGAATAATGATTCGATTCATGATTCATGAATCATGATTCAATTTATGATTCATGATTCATGATTCAATTCACGATTCATTTAATGATTCATGATTTATGATTCGATTCATGATTCATGATTCATGAATCATGATTTGATTCATGGTTCATGATTCATGAATCATGATTCATGAATCATGATTCGATTCATGAATCATGATTCCATTCATGATTTGTGATTCATGAATCATGATTCGATTCATTATTCATGATTCAATTCATGATTCATTTATTGATTCATGATTTATGATTCAATTCATGATTTATGATTCGATTCATGATTCATGATTCATGAATCATGATTCGATTCATGATTCATGATTCGATCCATGATTCATGATTCATGAATCATGATTCATGATTCATGAATCATGATTTGATTCATGGTTCATGATTCAATTCATGATTCGTGATTCATGAATCATGATTCGATTCATGATTCATGATTCAATTCATGATTCATTTATTGATTCATGATTTATGATTCAATTCATGATTTATGATTCGATTCATGATTCATGATTCATGAATCATGATTCGATTCATGATTCATGATTCATGAATCATGATTCGATTCATGATTCATGATTCATGAATCATGATTCGATTCATGATTCATGATTCATGAATCATGATTCGATTCATGATTCATGAATCATGATTCATGATTTATGAATCATGATTCTTGATTCATGATTCATGATTCAATTCACGATTCATTTAATGATTCATGATTTATAATTCGATTCATGATTCATGATTCATGAATCATGATTTGATTCATGGTTCATGATTCATGAATCATGATTCATGATTCATGAATCATGAATCGAATCATGATTCATGAATCATGATTCATTTAATGATTCATGATTTATGATTCAATTCATGATTTATGATTCGATTCATGATTCATGATTCGATCCATGATTCATGATTCATGAATCATGATTCGATTCATGATTCGTGATTCATGAATCATGATTCGATTCATGAATCATGATTCGATTCATGATTCATGATTCATGATTTATGATTCAATTCATGATTTATGATTCGATTCATGATTCATGATTCGATTCATGATTCATGATTCATGAATCATGATTCGATTCATGATTCATGATTCATAATTCATGATTCGATTCATGATTCCTGATTCATGATTCGATTCATGATTTATGATTCAATTCATGTTTCATGATTCATGATTCAAGATTCATGATTCATCATTCATCATTCATGATTCATGATTCATGATTCAATTCAGGTTTCATAATTCATGATTCAAGATTCATGATTCATGATTCATGATTCATGATTCATGATTCAATTCACGATTCATTTAATGATTCATGATTTATGATTCAATTCATGATTCATGATTCATGAATCATGATTTGATTCATGGTTCATGATTCATGAATCATGATTCATGATTCATGAATCATGATTCGATTCATGATTTATGATTCATGAATCATGATTCGATTCATGATTCATGATTCATGAATCATGATTAATTTAATGATTCATGATTTATAATTCAATTCATTATTTATGATTTGATTCATGATTCATGATTCATGATTCAATTCATGATTCATGATTCAATTCATGATTCATGATTCAATTCATGATTCATGATTCAATTCATGATTTGTGATTCATGATTCAATTCATGATTCAATTCATGATTCATGATTCAATTCATGATTCATGATTCAATTCATGATTCATTATTCAATTCATGATTCGTGATTCAATTCATGATTCGTGATTCAATTCATGATTCATGATTTAATTCATGATTCATGATTCAATTCACGATTCATTTAATGATTCATGATTTATGATTCAATTCATGATTTATGATTCAATTCATGATTCATGATTCATGAATCATGATTTGATTCATGATTCATGATTCATGAATCATGATTCATGATTCATGAAGCATGATTCGATTCATGAATCATGATTCGATTCATGATTCGTGATTCATGAATCATGATTCGATTCATGAATCATGATTCAATTCATGATTCATGATTTATGAATCATGATTTGAATTATGATTCATGATTCATGAATCATGATTCGATTCATGATTCATGATTCATGAATCATGATTCGATTCATGATTCATGATTCATAATTCATGATTCGATTCATGATTCATGATTCATGATTCGATTCATGATTTATGATTCAATTCATGTTTCATGATTCTTGATTCAAGATTCATGATTCATGATTCATCATTCATGATTCATGATTCATGATTCAATTCACGTTTCATAATTCATGATTCAAGATTCATGATTCATGATTCATGATTCATGATTCATGATTCAATTCACGATTCATTTAATGATTCATGATTTATGATTCGATTCATGATTAATGATTCATGAATCATGATTTGATTCATGGTTCATGATTCATGAATCATGATTCATGATTCATGAATCATGATTCGATTCATGATTTATGATTCATGAATCATGATTCGATTCCTGATTCATGATTCATGAATCATGATTCGATTCATGATTCATGATTCATGAATCATGATTCTTGAATCATGATTCATGATTCATGAATCATGATTCGATTCATGATTCATGATTCATGAATCATGATTCTTGAATCATGATTCATGATTCATGAATCATGATTCATGATTCATGAATCATGATTCGATTCATGAATCATGATTCGATTCATGAATCATGATTCGATTCATGAATCATGATTCGATTCATGATTCATGATTCACGAATCATGATTTTAATCATGAATCATGATTCGATTCATGATTCATGATTCATGAATCATGATTCGATTCATGAATAATGATTCGATTCATGATTCATGAATCATGATTCAATTTATGATTCATGATTCATGATTCAATTCACGATTCATTTAATGATTCATGATTTATGATTCGATTCATGATTCATGATTCATGAATCATGATTTGATTCATGGTTCATGATTCATGAATCATGATTCATGAATCATGATTCGATTCATGAATCATGATTCGATTCATGATTTGTGATTCATGAATCATGATTCGATTCATGAATCATGATTCGATTCATGATTTGTGATTCATGAATCATGATTCGATTCATTATTCATGATTCAATTCATGATTCATTTATTGATTCATGATTTATGATTCAATTCATGATTTATGATTCGATTCATGATTCATGATTCATGAATCATGATTCGATTCATGATTCATGATTCGATCCATGATTCATGATTCATGAATCATGATTCATGATTCATGAATCATGATTTGATTCATGGTTCATGATTCAATTCATGATTCGTGATTCATGAATCATGATTCGATTCATGATTCATGATTCAATTCATGATTCATTTATTGATTCATGATTTATGATTCAATTCATGATTTATGATTCGATTCATGATTCATGATTCATGAATCATGATTCGATTCATGATTCATGATTCATGAATCATGATTCGATTCATGATTCATGATTCATGAATCATGATTCGATTCATGATTCATGAATCATGATTCATGATTTATGAATCATGATTCTTGATTCATGATTCATGATTCAATTCACGATTCATTTAATGATTCATGATTTATAATTCGATTCATGATTCATGATTCATGAATCATGATTTGATTCATGGTTCATGATTCATGAATCATGATTCATGATTCATGAATCATGAATCGAATCATGATTCATGAATCATGATTCATTTAATGATTCATGATTTATGATTCAATTCATGATTTATGATTCGATTCATGATTCATGATTCGATCCATGATTCATGATTCATGAATCATGATTCGATTCATGATTCGTGATTCATGAATCATGATTCGATTCATGAATCATGATTCGATTCATGATTCATGATTCATGATTTATGATTCAATTCATGATTTATGATTCGATTCATGATTCATGATTCGATTCATGATTCATGATTCATGAATCATGATTCGATTCATGATTCATGATTCATAATTCATGATTCGATTCATGATTCATGATTCATGATTCGATTCATGATTTATGATTCAATTCATGTTTCATGATTCATGATTCAAGATTCATGATTCATGATTCATCATTCATGATTCATGATTCATGATTCAATTCAGGTTTCATAATTCATGATTCAAGATTCATGATTCATGATTCATGATTCATGATTCATGATTCAATTCACGATTCATTTAATGATTCATGATTTATGATTCAATTCATGATTCATGATTCATGAATCATGATTTGATTCATGGTTCATGATTCATGAATCATGATTCATGATTCATGAATCATGATTCGATTCATGATTTATGATTCATGAATCATGATTCGATTCATGATTCATGATTCATGAATCATGATTCGATTCATGATTCATGATTCATGAATCATGATTAATTTAATGATTCATGATTTATAATTCAATTCATTATTTATGATTTGATTCATGATTCATGATTCATGATTCAATTCATGATTCATGATTCAATTCATGATTCATGATTCAATTCATGATTCATGATTCAATTCATGATTTGTGATTCATGATTCAATTCATGATTCAATTCATGATTCATGATTCAATTCATGATTCATGATTCAATTCATGATTCATTATTCAATTCATGATTCGTGATTCAATTCATGATTCGTGATTCAATTCATGATTCATGATTTAATTCATGATTCATGATTCAATTCACGATTCATTTAATGATTCATGATTTATGATTCAATTCATGATTTATGATTCAATTCATAATTCATGATTCATGAATCATGATTTGATTCATGATTCATGATTCATGAATCATGATTCATGATTCATGAAGCATGATTCGATTCATGAATCATGATTCGATTCATGATTCGTGATTCATGAATCATGATTCGATTCATGAATCATGATTCAATTCATGAATCATGATTCGATTCATGATTCATGATTTATGAATCATGATTTGATTCATGATTCATGATTCATGAATCATGATTCGATTCATGATTCATGATTCATGAATCATGATTCGATTCATGATTCATGAATCATGATTCGATTCATGATTCGTGATTCATGAATCATGATTCGAATTATGAATCATGATTCGATTCATGAATCATGATTCGATTCATGATTCATGATTTATGAATTATGATTCGATTCATGATTCATGATTCATGAATCATGATTCGATTCATGATTCATGATTCATGAATCATGATTCGATTCATGATTCATGATTCATGAATCATGATTCATTTAATGATTCATGATTTATGATTCAATTCATGATTTATGATTCGATTCATGATTCATGATTCGATCCATGATTCATGATTCATGAATCATGATTCGATTTATGAATCATGATTCGATTCATGATTCATGATTCGATCCATGATTCATGATTCATGATTTTAATCATGAATCATTAATCGAATCATGATTCATGAATCGAATCATGATTCATGAATCGAATCATGATTCATGAATCATGAATCATGAATCGAATCATGATTCATGATTAAAATCATGATTCGTGAATCATGAATCATGAATCGAATCATGATTCATGAATCGAATCATGATTCATGAATCATGAATCATGAATCGAATCATGATTCATGATTAAAATCATGATTCGTGAATCATGAATCATGAATCGAATCATGATTCATGAATCGAATCATGATTCATGAATCATGAATCATGATTCATGAATCATGAATCATGAATCGAATCATGATTCATGAATCATGAATCATGAATCGAATCATGATTCATAAATCATGAATCATGAATCGAATCATGATTCATGAATCATGAATCATGAATCGAATCATGATTCATGAATCATGAATCATGAATCGAATCATAAATCATGAATTGAATCATAAATCATGAATCATTAAATGAATCATGATTCATGAACCATGAATCATGAATCGAATCATGATTCATGAATCATGAATCATGAATCGAATCATGATTCATGAATCACGAATCATGGATCGAATCATGATTCATGAATCGAATCATGATTCATGAATCATGAATCATGAATCGAATCATGATTCATGAATCATGAATCATGAATCATGATTCGTGAATCACGAATCATGAATCGAATCATGATTCATGAATCATGAATCATGAATCGAATCATGAATTATGAATCATGAATCATGAATCGAATCATGATTCATGAATCATGAATCATGAATCGAATCATGAATCATGAATCGAATCATAAATCATGAATTGAATCATAAATCATGAATCATTAAATGAATCATGATTCATGAATCATGAATCATGAATCGAATCATGATTCATGAATCATGAATCATGAATCGAATCATGATTCATGAATCACGAATCATGGATCGAATCATGATTCATGATTCGATTCATGATTCATGATTTATGATTCAATTCATGATTTATGATTCGATTCATGATTCATGATTCGATTCATGATTCATGAATCATGATTCGATTCATGATTCATGATTCATAATTCATGATTCGATTCATGATTCATGAATCATGATTCAATTCATGATTCAAGATTCATGATTCGATTCATGATTCATGATTCATGAATCATGATTCATGATTCATGAATCATAATTCATGATTCATGATTCATGAATCATGATTCATGATTCATGAATCATGATTCGATTCATGATTCGTGTTTCACGATTCATGATTCATGATTCATGAATCATGATTCGATTCATGATTCATGATTCATGAATCATGATTCGATTCATGATTCATGAATCGAATCATGATTCATGAATCGAATCATGATTCATGAATCATGAATCATGAATCGAATCATGATTCATGATTAAAATCATGATTCGTGAATCATGAATCATGAATCGAATCATGATTCATGAATCGAATCATGATTCATGAATCATGAATCATGAATCGAATCATGATTCATGATTAAAATCATGATTCGTGAATCATGAATCATGAATCGAATCATGATTCATGAATCGAATCATGATTCATGAATCATGAATCATGATTCATGAATCATGAATCATGATTCATGAATCATGAATCATGATTCATGAATCATGAATCATGAATCGAATCATGATTCATGAATCATGAATCATGAATCGAATCATGATTCATAAATCATGAATCATGAATCGAATCATGATTCATGAATCATGAATCATGAATCGAATCATGATTCATGAATCATGAATCATGAATCGAATCATGATTCATGAATCATGAATCATGAATCGAATCATGATTCATGAATCATGAATCATGAATCGAATCATGATTCATGAATCATGAATCATGAATCGAATCATGATTCATGAATCATGAATCATGAATCATGATTCGTGGAACACGAATCATGAATCGAATCATGATTCATGAATCATGAATCATGAATCGAATCATGAATTATGAATCATGAATCATGAATCGAATCATGATTCATGAATCATGAATCATGAATCGAATCATGAATCATGAATCGAATCATAAATCATGAATTGAATCATAAATCATGAATCATTAAATGAATCATGATTCATGAATCATGAATCATGAATCGAATCATGATTCATGAATCATGAATCATGAATCGAATCATGATTCATGAATCACGAATCATGGATCGAATCATGATTCATGAATTGAATCATGATTCATGAATCATGAATCGAATCATAAATCATGAATTGAATCATAAATCATGAATCATTAAATGAATCATGAATTGAATCATGAATCATGAATCGAATCATGATTCATGAATCATGAATCATGAATCGAATCATTATTCATGAATTGAATCATGATTAATGAATCATGAATCATAAATCGAATCATGATTCATGATTAAAATCATGATTCGTGAATCATGAATCATGAATCGAATCATGATTCATGAATCGAATCATGATTCATGAATCATGAATCATGATTCATGAATCATGAATCATGATTCATGAATCATGAATCATGAATCGAATCATGATTCATGAATCATGAATCATGAATCGAATCATGATTCATGAATCATGAATCATGATTCATGAATCATGAATCATGAATCGAATCATAAATCATGAATCATTAAATGAATCGTGAATTGAATCATGAATCATGAATCATGAATCATGAATCATGATTCATGAATCGAATCATGATTCATGATTAAAATCATGATTCGTGAATCATGATTCGTGAATCATGAATCATGAATCGAATCATGATTCATGAATCGAATCATGATTAATGAATCGAATCATGATTCATGAATCATGAATCATGAATCGAATCATGATTCATGAATCATGAATCGAATCATGATTCATGAATCATGAACCATGAATCAAATCATGATTCATGAATCATGAATCATGAATCGAATCATAAATCATGAATCATTAAATGAATCGTGAATTGAATCATGAATCATGAATCATGAATCATGAATCTTGAATCATAAATTATGAAACGTGAATTGAATCATGAATCATGAATCATGAATCATGAATCATGAATCTTGAATCATGAATCATGAAACATGAATTGAATCATAAATCATGAATCGAATCATGAATCATGAATCATAAATTGAATTATGATTCATGAATCATGAATCGAATCATTATTCATGAATCGAATCATGATTCATGAATCGAATCATGATTCATGAATCATGAATCATGGATCGAATCATGAATCATGAATCGAATCATGATTCATGAATCATGAATCGAATCATAAATCATGAATTGAATCATAAATCATGAATCATTAAATGAATCATGAATTGAATCATGAATCATGAATCGAATCATGATTCATGAATCATGAATCATGAATCGAATCATTATTCATGAATTGAATCATGATTCATGAATCATGAATCATGAATCGAATCATGATTCATGATTAAAATCATGATTCGTGAATCATGAATCATGAATCGAATCATGATTCATGAATCGAATCATGATTCATGAATCATGAATCATGATTCATGAATCATGAATCATGATTCATGAATCATGAATCATGAATCGAATCATGATTCATGAATCATGAATCATGATTCATGAATCATGAATCATGATTCATGAATCATGAATCATGAATCGAATCATGATTCATGAATCATGAATCATGAATCGAATCATGATTCATGAATCATGAATCATGATTCATGAATCATGAATCATGAATCGAATCATAAATCATGAATCATTAAATGAATCGTGAATTGAATCATGAATCATGAATCATGAATCATGAATCATGAATCATGAATCATGAATCGAATCATGATTAATGAATCGAATCATGATTCATGAATCATGAATCATGATTCATGAATCATGAATCATGATTCAAGAATCATGATTCATGAATCATGAATCATGATTCAAGAATCATGATTCATGAATCATGAATCATGAATCGAATCATGATTCATGAATCATGAATCATGAATCGAATCATGAATTATGAATCATGAATCATGATTTAAGAGTCATGATTCATGAATCATGAATCATGAATCGAATCATGATTCATGAATCATGAATCATGAATCGAATCATGAATTATGAATCATGAATCATGAATCGAATCATGATTCATGAATCATGAATCATGAATCGAATCATGAATCATGAATCGAATCATAAATCATGAATTGAATCATAAATCATGAATCATTAAATGAATCATGATTCATGAATCATGAATCATGAATCGAATCATGATTCATGAATCATGAATCATGAATCGAATCATGATTCATGAATCACGAATCATGGATCGAATCATGATTCATGAATTGAATCATGATTCATGAATCATGAATCGAATCATAAATCATGAATTGAATCATAAATCATGAATCATTAAATGAATCATGAATTGAATCATGAATCATGAATCGAATCATGATTCATGAATCATGAATCATGGATCGAATCATGAATCATGAATCGAATCATGATTCATGAATCATGAATCGAATCATAAATCATGAATTGAATCATAAATCATGAATCATTAAATGAATCATGAATTGAATCATGAATCATGAATCGAATCATGATTCATGAATCATGAATCATGAATCGAATCATTATTCATGAATTGAATCATGATTAATGAATCATGAATCATAAATCGAATCATGATTCATGATTAAAATCATGATTCGTGAATCATGAATCATGAATCGAATCATGATTCATGAATCGAATCATGATTCATGAATCATGAATCATGATTCATGAATCATGAATCATGATTCATGAATCATGAATCATGAATCGAATCATGATTCATGAATCATGAATCATGAATCGAATCATGATTCATGAATCATGAATCATGATTCATGAATCATGAATCATGAATCGAATCATAAATCATGAATCATTAAATGAATCGTGAATTGAATCATGAATCATGAATCATGAATCATGAATCATGATTCATGAATCGAATCATGATTCATGATTAAAATCATGATTCGTGAATCATGATTCGTGAATCATGAATCATGAATCGAATCATGATTCATGAATCGAATCATGATTAATGAATCGAATCATGATTCATGAATCATGAATCATGATTCATGAATCATGAATCATGATTCAAGAATCATGATTCATGAATCATGAATCATGAATCGAATCATGATTCATGAATCATGAATCATGAATCGAATCATGATTCATGAATCATGAATCGAATCATGATTCATGAATCATGAACCATGAATCAAATCATGATTCATGAATCATGAATCATGAATCGAATCATAAATCATGAATCATTAAATGAATCGTGAATTGAATCATGAATCATGAATCATGAATCATGAATCTTGAATCATAAATTATGAAACGTGAATTGAATCATGAATCATGAATCATGAATCATGAATCATGAATCTTGAATCATGAATCATGAAACATGAATTGAATCATAAATCATGAATCGAATCATGAATCATGAATCATAAATTGAATTATGATTCATGAATCATGAATCGAATCATTATTCATGAATCGAATCATGATTCATGAATCGAATCATGATTCATGAAACATGAATCATGGATCGAATCATGAATCATGAATCGAATCATGATTCATGAATCATGAATCGAATCATAAATCATGAATTGAATCATAAATCATGAATCATTAAATGAATCATGAATTGAATCATGAATCATGAATCGAATCATGATTCATGAATCATGAATCATGAATCGAATCATTATTCATGAATTGAATCATGATTCATGAATCATGAATCATGAATCGAATCATGATTCATGATTAAAATCATGATTCGTGAATCATGAATCATGAATCGAATCATGATTCATGAATCAAATCATGATTCATGAATCATGAATCATGATTCATGAATCATGAATCATGATTCATGAATCATGAATCATGAATCGAATCATGATTCATGAATCATGAATCATGAATCGAATCATGATTCATGAATCATGAATCATGATTCATGAATCATGAATCATGAATCGAATCATAAATCATGAATCATTAAATGAATCGTGAATTGAATCATGAATCATGAATCATGAATCATGAATCATGAATCGAATCATGATTAATGAATCGAATCATGATTCATGAATCATGAATCATGAATCGAATCATGATTCATGAATCATGAATCATGAATCGAATCATAAATCATGAATCATTAAATGAATCGTGAATTGAATCATGAATCATGAATCATGAATCATGAATCATGAATCGAATCATGATTAATGAATCGAATCATGATTCATGAATCATGAATCATGATTCATGAATCATGAATCATGATTCAAGAATCATGATTCATGAATCATGAATCATGATTCAAGAATCATGATTCATGAATCATGAATCATGATTCAAGAATCATGATTCATGAATCATGAATCATGAATCGAATCATGATTCATGAATCATGAACCATGAATCAAATCATGATTCATGAATCATGAATCATGAATCGAATCATAAATCATGAATCATTAAATGAATCTTGAATTGAATCATGAATCATGAATCATGAATCATGAATCTTGAATCATGAATTATGAAACGTGAATTGAATCATGAATCATGAATCATGAATCATGAATTGAATCATGATTCATGAATCATGAATCGAATCATGATTCATGAATCATATATCATGAATCGAATCATGAATCATGAATCATAAATTGAATCATGATTCATGAATCATGAATCGAATCATGATTCATGAATCATATATCATGAATCGAATCATTATTCATGAATCGAATCATGATTCATGAATCATGTATCATTAATCGAATCATGATTCATGATTAAAATCATGATTCATGATTAAAATCATGATTCGTGAATCATGAATCATGAATCGAATCATGATTCATGAATCATGAATCATGAATCGAATCATGATTCATGAATCATGAATCATGAATCGAATCATGATTCATGAATCATGAATCATAAATCGAATCATGATTCATGAATCATGAATCATGAATCGAATCATGATTCATGAATCATGAATCATGAATCGAATCATGATTCATGAATCATGAATCATGAATCGAATCATGATTCATGAATCATGAATCATGAATCGAATCATGATTCATGAATCATGAATCATGAATCGAATCATGATTCATGAATCATGAATCATGAATCGAATCATGATTCATGAATCATGAATCATGAATCGTGAAACACGAATCATTAATCGAATCATGATTCATGAATCACGAATCATGAATCGAATCATGATTCATGAATCATGATTCATGAATCGAATCATGAATCTTGAATCATGAATTGAATCATGATTCATGAATCATGAATCATGAATCGAATCATGAATTATGAATCATGAATCATGAATCGAATCATGATTCATGAATCATGAATCATGAATCGAATCATGAATCATGAATCGAATCATAAATCATGAATTGAATCATAAATCATGAATCATGAATCGAATCATGATTCATGAATCATGAATCATGAATCGAATCATGATTAATGAATCATGAATCATGAATCGAATAATGATTCATGAATCGAATCATGATTCATGAATCACGAATCATGAATCGAATCATGATTCATGAATCGAATCATGATTCATGAATCATGAATCATGGATCGAATCATGAATCATGAATCGAATCATAAATCATGAATTGAATCATAAATCATGAATCATTAAATGAATCATGATTCATGAATCATGAATCATGAATCGAATCATGATTCATGAATCATGAATCATGAATCGAATCATGATTCATGAATCATGAATCGAATCATAATTCATAAATCATGAATCATGAATCGAATCATGATTCATGAATCGAATCATGATTCATAAATCGAATCATGATTCATGAATCACGAATCATGAATCGAATCATGATTCATGAATCATGAATCATGAATCGAATCATGATTCATGATTCATGAAGCATGATTCGATTCATGAATCATGATTCGATTCATGATTCGTGATTCATGAATCATGATTCGATTCATGAATCATGATTCAATTCATGAATCATGATTCGATTCATGATTCATGATTTATGAATCATGATTTGATTCATGATTCATGATTCATGAATCATGATTCGATTCATGATTCATGATTGAATTCATGATTCATTTAATGATTCATGATTTATGATTCAATTCATGATTTATGATTCGATTCATGATTCATGATTCATGAATCATGATTCGATTCATGATTCATGATTCATGAATCATGATTCGATTCATGATTCATGATTCATGAATCATGATTCGATTCATGATTCATGATTCATGAATCATGATTCGATTCATGATTCGTGATTCATGAATCATGATTCATGATTTATGAATTATGATTCGATTCATGATTCATGATTCATGAATCATGATTCATTTAATGATTCATGATTTATGATTCAATTCATGATTTATGATTCGATTCATGATTCATGATTCGATCCATGATTCATGATTCATGAATCATGATTCGATTCATGAATCATGATTCGATTCATGATTCGTGATTCATGAATCATGATTCGATTCATGAATCATGATTCGATTCATGATTCATGATTCATGATTTATGATTCAATTCATGATTTATGATTCGATTCATGATTCATGATTCGATTCATGATTCATGATTCATGAATCATGATTCGATTCATGATTCATGATTCATGAATCATGATTCGATTCATGATTCATGATTCATAATTCATGATTCGATTCATGATTCATGATTCATGATTCGATTCATGATTTATGATTCAATTCATGTTTCATGATTCTTGATTCAAGATTCATGATTCATGATTCATCATTCATGATTCATGATTCATGATTCAATTCACGTTTCATAATTCATGATTCAAGATTCATGATTCATGATTCATGATTCATGATTCAATTCACGATTCATTTAATGATTCATGATTTATGATTCGATTCATGATTAATGATTCATGAATCATGATTTGATTCATGGTTCATGATTCATGAATCATGATTCATGATTCATGAATCATGATTCGATTCATGATTTATGATTCATGAATCATGATTCGATTCCTGATTCATGATTCATGAATCATGATTCGATTCATGATTCATGATTCAAGATTCATGATTCATGATTCATCATTCATGATTCATGATTCATGATTCAATTCACGTTTCATAATTCATGAAACGTGATTCATGATTCATGATTCGATTCATGATTTATGATTCATGAATCATGATTCATGATTCATGAATCATGATTCATGATTCATGAATCATGATTCGATTCATGAATCATGATTCGATTCATGAATCATGATTCGATTCATGAATCATGATTCGATTCATGAATCATGATTCGATTCATGATTCATGATTCACGAATCATGATTTTAATCATGAATCATGATTCGATTCATGAATCATGATTCATGAATCATGATTCGATTCATGAATAATGATTCGATTCATGATTCATGAATCATGATTCAATTTATGATTCATGATTCATGATTCAATTCACGATTCATTTAATGATTCATGATTTATGATTCGATTCATGATTCATGATTCATGAATCATGATTTGATTCATGGTTCATGATTCATGAAGCATGATTCGATTCATGAATCATGATTCGATTCATGATTCGTGATTCATGAATCATGATTCGATTCATGAATCATGATTCAATTCATGATTCATGATTTATGAATCATGATTTGAATTATGATTCATGATTCATGAATCATGATTCGATTCATGATTCATGATTCATGAATCATGATTCGATTCATGATTCATGATTCATAATTCATGATTCGATTCATGATTCATGATTCATGATTCGATTCATGATTTATGATTCAATTCATGTTTCATGATTCTTGATTCAAGATTCATGATTCATCATTCATGATTCATGATTCATGATTCAATTCACGTTTCATAATTCATGATTCAAGATTCATGATTCATGATTCATGATTCATGATTCATGATTCAATTCACGATTCATTTAATGATTCATGATTTATGATTCGATTCATGATTAATGATTCATGAATCATGATTTGATTCATGGTTCATGATTCATGAATCATGATTCATGATTCATGAATCATGATTCGATTCATGATTTATGATTCATGAATCATGATTCGATTCCTGATTCATGATTCATGAATCATGATTCGATTCATGATTCATGATTCATGAATCATGATTCTTGAATCATGATTCATGATTCATGAATCATGATTCGATTCATGATTCATGATTCATGAATCATGATTCTTGAATCATGATTCATGATTCATGAATCATGATTCATGATTCATGAATCATGATTCGATTCATGAATCATGATTCGATTCATGAATCATGATTCGATTCATGAATCATGATTCGATTCATGATTCATGATTCACGAATCATGATTTTAATCATGAATCATGATTCGATTCATGATTCATGATTCATGAATCATGATTCGATTCATGAATAATGATTCGATTCATGATTCATGAATCATGATTCAATTTATGATTCATGATTCATGATTCAATTCACGATTCATTTAATGATTCATGATTTATGATTCGATTCATGATTCATGATTCATGAATCATGATTTGATTCATGGTTCATGATTCATGAATCATGATTCATGAATCATGATTCGATTCATGAATCATGATTCGATTCATGATTTGTGATTCATGAATCATGATTCGATTCATGAATCATGATTCGATTCATGATTTGTGATTCATGAATCATGATTCGATTCATTATTCATGATTCAATTCATGATTCATTTATTGATTCATGATTTATGATTCAATTCATGATTTATGATTCGATTCATGATTCATGATTCATGAATCATGATTCGATTCATGATTCATGATTCGATCCATGATTCATGATTCATGAATCATGATTCATGATTCATGAATCATGATTTGATTCATGGTTCATGATTCAATTCATGATTCGTGATTCATGAATCATGATTCGATTCATGATTCATGATTCAATTCATGATTCATTTATTGATTCATGATTTATGATTCAATTCATGATTTATGATTCGATTCATGATTCATGATTCATGAATCATGATTCGATTCATGATTCATGATTCATGAATCATGATTCGATTCATGATTCATGATTCATGAATCATGATTCGATTCATGATTCATGATTCATGAATCATGATTCGATTCATGATTCATGAATCATGATTCATGATTTATGAATCATGATTCTTGATTCATGATTCATGATTCAATTCACGATTCATTTAATGATTCATGATTTATAATTCGATTCATGATTCATGATTCATGAATCATGATTTGATTCATGGTTCATGATTCATGAATCATGATTCATGATTCATGAATCATGAATCGAATCATGATTCATGAATCATGATTCATTTAATGATTCATGATTTATGATTCAATTCATGATTTATGATTCGATTCATGATTCATGATTCGATCCATGATTCATGATTCATGAATCATGATTCGATTCATGATTCGTGATTCATGAATCATGATTCGATTCATGAATCATGATTCGATTCATGATTCATGATTCATGATTTATGATTCAATTCATGATTTATGATTCGATTCATGATTCATGATTCGATTCATGATTCATGATTCATGAATCATGATTCGATTCATGATTCATGATTCATAATTCATGATTCGATTCATGATTCATGATTCATGATTCGATTCATGATTTATGATTCAATTCATGTTTCATGATTCATGATTCAAGATTCATGATTCATGATTCATCATTCATGATTCATGATTCATGATTCAATTCAGGTTTCATAATTCATGATTCAAGATTCATGATTCATGATTCATGATTCATGATTCATGATTCAATTCACGATTCATTTAATGATTCATGATTTATGATTCAATTCATGATTCATGATTCATGAATCATGATTTGATTCATGGTTCATGATTCATGAATCATGATTCATGATTCATGAATCATGATTCGATTCATGATTTATGATTCATGAATCATGATTCGATTCATGATTCATGATTCATGAATCATGATTAATTTAATGATTCATGATTTATAATTCAATTCATTATTTATGATTTGATTCATGATTCATGATTCATGATTCAATTCATGATTCATGATTCAATTCATGATTCATGATTCAATTCATGATTCATGATTCAATTCATGATTTGTGATTCATGATTCAATTCATGATTCAATTCATGATTCATGATTCAATTCATGATTCATGATTCAATTCATGATTCATTATTCAATTCATGATTCGTGATTCAATTCATGATTCGTGATTCAATTCATGATTCATGATTTAATTCATGATTCATGATTCAATTCACGATTCATTTAATGATTCATGATTTATGATTCAATTCATGATTTATGATTCAATTCATGATTCATGATTCATGAATCATGATTTGATTCATGATTCATGATTCATGAATCATGATTCATGATTCATGAAGCATGATTCGATTCATGAATCATGATTCGATTCATGATTCGTGATTCATGAATCATGATTCGATTCATGAATCATGATTCAATTCATGAATCATGATTCGATTCATGATTCATGATTTATGAATCATGATTTGATTCATGATTCATGATTCATGAATCATGATTCGATTCATGATTCATGATTCATGAATCATGATTCGATTCATGATTCATGATTCATGAATCATGATTCGATTCATGATTCGTGATTCATGAATCATGATTCGATTTATGAATCATGATTCGATTCATGAATCATGATTCGATTCATGATTCATGATTTATGAATTATGATTCGATTCATGATTCATGATTCATGAATCATGATTCGATTCATGATTCATGATTCATGAATCATGATTCGATTCATGATTCATGATTCATGAATCATGATTCATTTAATGATTCATGATTTATGATTCAATTCATGATTTATGATTCGATTCATGATTCATGATTCGATCCATGATTCATGATTCATGAATCATGATTCGATTTATGAATCATGATTCGATTCATGATTCATGATTCGATCCATGATTCATGATTCATGATTTTAATCATGAATCATTAATCGAATCATGATTCATGAATCGAATCATGATTCATGAATCGAATCATGATTCATGAATCATGAATCATGAATCGAATCATGATTCATGATTAAAATCATGATTCGTGAATCATGAATCATGAATCGAATCATGATTCATGAATCGAATCATGATTCATGAATCATGAATCATGAATCGAATCATGATTCATGATTAAAATCATGATTCGTGAATCATGAATCATGAATCGAATCATGATTCATGAATCGAATCATGATTCATGAATCATGAATCATGATTCATGAATCATGAATCATGAATCGAATCATGATTCATGAATCATGAATCATGAATCGAATCATGATTCATAAATCATGAATCATGAATCGAATCATGATTCATGAATCATGAATCATGAATCGAATCATGATTCATGAATCATGAATCATGAATCGAATCATAAATCATGAATTGAATCATAAATCATGAATCATTAAATGAATCATGATTCATGAACCATGAATCATGAATCGAATCATGATTCATGAATCATGAATCATGAATCGAATCATGATTCATGAATCACGAATCATGGATCGAATCATGATTCATGAATCGAATCATGATTCATGAATCATGAATCATGAATCGAATCATGATTCATGAATCATGAATCATGAATCATGATTCGTGAATCACGAATCATGAATCGAATCATGATTCATGAATCATGAATCATGAATCGAATCATGAATTATGAATCATGAATCATGAATCGAATCATGATTCATGAATCATGAATCATGAATCGAATCATGAATCATGAATCGAATCATAAATCATGAATTGAATCATAAATCATGAATCATTAAATGAATCATGATTCATGAATCATGAATCATGAATCGAATCATGATTCATGAATCATGAATCATGAATCGAATCATGATTCATGAATCACGAATCATGGATCGAATCATGATTCATGATTCGATTCATGATTCATGATTTATGATTCAATTCATGATTTATGATTCGATTCATGATTCATGATTCGATTCATGATTCATGAATCATGATTCGATTCATGATTCATGATTCATAATTCATGATTCGATTCATGATTCATGAATCATGATTCAATTCATGATTCAAGATTCATGATTCGATTCATGATTCATGATTCATGAATCATGATTCATGATTCATGAATCATAATTCATGATTCATGATTCATGAATCATGATTCATGATTCATGAATCATGATTCGATTCATGATTCGTGTTTCACGATTCATGATTCATGATTCATGAATCATGATTCGATTCATGATTCATGATTCATGAATCATGATTCGATTCATGATTCATGAATCGAATCATGATTCATGAATCGAATCATGATTCATGAATCATGAATCATGAATCGAATCATGATTCATGATTAAAATCATGATTCGTGAATCATGAATCATGAATCGAATCATGATTCATGAATCGAATCATGATTCATGAATCATGAATCATGAATCGAATCATGATTCATGATTAAAATCATGATTCGTGAATCATGAATCATGAATCGAATCATGATTCATGAATCGAATCATGATTCATGAATCATGAATCATGATTCATGAATCATGAATCATGATTCATGAATCATGAATCATGATTCATGAATCATGAATCATGAATCGAATCATGATTCATGAATCATGAATCATGAATCGAATCATGATTCATAAATCATGAATCATGAATCGAATCATGATTCATGAATCATGAATCATGAATCGAATCATGATTCATGAATCATGAATCATGAATCGAATCATGATTCATGAATCATGAATCATGAATCGAATCATGATTCATGAATCATGAATCATGAATCGAATCATGATTCATGAATCATGAATCATGAATCGAATCATGATTCATGAATCATGAATCATGAATCATGATTCGTGGAACACGAATCATGAATCGAATCATGATTCATGAATCATGAATCATGAATCGAATCATGAATTATGAATCATGAATCATGAATCGAATCATGATTCATGAATCATGAATCATGAATCGAATCATGAATCATGAATCGAATCATAAATCATGAATTGAATCATAAATCATGAATCATTAAATGAATCATGATTCATGAATCATGAATCATGAATCGAATCATGATTCATGAATCATGAATCATGAATCGAATCATGATTCATGAATCACGAATCATGGATCGAATCATGATTCATGAATTGAATCATGATTCATGAATCATGAATCGAATCATAAATCATGAATTGAATCATAAATCATGAATCATTAAATGAATCATGAATTGAATCATGAATCATGAATCGAATCATGATTCATGAATCATGAATCATGAATCGAATCATTATTCATGAATTGAATCATGATTAATGAATCATGAATCATAAATCGAATCATGATTCATGATTAAAATCATGATTCGTGAATCATGAATCATGAATCGAATCATGATTCATGAATCGAATCATGATTCATGAATCATGAATCATGATTCATGAATCATGAATCATGATTCATGAATCATGAATCATGAATCGAATCATGATTCATGAATCATGAATCATGAATCGAATCATGATTCATGAATCATGAATCATGATTCATGAATCATGAATCATGAATCGAATCATAAATCATGAATCATTAAATGAATCGTGAATTGAATCATGAATCATGAATCATGAATCATGAATCATGATTCATGAATCGAATCATGATTCATGATTAAAATCATGATTCGTGAATCATGATTCGTGAATCATGAATCATGAATCGAATCATGATTCATGAATCGAATCATGATTAATGAATCGAATCATGATTCATGATTCATGAATCATGAATCGAATCATGATTCATGATTCATGAATCATGAATCGAATCATGATTCATGAATCATGAATCGAATCATGATTCATGAATCATGAACCATGAATCAAATCATGATTCATGAATCATGAATCATGAATCGAATCATAAATCATGAATCATTAAATGAATCGTGAATTGAATCATGAATCATGAATCATGAATCATGAATCTTGAATCATAAATTATGAAACGTGAATTGAATCATGAATCATGAATCATGAATCATGAATCATGAATCATGAATCTTGAATCATGAATCATGAAACATGAATTGAATCATAAATCATGAATCGAATCATGAATCATGAATCATAAATTGAATTATGATTCATGAATCATGAATCGAATCATTATTCATGAATCGAATCATGATTCATGAATCGAATCATTATTCATGAATCGAATCATGATTCATGAATCGAATCATGATTCATGAATCATGAATCATGGATCGAATCATGAATCATGAATCGAATCATGATTCATGAATCATGAATCGAATCATAAATCATGAATTGAATCATAAATCATGAATCATTAAATGAATCATGAATTGAATCATGAATCATGAATCGAATCATGATTCATGAATCATGAATCATGAATCGAATCATTATTCATGAATTGAATCATGATTCATGAATCATGAATCATGAATCGAATCATGATTCATGATTAAAATCATGATTCGTGAATCATGAATCATGAATCGAATCATGATTCATGAATCGAATCATGATTCATGAATCATGAATCATGATTCATGAATCATGAATCATGATTCATGAATCATGAATCATGATTCATGAATCATGAATCATGAATCGAATCATGATTCATGAATCATGAATCATGATTCATGAATCATGAATCATGATTCATGAATCATGAATCATGATTCATGAATCATGAATCATGATTCATGAATCATGAATCATGAATCGAATCATGATTCATGAATCATGAATCATGATTCATGAATCATGAATCATGATTCATGAATCATGAATCATGAATCGAATCATGATTCATGAATCATGAATCATGAATCGAATCATGATTCATGAATCATGAATCATGATTCATGAATCATGAATCATGAATCGAATCATAAATCATGAATCATTAAATGAATCGTGAATTGAATCATGAATCATGAATCATGAATCATGAATCATGAATCATGAATCATGAATCATGAATCATGAATCGAATCATGATTAATGAATCGAATCATGATTCATGAATCATGAATCATGATTCATGAATCATGAATCATGATTCAAGAATCATGATTCATGAATCATGAATCATGATTCAAGAATCATGATTCATGAATCATGAATCATGAATCGAATCATGATTCATGAATCATGAATCATGAATCGAATCATGAATTATGAATCATGAATCATGATTTAAGAATCATGATTCATGAATCATGAATCATGAATCGAATCATGATTCATGAATCATGAATCATGAATCGAATCATGAATTATGAATCATGAATCATGAATCGAATCATGATTCATGAATCATGAATCATGAATCGAATCATGAATCATGAATCGAATCATAAATCATGAATTGAATCATAAATCATGAATCATTAAATGAATCATGATTCATGAATCATGAATCATGAATCGAATCATGATTCATGAATCATGAATCATGAATCGAATCATGATTCATGAATCACGAATCATGGATCGAATCATGATTCATGAATTGAATCATGATTCATGAATCATGAATCGAATCATAAATCATGAATTGAATCATAAATCATGAATCATTAAATGAATCATGAATTGAATCATGAATCATGAATCGAATCATGATTCATGAATCATGAATCATGGATCGAATCATGAATCATGAATCGAATCATGATTCATGAATCATGAATCGAATCATAAATCATGAATTGAATCATAAATCATGAATCATTAAATGAATCATGAATTGAATCATGAATCATGAATCGAATCATGATTCATGAATCATGAATCATGAATCGAATCATTATTCATGAATTGAATCATGATTAATGAATCATGAATCATAAATCGAATCATGATTCATGATTAAAATCATGATTCGTGAATCATGAATCATGAATCGAATCATGATTCATGAATCGAATCATGATTCATGAATCATGAATCATGATTCATGAATCATGAATCATGATTCATGAATCATGAATCATGAATCGAATCATGATTCATGAATCATGAATCATGAATCGAATCATGATTCATGAATCATGAATCATGATTCATGAATCATGAATCATGAATCGAATCATAAATCATGAATCATTAAATGAATCGTGAATTGAATCATGAATCATGAATCATGAATCATGAATCATGATTCATGAATCGAATCATGATTCATGATTAAAATCATGATTCGTGAATCATGATTCGTGAATCATGAATCATGAATCGAATCATGATTCATGAATCGAATCATGATTAATGAATCGAATCATGATTCATGAATCATGAATCATGATTCATGAATCATGAATCATGATTCAAGAATCATGATTCATGAATCATGAATCATGAATCGAATCATGATTCATGAATCATGAATCATGAATCGAATCATGATTCATGAATCATGAATCGAATCATGATTCATGAATCATGAACCATGAATCAAATCATGATTCATGAATCATGAATCATGAATCGAATCATAAATCATGAATCATTAAATGAATCGTGAATTGAATCATGAATCATGAATCATGAATCATGAATCTTGAATCATAAATTATGAAACGTGAATTGAATCATGAATCATGAATCATGAATCATGAATCATGAATCTTGAATCATGAATCATGAAACATGAATTGAATCATAAATCATGAATCGAATCATGAATCATGAATCATAAATTGAATTATGATTCATGAATCATGAATCGAATCATTATTCATGAATCGAATCATGATTCATGAATCGAATCATGATTCATGAAACATGAATCATGGATCGAATCATGAATCATGAATCGAATCATGATTCATGAATCATGAATCGAATCATAAATCATGAATTGAATCATAAATCATGAATCATTAAATGAATCATGAATTGAATCATGAATCATGAATCGAATCATGATTCATGAATCATGAATCATGAATCGAATCATTATTCATGAATTGAATCATGATTCATGAATCATGAATCATGAATCGAATCATGATTCATGATTAAAATCATGATTCGTGAATCATGAATCATGAATCGAATCATGATTCATGAATCAAATCATGATTCATGAATCATGAATCATGATTCATGAATCATGAATCAT
Source organism: Mixophyes australis (assembly GCA_036250195.1). Lineage (NCBI taxonomy): Eukaryota > Metazoa > Chordata > Amphibia > Anura > Limnodynastidae > Mixophyes > Mixophyes australis. Next base: position 536,434 of record JAVHZZ010000023.1, on the reverse strand, counting down.
GATTCATGAATCATGAATCATGAATCGAATCATGATTCATGAATCATGAATCATGAATCGAATCATGATTCATGAATCATGAATCATGATTCATGAATCATGAATCATGAATCGAATCATAAATCATGAATCATTAAATGAATCGTGAATTGAATCATGAATCATGAATCATGAATCATGAATCATGAATCGAATCATGATTAATGAATCGAATCATGATTCATGAATCATGAATCATGAATCGAATCATGATTCATGAATCATGAATCATGATTCATGAATCATGAATCATGAATCGAATCATAAATCATGAATCATTAAATGAATCGTGAATTGAATCATGAATCATGAATCATGAATCATGAATCATGAATCGAATCATGATTAATGAATCGAATCATGATTCATGAATCATGAATCATGATTCATGAATCATGAATCATGATTCAAGAATCATGATTCATGAATCATGAATCATGATTCAAGAATCATGATTCATGAATCATGAATCATGATTCAAGAATCATGATTCATGAATCATGAATCATGAATCGAATCATGATTCATGAATCATGAACCATGAATCAAATCATGATTCATGAATCATGAATCATGAATCGAATCATAAATCATGAATCATTAAATGAATCTTGAATTGAATCATGAATCATGAATCATGAATCATGAATCTTGAATCATGAATTATGAAACGTGAATTGAATCATGAATCATGAATCATGAATCATGAATTGAATCATGATTCATGAATCATGAATCGAATCATGATTCATGAATCATATATCATGAATCAAATCATGAATCATGAATCATAAATTGAATCATGATTCATGAATCATGAATCGAATCATGATTCATGAATCATAAATCATGAATCGAATCATGAATCATGAATCATAAATTGAATCATGATTCATGAATCATGAATCGAATCATGATTCATGAATCATATATCATGAATCGAATCATTATTCATGAATCGAATCATGATTCATGAATCATGTATCATTAATCGAATCATGATTCATGATTAAAATCATGATTCATGATTAAAATCATGATTCGTGAATCATGAATCATGAATCGAATCATGATTCATGAATCATGAATCATGAATCGAATCATGATTCATGAATCATGAATCATGAATCGAATCATGATTCATGAATCATGAATCATAAATCGAATCATGATTCATGAATCATGAATCATGAATCGAATCATGATTCATGAATCATGAATCATGAATCGAATCATGATTCATGAATCATGAATCATGAATCGAATCATGATTCATGAATCATGAATCATGAATCGAATCATGATTCATGAATCATGAATCATGAATCGAATCATGATTCATGAATCATGAATCATGAATCGAATCATGATTCATGAATCATGAATCATGAATCGTGAAACACGAATCATTAATCGAATCATGATTCATGAATCACGAATCATGAATCGAATCATGATTCATGAATCATGATTCATGAATCGAATCATGAATCTTGAATCATGAATTGAATCATGATTCATGAATCATGAATCATGAATCGAATCATGAATTATGAATCATGAATCATGAATCGAATCATGATTCATGAATCATGAATCATGAATCGAATCATGAATCATGAATCGAATCATAAATCATGAATTGAATCATAAATCATGAATCATGAATCGAATCATGATTCATGAATCATGAATCATGAATCGAATCATGATTCATGAATCATGAATCATGAATCGAATAATGATTCATGAATCGAATCATGATTCATGAATCACGAATCATGAATCGAATCATGATTCATGAATCGAATCATGATTCATGAATCATGAATCATGGATCGAATCATGAATCATGAATCGAATCATAAATCATGAATTGAATCATAAATCATGAATCATTAAATGAATCATGATTCATGAATCATGAATCATGAATCGAATCATGATTCATGAATCATGAATCATGAATCGAATCATGATTCATGAATCATGAATCGAATCATAATTCATAAATCATGAATCATGAATCGAATCATGATTCATGAATCGAATCATGATTCATAAATCGAATCATGATTCATGAATCACGAATCATGAATCGAATCATGATTCATGAATCATGAATCATGAATCGAATCATGATTCATGATTCATGAAGCATGATTCGATTCATGAATCATGATTCGATTCATGATTCGTGATTCATGAATCATGATTCGATTCATGAATCATGATTCAATTCATGAATCATGATTCGATTCATGATTCATGATTTATGAATCATGATTTGATTCATGATTCATGATTCATGAATCATGATTCGATTCATGATTCATGATTGAATTCATGATTCATTTAATGATTCATGATTTATGATTCAATTCATGATTTATGATTCGATTCATGATTCATGATTCATGAATCATGATTCGATTCATGATTCATGATTCATGAATCATGATTCGATTCATGATTCATGATTCATGAATCATGATTCGATTCATGATTCATGATTCATGAATCATGATTCGATTCATGATTCGTGATTCATGAATCATGATTCATTTAATGATTCATGATTTATGATTCAATTCATGATTTATGATTCGATTCATGATTCATGATTCGATCCATGATTCATGATTCATGAATCATGATTCGATTCATGAATCATGATTCGATTCATGATTCGTGATTCATGAATCATGATTCGATTCATGAATCATGATTCGATTCATGATTCATGATTCATGATTTATGATTCAATTCATGATTTATGATTCGATTCATGATTCATGATTCGATTCATGATTCATGATTCATGAATCATGATTCGATTCATGATTCATGATTCATGAATCATGATTCGATTCATGATTCATGATTCATAATTCATGATTCGATTCATGATTCATGATTCATGATTCGATTCATGATTTATGATTCAATTCATGTTTCATGATTCTTGATTCAAGATTCATGATTCATGATTCATCATTCATGATTCATGATTCATGATTCAATTCACGTTTCATAATTCATGATTCAAGATTCATGATTCATGATTCATGATTCATGATTCAATTCACGATTCATTTAATGATTCATGATTTATGATTCGATTCATGATTAATGATTCATGAATCATGATTTGATTCATGGTTCATGATTCATGAATCATGATTCATGATTCATGAATCATGATTCGATTCATGATTTATGATTCATGAATCATGATTCGATTCCTGATTCATGATTCATGAATCATGATTCGATTCATGATTCATGATTCAAGATTCATGATTCATGATTCATCATTCATGATTCATGATTCATGATTCAATTCACGTTTCATAATTCATGAAACGTGATTCATGATTCATGATTCGATTCATGATTTATGATTCATGAATCATGATTCTTGAATCATGATTCATGAATCATGATTCATGAATCATAAATCATGAATCGAATCATGAATCATGAATCACGTTTCATGAATTATGAAACGTGAATTGAATCATGATTCATGAATCATGATTCGATTCATGAATCATGATTCGATTCATGAATCATGATTCGATTCATGAATCATGATTCGATTCATGAATCATGATTCGATTCATGATTCATGATTCACGAATCATGATTTTAATCATGAATCATGATTCGATTCATGAATCATGATTCGATTCATGAATAATGATTCGATTCATGATTCATGAATCATGATTCAATTTATGATTCATGATTCATGATTCAATTCACGATTCATTTAATGATTCATGATTTATGATTCGATTCATGATTCATGATTCATGAATCATGATTTGATTCATGGTTCATGATTCATGAATCATGATTCATGAATCATGATTCGATTCATGAATCATGATTCGATTCATGATTTGTGATTCATGAATCATGATTCGATTCATTATTCATGATTCAATTCATGATTCATTTATTGATTCATGATTCATGATTCAATTCATGATTTATGATTCGATTCATGATTCATGATTCATGAATCATGATTCGATTCATGATTCATGATTCGATCCATGATTCATGATTCATGAATCATGATTCATGATTCATGAATCATGATTTGATTCATGGTTCATGATTCAATTCATGATTCGTGATTCATGAATCATGATTCGATTCATGATTCATGATTCAATTCATGATTCATTTATTGATTCATGATTTATGATTCAATTCATGATTTATGATTCGATTCATGATTCATGATTCATGATTCATGAATCATGATTCGATTCATGATTCATGAATCATGATTCGATTCATGATTCATGATTCATGAATCATGATTCGATTCATGATTCATGATTCATGAATCATGATTCGATTCATGATTCATGAATCATGATTCATGATTTATGAATCATGATTCTTGATTCATGATTCATGATTCAATTCACGATTCATTTAATGATTCATGATTTATAATTCGATTCATGATTCATGATTCATGAATCATGATTTGATTCATGGTTCATGATTCATGAATCATGATTCATGATTCATGAATCATGAATCGAATCATGATTCATGAATCATGATTCATTTAATGATTCATGATTTATGATTCAATTCATGATTTATGATTCGATTCATGATTTATGATTCGATTCATGATTCATGATTCGATCCATGATTCATGATTCATGAATCATGATTCGATTCATGATTCGTGATTCATGAATCATGATTCGATTCATGAATCATGATTCGATTCATGATTCATGATTCATGATTTATGATTCAATTCATGATTTATGATTCGATTCATGATTCATGATTCGATTCATGATTCATGATTCATGATTCGATTCATGATTTATGATTCAATTCATGTTTCATGATTCATGATTCAAGATTCATGATTCATGATTCATCATTCATGATTCATGATTCATGATTCAATTCAGGTTTCATAATTCATGATTCAAGATTCATGATTCATGATTCATGATTCATGATTCATGATTCAATTCACGATTCATTTAATGATTCATGATTTATGATTCAATTCATGATTCATGATTCATGAATCATGATTTGATTCATGGTTCATGATTCATGAATCATGATTCATGATTCATGAATCATGATTCGATTCATGATTTATGATTCATGAATCATGATTCGATTCATGATTCATGATTCATGAATCATGATTCGATTCATGATTCATGATTCATGAATCATGATTCTTGAATCATGATTCATGATTCATGAATCATAATTCGATTCATGATTCATGATTCATGAATCATGATTCTTGAATCATGATTCATGATTCATGAATCATGATTCCTGATTCATGAATCATGATTCGATTCATGAATCATGATTCGATTCATGAATCATGATTCGATTCATGATTCATGATTCACGAATCATGATTTTAATCATGAATCATGATTCGATTCATGATTCATGATTCATGAATCATGATTCGATTCATGAATAATGATTTGATTCATGATTCATGAATCATGATTCAATTTATGATTCATGATTCAATGATCAATTCACGATTCATTTAATGATTCATGATTTATGATTCGATTCATGATTCATGAATCATGATTTGATTCATGGTTCATGATTCAATTCATGATTCATTTATTGATTCATGATTTATGATTCAATTCATGATTTATGATTCGATTCATGATTCATGATTCATGAATCATGATTCGATTCATGATTCATGATTCGATCCATGATTCATGATTCATGAATCATGATTCATGATTCATGAATCATGATTTGATTCATGGTTCATGATTCGATTCATGATTCGTGATTCATGAATCATGATTCGATTCATGATTCATGATTCAATTCATGATTCATTTATTGATTCATGATTTATGATTCAATTCATGATTTATGATTCGATTCATGATTCATGATTCATGAATCATGATTCGATTCATGAATCATGATTCATGAATCATGATTCGATTCATGATTCATGATTCATGAATCATGATTTGATTCATGATTCATGATTCATGAATCATGATTCGATTCATGATTCATGAATCATGATTCATGATTTATGAATCATGATTCTTGATTCATGATTCATGATTCAATTCACGATTCATTTAATGATTCATGATTTATAATTTGATTCATGGTTCATGATTCATGAATCATGATTCATGATTCATAAATCATGATTCGATTCATGATTCATGATTCATGAATCATGATTCGATTCATGATTCATGATTCATGAATCATGATTCTTGAATCATGATTCATGATTCATGAATCATAATTCGATTCATGATTCATGATTCATGAATCATGATTCTTGAATCATGATTCATGATTCATGAATCATGATTCCTGATTCATGAATCATGATTCGATTCATGAATCATGATTCGATTCATGAATCATGATTCGATTCATGATTCATGATTCACGAATCATGATTTTAATCATGAATCATGATTCGATTCATGATTCATGATTCATGAATCATGATTCGATTCATGAATAATGATTTGATTCATGATTCATGAATCATGATTCAATTTATGATTCATGATTCAATGATCAATTCACGATTCATTTAATGATTCATGATTTATGATTCGATTCATGATTCATGAATCATGATTTGATTCATGGTTCATGATTCAATTCATGATTCATTTATTGATTCATGATTTATGATTCAATTCATGATTTATGATTCGATTCATGATTCATGATTCATGAATCATGATTCGATTCATGATTCATGATTCGATCCATGATTCATGATTCATGAATCATGATTCATGATTCATGAATCATGATTTGATTCATGGTTCATGATTCGATTCATGATTCGTGATTCATGAATCATGATTCGATTCATGATTCATGATTCAATTCATGATTCATTTATTGATTCATGATTTATGATTCAATTCATGATTTATGATTCGATTCATGATTCATGATTCATGAATCATGATTCGATTCATGAATCATGATTCATGAATCATGATTCGATTCATGATTCATGATTCATGAATCATGATTTGATTCATGATTCATGATTCATGAATCATGATTCGATTCATGATTCATGAATCATGATTCATGATTTATGAATCATGATTCTTGATTCATGATTCATGATTCAATTCACGATTCATTTAATGATTCATGATTTATAATTTGATTCATGGTTCATGATTCATGAATCATGATTCATGATTCATAAATCATGATTCGATTCATGATTCATGATTCATGAATCATGATTCGATTCATGATTCATGATTCATGAATCATGATTCGGATCATGATTCATGATTCATAAATCATGATTCATGATTCATGAATCATGATTCATGATTCATGAATCATGATTCGATTCATGAATCATGATTCGATTCATGAATCATTATTCGATTCATGATTCATGATTCACGAATCATGATTTTAATCATGAATCATGATTCGATTCATGATTCATGATTCATGAATCATGATTCGATTCATGAATAATGATTCGATTCATGATTCATGATTCATGAATCATGATTCGATTCATGAATCATGATTCGATTCATGATTCATGATTCATGAATCATGATTCGATTCATGATTCATGATTCATGAATCATGATTCGATTCATGATTCGTGATTCATGAATCATGATTCGATTTATGAATCATGATTCGATTCATGAATCATGATTCGATTCATGATTCATGATTTATGAATTATGATTCGATTCATGATTCATGATTTATGAATTATGATTCGATTAATGATTCATGATTCATGAATCATGATTCGATTCATGATTCATGATTCATGAATCATGATTCGATTCATGATTCATGATTCATGAATCATGATTCATTTAATGATTCATGATTTATGATTCAATTCATGATTTATGATTCGATTCATGATTCATGAATCATGATTTGATTCATGGTTCATGATTCAATTCATGATTCATTTATTGATTCATGATTTATGATTCAATTCATGATTTATGATTCGATTCATGATTCATGATTCATGAATCATGATTCGATTCATGATTCATGATTCGATCCATGATTCATGATTCATGAATCATGATTCATGATTCATGAATCATGATTTGATTCATGGTTCATGATTCGATTCATGATTCGTGATTCATGAATCATGATTCGATTCATGATTCATGATTCAATTCATGATTCATTTATTGATTCATGATTTATGATTCAATTCATGATTTATGATTCGATTCATGATTCATGATTCATGAATCATGATTCGATTCATGAATCATGATTCATGAATCATGATTCGATTCATGATTCATGATTCATGAATCATGATTTGATTCATGATTCATGATTCATGAATCATGATTCGATTCATGATTCATGAATCATGATTCATGATTTATGAATCATGATTCTTGATTCATGATTCATGATTCAATTCACGATTCATTTAATGATTCATGATTTATAATTTGATTCATGGTTCATGATTCATGAATCATGATTCATGATTCATAAATCATGATTCGATTCATGATTCATGATTCATGAATCATGATTCGATTCATGATTCATGATTCATGAATCATGATTCGGATCATGATTCATGATTCATAAATCATGATTCATGATTCATGAATCATGATTCATGATTCATGAATCATGATTCGATTCATGAATCATGATTCGATTCATGAATCATTATTCGATTCATGATTCATGATTCACGAATCATGATTTTAATCATGAATCATGATTCGATTCATGATTCATGATTCATGAATCATGATTCGATTCATGAATAATGATTCGATTCATGATTCATGATTCATGAATCATGATTCGATTCATGAATCATGATTCGATTCATGATTCATGATTCATGAATCATGATTCGATTCATGATTCATGATTCATGAATCATGATTCGATTCATGATTCGTGATTCATGAATCATGATTCGATTTATGAATCATGATTCGATTCATGAATCATGATTCGATTCATGATTCATGATTTATGAATTATGATTCGATTCATGATTCATGATTTATGAATTATGATTCGATTAATGATTCATGATTCATGAATCATGATTCGATTCATGATTCATGATTCATGAATCATGATTCGATTCATGATTCATGATTCATGAATCATGATTCATTTAATGATTCATGATTTATGATTCAATTCATGATTTATGATTCGATTCATGATTCATGATTCGATTCATGATTCGTGATTCATGAATCATGATTCGATTTATGAATCATGATTCGATTCATGATTCATGATTCATGAATCATGATTCGATTCATGATTCATGATTCATGAAACATGATTCGATTCATGATTTATGATTTATGATTCAATTCATGATTCATGATTTGATTCATGATTCATGATTCATGAATCATGATTCGATTCATGATTCATGAATCATGATTCATGATTTATGAATCATGATTCTTGATTCATGATTCATGATTCAATTCACGATTCATTTAATGATTCATGATTTATAATTTGATTCATGGTTCATGATTCATGAATCATGATTCATGATTCATAAATCATGATTCGATTCATGATTCATGATTCATGAATCATGATTCGATTCATGATTCATGATTCATGAATCATGATTCGGATCATGATTCATGATTCATAAATCATGATTCATGATTCATGAATCATGATTCATGATTCATGAATCATGATTCGATTCATGAATCATGATTCGATTCATGAATCATTATTCGATTCATGATTCATGATTCACGAATCATGATTTTAATCATGAATCATGATTCGATTCATGATTCATGATTCATGAATCATGATTCGATTCATGAATAATGATTCGATTCATGATTCATGATTCATGAATCATGATTCGATTCATGAATCATGATTCGATTCATGATTCATGATTCATGAATCATGATTCGATTCATGATTCATGATTCATGAATCATGATTCGATTCATGATTCGTGATTCATGAATCATGATTCGATTTATGAATCATGATTCGATTCATGAATCATGATTCGATTCATGATTCATGATTTATGAATTATGATTCGATTCATGATTCATGATTTATGAATTATGATTCGATTAATGATTCATGATTCATGAATCATGATTCGATTCATGATTCATGATTCATGAATCATGATTCGATTCATGATTCATGATTCATGAATCATGATTCATTTAATGATTCATGATTTATGATTCAATTCATGATTTATGATTCGATTCATGATTCATGATTCGATTCATGATTCGTGATTCATGAATCATGATTCGATTTATGAATCATGATTCGATTCATGATTCATGATTCATGAATCATGATTCGATTCATGATTCATGATTCATGAAACATGATTCGATTCATGATTTATGATTTATGATTCAATTCATGATTCATGATTCGATTCATGATTCATGATTCATGAATCATGATTCGATTCATGATTCATGATTCATGAATCATGATTCGATTCATGATTCATGATTCATGAATCATGATTCATGAATCATGATTCATGATTCATGATTCATGATTCAATTCACGATTCATTTAATGATTCATGATTCAATTCACGATTCATTTAATGATTCATGATTTATGATTCGATTCATGATTCATGATTCATGAATCATGATTTGATTCATGGTTCATGAATCATGATTTGATTCATGGTTCATGAATCATGATTCGATTCATGATTCATGATTCATGAATCATGATTTGATTCATGATTCATGATTCATGAATCATGATTTGATTCATGATTCATGATTCATGAATCATGATTCGATTCATGATTCATGAATCATGATTCGATTCATGATTCATGATTCATGAATTATGATTCATGATTCATGAATCATGATTCATGATTCATGAATCATGATTCATGATTCATGAATCATGATTCGATTCATGAATCATGATTCGATTCATGATTCATGATTCACGAATCATGATTCGATTCATGATTCATGATTCACGAATCATGATTTTAATCATGAATCATGATTCGATTCATGATTCATGAATCATGATTCGATTCATGAATAATGATTCGATTCATGATTCATGATTCATGAATCATGATTCGATTCATGATTCATGAATCATGATTCAATTTATGATTCATGATTCATGATTCGATTCATGATTTATGATTCAATTCATGTTTCATGATTCATGATTCAAGATTCATGATTCATGATTCATGATTCATGATTCATGATTCAATTCATGTTTCATGATTTATGATTCAATTCATGTTTCATGATTCATGATTCAATTCACGATTCATTTAATGATTCATGAATCATGATTCGATTCATGATTCATGATTCATGAATCATGATTAATTTAATGATTCATGATTTATAATTCAATTCATTATTTATGATTTGATTCATGATTCATGATTCATGATTCAATTCATTATTCATGATTTAATTCAAGATTCATGATTCAATTCATGATTCTTGATTCATGATTGAATTCATGATTCAATTCATGATTTATGATTCAATTCATGATTCATGATTCAATTCATGATTCATGATTCAATTCATGATTCGTGATTCATGATTCAAATCATGATTCAATTCATGATTCATGATTCAATTCATGATTCATGATTTAATTCATGATTCATGATTCAATTCACGATTCATTTAATGATTCATGATTTATGATTCAATTCATGATTTATGATTCAATTCATGATTCATGATTCATGAATCATGATTTGATTCATGATTCATGATTCATGAAGCATGATTCGATTCATGAATCATGATTCGATTCATGATTCGTGATTCATGAATCATGATTGAATTCATGATTCATTTAATGATTCATGATTTATGATTCAATTCATGATTTATGATTCGATTCATGATTCATGATTCATGAATCATGATTCGATTCATGATTCATGAATCATGATTCGATTCATGATTCATGATTCATGAATCATGATTCGTGATTCATGAATCATGATTCGATTTATGAATCATGATTCGATTCATGAATCATGATTCGATTCATGAATCATGATTCGATTCATGATTCATGATTTATGAATTATGATTCGATTCATGATTCATGATTCATGAATCATGATTCGATTCATGATTCATGAATCATGATTCGATTCATGATTCATGATTCATGAATCATGATTCGTGATTCATGAATCATGATTCGATTTATGAATCATGATTCGATTCATGATTCATGATTCATGAATCATGATTCGATTCATGATTCGTGATTCATGAATCATGATTCGATTTACGAATCATGATTCAATTCATGAATCATGATTCGATTCATGAATCATGATTCGATTCATGATTCATGATTCATGAATCATGATTCGATTCATGATTCATGATTCATGAATCATGATTCGATTCATGATTCATGATTCGATTCATGATTCATGATTCATGAATCATGATTCATTTAATGATTCATGATTTATAATTCAATTCATTATTTATGATTTGATTCATGATTCATGATTCATGATTCAATTCATCAATCATGATTCAATTCATGATTCATGATTCAATTCATGATTCGTGATTCATGATTCAATTCATGATTCAATTCATGATTCATGATTCAATTCATGATTCATGATTCAATTCATGATTCGTGATTCAATTCATGATTTGTGATTCATGATTCAATTCATGATTCAATTCATGATTCATGATTCAATTCATGATTCATGATTTAATTCATGATTCATGATTCAATTCACGATTCATTTAATGATTCATGATTTATGATTCAATTCATGATTTATGATTCAATTCATGATTCATGATTCATGAATCATGATTTGATTCATGATTCATGATTCATGAAGCATGATTCGATTCATGAATCATGATTCGATTCATGATTCGTGATTCATGAATCATGATTCGATTCATGAATCATGATTCAATTCATGAATCATGATTCGATTCATGATTCATGATTTATGAATCATGATTTGATTCATGATTCATGATTCATGAATCATGATTCGATTCATGATTCATGATTGAATTCATGATTCATTTAATGATTCATGATTTATGATTCAATTCATGATTTATGATTCGATTCATGATTCATGATTCATGAATCATGATTCGATTCATGATTCATGATTCATGATTGAATTCATGATTCATTTAATGATTCATGATTTATGATTCAATTCATGATTTATGATTCGATTCATGATTCATGATTCATGAATCATGATTCGATTCATGATTCATGATTCATGAATCATGATTCGATTCATGATTCATGATTCATGAATCATGATTCGATTCATGATTCATGATTCATGAATCATGATTCATTTAATGATTCATGATTTATGATTCAATTCATGAATCATGATTCGATTCATGAATCATGATTCGATTCATGATTCGTGATTCATGAATCATGATTCGATTCATGAATCATGATTCGATTCATGATTCATGATTCATGATCCATGATTCGATTCATGATTCATGATTCATGAATCATGATTCGATTCATGATTCATGATTTATGATTCAATTCATGATTTATGATTCAATTCATGATTTATGATTCAATTCATGATTCATGATTCGATTCATGATTCATGATTCATGAATCATGATTCGATTCATGATTCATGATTCATGAATCATGATTCATTTAATGATTCATGATTTATGATTCAATTCATGATTTATGATTCGATTCATGATTCATGATTCGATTCATGATTCATGATTCATGAATCATGATTCAATTCATGATTCAAGATTCATGATTCAAGATTCATGATTCGATTCATGATTCATGATTCATGAATCATGATTTGATTAATGATTCGTGTTTCACGATTCATGATTCATGATTCATGAATCATGCTTCGATTCATGATTCATGATTCATGAATCATGATTCGATTCATGATTCATGATTCATGAATCATCATTCGATTCATGATTCATGATTCATGAATCATCATTCGATTCATGATTCATGATTCATGAATCATGATTCGATTCATGATTCATGATTCATGAATCATGATTCGATTCATGATTCATGATTCACGAATCATGATTTTAATCATGAATCATGATTCGATTCATGATTCATGATTCACGAATCATGATTTTAATCATGAATCATGATTCGATTCATGATACATGATTCATGAATCATGATTCGATTCATGAATAATGATTTGATTCATGATATATGATTCATGAATCATGATTCACGAATCATGATTCATGAATCATGATTCAATTTTTGATTCATGATTCATGATTCGATTCATGATAATTGATTCAATTCATGTTTCATGATTCATGATTCAAGATTCATGATTCATGATTCATGATTCATGATTCATGATTCAATTCACGTTTCATAATTCATGATTGAAGATTCATGATTCATGATTCATGATTCATGATTCATGATTCAATTCACGATTCATTTAATGATTCATGATTTATGATTCGATTCATGATTCATGATTCATGAATCATGATTCGATTCATGATTCATGATTTATGAATTATGATTCGATTCATGATTCATGATTCATGAATCATGATTCATTTAATGATTCATGATTTATGATTCAATTCATGATTTATGATTCGATTCATGATTCATGATTCGATCCATGATTCATGCTTCATGAATCATGATTCGATTCATGAATCATGATTCGATTCATGGTTCGTGATTCATGAATCATGATTCGATTCATGAATCATGATTCGCTTCATGATTCATGATTCATGAATCATGATTCGATTCATGATTCATGATTCATGAATCATGATTCATTTAATGATTCATGATTTATGATTCAATTCATGATTTATGATTCGATTCATGATTCATGATTCGATTCATGATTCGTGATTCATGAATCATGATTCGATTTATGAATCATGATTCGATTCATGATTCATGATTCATGAATCATGATTCGATTCATGATTCATGATTCATGAAACATGATTCGATTCATGATTTATGATTTATGATTCAATTCATGATTCATGATTCGATTCATGATTCATGATTCATGAATCATGATTCGATTCATGATTCATGATTCATGAATCATGATTCGATTCATGATTCATGATTCATGAATCATGATTCATGAATCATGATTCATGATTCATGATTCATGATTCAATTCACGATTCATTTAATGATTCATGATTCAATTCACGATTCATTTAATGATTCATGATTTATGATTCGATTCATGATTCATGATTCATGAATCATGATTTGATTCATGGTTCATGAATCATGATTTGATTCATGGTTCATGAATCATGATTCGATTCATGATTCATGATTCATGAATCATGATTTGATTCATGATTCATGATTCATGAATCATGATTTGATTCATGATTCATGATTCATGAATCATGATTCGATTCATGATTCATGAATCATGATTCGATTCATGATTCATGATTCATGAATTATGATTCATGATTCATGAATCATGATTCATGATTCATGAATCATGATTCATGATTCATGAATCATGATTCGATTCATGAATCATGATTCGATTCATGATTCATGATTCACGAATCATGATTCGATTCATGATTCATGATTCACGAATCATGATTTTAATCATGAATCATGATTCGATTCATGATTCATGAATCATGATTCGATTCATGAATAATGATTCGATTCATGATTCATGATTCATGAATCATGATTCGATTCATGATTCATGAATCATGATTCAATTTATGATTCATGATTCATGATTCGATTCATGATTTATGATTCAATTCATGTTTCATGATTCATGATTCAAGATTCATGATTCATGATTCATGATTCATGATTCATGATTCAATTCATGTTTCATGATTTATGATTCAATTCATGTTTCATGATTCATGATTCAATTCACGATTCATTTAATGATTCATGAATCATGATTCGATTCATGATTCATGATTCATGAATCATGATTAATTTAATGATTCATGATTTATAATTCAATTCATTATTTATGATTTGATTCATGATTCATGATTCATGATTCAATTCATTATTCATGATTTAATTCAAGATTCATGATTCAATTCATGATTCTTGATTCATGATTGAATTCATGATTCAATTCATGATTTATGATTCAATTCATGATTCATGATTCAATTCATGATTCATGATTCAATTCATGATTCGTGATTCATGATTCAAATCATGATTCAATTCATGATTCATGATTCAATTCATGATTCATGATTTAATTCATGATTCATGATTCAATTCACGATTCATTTAATGATTCATGATTTATGATTCAATTCATGATTTATGATTCAATTCATGATTCATGATTCATGAATCATGATTTGATTCATGATTCATAATTCATGAAGCATGATTCGATTCATGAATCATGATTCGATTCATGATTCGTGATTCATGAATCATGATTGAATTCATGATTCATTTAATGATTCATGATTTATGATTCAATTCATGATTTATGATTCGATTCATGATTCATGATTCATGAATCATGATTCGATTCATGATTCATGAATCATGATTCGATTCATGATTCATGATTCATGAATCATGATTCGTGATTCATGAATCATGATTCGATTTATGAATCATGATTCGATTCATGAATCATGATTCGATTCATGAATCATGATTCGATTCATGATTCATGATTTATGAATTATGATTCGATTCATGATTCATGATTCATGAATCATGATTCGATTCATGATTCATGAATCATGATTCGATTCATGATTCATGATTCATGAATCATGATTCGTGATTCATGAATCATGATTCGATTTATGAATCATGATTCGATTCATGATTCATGATTCATGAATCATGATTCGATTCATGATTCGTGATTCATGAATCATGATTCGATTTACGAATCATGATTCAATTCATGAATCATGATTCGATTCATGAATCATGATTCGATTCATGATTCATGATTCATGAATCATGATTCGATTCATGATTCATGATTCATGAATCATGATTCGATTCATGATTCATGATTCGATTCATGATTCATGATTCATGAATCATGATTCATTTAATGATTCATGATTTATAATTCAATTCATTATTTATGATTTGATTCATGATTCATGATTCATGATTCAATTCATCAATCATGATTCAATTCATGATTCATGATTCAATTCATGATTCGTGATTCATGATTCAATTCATGATTCAATTCATGATTCATGATTCAATTCATGATTCATGATTCAATTCATGATTCGTGATTCAATTCATGATTTGTGATTCATGATTCAATTCATGATTCAATTCATGATTCATGATTCAATTCATGATTCATGATTTAATTCATGATTCATGATTCAATTCACGATTCATTTAATGATTCATGATTTATGATTCAATTCATGATTTATGATTCAATTCATGATTCATGATTCATGAATCATGATTTGATTCATGATTCATGATTCATGAAGCATGATTCGATTCATGAATCATGATTCGATTCATGATTCGTGATTCATGAATCATGATTCGATTCATGAATCATGATTCAATTCATGAATCATGATTCGATTCATGATTCATGATTTATGAATCATGATTTGATTCATGATTCATGATTCATGAATCATGATTCGATTCATGATTCATGATTGAATTCATGATTCATTTAATGATTCATGATTTATGATTCAATTCATGATTTATGATTCGATTCATGATTCATGATTCATGAATCATGATTCGATTCATGATTCATGATTCATGATTGAATTCATGATTCATTTAATGATTCATGATTTATGATTCAATTCATGATTTATGATTCGATTCATGATTCATGATTCATGAATCATGATTCGATTCATGATTCATGATTCATGAATCATGATTCGATTCATGATTCATGATTCATGAATCATGATTCGATTCATGATTCATGATTCATGAATCATGATTCATTTAATGATTCATGATTTATGATTCAATTCATGAATCATGATTCGATTCATGAATCATGATTCGATTCATGATTCGTGATTCATGAATCATGATTCGATTCATGAATCATGATTCGATTCATGATTCATGATTCATGATCCATGATTCGATTCATGATTCATGATTCATGAATCATGATTCGATTCATGATTCATGATTTATGATTCAATTCATGATTTATGATTCAATTCATGATTCATGATTCGATTCATGATTCATGATTCATGAATCATGATTCGATTCATGATTCATGATTCATGAATCATGATTCATTTAATGATTCATGATTTATGATTCAATTCATGATTTATGATTCGATTCATGATTCATGATTCGATTCATGATTCATGATTCATGAATCATGATTCAATTCATGATTCAAGATTCATGATTCAAGATTCATGATTCGATTCATGATTCATGATTCATGAATCATGATTTGATTAATGATTCGTGTTTCACGATTCATGATTCATGATTCATGAATCATGCTTCGATTCATGATTCATGATTCATGAATCATGATTCGGTTCATGATTCATGATTCATGAATCATCATTCGATTCATGATTCATGATTCATGAATCATCATTCGATTCATGATTCATGATTCATGAATCATGATTCGATTCATGATTCATGATTCATGAATCATGATTCGATTCATGATTCATGATTCACGAATCATGATTTTAATCATGAATCATGATTCGATTCATGATTCATGATTCACGAATCATGATTTTAATCATGAATCATGATTCGATTCATGATACATGATTCATGAATCATGATTCGATTCATGAATAATGATTTGATTCATGATATATGATTCATGAATCATGATTCACGAATCATGATTCATGAATCATGATTCAATTTTTGATTCATGATTCATGATTCGATTCATGATAATTGATTCAATTCATGTTTCATGATTCATGATTCAAGATTCATGATTCATGATTCATGATTCATGATTCATGATTCAATTCACGTTTCATAATTCATGATTGAAGATTCATGATTCATGATTCATGATTCATGATTCATGATTCAATTCACGATTCATTTAATGATTCATGATTTATGATTCGATTCATGATTCATGATTCATGAATCATGATTCGATTCATGATTCATGATTTATGAATTATGATTCGATTCATGATTCATGATTCATGAATCATGATTCATTTAATGATTCATGATTTATGATTCAATTCATGATTTATGATTCGATTCATGATTCATGATTCGATCCATGATTCATGCTTCATGAATCATGATTCGATTCATGAATCATGATTCGATTCATGGTTCGTGATTCATGAATCATGATTCGATTCATGAATCATGATTCGCTTCATGATTCATGATTCATGAATCATGATTCGATTCATGATTCATGATTCATGAATCATGATTCGATTCATGATTCATGATTTATGATTCAATTCATGATTTATGATTCGATTCATGATTCATGATTCGATTCATGATTCATGAATCATGATTCGATTCATGAATCATGATTCGATTCATGAATCATGATTCGATTCATGATTCATGATTCATGAATCGATTCATGATACATGATTCATGAATCATGATTCGATTCATGAATAATGATTCGATTCATGATATATGATTCATGAATCATGATTCGATTCATGATTTATGATTCAATTCATGTTTCATGATTCATGATTCAAGATTTATGATTCATGATTCATGATTCATGATTCATGATTCATGATTCAATTCACGTTTCATAATTCATGATTCAAGATTTATGATTCATGATTCATGATTCATGATTCATGATTCAATTCACGATTCATTTAATGATTCATGAATCATGATTCGATTCATGATTCATGATTTATGAATTATGATTCGATTCATGATTCATGATTCATGAATCATGATTCGATTCATGAATCATGATTCGATTCATGATTCATGATTCACGAATCATGATTTTAATCATGAATCATGATTCGATTCATGATTCACGAATCATGATTTTAATCATGAATCATGATTCGATTCATGATACATGATTCATGAATCATGATTCGATTCATGAATAATGATTTGATTCATGATATATGATTCATGAATCATGATTCACGAATCATGATTCATGAATCATGATTCAATTTATGATTCATGATTCATGATTCGATTCATGATAATTGATTCAATTCATGTTTCATGATTCATGATTCAAGATTCATGATTCATGATTCATGATTCATGATTCATGATTCAATTCACGTTTCATAATTCATGATTCAAGATTCATGATTCATGATTCATGATTCATGATTCATGATTCAATTCACGATTCATTTAATGATTCATGATTTATGATTCGATTCATGATTCATGATTCATGAATCATGATTCGATTCATGATTCATGATTTATGAATTATGATTCGATTCATGATTCATGATTCATGAATCATGATTCATTTAATGATTCATGATTTATGATTCAATTCATGATTTATGATTCGATTCATGATTCATGATTCGATCCATGATTCATGCTTCATGAATCATGATTCGATTCATGAATCATGATTCGATTCATGATTCGTGATTCATGAATCATGATTCGATTCATGAATCATGATTCGCTTCATGATTCATGATTCATGAATCATGATTCGATTCATGATTCATGATTCATGAATCATGATTCGATTCATGATTCATGATTTATGATTCAATTCATGATTTATGATTCGATTCATGATTCATGATTCGATTCATGATTCATGAATCATGATTCGATTCATGAATCATGATTCGATTCATGAATCATGATTCGATTCATGATTCATGATTCATGAATCGATTCATGATACATGATTCATGAATCATGATTCGATTCATGAATAATGATTCGATTCATGATATATGATTCATGAATCATGATTCGATTCATGATTTATGATTCAATTCATGTTTAATGATTCATGATTCAAGATTTATGATTCATGATTCATGATTCATGATTCATGATTCATGATTCAATTCACGTTTCATAATTCATGATTCAAGATTCATGATTCATGATTCATGATTCAAGATTCATGATTCAATTCACGATTCATTTAATGATTCATGATTTATGATTCGATTCATGATTCATGATTCATGAATCATGATTCGATTCATGATTCATGATTTATGAATTATGATTCGATTCATGATTCATGATTCATGAATCATGATTCGATTCATGATTCAAGATTCATGATTCATGAATCATGATTCGATTCATGATTCATGAATCATGATTCGATTCATGATTCATGATTCATGAATCATGATTCATGATTCATGAATCATGATTCATGATTCATGAATCATGATTCATGATTCATGAATCATGATTCGATTCATGAATCATGATTCGATTCATGATTCATGATTCACGAATCATGATTCGATTCATGATTCATGATTCACGAATCATGATTTTAATCATGAATCATGATTCGATTCATGATTCATGAATCATGATTCGATTCATGAATAATGATTCGATTCATGATTCATGATTCATGAATCATGATTCGATTCATGATTCATGAATCATGATTCAATTTATGATTCATGATTCATGATTCGATTCATGATTTATGATTCAATTCATGTTTCATGATTCATGATTCAAGATTCATGATTCATGATTCATGATTCATGATTCATGATTCAATTCATGTTTCATAATTCATGATTCAAGATTCATGATTCATGATTCATGATTTAATTCACGATTCATTTAATGATTCATGAATCATGATTCGATTCATGATTCATGATTCATGAATCATGATTAATTTAATGAGTCATGATTTATAATTCAATTCATTATTTATGATTTGATTCATGATTCATGATTCATGATTCAATTCACGTTTCATAATTCATGATTCAAGATTCATGATTCATGATTCATGATTCATGATTCATGATTCAATTCACGATTCATTTAATGATTCATGATTTATGATTCGATTCATGATTCATGATTCATGAATCATGATTCGATTCATGATTCATGATTTATGAATTATGATTCGATTCATGATTCATGATTCATGAATCATGATTCATTTAATGATTCATGATTTATGATTCAATTCAT
Organism: Mixophyes australis; assembly: GCA_036250195.1. NCBI lineage: Eukaryota > Metazoa > Chordata > Amphibia > Anura > Limnodynastidae > Mixophyes > Mixophyes australis. Next base: position 514,036 of record JAVHZZ010000023.1, on the reverse strand, counting down.
GATTTATGATTCGATTCATGATTCATGATTCGATCCATGATTCATGCTTCATGAATCATGATTCGATTCATGAATCATGATTCGATTCATGATTCGTGATTCATGAATCATGATTCGATTCATGAATCATGATTCGCTTCATGATTCATGATTCATGAATCATGATTCGATTCATGATTCATGATTCATGAATCATGATTCGATTCATGATTCATGATTTATGATTCGATTCATGATTCATGATTCATGAATCATGATTCGATTCATGATTCATGATTTATGATTCAATTCATGATTTATGATTCGATTCATGATTCATGATTCGATTCATGATTCATGAATCATGATTCGATTCACGAATCATGATTTTAATCATGAATCATGATTCGATTCATGATACATGATTCATGAATCGATTCATGATACATGATTCATGAATCATGATTCGATTCATGAATAATGATTCGATTCATGATATATGATTCATGAATCATGATTCGATTCATGATTTATGATTCAATTCATGTTTCATGATTCATGATTCAAGATTTATGATTCATGATTCATGATTCATGATTCATGATTCATGATTCAATTCACGTTTCATAATTCATGATTCAAGATTCATGATTCATGATTCATGATTCATGATTCATGATTCAATTCACGATTATTTAATGATTCATGATTTATGATTCGATTCATGATTCATGATTCATGAATCATGATTCGATTCATGATTCATGATTAATGAATTATGATTCGATTCATGATTCATGATTCATGAATCATGATTCGATTCATGATTCAAGATTCATGATTCATGAATCATGATTCGATTCATGATTCATGAATCATGATTCGATTCATGATTCATGATTCATGAATCATGATTCATGATTCATGAATCATGATTCATGATTCATGAATCATGATTCATGATTCATGAATCATGATTCGATTCATGAATCATGATTCGATTCATGATTCATGATTCACGAATCATGATTCGATTCATGATTCATGATTCACGAATCATGATTTTAATCATGAATCATGATTCGATTCATGATTCATGAATCATGATTCGATTCATGAATAATGATTCGATTCATGATTCATGATTCATGAATCATGATTCGATTCATGATTCATGAATCATGATTCAATTTATGATTCATGATTCATGATTCGATTCATGATTTATGATTCAATTCATGTTTCATGATTCATGATTCAAGATTCATGATTCATGATTCATGATTCATGATTCATGATTCAATTCATGTTTCATAATTCATGATTCAAGATTCATGATTCATGATTCATGATTTAATTCACGATTCATTTAATGATTCATGAATCATGATTCGATTCATGATTCATGATTCATGAATCATGATTAATTTAATGATTCATGATTTATAATTCAATTCATTATTTATGATTTGATTCATGATTCATGATTCATGATTCAATTCATTAATCATGATTCAATTCATGATTCATGATTCAATTCATGATTCGTGATTCATGATTCAATTCATGATTCAATTCATGATTCATGATTCAATTCATGATTCATGATTTAATTCATGATTCGTGATTCAATTCATGATTCGTGATTCATGATTCAATTCATGATTCAATTCATGATTCATGATTCAATTCATGATTCATGATTTAATTCATGATTCATGATTCAATTCACGATTCATTTAATGATTCATGATTTATGATTCAATTCATGATTTATGATTCAATTCATTAATCATGATTCATGAATCATGATTTGATTCATGATTCATGATTCATGAAGCATGATTCGATTCATGAATCATGATTCGATTCATGATTCGTGATTCATGAATCATGATTCGATTCATGAATCATGATTCGATTCATGATTCATGATTTATGAATCATGATTTGATTCATGATTCATGATTCATGAATCATGATTCGATTCATGATTCATGATTGAATTCATGATTCATTTAATGATTCATGATTTATGATTCAATTCATGATTTATGATTCGATTCATGATTCATGATTCATGAATCATGATTCGATTCATGATTCATGATTCATGAATCATGATTCGATTCATGATTCATGATTCATGAATCATGATTCGATTCATGATTCATGATTCATGAATCATGATTCATTTAATGATTCATGATTTATGATTCAATTCATGATTTATGATTCGATTCATGATTCATGATTCGATCCATGATTCATGATTCATGAATCATGATTCGATTCATGAATCATGATTCGATTCATGATTCGTGATTCATGAATCATGATTCGATTCATGAATCATGATTCGATTCATGATTCATGATTCATGAATCATGATTCGATTCATGATTCATGATTCATGAATCATGATTCGATTCATGATTCATGATTTATGATTCAATTCATGATTTATGATTCAATTCATGATTCATGATTCGATTCATGATTCATGATTCATGAATCATGATTCGATTCATGATTCATGATTCATGAATCATGATTAATTTAATGATTCATGATTTATAATTCAATTCATTATTTATGATTCATGAATCATGATTAATTTAATGATTCATGATTTATAATTCAATTCATTATTTATGATTTGATTCATGATTCAATTCATGATTCATGATTCAATTCATGATTCATGATTCAATTCATGATTCGTGATTCATGATTCAATTCATGATTTAATTCATGATTCATGATTCATGATTCAATTCATGATTCATGATTCAATTCATGATTCGTGATTCAATTCATGATTCGTGATTCATGATTCAATTCATGATTCAATTCATGATTCATGATTCAATTCATGATTCATGATTTAATTCATGATTCATGATTCAATTCACGATTCATTTAATGATTCATGATTTATGATTCAATTCATGATTTATAATTCAATTTATGATTCATGATTCATGAATCATGATTTGATTCATGATTCATGATTCATGAATCATGATTCATGATTCGATTCATGAATCATGATTCGATTCATGATTCGTGATTCATCAATCATGATTCGATTCATGAATCATGATTCAATTCATGAATCATGATTCGATTCATGATTCATGATTTATGAATCATGATTTGATTCATGATTCATGATTCATGAATCATGATTCGATTCATGATTCATGATTGAATTCATGATTCATTTAATGATTCATAATTTATGATTCAATTCATGATTTATGATTTGATTCATGATTCATGATTCATGAATCATGATTCGATTCATGATTCATGATTCATGAATCATGATTCGATTCATGATTCGTGATTCATGAATCATGATTCGATTCATGATTCATGATTCATGATTCATGAATCATGATTCGAATCATGATTCATGATTCATGAATCATGATTCGATTCATGATTCGTGATTCATGAATCATGATTCGATTTATGAATCATGATTCGATTCATGAAGCATGATTCGCTTCATGATTCATGATTCATGAATCATGATTCGATTCATGATTCGTGATTCATGAATCATGATTCGATTTATGAATCATGATTCGATTCATGAAGCATGATTCGCTTCATGATTCATGATTCATGAATCATGATTCGATTCATGATTCATGATTCATGAATCATGATTCGATTCATGATTCATGATTTATGATTCAATTCATGATTTATGATTCGATTCATAATTCATGATTCGATTCATGATTCATGATTCATGAATCATGATTCGATTCATGAATCATGATTCGATTCATGAATCATGATTCGATTCATGATTCATGATTCACGAATCATGATTTTAATCATGAATCATGATTCGATTCATGATACATGATTCATGAATCGATTCATGATACATGATTCATGAATCATGATTCGATTCATGAATAATGATTCGATTCATGATATATGATTCATGAATCATGATTCGATTCATGATTCATGAATCATGAATTAATTTATGATTCATGATTCATGATTCGATTCATGATTTATGATTCAATTCATGTTTCATGATTCATGATTCAAGATTTATGATTCATGATTCATGATTCATGATTCATGATTCAATTCACGTTTCATAATTCATGATTCAAGATTCATGATTCATGATTCATGATTCATGATTCAATTCACGATTCATTTAATGATTCATGATTTATGATTCGATTCATGATTCATGATTCATGAATCATGATTCGATTCATGATTCATGATTTATGAATTATGATTCGATTCATAATTCATGATTCATGAATCATGATTCGATTCATGATTCATGATTCATGAATCATGATTCATTTAATAATTCATGATTTATGATTCAATTCATGATTTATGATTCGATTCATGATTCATGATTCGATCCATGATTCATGATTCATGAATCATGATTTGATTCATGAATCATGATTCGATTCATGATTCATGATTCATGAATCATGATTCGATTCATGATTCATGATTCATGAATCATGATTCGATTCATGATTCATGATTTATGATTCAATTCATGATTTATGATTCGATTCATGATTCATGATTCGATTCATGATTCATGATTCTTGAATCATGATTCAATTCATGATTCATGATTTAATTCATGATTCATGATTCAATTCATGATTCATGATTCAATTCATTATTTGTGATTCATGATTCAATTCATGATTCAATTCATGAATCATGATTCGATTCATGAATCATGATTCAATTCATGAATCATGATTCGATTCATGATTCATGATTTATGAATCATGATTTGATTCATGATTCATGATTCATGAATCATGATTCGATTCATGATTCATGATTGAATTCATGATTCATTTAATGATTCATAATTTATGATTCAATTCATGATTTATGATTTGATTCATGATTCATGATTCATGAATCATGATTCGATTCATGATTCATGATTCATGAATCATGATTCGATTCATGATTCGTGATTCATGAATCATGATTCGATTCATGATTCATGATTCATGATTCATGAATCATGATTCGATTCATGATTCATGATTCATGAATCATGATTCGATTCATGATTCGTGATTCATGAATCATGATTCGATTTATGAATCATGATTCGATTCATGAAGCATGATTCGCTTCATGATTCATGATTCATGAATCATGATTCGATTCATGATTCGTGATTCATGAATCATGATTCGATTTATGAATCATGATTCGATTCATGAAGCATGATTCGCTTCATGATTCATGATTCATGAATCATGATTCGATTCATGATTCATGATTCATGAATCATGATTCGATTCATGATTCATGATTTATGATTCAATTCATGATTTATGATTCGATTCATAATTCATGATTCGATTCATGATTCATGATTCATGAATCATGATTCGATTCATGAATCATGATTCGATTCATGAATCATGATTCGATTCATGATTCATGATTCACGAATCATGATTTTAATCATGAATCATGATTCGATTCATGATACATGATTCATGAATCGATTCATGATACATGATTCATGAATCATGATTCGATTCATGAATAATGATTCGATTCATGATATATGATTCATGAATCATGATTTGATTCATGATTCATGAATCATGAATTAATTTATGATTCATGATTCATGATTCGATTCATGATTTATGATTCAATTCATGTTTCATGATTCATGATTCAAGATTTATGATTCATGATTCATGATTCATGATTCATGATTCAATTCACGTTTCATAATTCATGATTCAAGATTCATGATTCATGATTCATGATTCATGATTCATGATTCAATTCACGATTCATTTAATGATTCATGATTTATGATTCGATTCATGATTCATGATTCATGAATCATGATTCGATTCATGATTCATGATTTATGAATTATGATTCGATTCATAATTCATGATTCATGAATCATGATTCGATTCATGATTCATGATTCATGAATCATGATTCATTTAATAATTCATGATTTATGATTCAATTCATGATTTATGATTCGATTCATGATTCATGATTCGATCCATGATTCATGATTCATGAATCATGATTTGATTCATGAATCATGATTCGATTCATGATTCATGATTCATGAATCATGATTCGATTCATGATTCATGATTCATGAATCATGATTCGATTCATGATTCATGATTTATGATTCAATTCATGATTTATGATTCGATTCATGATTCATGATTCGATTCATGATTCATGATTCTTGAATCATGATTCAATTCATGATTCATGATTTAATTCATGATTCATGATTCAATTCATGATTCATGATTCAATTCATTATTTGTGATTCATGATTCAATTCATGATTCAATTCATGATTCATGATTCAATTCATGATTCATGATTCAATTCATGATTCATGATTCAATTCATGATTCGTGATTCAATTCATGATTCGTAATTCATGATTCAATTCATGATTCATGATTCAATTCATGATTCATGAATCAATTCATGATTCATGATTTAATTCATGATTCATGATTCAATTCACGATTCATTTAATGATTCATGATTTATGATTCAATTCATGATTTATGATTCAATTCACGATTCATTTAATGATTCATGAATCATGATTCGATTCATGATTCATGATTCATGAATCATGATTAATTTAATGATTCATGATTTATAATTCAATTCATTATTTATGATTTGATTCATGATTCATGATTCAATTCATGATTCATGATTCAATTCATGATTCATGATTCAATTCATTATTTGTGATTCATGATTCAATTCATGATTCAATTCATGATTCATGATTCAATTCATGATTCATGATTCAATTCATGATTCATGATTCAATTCATGATTCATGATTCAATTCATGATTCGTGATTCAATTCATGATTCGTAATTCATGATTCAATTCATGATTCAATTCATGATTCATGATTCAAATCATGATTCATGATTCAATTCATGATTCATGATTTAATTCATGATTCATGATTCAATTCACGATTCATTTAAGGATTCATGATTTATGATTCAATTCATGATTTATGATTCAATTCACGATTCATTTAATGATTCATGAATCATGATTCGAATTATGATTCATGATTCATGAATCATGATTAATTTAATGATTCATGATTTATAATTCAATTCATTATTTATGATTTGATTCATGATTTATGATTCATGATTCAATTCATTAATCATGATTCAATTCATGATTCATGATTCAATTCATGATTCGTGATTCATGATTCAATTCATGATTCAATTCATGATTCATGATTCAATTCATGATTCATGATTCAATTCATGATTCGTGATTCAATTCATGATTCGTGATTCAATTCATGATTCGTGATTCATGATTCAATTCATGATTCAATTCATGATTCATGATTCATTTCATGATTTATGATTCAATTCACGATTCATTTAATGATTCATGAATCATGATTCGATTCATGATTCATGATTCATGAATCATGATTAATTTAATGATTCATGATTTATAATTCAATTCATTATTTATGATTTGATTCATGATTCATGATTCAATTCATGATTCATGATTCAATTCATGATTCATGATTCAATTCATTATTTGTGATTCATGATTCAATTCATGATTCAATTCATGATTCATGATTCAATTCATGATTCATGATTCAATTCATGATTCATGATTCAATTCATGATTCATGATTCAATTCATGATTCGTGATTCAATTCATGATTCGTAATTCATGATTCAATTCATGATTCAATTCATGATTCATGATTCAAATCATGATTCATGATTCAATTCATGATTCATGATTTAATTCATGATTCATGATTCAATTCACGATTCATTTAAGGATTCATGATTTATGATTCAATTCATGATTTATGATTCAATTCACGATTCATTTAATGATTCATGAATCATGATTCGAATTATGATTCATGATTCATGAATCATGATTAATTTAATGATTCATGATTTATAATTCAATTCATTATTTATGATTTGATTCATGATTTATGATTCATGATTCAATTCATTAATCATGATTCAATTCATGATTCATGATTCAATTCATGATTCGTGATTCATGATTCAATTCATGATTCAATTCATGATTCATGATTCAATTCATGATTCATGATTCAATTCATGATTCGTGATTCAATTCATGATTCGTGATTCAATTCATGATTCGTGATTCATGATTCAATTCATGATTCAATTCATGATTCATGATTCATTTCATGATTTATGATTTAATTCATGATTCATGATTCAATTCACGATTCATTTAATGATTCATGATTTATGATTCAATTCATGATTTATGATTCAATTCATGATTCATGATTCATGAATCATGATTTGATTCATAATTCATGATTCATGAAGCATGATTCGATTCATGAATCATGATTCGTGATTCATGAATCATGATTGAATTCATGATTCATTTAATGATTCATGATTTATGATTCAATTCATGATTTATGATTCGATTCATGATTCATGATTCATGATTCATGATTTATGAATTATGATTCGATTCATGATTCATGATTCATGAATCATGATTCGATTCATGATTCATGATTCATGTATCATGATTCGATTCATGATTCATGATTCATGAATCATGATTCGATTCATGATTCATGATTCATGAATCATGATTCGATTCATGATTCATGATTCATGAATCATGATTCTATTCATGATTCGTGATTCATGAATCATGATTCGATTTATGAATCATGATTCGATTCATGAATCATGATTCGATTCATGAATCATGATTCGATTCATGATTCATGATTCATGAATCATGATTCGATTCATGATTCATGATTCATGAATCATGATTCGATTCATGATTCATGATTTATAATTCAATTCATTATTTATGATTTGATTCATGATTCATGATTCATGATTCAATTCATTAATCATGATTCAATTCATGATTCATGATTCAATTCATGATTCGTGATTCATGATTCAATTCATGATTCAATTCATGATTCATGATTCAATTCATGATTCATGATTCAATTCATGATTCATGATTCAATTCATGATTCGTGATTCAATTCATGATTCGTGATTCATGATTCAATTCATGATTCAATTCATGATTCATGATTCAATTCATGATTCATGATTTAATTCATGATTCATGATTCAATTCACGATTCATTTAATGATTCATGATTTATGATTCAATTCATGTTTATGATTCAATTCATGATTCATGATTCATGAATCATGATTTGATTCATGATTCATGATTCATGATTCAATTCATTAATCATGATTCAATTCATGATTCATGATTCAATTCATGATTCAATTCATGATTCATGATTCAATTCATGATTCATGATTCAATTCATGATTCAATTCATGATTCGTGATTCAATTCATGATTCATGATTCAATTCATTATTTGTGATTCATGATTCAATTCATGATTCAATTCATGATTCATGATTCAATTCATGATTCATGATTCAATTCATGATTCATGATTCAATTCATGATTCATGATTTAATTCATGATTCATGATTCAATTCACGATTCATTTAAGGATTCATGATTTATGATTCAATTCATGATTTATGATTCAATTCACGATTCATTTAATGATTCATGAATCATGATTCGATTCATGATTCATGATTCATGAATCATGATTAATTTAATGATTCATGATTTATAATTCAATTCATTATTTATGATTTGATTCATGATTTATGATTCATGATTCAATTCATTAATCATGATTCAATTCATGATTCATGATTCAATTCATGATTCGTGATTCATGATTCAATTCATGATTCAATTCATAATTCATGATTCAATTCATGATTCATGATTCAATTCATGATTCGTGATTCAATTCATGATTCGTGATTCAATTCATGATTCGTGATTCATGATTCAATTCATGATTCAATTCATGATTCATGATTCATTTCATGATTTATGATTTAATTCATGATTCATGATTCAATTCACGATTCATTTAATGATTCATGATTTATGATTCAATTCATGATTTATGATTCAATTCATGATTCATGATTCATGAATCATGATTTGATTCATAATTCATGATTCATGAAGCATGATTCGATTCATGAATCATGATTCGTGATTCATGAATCATGATTGAATTCATTATTCATTTAATGATTCATGATTTATGATTCAATTCATGATTTATGATTCGATTCATGATTCATGATTCATGATTCATGATTTATGAATTATGATTCGATTCATGATTCATGATTCATGAATCATGATTCGATTCATGATTCATGATTCATGAATCATGATTCGATTCATGATTCATGATTCATGAATCATGATTCGATTCATGATTCATGATTCATGAATCATGATTCTATTCATGATTCGTGATTCATGAATCATGATTCGATTTATGAATCATGATTCGATTCATGAATCATGATTCGATTCATGAATCATGATTCGATTCATGATTCATGATTCATGAATCATGATTCGATTCATGATTCATGATTCATGATTTATAATTCAATTCATTATTTATGATTTGATTCATGATTCATGATTCATGATTCAATTCATTAATCATGATTCAATTCATGATTCATGATTCAATTCATGATTCGTGATTCATGATTCAATTCATGATTCAATTCATGATTCATGATTCAATTCATGATTCATGATTCAATTCATGATTCATGATTCAATTCATGATTCGTGATTCAATTCATGATTCGTGATTCATGATTCAATTCATGATTCAATTCATGATTCATGATTCAATTCATGATTCATGATTTAATTCATGATTCATGATTCAATTCACGATTCATTTAATGATTCATGATTTATGATTCAATTCATGATTTATGATTCAATTCATGATTCATGATTCATGAATCATGATTTGATTCATGATTCATGATTCATGATTCAATTCATTAATCATGATTCAATTCATGATTCATGATTCAATTCATGATTCGTGATTCATGATTCAATTCATGATTCAATTCATGATTCATGATTCAATTCATGATTCATGATTCAATTCATGATTCATGATTCAATTCATGATTCATGATTCAATTCATGATTCATGATTCAATTCATGATTCATGATTCAATTCATGATTCATGATTTAATTCATGATTCATGATTCAATTCACGATTCATTTAAGGATTCATGATTTATGATTCAATTCATGATTTATGATTCAATTCACGATTCATTTAATGATTCATGAATCATGATTCGAATTATGATTCATGATTCATGAATCATGATTAATTTAATGATTCATGATTTATAATTCAATTCATTATTTATGATTTGATTCATGATTTATGATTCATGATTCAATTCATTAATCATGATTCAATTCATGATTCATGATTCAATTCATGATTCGTGATTCATGATTCAATTCATGATTCAATTCATGATTCATGATTCAATTCATGATTCATGATTCAATTCATGATTCGTGATTCAATTCATGATTCGTGATTCAATTCATGATTCGTGATTCATGATTCAATTCATGATTCAATTCATGATTCATGATTCATTTCATGATTTATGATTTAATTCATGATTCATGATTCAATTCACGATTCATTTAATGATTCATGATTTATGATTCAATTCATGATTTATGATTCAATTCATGATTCATGATTCATGAATCATGATTTGATTCATAATTCATGATTCATGAAGCATGATTCGATTCATGAATCATGATTCGTGATTCATGAATCATGATTGAATTCATGATTCATTTAATGATTCATGATTTATGATTCAATTCATGATTTATGATTCGATTCATGATTCATGATTCATGATTCATGATTTATGAATTATGATTCGATTCATGATTCATGATTCATGAATCATGATTCGATTCATGATTCATGATTCATGTATCATGATTCGATTCATGATTCATGATTCATGAATCATGATTCGATTCATGATTCATGATTCATGAATCATGATTCGATTCATGATTCATGATTCATGAATCATGATTCTATTCATGATTCGTGATTCATGAATCATGATTCGATTTATGAATCATGATTCGATTCATAAATCATGATTCGATTCATGAATCATGATTCGATTCATGATTCATGATTCATGAATCATGATTCGATTCATGATTCATGATTCATGAATCATGATTCGATTCATGATTCATGATTTATAATTCAATTCATTATATATGATTTGATTCATGATTCATGATTCATGATTCAATTCATTAATCATGATTCAATTCATGATTCATGATTCAATTCATGATTCGTGATTCATGATTCAATTCATGATTCAATTCATGATTCATGATTCAATTCATGATTCATGATTCAATTCATGATTCATGATTCAATTCATGATTCGTGATTCAATTCATGATTCGTGATTCATGATTCAATTCATGATTCAATTCATGATTCATGATTCAATTCATGATTCATGATTTAATTCATGATTCATGATTCAATTCACGATTCATTTAATGATTCATGATTTATGATTCAATTCATGATTTATGATTCAATTCATGATTCATGATTCATGAATCATGATTTGATTCATGATTCATGATTCATGATTCAATTCATTAATCATGATTCAATTCATGATTCATGATTCAATTCATGATTCGTGATTCATGATTCAATTCATGATTCAATTCATGATTCATGATTCAATTCATGATTCATGATTCAATTCATGATTCATGATTCAATTCATGATTCGTGATTCAATTCATGATTCATGATTCAATTCATTATTTGTGATTCATGATTCAATTCATGATTCAATTCATGATTCATGATTCAATTCATGATTCATGATTCAATTCATGATTCATGATTCAATTCATGATTCATGATTTAATTCATGATTCATGATTCAATTCACGATTCATTTAAGGATTCATGATTTATGATTCAATTCATGATTTATGATTCAATTCACGATTCATTTAATGATTCATGAATCATGATTCGATTCATGATTCATGATTCATGAATCATGATTAATTTAATGATTCATGATTTATAATTCAATTCATTATTTATGATTTGATTCATGATTTATGATTCATGATTCAATTCATTAATCATGATTCAATTCATGATTCATGATTCAATTCATGATTCGTGATTCATGATTCAATTCATGATTCAATTCATAATTCATGATTCAATTCATGATTCATGATTCAATTCATGATTCGTGATTCAATTCATGATTCGTGATTCAATTCATGATTCGTGATTCATGATTCAATTCATGATTCAATTCATGATTCATGATTCATTTCATGATTTATGATTTAATTCATGATTCATGATTCAATTCACGATTCATTTAATGATTCATGATTTATGATTCAATTCATGATTTATGATTCAATTCATGATTCATGATTCATGAATCATGATTTGATTCATAATTCATGATTCATGAAGCATGATTCGATTCATGAATCATGATTCGTGATTCATGAATCATGATTGAATTCATGATTCATTTAATGATTCATGATTTATGATTCAATTCATGATTTATGATTCGATTCATGATTCATGATTCATGATTCATGATTTATGAATTATGATTCGATTCATGATTCATGATTCATGAATCATGATTCGATTCATGATTCATGATTCATGTATCATGATTCGATTCATGATTCATGATTCATGAATCATGATTCGATTCATGATTCATGATTCATGAATCATGATTCGATTCATGATTCATGATTCATGAATCATGATTCTATTCATGATTCGTGATTCATGAATCATGATTCGATTTATGAATCATGATTCGATTCATGAATCATGATTCGATTCATGAATCATGATTCGATTCATGATTCATGATTCATGAATCATGATTCGATTCATGATTCATGATTCATGATTTATAATTCAATTCATTATTTATGATTTGATTCATGATTCATGATTCATGATTCAATTCATTAATCATGATTCAATTCATGATTCATGATTCAATTCATGATTCGTGATTCATGATTCAATTCATGATTCAATTCATGATTCATGATTCAATTCATGATTCATGATTCAATTCATGATTCATGATTCAATTCATGATTCGTGATTCAATTCATGATTCGTGATTCATGATTCAATTCATGATTCAATTCATGATTCATGATTCAATTCGTGATTCATGATTTAATTCATGATTCATGATTCAATTCACGATTCATTTAATGATTCATGATTTATGATTCAATTCATGATTTATGATTCAATTCATGATTCATGATTCATGAATCATGATTTGATTCATGATTCATGATTCATGATTCAATTCATTAATCATGATTCAATTCATGATTCATGATTCAATTCATGATTCGTGATTCATGATTCAATTCATGATTCAATTCATGAATCATGATTCAATTCATGATTCATGATTCAATTCATGATTCATGATTCAATTCATGATTCATGATTCAATTCATGATTCGTGATTCAATTCATGATTCGTGATTCATGATTCAATTCATGATTCATGATTCAATTCATGATTCATGATTTAATTCATGATTCATGATTCAATTCACGATTCATTTAATGATTCATGATTTATGATTCAATTCATGATTTATGATTCAATTCATGATTCATGATTCATGAATCATGATTTGATTCATGATTCATGATTCATGAATCATGATTCGATTCATGATTCATGATTGAATTCATGATTCATTTAATGATTCATGATTTATGATTCAATTCATGATTTATGATTCGATTCATGATTCATGATTCATGAATCATGATTCGATTCATGATTCATGATTCATGATTGAATTTATGATTCATTTAATGATTCATGATTTATGATTCAATTCATGATTTATGATTCGATTCATGATTCATGATTCGATTCATGATTCATGATTCATGAATCATGATTCGATTCATGATTCATGATTTATGATTCAATTCATGATTTATGATTCAATTCATGATTCATGATTCGATTCATGATTCATGATTCATGAATCATGATTTGATTCATGATTCATGATTCATGAATCATGATTAATTTAATGATTCATGATTTATAATTCAATTCATTATTTATGATTCATGAATCATGATTAATTTAATGATTCATGATTTATAATTCAATTCATTATTTATGATTTGATTCATGATTCATGATTCATGATTCAATTCATGATTCATGATTCAATTCATGATTCATGATTCAATTCATGATTCGTGATTCATGATTCAATTCATGATTCAATTCATGATTCATGATTCAATTCATGATTCATGATTCAATTCATGATTCATGATTCAATTCATGATTCGTGATTCAATTCATGATTCGTGATTCATGATTCAATTCATGATTCAATTCATGATTCATGATTCAATTCATGATTCATGATTCAATTCATGATTCATGATTTAATTCATGATTCATGATTCAATTCACGATTCATTTAATGATTCATGATTTATGATTCAATTCATGATTTATGATTCAATTCATGATTCATGATTCATGAATCATGATTCATTATTCGATTCATGAATCATGATTCGATTCATGATTCGTTATTCATGAATCATGATTTGATTCATGAATCATGATTCAATTCATGAATCATGATTCGATTCATGATTCATGATTTATGAATCATGATTTGATTCATGATTCATGATTCATGAATCATGATTCGATTCATGATTCATGATTGAATTCATGATTCATTTAATGATTCATAATTTATGATTCAATTCATGATTTATGATTCGATTCATGATTCATGATTCATGAATCATGATTCGATTCATGATTCATGATTCATGAATCATGATTCGATTCATGATTCGTGATTCATGAATCATGATTCGATTCATGATTCGTGATTCATGAATCATGATTCGATTTATGAATCATGATTCGATTCATGAAGCATGATTCGATTCATGATTCATGATTTATGAATCATGATTCGATTCATGATTCATGATTAATGAATCATGATTCGATTCATGATTCATGATTCATGAATCATGATTCGATTCATGATTCATGATTCATGAATCATGATTCATTTAATGATTCATGATTTATGATTCAATTCATGATTTATGATTCGATTCATGATTCATGATTTATGAATCATGATTTGATTCATGATTCATGATTCATGAATCATGATTCGATTCATGATTCATGATTGAATTCATGATTCATTTAATGATTCATAATTTATGATTCAATTCATGATTTATGATTCGATTCATGATTCATGATTCATGAATCATGATTCGATTCATGATTCGTGATTCATGAATCATGATTCGATTCATGAATCATGATTCAATTCATGAATCATGATTCGATTCATGATTCATGATTTATGAATCATGATTTGATTCATGATTCATGATTCATGAATCATGATTCGATTCATGATTCATGATTGAATTCATGATTCATTTAATGATTCATAATTTATGATTCAATTCATGATTTATGATTCGATTCATGATTCATGATTCATGAATCATGATTCGATTCATGATTCATGATTCATGAATCATGATTCGATTCATGATTCATGATTCATGAATCATGATTCGATTCATGATTCGTGATTCATGAATCATGATTCGATTTATGAATCATGATTCGATTCATGAAGCATTATTCGATTCATGATTCATGATTTATGAATTATGATTCGATTCATGATTCATGATTCATGAATCATGATTCGATTCATGAATCATGATTCAATTCATGAATCATGATTCGATTCATGATTCATGATTTATGAATCATGATTTGATTCATGATTCATGATTCATGAATCATGATTCGATTCATGATTCATGATTGAATTCATGATTCATTTAATGATTCATAATTTATGATTCAATTCATGATTTATGATTCGATTCATGATTCATGATTCATGAATCATGATTCGATTCATGATTCATGATTCATGAATCATGATTCGATTCATGATTCATGATTCATGAATCATGATTCGATTCATGATTCGTGATTCATGAATCATGATTCGATTTATGAATCATGATTCGATTCATGAAGCATGATTCGATTCATGATTCATGATTCATGAATCATGATTCATTTAATGATTCATGATTTATGATTCAATTCATGATTTATGATTCGATTCATGATTCATGATTCGATCCATGATTCATGATTCATGAATCATGATTCGAATCATGAATCATGATTCGATTCATGATTCGTGATTCATGAATCATGATTCAATTCATGAATCATGATTCGCTTCATGATTCATGATTCATGAATCATGATTCGATTCATGATTCATGATTCATGAATCATGATTCGATTCATGATTCATGATTTATGATTCAATTCATGATTTATGATTCGATTCATGATTCATGATTCGATTCATGATTCATGATTCATGAATCATGATTCGATTCATGAATCATGATTCGATTCATGAATCATGATTCGATTCATGATTCATGATTCACGAATCATGATTTTAATCATGAATCATGATTCGATTCATGATACATGATTCATGAATCGATTCATGATACATGATTCATGAATCATGATTCGATTCATGAATAATGATTCGATTCATGATATATGATTCATGAATCATGATTCGATTCATGATTCATGAATCATGAATTAATTTATGATTCATGATTCATGATTCGATTCATGATTTATGATTCAATTCATGTTTCATGATTCATGATTCAAGATTTATGATTCATGATTCATGATTCATGATTCATGATTCAATTCACGTTTCATAATTCATGATTCAAGATTCATGATTCATGATTCAATTCACGATTCATTTAATGATTCATGATTTATGATTCGATTCATGATTCATGATTCATGAATCATGATTCGATTCATGATTCATGATTTATGAATTATGATTCGATTCATAATTCATGATTCATGAATCATGATTCGATTCATGATTCATGATTCATGAATCATGATTCATTTAATAATTCATGATTTATGATTCAATTCATGATTTATGATTCGATTCATGATTCATGATTCGATCCATGATTCATGATTCATGAATCATGATTTGATTCATGAATCATGATTCGATTCATGATTCATGATTCATGAATCATGATTCGATTCATGATTCATGATTCATGAATCATGATTCGATTCATGATTCATGATTTATGATTCAATTCATGATTTATGATTCGATTCATGATTCATGATTCGATTCATGATTCATGATTCTTGAATCATGATTCAATTCATGATTCATGATTTAATTCATGATTCATGATTCAATTAATGATTCATGATTCAATTCATTATTTGTGATTCATGATTCAATTCATGATTCAATTCATGATTCATGATTCAATTCATGATTCATGATTCAATTCATGATTCATGATTCAATTCATGATTCATGATTCAATTCATGATTCGTGATTCAATTCATGATTCGTAATTCATGATTCAATTCATGATTCAATTCATGATTCATGATTCAATTCATGATTCATGATTCAATTCATGATTCATGATTTAATTCATGATTCATGATTCAATTCACGATTCATTTAATGATTCATGATTTATGATTCAATTCATGATTTATGATTCAATTCACGATTCATTTAATGATTCATGAATCATGATTCGATTCATGATTCATGATTCATGAATCATGATTAATTTAATGATTCATGATTTATAATTCAATTCATTATTTATGATTTGATTCATGATTCATGATTCAATTCATGATTCATGATTCAATTCATGATTCGTGATTCATGATTCAATTCATGATTCAATTCATGATTCATGATTCAATTCATGATTCATGATTCAATTCATGATTCGTGATTCAATTCATGATTCGTGATTCAATTCATGATTCGTGATTCATGATTCAATTCATGATTCAATTCATGATTCATGATTCAATTCATGATTCATGATTTAATTCATGATTCATGATTCAATTCACGATTCATTTAATGATTCATGATTTATGATTCAATTCATGATTTATGATTCAATTCATGATTCATGATTCATGAATCATGATTTGATTCATAATTCATGATTCATGAAGCATGATTCGATTCATGAATCATGATTCGTGATTCATGAATCATGATTGAATTCATGATTCATTTAATGATTCATGATTTATGATTCAATTCATGATTTATGATTCGATTCATGATTCATGATTCATGATTCATGATTTATGAATTATGATTCGATTCATGATTCATGATTCATGAATCATGATTCGATTCATGATTCATGATTCATGTATCATGATTCGATTCATGATTCATGATTCATGAATCATGATTCGATTCATGATTCATGATTCATGAATCATGATTCGATTCATGATTCATGATTCATGAATCATGATTCTATTCATGATTCGTGATTCATGAATCATGATTCGATTTATGAATCATGATTCGATTCATGAATCATGATTCGATTCATGAATCATGATTCGATTCATGATTCATGATTCATGAATCATGATTCGATTCATGATTCATGATTCATGAATCATGATTCGATTCATGATTCATGATTTATAATTCAATTCATTATTTATGATTTGATTCATGATTCATGATTCATGATTCAATTCATTAATCATGATTCAATTCATGATTCATGATTCAATTCATGATTCGTGATTCATGATTCAATTCATGATTCAATTCATGATTCATGATTCAATTCATGATTCATGATTCAATTCATGATTCATGATTCAATTCATGATTCGTGATTCAATTCATGATTCGTGATTCATGATTCAATTCATGATTCAATTCATGATTCATGATTCAATTCATGATTCATGATTTAATTCATGATTCATGATTCAATTCACGATTCATTTAATGATTCATGATTTATGATTCAATTCATGATTTATGATTCAATTCATGATTCATGATTCATGAATCATGATTTGATTCATGATTCATGATTCATGATTCAATTCATTAATCATGATTCAATTCATGATTCATGATTCAATTCATGATTCGTGATTCATGATTCAATTCATGATTCAATTCATGATTCATGATTCAATTCATGATTCATGATTCAATTCATGATTCATGATTCAATTCATGATTCGTGATTCAATTAATGATTCGTGATTCATGATTCAATTCATGATTCAATTCATGATTCATGATTCAATTCATGATTCATGATTTAATTCATGATTCATGATTCAATTCACGATTCATTTAATGATTCATGATTTATGATTCAATTCATGATTTATGATTCAATTCATGATTCATGATTCATGAATCATGATTTGATTCATGATTCATGATTCATGAATCATGATTCGATTCATGATTCATGATTGAATTCATGATTCATTTAATGATTCATGATTTATGATTCAATTCATGATTTATGATTCGATTCATGATTCATGATTCATGAATCATGATTCGATTCATGATTCATGATTCATGATTGAATTTATGATTCATTTAATGATTCATGATTTATGATTCAATTCATGATTTATGATTCGATTCATGATTCATGATTCATGAATCATGATTCGATTCATGATTCATGATTCATGAATCATGATTCGATTCATGATTCATGATTTATGATTCAATTCATGATTTATGATTCAATTCATGATTCATGATTCGATTCATGATTCATGATTCATGAATCATGATTTGATTCATGATTCATGATTCATGAATCATGATTAATTTAATGATTCATGATTTATAATTCAATTCATTATTTATGATTCATGAATCATGATTAATTTAATGATTCATGATTTATAATTCAATTCATTATTTATGATTTGATTCATGATTCATGATTCAATTCATGATTCATGATTCAATTCATGATTCATGATTCAATTCATGATTCGTGATTCATGATTCAATTCATGATTCAATTCATGATTCATGATTCAATTCATGATTCATGATTCAATTCATGATTCATGATTCAATTCATGATTCGTGATTCAATTCATGATTCGTGATTCATGATTCAATTCATGATTCAATTCATGATTCATGATTCAATTCATGATTCATGATTCAATTCATGATTCATGATTTAATTCATGATTCATGATTCAATTCACGATTCATTTAATGATTCATGATTTATGATTCAATTCATGATTTATGATTCAATTCATGATTCATGATTCATGAATCATGATTCATTATTCGATTCATGAATCATGATTCGATTCATGATTCGTGATTCATGAATCATGATTCGATTCATGAATCATGATTCAATTCATGAATCATGATTCGATTCATGATTCATGATTTATGAATCATGATTTGATTCATGATTCATGATTCATGAATCATGATTCGATTCATGATTCATGATTGAATTCATGATTCATTTAATGATTCATAATTTATGATTCAATTCATGATTTATGATTCGATTCATGATTTATGATTCATGAATCATGATTCGATTCATGATTCATGATTCATGAATCATGATTCGATTCATGATTCGTGATTCATGAATCATGATTCGATTCATGATTCGTGATTCATGAATCATGATTCGATTTATGAATCATGATTCGATTCATGAAGCATGATTCGATTCATGATTCATGATTTATGAATCATGATTCGATTCATGATTCATGATTCATGAATCATGATTCGATTCATGATTCATGATTCATGAATCATGATTCGATTCATGATTCATGATTCATGAATCATGATTCATTTAATGATTCATGATTTATGATTCAATTCATGATTTATGATTCGATTCATGATTCATGATTTATGAATCATGATTTGATTCATGATTCATGATTCATATATCATGATTCGATTCATGATTCATGATTGAATTCATGATTCATTTAATGATTCATAATTTATGATTCAATTCATGATTTATGATTCGATTCATGATTCATGATTCATGAATCATGATTCGATTCATGATTCATGATTTATGAATCATGATTTGATTCATGATTCATGATTCATGAATCATGATTCGATTCATGATTCATGATTGAATTCATGATTCATTTAATGATTCATAATTTATGATTCAATTCATGATTTATGATTCGATTCATGATTCATTATTCATGAATCATGATTCGATTCATGATTCATGATTCATGAATCATGATTCGATTCATGATTCATGATTCATGAATCATGATTCGATTCATGATTCGTGATTCATGAATCATGATTCGATTTATGAATCATGATTCGATTCATGAAGCATGATTCGATTCATGATTCATGATTTATGAATTATGATTCGATTCATGATTCATGATTCATGAATCATGATTCGATTCATGATTCATGATTCATGAATCATGATTCGATTCATGATTCATGATTCATGAATCATGATTCATTTAATGATTCATGATTTATGATTCAATTCATGATTTATGATTCGATTCATGATTCGATTCATGATTCATGATTCATGAATCATGATTCAATTCATGATTCAAGATTCATGATTCGATTCATGATTCATGATTCATGAATCATGATTCGATTAATGATTCGTGTTTTACGATTCATGATTCATGATTCATGAATCATGATTCGATTCATGATTCATGATTCATGAATCATGATTCGATTCATGATTCATGATTCATGAATCATGATTCGATTCATGATTCATGATTCATGAATCATGATTCGATTCATGATTCATGATTCATGAATCATGATTCATGATTCGATTCATGATTCATGATTCATGAATCATGATTCGATTCATGAATCATGATTCGATTCATGATTCATGATTCACGAATCATGATTTTAATCATGAATCATGATTCGATTCATGATTCATGATTCACGAATCATGATTTTAATCATGAATCATGATTCGATTCATGATACATGATTCATGAATCATGATTCGATTCATGAATAATGATTTGATTCATGATATATGATTCATGAATCATGATTCGATTCATGATTCATGAATCATGATTCAATTTATGATTCATGATTCATGATTCGATTCATGATAATTGATTCAATTCATGTTTCATGATTCATGATTCAAGATTCATGATTCATGATTCATGATTCATGATTCATGATTCATGATTCATGATTCAATTCACGTTTCATAATTCATGATTCAAGATTCATGATTCATGATTCATGATTCATGATTCATGATTCAATTCACGATTCATTTAATGATTCATGATTTATGATTCGATTCATTTAATGATTCATGATTTATGATTCGATTCATGATTCATGATTCATGAATCATGATTCGATTCATGATTCATGATTTATGAATTATGATTCGATTCATGATTCATGATTCGATTCATGATTCATGATTCATGAATCATGATTCATTTAATAATTCATGATTTATGATTCAATTCATGATTTATGATTCGATTCATGATTCATGATTCGATTCATGATTCATGATTCATGAATCATGATTCGATTCATGAATCATGATTCGATTCATGAATCATGATTCGATTCATGATTCATGATTCACGAATCATGATTTTAATCATGAATCATGATTCGATTCATGATACATGATTCATGAATCGATTCATGATACATGATTCATGAATCATGATTCGATTCATGAATAATGATTCGATTCATGATATATGATTCATGAATCATGATTCGATTCATGATTCATGAATCATGAATTAATTTATGATTCATGATTCATGATTCGATTCATGATTTATGATTCAATTCATGTTTCATGATTCATGATTCAAGATTTATGATTCATGATTCATGATTCATGATTCATGATTCAATTCACGTTTCATAATTCATGATTCAAGATTCATGATTCATGATTCATGATTCATGATTCATGATTCAATTCACGATTCATTTAATGATTCATGATTTATGATTCGATTCATGATTCATGATTCATGAATCATGATTCGATTCATGATTCATGATTTATGAATTATGATTCGATTCATGATTCATGAATCATGATTCGATTCATGATTCATGATTCATGAATCATGATTCATTTAATAATTCATGATTTATGATTCAATTCATGATTTATAATTCGATTCATGATTCATTATTCGATCCATGATTCATGATTCATGAATCATGATTCGATTCATGAATCATGATTCGATTCATGATTCATGATTCATGAATCATGATTCGATTCATGATTCATGATTTATGATTCAATTCATGATTTATGATTCGATTCATGATTCATGATTCGATTCATGATTCATGATTCTTGAATCATGATTCAATTCATGATTCATGATTTAATTCATGATTCATGATTCAATTCATGATTCATGATTCAATTCATTATTTGTGATTCATGATTCAATTCATGATTCAATTCATGATTCATGATTCAATTCATGATTCATGATTCAATTCATGATTCGTGATTCAATTCATGATTCGTAATTCATGATTCAATTCATGATTCAATTCATGATTCATGATTCAATTCATGATTCATGATTCAATTCATGATTCATGATTTAATTCATGATTCATGATTCAATTCACGATTCATTTAATGATTCATGATTTATGATTCAATTCATGATTTATGATTCAATTCACGATTCATTTAATGATTCATGAATCATGATTCGATTCATGATTCATGATTCATGAATCATGATTAATTTAATGATTCATGATTTATAATTCAATTCATTATTTATGATTTGATTCATGATTCATGATTCATGATTCAATTCATTAATCATGATTCAATTCATGATTCATGATTCAATTCATGATTCGTGATTCATGATTCAATTCATGATTCAATTCATGATTCATGATTCAATTCATGATTCATGATTCAATTCATGATTCATGATTCAATTCATGATTCGTGATTCAATTCATGATTCGTGATTCATGATTCAATTCATGATTCAATTCATGATTTATGATTCAATTCATGATTTATGATTCAATTCATGATTCATGATTCATGAATCATGATTTGATTCATGATTCATGATTCATGAAGCATGATTCGATTCATGAATCATGATTCGATTCATGATTCGTGATTCATGAATCATGATTGAATTCATGATTCATTTAATGATTCATGATTTATGATTCAATTCATGATTTATGATTCGATTCATGATTCATGATTCATGATTTATGAATTATGATTCGATTCATGATTCATGATTCATGAATCATGATTCGATTCATGATTCATGATTCATGTATCATGATTCGATTCATGATTCATGATTCATGAATCATGATTCGATTCATGATTCATGATTCATGAATCATGATTCGATTCATGATTCATGATTCATGAATCATGATTCGATTCATGATTCGTGATTCATGAATCATGATTCGATTTATGAATCATGATTCGATTCATGAATCATGATTCGATTCATGAATCATGATTCGATTCATGATTCATGATTCATGAATCATGATTCGATTCATGATTCGTGAATCATGATTCGATTCATGATTCATGATTTATAATTCAATTCATTATTTATGATTTGATTCATGATTCATGATTCATGATTCAATTCATTAATCATGATTCAATTCATGATTCATGATTCAATTCATGATTCGTGATTCATGATTCAATTCATGATTCAATTCATGATTCATGTTTCAATTCATGATTCATGATTCAATTCATGATTCATGATTCAATTCATGATTCATGATTCAATTCATGATTCGTGATTCAATTCATGATTCGTGATTCATGATTCAATTCATGATTCAATTCATGATTCATGATTCAATTCATGATTCATGATTTAATTCATGATTCATGATTCAATTCACGATTCATTTAATGATTTATGATTCAATTCATGATTTATGATTCAATTCATGATTCATGATTCATGAATCATGATTTGATTCATGATTCATGATTCATGAAGCATGATTCGATTCATGAATCATGATTCGATTCATGATTCGTGATTCATGAATCATGATTCGATTCATGAATCATGATTCAATTCATGAATCATGATTCGATTCATGATTCATGATTTATGAATCATGATTTGATTCATGATTCATGATTCATGAATCATGATTCGATTCATGATTCATGATTGAATTCATGATTCATTTAATGATTCATGATTTATGATTCAATTCATGATTTATGATTCGATTCATGATTCATGATTCATGAATCATGATTCGATTCATGATTCATGATTCATGATTGAATTCATGATTCATTTAATGATTCATGATTTATGATTCAATTCATGATTTATGATTCGATTCATGATTCATGATTCATGAATCATGATTCGATTCATGATTCATGATTCATGAATCATGATTCATGATTTATGATTCAATTCATGATTTATGATTCGATTCATGATTCATGATTCATGAATCATGATTCGATTCATGATTCATGATTCATGATTGAATTCATGATTCATTTAATGATTCATGATTTATGATTCAATTCATGATTTATGATTCGATTCATGATTCATGATTCATGAATCATGATTCGATTCATGATTCATGATTCATGAATCATGATTCGATTCATGATTCATGATTCATGAATCATGATTCGATTCATGATTCATGATTCATGAATCATGATTCATTTAATGATTCATGATTTATGATTCAATTCATGATTTATGATTCGATTCATGATTCATGATTCGATCCATGATTCATGATTCATGAATCATGATTCGATTCATGAATCATGATTCGATTCATGATTCGTGATTCATGAATCATGATTCGATTCATGAATCATGATTCGATTCATGAATCATGATTCGATTCATGATTTATGATTCATGAATCATGATTCGATTCATGATTCATGATTCATGAATCATGATTCGATTCATGATTCATGATTTATGATTCAATTCATGATTTATGATTCAATTCATGATTCATGATTCGATTCATGATTCATGATTCATGAATCATGATTCAATTCATGATTTATGATTCAATTCATGATTCATGATTCGATTCATGATTCATGATTCATGAATCATGATTCGATTCATGATTCATGATTCATGAATCATGATTAACTTAATGATTCATGATTTATAATTCAATTCATTATTTATGATTCATGAATCATGATTAATTTAATGATTCATGATTTATAATTCAATTCATTATTTATGATTTGATTCATGATTCATGATTCATGATTCAATTCATGATTCATGATTCAATTCATGATTCATGATTCAATTCATGATTCGTGATTCATAATTCAATTCATGATTCAATTCATGATTCATGATTCAATTCATGATTCATGATTCAATTCATGATTCATGATTCAATTCATGATTCATGATTTATAATTCAATTCATTATTTATGATTTGATTCATGATTCATGATTCATGATTCAATTCATTAATCATGATTCAATTCATGATTCATGATTCAATTCATGATTCGTGATTCATGATTCAATTCATGATTCAATTCATGATTCATGATTCAATTCACGATTCATTTAATGATTCATGATTTATGATTCAATTCATGATTTATGATTCAATTCACGATTCATTTAATGATTCATGAATCATGATACGATTCATGATTCATGATTCATGAATCATGATTAATTTAATGATTCATGATTTATAATTCAATTCATTATTTATGATTTGATTCATGATTCATGATTCATGATTCAATTCATTAATCATGATTCAATTCATGATTCATGATTCAATTCATGATTCGTGATTCATGATTCAATTCATGATTCAATTCATGATTCATGATTCAATTCATGATTCAATTCATGATTCATGATTCAATTCATGATTCGTGATTCAATTCATGATTCATGATTCAATTCATGATTCAATTCACGATTCATTTAATGATTCATGATTTATGATTCAATTCATGATTTATGATTCAATTCATGATTCATGATTCATGAATCATGATTTGATTCATGATTCATGATTCATGAAGCATGATTCGATTCATGAATCATGATTCGATTCATGATTCGTGATTCATGAATCATGATTGAATTCATGATTCATTTAATGATTCATGATTTATGATTCAATTCATGATTTATGATTCGATTCATGATTCATGATTCATGATTCATGATTTATGAATTATGATTCGATTCATGATTCATGATTCATGAATCATGATTCGATTCATGATTCATGATTCATGTATCATGATTCGATTCATGATTCATGATTCATGAATCATGATTCGATTCATGATTCATGATTCATGAATCATGATTCGATTCATGATTCATGATTCATGAATCATGATTCGATTCATGATTCGTGATTCATGAATCATGATTCGATTTATGAATCATGATTCGATTCATGAATCATGATTCGATTCATGAATCATGATTCGATTCATGATTCATGATTCATGAATCATGATTCGATTCATGATTCGTGATTCATGAATCATGATTC
The DNA here is from genome assembly GCA_036250195.1 of Mixophyes australis. Classification (NCBI taxonomy): domain Eukaryota; kingdom Metazoa; phylum Chordata; class Amphibia; order Anura; family Limnodynastidae; genus Mixophyes; species Mixophyes australis. The sequence continues at coordinate 485,262 of JAVHZZ010000023.1, read as the reverse complement.
GATTTATGAATCATGATTCGATTCATGAATCATGATTCGATTCATGAATCATGATTCGATTCATGATTCATGATTCATGAATCATGATTCGATTCATGATTCATGAATCATGATTCGATTCATGATTCATGATTTATAATTCAATTCATTATTTATGATTTGATTCATGATTCATGATTCAATTCATTAATCATGATTCAATTCATGATTCATGATTCAATTCATGATTCGTGATTCATGATTCAATTCATGATTCAATTCATGATTCATGATTCAATTCATGATTCATGATTCAATTCATGATTCATGATTCAATTCATGATTCATGATTCAATTCATGATTCGTGATTCAATTCATGATTCGTGATTCATGATTCAATTCATGATTCATTTAATGATTTATGATTCAATTCATGATTTATGATTCAATTCATGATTCATGATTCATGAATCATGATTTGATTCATGATTCATGATTCATGAAGCATGATTCGATTCATGAATCATGATTCGATTCATGATTCGTGATTCATGAATCATGATTCGATTCATGATTCATGATTTATGAATCATGATTTGATTCATGATTCATGATTCATGAATCATGATTCGATTCATGATTCATGATTGAATTCATGATTCATTTAATGATTCATGATTTATGATTCAATTCATGATTTATGATTCGATTCATGATTCATGATTCATGAATCATGATTCGATTCATGATTCATGATTCATGATTGAATTCATGATTCATTTAATGATTCATGATTTATGATTCAATTCATGATTTATGATTCGATTCATGATTCATGATTCATGAATCATGATTCGATTCATGATTCATGATTCATGAATCATGATTCATGATTTATGATTCAATTCATGATTTATGATTCGATTCATGATTCATGATTCATGAATCATGATTCGATTCATGATTCATGATTCATGATTGAATTCATGATTCATTTAATGATTCATGATTTGTGATTCAATTCATGATTTATGATTCGATTCATGATTCATGATTCATGAATCATGATTCATGATTTATGATTCAATTCATGATTTATGATTCGATTCATGATTCATGATTCATGAATCATGATTCGATTCATGATTCATGATTCATGATTGAATTCATGATTCATTTAATGATTCATGATTTACGATTCAATTCATGATTTATGATTCGATTCATGATTCATGATTCATGAATCATGATTCGATTCATGATTCATGATTCATGAATCATGATTCATTTAATGATTCATGATTTATGATTCAATTCATGATTTATGATTCGATTTATGATTCATGATTCGATCCATGATTCATGATTCATGAATCATGATTCGATTCATGAATCATGATTCGATTCATGATTCGTGATTCATGAATCATGATTCGATTCATGAATCATGATTCGATTCATGAATCATGATTCGATTCATGATTTATGATTCATGAATCATGATTCGATTCATGATTCATGATTCATGAATCATGATTCGATTCATGATTCATGATTTATGATTCAATTCATGATTTATGATTCAATTCATGATTCATGATTCGATTCATGATTCATGATTCATGAATCATGATTAACTTAATGATTCATGATTTATAATTCAATTCATTATTTATGATTCATGAATCATGATTAATTTAATGATTCATGATTTATAATTCAATTCATTATTTATGATTTGATTCATGATTCATGATTCATGATTCAATTCATGATTCATGATTCAATTCATGATTCATGATTCAATTCATGATTCGTGATTCATAATTCAATTCATGATTCAATTCATGATTCATGATTCAATTCATGATTCATGATTCAATTCATGATTCATGATTCAATTCATGATTCGTGATTCAATTCATGATTCGTGATTCATGATTCAATTCATGATTCAATTCATGATTCATGATTCAATTCATGATTCATGATTCAATTCATGATTCATGATTTAATTCATGATTCATGATTCAATTCACGATTCATTTAATGATTCATGATTTATGATTCAATTCATGATTTATGATTCAATTCATGATTCATGATTCATGAATCATGATTTGATTCATGATTCATGATTCATGAATCATGATTCATGATTCGATTCATGAATCATGATTCGATTCATGATTCGTGATTCGATTCATGATTCATGATTTATGAATCATGATTTGATTCATGATTCATGATTCATGAATCATGATTCGATTCATGATTCATGATTGAATTCATGATTCATTTAATGATTCATAATTTATGATTCAATTCATGATTTATGATTTGATTCATGATTCATGATTCATGAATCATGATTCGATTCATGATTCATGATTCATGAATCATGATTCGATTCATGATTCGTGATTCATGAATCATGATTCGATTTATGAATCATGATTCGATTCATGAAGCATGATTCGATTCATGATTCATGATTTATGAATTATGATTCGATTCATGATTCATGATTCATGAATCATGATTCGATTCATGATTCATGATTCATGAATCATGATTCGATTCATGATTCATGATTCATGAATCATGATTCATTTAATGATTCATGATTTATGATTCAATTCATGATTTATGATTCGATTCATGATTCATGATTCGATTCATGATTCATGATTCATGAATCATGATTCAATTCATGATTCAAGATTCATGATTCGATTAATGATTCATGATTCATGAATCATGATTCGATTAATGATTCGTGTTTCACGATTCATGATTCATGATTCATGAATCATGATTCGATTCATGATTCATGATTCATGAATCATGATTCGATTCATGATTCATGATTCATGAATCATGATTCGATTCATAATTCATGATTCATGAATCATGATTCGATTCATGATTCATGATTCATGAATCATGATTCGATTCATGATTCATGATTCATGAATCATGATTCGATTCATGATTCATGATTCATGAATCATGATTCGATTCATGATTCATGATTCATGAATCATGATTCGATTCATGATTCATGATTCATGAATCATGATTCATGATTCATGAATCATGATTCGATTCATGATTCATGATTCATGAATCATGATTCGATTCATGATTCATGATTCGATTCATGATTCATGATTCACGAATCATGATTTTAATCATGAATCATTATTCGATTCATGATTCATGATTCACGAATCATGATTTTAATCATGAATCATGATTCGATTCATGATAGATGATTCATGAATCATGATTCGATTCATGAATAATGATTTTATTCATGATATATGATTTATGAATCATGATTCGATTCATGATACATGATTCATGAATCATGATTCGATTCATGAATAATGATTTGATTCATGATATATGATTCATGAATCATGATTCGATTCATGATTCATGAATCATGATTCAATTTATGATTCATGATTCATGATTCGATTCATGATAATTGATTCAATTCATGTTTCATGATTCATGATTCAAGATTCATGATTCATGATTCATGATTCATGATTCATGAGTCATGATTCAATTCACGATTCATTTAATGATTCATGATTTATGATTCGATTCATGATTCATGATTCATGAATCATGATTCGATTCATGATTCATGATTTATGAATTATGATTCATTTAATGATTCATGATTTATGATTCAATTCATGATTTATGATTCGATTCATGATTCATGATTCGATTCATGATTCATGATTCATGAATCATGATTCGATTCATGATTCATGATTTATGATTCAATTCATGATTTATGATTTGATTCATGATTCATGATTCGATTCATGATTCATGATTCATGAATCATGATTCGATTCATGAATCATGATTCGATTCATGAATCATGATTCGATTCATGATTCATGATTCACGAATCATGATTTTAATCATGAATCATGATTCGATTCATGATACATGATTCATGAATCGATTCATGATACATGATTCATGAATCATGAATCGATTCATGAATAATGATTCGATTCATGATATATGATTCATGAATCATGATTCGATTCATGATTCATGAATCATGATTCGATTCATGAATAATGATTCGATTCATGATATATGATTCATGAATCATGATTCGATTCATGATTCATGAATCATGAATTAATTTATGATTCATGATTCATGATTCGATTCATGATTTATGATTCAATTCATGTTTCATGATTCATGATTCAAGATTTATGATTCATGATTTATGATTCATGATTCATGATTCATGATTCAATTCACGTTTCATAATTCATGATTCAAGATTCATGATTCATGATTCATGATTCATGATTCATGATTCAATTCACGATTCATTTAATGATTCATGATTTATGATTCGATTCATGATTCATGATTCATGAATCATGATTCGATTCATGATTCATGATTCATGAATCATGATTCGATTCATGATTCATGATTCATGAATCATGATTCGATTCATGATTCATGATTTATGATTCAATTCATGATTTATGATTCGATTCATGATTCATGATTCGATTCATGATTCATGATTCATGATTCATGATTCATGATTCATGATTTAATTCATGATTCATGATTCATGATTCAAGATTCATGATTCATGATTCATGATTCATGATTCATGATTCGATTCATGATTCATGATTTATGAATTATGATTCGATTCATGATTCATGATTCATGATTCGATTCATGATTCATGATTCATGAATCATGATTCGATTCATGATTCATGATTCATGAATCATGATTCGATTCATGATTCATGATTTATGATTCAATTCATGATTTATGATTCGATTCATGATTCATGATTCGATTCATGATTCATGATTCTTGAATCATGATTCAATTCATGATTCATGATTTAATTCATGATTCATGATTCAATTCATGATTCATGATTCAATTCATTATTTGTGATTCATGATTCAATTCATGATTCAATTCATGATTCATGATTCAATTCATGATTCATGATTCAATTCATGATTCATGATTCAATTCATGATTCATGATTCAATTCATGATTCATGATTCAATTCATGATTCGTGATTCAATTCATGATTCGTAATTCATGATTCAATTCATGATTCAATTCATGATTCATGATTCAATTCATGATTCATGATTCAATTCATGATTCATGATTTAATTCATGATTCATGATTCAATTCACGATTCATTTAATGATTCATGATTTATGATTCAATTCATGATTTATGATTCAATTCATGATTCATGATTCATGAATCATGATTTGATTCAAGATTCATTATTCATGAATCATGATTCATGATTCATGAAGCATGATTCGATTCATGAATAATGATTCGATTCATGATTCGTGATTCATGAATCATGATTCGATTCATGAATCATGATTCAATTCATGAATCATGATTCGATTCATGATTCATGATTTATGAATCATGATTTGATTCATGATTCATGATTCATGAATCATGATTCGATTCATGATTCATGATTGAATTCATGATTCATTTAATGATTCATGATTTATGATTCAATTCATGATTTATGATTCGATTCATGATTCATGATTCATGAATCATGATTCGATTCATGATTCATGATTCATGAATCATGATTCAATTATGATTCAATTCATGATTTATGATTCGATTCATGATTCATGATTCGATCCATGATTCATGAATCATGATTCAATTATGATTCAATTCATGATTTATGATTCGATTCATGATTCATGATTCGATCCATGATTCATGAATCACGAATCATGAATCGAATCATGATTCATGAATCGAATCATGATTCATGAATCACGAATCATGAATCGAATCATGATTCATGAATCGAATCATGATTCATGAATCATGATTCGATTCATGATTCGTGATTCATGAATCATGATTCGATTCATGAATCATGATTCGATTCATGATTCATGATTCATGAATCATGATTCGATTCATGATTCATGATTCATGAATCATGATTCGATTCATGATTCATGATTTATGATTCAATTCATGATTTATGATTCGATTCATGATTCATGATTCGATTCATGATTCATGATTCATGAATCATGATTCGATTCATGATTCATGATTCATAATTCATGATTCGATTCATGATTCATGATTCATGAATCATGATTCAATTCATGATTCAAGATTAATGATTCGATTCATGATTCATGATTCATGAATCATGATTCATGATTCATGAATCATGATTCGATTCATGATTCGTGATTCATGAATCATGATTCGATTAATGATTCGTGTTTCACGATTCATGATTCATGATTCATGAATCATGATTCGATTCATGATTCATGATTCATGAATCATGATTCGATTCATGATTCATTATTCGATTCATGATTCATGATTCATGAATCATGATTCGATTCATGATTCATGATTCATGAATCATGATTCATGATTCATGAATCATGATTCATGATTCATGAATCATGATTCGATTCATGAATCATGATTCGATTCATGATTCATGATTCTGGAATCATGATTTTAATCATGAATCATGATTAGATTCATGATACATGATTCATGAATCATGATTCGATTCATGAATCATGATTCGATTCATGATATATGATTCATGAATCATGATTCGATTCATGATTCATGAATCATGATTCAATTTATGATTCATGATTCATGATTCAAGATTCATGATTCATGATTCATGATTCAAGATTCATGATTCATGATTCATGATTCATGATTCATGATTCAATTCACGATTCATTTAATGATTCATGATTTATGATTCGATTCATGATTCATGATTCATGAATCATGATTTGATTCATGGTTCATGATTCATGAATCATGATTTGATTCATGGTTCATGATTCATGATTCATGATTCATGATTCATGAATCATGATTCGATTCATGATTCATGATTCATGAATCATGATTCATGATTCATGAATCATGATTCATGAATCATGATTCGATTCATGAATCATGATTCGATTCATGATTCATGATTCATGAATCATGATTCGATTCATGATTCATGATTCATGAATCATGATTCATGATTCATGAATCATGATTCATGAATCATGATTCGATTCATGAATCATGATTCGATTCATGATTCATGATTCATGAATCATGATTCATGAATCATGATTCGATTCATGAATCATGTTTCGATTCATGATTCATGATTCACGAATCATGATTCACGAATCATGATTCGATTCATGATTCATGATTCATGAATCATGATTCATGAATCATGATTCGATTCATGAATCATGTTTCGATTCATGATTCATGATTCACGAATCATGATTCACGAATCATGATTCGATTCATGAATCATGTTTCGATTCATGATTCATGATTCACGAATCATGATTCACGAATCATGATTTTAATCATGAATCATGATTCGATTCATGATTCATGATTCATGAATCATGATTCGATTCATGAATAATGATTCGATACACGATTCATGATTCATGATTCATGATTCAATTCACGATTCATTTAATGATTCATGATTTATGATTCGATTCATGATTTATGATTCAATTCATGATTTATGATTCGATTCATGATTCATGATTCATGAATCATGATTCGTGATTCATGAATCATGATTCGATTCATTATTCATGATTCAATTCATGATTCATTTATTGATTCATGATTTATGATTCAATTCATGATTTATGATTCGATTCATGATTCATGATTCATGAATCATGATTCGATTCATGATTCATGATTCAATCCATGATTCATGATTCATGAATCATGATTCATGATTCATGAATCATGATTTGATTCATGGTTCATGATTCATGATCCATGATTCATGATTCATGAATCATGATTCTATTCATGATTCGTGATTCGATTCAAGATTCGTGATTCATGAATCATGATTCGATTCATGATTCATGATTCAATTCATGATTCATTTATTGATTCATGATTTATGATTCAATTCATGATTTATGATTCGATTCATGATTCATGATTCATGAATCATGATTCGATTCATGATTCATGATTCATGAATCATGATTCGATTCATGATTCATGATTCATGAATCATGATTCGGTTCATGAATCATGATTCGATTCATGATTCATGATTCATGAATCATGATTCGGTTCATGAATCATGATTCGATTCATGATTCATTATTCATGAATCATGATTCGATTCATGATTCATGATTCATGAATCATGATTTGATTCATGATTCATGATTTATGATTCAATTCATGATTTATGATTCGATTCATGATTAATGATTCGATTCATGATTCATGATTCATGATTTATAATTCGATTCATGATTCATGATTCATGAATCATGATTAATTTAATGATTCATGATTTATAATTCAATTCATTATTTATGATTTGATTCATGATTCATGATTCATGATTCAATTCATGATTCATGATTCAATTCATGATTCATGATTCAATTCATGATTCATGATTCAATTCATGAATCGTGATTCATGATTCAATTCATGATTCAATTCATGATTCATGATTCAATTCATGATTCATGATTCAATTCATGATTCGTGATTCAATTCATGATTCGTGATTCATGATTCAATTCATGATTCAATTCATGATTCATGATTCAATTCATGATTCATGATTTAATTCATGATTCATGATTCAATTCACGATTCATTTAATGATTCATGATTTATGATTCAATTCATGATTTATGATTCAATTCATGATTCATGATTCATGAAGCATGATTCGATTCATGAATCATGATTCGATTCATGAATCATGATTCGATTCATGATTCATGATTTATGAATCATGATTTGATTCATGATTCATGATTCATGAATCATGATTCGATTCATGATTCATGATTGAATTCATGATTCATTTAATGATTCATGATTTATGATTCAATTCATGATTTATGATTCGATTCATGATTCATGATTCATGAATCATGATTCGATTCATGATTCATGATTCATGAATCATGATTCGATTCATGATTCGTGATTCATGAATCATGATTCGATTTATGAATCATGATTCGATTCATGAATCATGATTCGATTCATGATTCATGATTTATGAATTATGATTCATTTAATGATTCATGAATCATGATTCATTTAATGATTCATGATTTATGATTCAATTCATGATTTATGATTTGATTCATGATTCATGATTCGATCCATGATTCATGATTCATGAATCATGATTCGATTTATGAATCATGATTCGATTCATGAATCATGATTCAATTCATGATTCATGATTTATAAATTATGATTCGATTCATGATTCGTGATTCATAAATCATGATTCGATTTATGAATCATGATTCGATTCATGAATCATGAATCGATTCATGATTCATGATTCATGAATCATGATTCATTTAATGATTCATGAATCATGATTCATTTAATGATTCATGAATCATGATTCATGATTCATGAATCATGATTTGATTCATGGTTCATGATTCATGATCCATGATTCATGATTCATGAATCATGATTCTATTCATGATTCGTGATTCGATTCAAGATTCGTGATTCATGAATCATGATTCGATTCATGATTCATGATTCAATTCATGATTCATTTATTGATTCATGATTTATGATTCAATTCATGATTTATGATTCGATTCATGATTCATGATTCATGAATCATGATTCGATTCATGATTCATGATTCATGAATCATGATTCGATTCATGATTCATGATTCATGAATCATGATTCGGTTCATGAATCATGATTCGATTCATGATTCATGATTCATGAATCATGATTCGGTTCATGAATCATGATTCGATTCATGATTCATTATTCATGAATCATGATTCGATTCATGATTCATGATTCATGAATCATGATTCGATTCATGATTCATGATTTATGATTCAATTCATGATTTATGATTCGATTCATGATTAATGATTCGATTCATGATTCATGATTCATGATTTATAATTCGATTCATGATTCATGATTCATGAATCATGATTAATTTAATGATTCATGATTTATAATTCAATTCATTATTTATGATTTGATTCATGATTCATGATTCATGATTCAATTCATGATTCATGATTCAATTCATGATTCATGATTCAATTCATGATTCATGATTCAATTCATGAATCGTGATTCATGATTCAATTCATGATTCAATTCATGATTCATGATTCAATTCATGATTCATGATTCAATTCATGATTCGTGATTCAATTCATGATTCGTGATTCATGATTCAATTCATGATTCAATTCATGATTCATGATTCAATTCATGATTCATGATTTAATTCATGATTCATGATTCAATTCACGATTCATTTAATGATTCATGATTTATGATTCAATTCATGATTTATGATTCAATTCATGATTCATGATTCATGAAGCATGATTCGATTCATGAATCATGATTCGATTCATGAATCATGATTCGATTCATGATTCATGATTTATGAATCATGATTTGATTCATGATTCATGATTCATGAATCATGATTCGATTCATGATTCATGATTGAATTCATGATTCATTTAATGATTCATGATTTATGATTCAATTCATGATTTATGATTCGATTCATGATTCATGATTCATGAATCATGATTCGATTCATGATTCATGATTCATGAATCATGATTCGATTCATGATTCGTGATTCATGAATCATGATTCGATTTATGAATCATGATTCGATTCATGAATCATGATTCGATTCATGATTCATGATTTATGAATTATGATTCATTTAATGATTCATGAATCATGATTCATTTAATGATTCATGATTTATGATTCAATTCATGATTTATGATTTGATTCATGATTCATGATTCGATCCATGATTCATGATTCATGAATCATGATTCGATTTATGAATCATGATTCGATTCATGAATCATGATTCAATTCATGATTCATGATTTATAAATTATGATTCGATTCATGATTCGTGATTCATAAATCATGATTCGATTTATGAATCATGATTCGATTCATGAATCATGAATCGATTCATGATTCATGATTCATGAATCATGATTCATTTAATGATTCATGAATCATGATTCATTTAATGATTCATGATTTATGATTCAATTCATGATTTATGATTTGATTCATGATTCATGATTCGATCCATGATTCATGATTCATGAATCATGATTCGATTCATGAATCATGATTCAATTCATGATTTATGATTCGATTCATGATTCATGATTCGATCCATGATTCATGATTCATGAATCATGATTCGATTCATGAATCATGATTCGATTCATGATTCGTGATTCATGAATCATGATTCGATTCATAAATCATGATTCGATTCATGATTCATGATTCATGAATCATGATTCGATTCATGATTCATGATTTATGATTCAATTCATGATTTATGATTCATGAATCATGATTAATTTAATGATTCATGATTTATAATTCAATTCATTATTTATGATTTGATTCATGATTCATGATTCATGATTCAATTCATGATTCATGATTCAATTCATGATTCATGATTCAATTCATGATTCGTGATTCATGATTCAATTCATGATTCAATTCATGATTCATGATTCAATTCATGATTCATGATTCAATTCATGATTCATGATTCAATTCATGATTCATGATTCAATTCATGATTCGTGATTCAATTCATGATTCGTGATTCATGATTCAATTCATGATTCAATTCATGATTCATGATTTAATTCATGATTCATGATTCAATTCATGATTCATGATTTAATTCATGATTCATGATTCAATTCACGATTCATTTAATGATTCATGATTTATGATTCAATTCATGATTTATGATTCAATTCATGATTCATGATTCATGAATCATGATTTGATTCATGATTCATGATTCATGAATCATGATTCATGATTCGATTCATGAATCATGATTCGATTCATGATTCGTGATTCATGAATCATGATTCGATTCATGAATCATGATTCAATTCATGAATCATGATTCGATTCATGATTCATGATTTATGAATCATGATTTGATTCATGATTCATGATTCATGAATCATGATTCGATTCATGATTCATGATTGAATTCATGATTCATTTAATGATTCATGATTTATGATTCAATTCATGATTTATGATTCGATTCATGATTCATGATTCATGAATCATGATTAATTTAATGATTCATGATTTATAATTCAATTCATTATTTATGATTTGATTCATGATTCATGATTCATGATTCAATTCATGATTCATGATTCAATTCATGATTCATGATTCAATTCATGATTCATGATTCAATTCATGAATCGTGATTCATGATTCAATTCATGATTCAATTCATGATTCATGATTCAATTCATGATTCATGATTCAATTCATGATTCGTGATTCAATTCATGATTCGTGATTCATGATTCAATTCATGATTCAATTCATGATTCATGATTCAATTCATGATTCATGATTTAATTCATGATTCATGATTCAATTCACGATTCATTTAATGATTCATGATTTATGATTCAATTCATGATTTATGATTCAATTCATGATTCATGATTCATGAAGCATGATTCGATTCATGAATCATGATTCGATTCATGAATCATGATTCGATTCATGATTCATGATTTATGAATCATGATTTGATTCATGATTCATGAATCATGATTCGATTCATGATTCATGATTGAATTCATGATTCATTTAATGATTCATGATTTATGATTCAATTCATGATTTATGATTCGATTCATGATTCATGATTCATGAATCATGATTCGATTCATGATTCATGATTCATGAATCATGATTCGATTCATGATTCGTGATTCATGAATCATGATTCGATTTATGAATCATGATTCGATTCATGAATCATGATTCGATTCATGATTCATGATTTATGAATTATGATTCATTTAATGATTCATGAATCATGATTCATTTAATGATTCATGATTTATGATTCAATTCATGATTTATGATTTGATTCATGATTCATGATTCGATCCATGATTCATGATTCATGAATCATGATTCGATTTATGAATCATGATTCGATTCATGAATCATGATTCAATTCATGATTCATGATTTATAAATTATGATTCGATTCATGATTCGTGATTCATAAATCATGATTCGATTTATGAATCATGATTCGATTCATGAATCATGAATCGATTCATGATTCATGATTCATGAATCATGATTCATTTAATGATTCATGAATCATGATTCATTTAATGATTCATGATTTATGATTCAATTCATGATTTATGATTTGATTCATGATTCATGATTCGATCCATGATTCATGATTCATGAATCATGATTCGATTCATGAATCATGATTCAATTCATGATTTATGATTCGATTCATGATTCATGATTCGATCCATGATTCATGATTCATGAATCATGATTCGATTCATGAATCATGATTCGATTTATGATTCGTGATTCATGAATCATGATTCGATTCATAAATCATGATTCGATTCATGATTCATGATTCATGAATCATGATTCGATTCATGATTCATGATTTATGATTCAATTCATGATTTATGATTCATGAATCATGATTAATTTAATGATTCATGATTTATAATTCAATTCATTATTTATGATTTGATTCATGATTCATGATTCATGATTCAATTCATGATTCATGATTCAATTCATGATTCATGATTCAATTCATGATTCGTGATTCATGATTCAATTCATGATTCAATTCATGATTCATGATTCAATTCATGATTCATGATTCAATTCATGATTCATGATTCAATTCATGATTCATGATTCAATTCATGATTCGTGATTCAATTCATGATTCGTGATTCATGATTCAATTCATGATTCAATTCATGATTCATGATTTAATTCATGATTCATGATTCAATTCATGATTCATGATTTAATTCATGATTCATGATTCAATTCACGATTCATTTAATGATTCATGATTTATGATTCAATTCATGATTTATGATTCAATTCATGATTCATGATTCATGAATCATGATTTGATTCATGATTCATGATTCATGAATCATGATTCATGATTCGATTCATGAATCATGATTCGATTCATGATTCGTGATTCATGAATCATGATTCGATTCATGAATCATGATTCAATTCATGAATCATGATTCGATTCATGATTCATGATTTATGAATCATGATTTGATTCATGATTCATGATTCATGAATCATGATTCGATTCATGATTCATGATTGAATTCATGATTCATTTAATGATTCATGATTTATGATTCAATTCATGATTTATGATTCGATTCATGATTCATGATTCATGAATCATGATTCGATTCATGATTCATGATTCATGAATCATGATTCGATTCATGATTCGTGATTCATGAATCATGATTCGATTTATGAATCATGATTCGATTCATGAATCATGATTCGATTCATGATTCATGATTTATGAATTATGATTCATTTAATGATTCATGAATCATGATTCATTTAATGATTCATGATTTATGATTCAATTCATGATTTATGATTTGATTCATGATTCATGATTCGATCCATGATTCATGATTCATGAATCATGATTCGATTTATGAATCATGATTCGATTCATGAATCATGATTCAATTCATGATTCATGATTTATGAATTATGATTCGATTCATGATTCGTGATTCATGAATCATGATTCGATTTATGAATCATGATTCGATTCATGAATCATGAATCGATTCATGATTCATGATTCATGAATCATGATTCATTTAATGATTCATGAATCATGATTCATTTAATGATTCATGATTTATGATTCAATTCATGATTTATGATTTGATTCATGATTCATGATTCGATCCATGATTCATGATTCATGAATCATGATTCGATTTATGAATCATGATTCGATTCATGAATCATGATTCAATTCATGATTCATGATTTATGAATTATGATTCGATTCATGATTCATGATTCATGAATCATGATTCGATTCATGATTCATGATTCATGAATCATGATTCGATTCATGATTCATGATTCATGAATCATGATTCATTTAATGATTCATGATTTATGATTCAATTCATGATTTATGATTCGATTCATGATTCATGATTCGATCCATGATTCATGATTCATGAATCATGATTCGATTCATGAATCATGATTCAATTCATGATTTATGATTCGATTCATGATTCATGATTCGATCCATGATTCATGATTCATGAATCATGATTCGATTCATGAATCATGATTCGATTCATGATTCGTGATTCATGAATCATGATTCGATTCATAAATCATGATTCGATTCATGATTCATGATTCATGAATCATGATTCGATTCATGATTCATGATTTATGATTCAATTCATGATTTATGATTCATGAATCATGATTAATTTAATGATTCATGATTTATAATTCAATTCATTATTTATGATTTGATTCATGATTCATGATTCATGATTCAATTCATGATTCATGATTCAATTCATGATTCATGATTCAATTCATGATTCGTGATTCATGATTCAATTCATGATTTAATTCATGATTCATGATTCAATTCATGATTCATGATTCAATTCATGATTCATGATTCAATTCATGATTCATGATTCAATTCATGATTCATGATTTAATTCATGATTCATGATTCAATTCACGATTCATTTAATGATTCATGATTTATGATTCAATTCATGATTTATGATTCAATTCATGATTCATGATTCATGAATCATGATTTGATTCATGATTCATGATTCATGAATCATGATTCGATTCATGAATCATGATTCGATTCATGATTCATGATTTATGAATCATGATTTGATTCATGATTCATGATTCATGAATCATGATTCGATTCATGATTCATGATTGAATTCATGATTCATTTAATGATTCATAATTTATGATTCAATTCATGATTTATGATTCGATTCATGATTCATGATTCATGAATCATGATTCAATTCATGATTCATGATTCATGAATCATGATTCGATTCATGATTCATGATTCATGAATCATGATTCGATTCATGATTCGTGATTCATGAATCATGATTCAATTCATGATTCATGATTTATGAATTATGATTCGATTCATGATTCATGATTCATGAATCATGATTCGATTCATGATTCATGATTCATGAATCATGATTCGATTCATGATTCATGATTCATGAATCATGATTCATTTAATGATTCATGATTTATGATTCAATTCATGATTTATGATTCGATTCATGATTCATGATTCGATCCATGATTCATGATTCATGAATCATGATTTGATTCATGAATCATGATTCAATTCATGATTTATGATTCGATTCATGATTCATGATTCGATCCATGATTCATGATTCATGAATCATGATTCGATTCATGATTTATGATTCGATTCATGATTCATGATTCGATCCATGATTCATGATTCATGAATCATGATTCGATTCATGAATCATGATTCGATTCATGATTCGTGATTCATGAATCATGATTTGATTCATGGTTCATGATTCATGAATCATGATTTGATTCATGGTTCATGATTCATGATTCATGATTCATGATTCATGAATCATGATTCGATTCATGATTCATGATTCATGAATCATGATTCATGATTCATGAATCATGATTCATGAATCATGATTCGATTCATGAATCATGATTCGATTCATGATTCATGATTCATGAATCATGATTCATGAATCATGATTCGATTCATGAATCATGTTTCGATTCATGATTCATGATTCACGAATCATGATTCACGAATCATGATTCGATTCATGAATCATGTTTCGATTCATGATTCATGATTCACGAATCATGATTCACGAATCATGATTTTAATCATGAATCATGATTCGATTCATGATTCATGATTCATGAATCATGATTCGATTCATGAATAATGATTCGATTCATGATTCATGATTCATGATTCATGATTCAATTCACGATTCATTTAATGATTCATGATTTATGATTCAAATCATGATTTATGATTCAATTCATGATTTATGATTCGATTCATGATTCATGATTCATGAATCATGATTCGTGATTCATGAATCATGATTCGATTCATTATTCATGATTCAATTCATGATTCATTTATTGATTCATGATTTATGATTCAATTCATGATTTATGATTCGATTCATGATTCATGATTCATGAATCATGATTCGATTCATGATTCATGATTCGATCCATGATTCATGATTCATGATTCGATCCATGAATCATGATTCATGATTCATGAATCATGATTTGATTCATGGTTCATGATTCATGATCCATGATTCATGATTCATGAATCATGATTCTATTCATGATTCGTGATTCGATTCAAGATTCGTGATTCATGAATCATGATTCGATTCATGATTCATGATTCAATTCATGAATTATTTATTGATTCATGATTTATGATTCAATTCATGATTTATGATTCGATTCATGATTCATGATTCATGAATCATGATTCGATTCATGATTCATGATTCATGAATCATGATTCGATTCATGATTCATGATTCATGAATCATGATTCGGTTCATGAATCATGATTCGATTCATGATTCATTATTCATGAATCATGATTCGATTCATGATTCATGATTCATGAATCATGATTCGATTCATGATTCATGATTTATGATTCAATTCATGATTTATGATTCGATTCATGATTAATGATTCGATTCATGATTCATGATTCATGATTTATAATTCGATTCATGATTCATGATTCATGAATCATGATTAATTTAATGATTCATGATTTATAATTCAATTCATTATTTATGATTTGATTCATGATTCATGATTCATGATTCAATTCATGATTCATGATTCAATTCATGATTCATGATTCAATTCATGATTCATGATTCAATTCATGAATCGTGATTCATGATTCAATTCATGATTCAATTCATGATTCATGATTCAATTCATGATTCATGATTCAATTCATGATTCGTGATTCAATTCATGATTCGTGATTCATGATTCAATTCATGATTCAATTCATGATTCATGATTCAATTCATGATTCATGATTTAATTCATGATTCATGATTCAATTCACGATTCATTTAATGATTCATGATTTATGATTCAATTCATGATTCATGATTCAATTCATGATTCATGATTTAATTCATGATTCATGATTCAATTCACGATTCATTTAATGATTCATGATTTATGATTCAATTCATGATTTATGATTCAATTCATGATTCATGATTCATGAAGCATGATTCGATTCATGAATCATGATTCGATTCATGATTCGTGATTCATGAATCATGATTCGATTCATGAATCATGATTCAATTCATGAATCATGATTCGATTCATGATTCATGATTTATGAATCATGATTTGATTCATGATTCATGATTCATGAATCATGATTCGATTCATGATTCATGATTGAATTCATGATTCTTTTAATGATTCATGATTTATGATTCAATTCATGATTTATGATTCGATTCATGATTCATGATTCATGAATCATGATTCGATTCATGATTCATGATTCATGAATCATGATTCGATTCATGATTCGTGATTCATGAATCATGATTCGATTTATGAATCATGATTCGATTCATGAATCATGATTCGATTCATGATTCATGATTTATGAATTATGATTCATTTAATGATTCATGAATCATGATTCATTTAATGATTCATGATTTATGATTCAATTCATGATTTATGATTTGATTCATGATTCGATCCATGATTCATGATTCATGAATCATGATTCGATTTATGAATCATGATTCGATTCATGAATCATGATTCAATTCATGATTCATGATTTATGAATTATGATTTGATTCATGATTCGTGATTCATGAATCATGATTCGATTTATGAATCATGATTCGATTCATGAATCATGAATCGATTCATGATTCATGATTCATGAATCATGATTCATTTAATGATTCATGAATCATGATTCATTTAATGATTCATGATTTATGATTCAATTCATGATTTATGATTTGATTCATGATTCATGATTCGATCCATGATTCATGATTCATGAATCATGATTCGATTTATGAATCATGATTCGATTCATGAATCATGATTCAATTCATGATTCATGATTTATGAATTATGATTCGATTCATGATTCATGATTCATGAATCATGATTCGATTCATGATTCATGATTCATGAATCATGATTCGATTCATGATTCATGATTCATGAATCATGATTCATTTAATGATTCATGATTTATGATTCAATTCATGATTTATGATTCGATTCATGATTCATGATTCGATCCATGATTCATGATTCATGAATCATGATTCGATTCATGAATCATGATTCAATTCATGATTTATGATTCGATTCATGATTCATGATTCGATCCATGATTCATGATTCATGAATCATGATTCGATTCATGAATCATGATTCGATTCATGATTCGTGATTCATGAATCATGATTCGATTCATAAATCATGATTCGATTCATGATTCATGATTCATGAATCATGATTCGATTCATGATTCATGATTTATGATTCAATTCATGATTTATGATTCATGAATCATGATTAATTTAATGATTCATGATTTATAATTCAATTCATTATTTATGATTTGATTCATGATTCATGATTCATGATTCAATTCATGATTCATGATTCAATTCATGATTCATGATTCAATTCATGATTCGTGATTCAATTCATGATTCATGATTCAATTCATGATTCATGATTCAATTCATGATTCGTGATTCAATTCATGATTCATGATTCAATTCATGATTCGTGATTCAATTCATGATTCGTGATTCATGATTCAATTCATGATTCAATTCATGATTCATGATTCAATTCATGATTCATGATTCAATTCATGATTCATGATTTAATTCATGATTCATGATTCAATTCACGATTCATTTAATGATTCATGATTTATGATTCAATTCATGATTTATTTTTCAATTCATGATTCATGATTCATGAATCATGATTTGATTCATGATTCATGATTCATGAATCATGATTCATGATTCGATTCATGAATCATGATTCGATTCATGATTCGTGATTCATGAATCATGATTCGATTCATGAATCATGATTCAATTCATGAATCATGATTCGATTCATGATTCATGATTTATGAATCATGATTTGATTCATGATTCATGATTCATGAATCATGATTCGATTCATGATTCATGATTGAATTCATGATTCATTTAATGATTCATAATTTATGATTCAATTCATGATTTATGATTCGATTCATGATTCATGATTCATGAATCATGATTCGATTCATGATTCGTGATTCATGAATCATGATTCATTTCATGATTCATGATTCATGAATTATGATTCGATTCATGATTCATGATTCATGAATCATGATTCGATTCATGATTCATGATTCATGAATCATGATTCGATTCATGATTCATGATTCATGAATCATGATTCATTTAATGATTCATGATTTATGATTCAATTCATGATTTATGATTCGATTCATGATTCATGATTCGATCCATGATTCATGATTCATGAATCATGATTTGATTCATGAATCATGATTCAATTCATGATTTATGATTCGATTCATGATTCATGATTCGATCCATGATTCATGATTCATGAATCATGATTCGATTCATGATTTATGATTCGATTCATGATTCATGATTCGATCCATGATTCATGATTCATGAATCATGATTCGATTCATGAATCATGATTCGATTCATGATTCGTGATTCATGAATCATGATTTGATTCATAAATCATGATTCGATTCATGATTCATGATTCATGAATCATGATTCGATTCATGATTCATGATTCATGAATCATGATTCGATTCATGATTCATGATTCATGAATCATGATTCGATTCATGATTCATGATTCATGAATCATGATTCGATTCATGATTCATGATTCATGAATCATGATTCATAAATCATGATTCGATTCATGAATCATGTTTCGATTCATGATTCATGATTCACGAATCATGATTCACGAATCATGATTCGATTCATGAATCATGTTTCGATTCATGATTCATGATTCACGAATCATGATTCACGAATCATGATTTTAATCATGAATCATGATTCGATTCATGATTCATGATTCATGAATCATGATTCGATTCATGAATAATGATTCGATTCATGATTCATGATTCATGATTCAATTCACGATTCATTTAATGATTCATGATTTATGATTCGATTCATGATTCATGATTCATGAATCATGATTCGATTCATGATTCATTTATTGATTCATGATTTATGATTCAATTCATGATTTATGATTTGATTCATGATTCATGATTCATGAATCATGATTCGATTCATGAATCATGATTCGATTCATGATTCGTGATTCATGAATCATGATTCGATTCATGAATCATGATTCAATTCATGATTCATTTATTGATTCATGATTTATGATTCAATTCATGATTTATGATTCGATTCATGATTCATGATTCATGAATCATGATTCGATTCATGATTCATGATTCGATCCATGATTCATGATTCATGAATCATGATTCATGATTCATGAATCATGATTTGATTCATGGTTCATGATTCATGATCCATGATTCATGATTCATGAATCATGATTCATGATTCATGAATCATGATTCTATTCATGATTCGTGATTCGATTCAAGATTCGTGAATTATGAATCATGATTCGATTCATGATTCATGATTCAATTCATGATTCATTTATTGATTCATGATTTATGATTCAATTCATGATTTATGATTCGATTCATGATTCATGATTCATGAATCATGATTCGATTCATGATTCATGATTCATGAATCATGATTCGATTCATGATTCATGATTCATGAATCATGATTCGATTCATGATTCATGATTCATGAATCATGATTCGGTTCATGAATCATGATTCGATTCATGATTCATTATTCATGAATCATGATTCGATTCATGATTCATGATTCATGAATCATGATTCGATTCATGATTCATGATTTATGATTCAATTAATGATTTATGATTCGATTCATGATTCATGATTCGATTCATGATTCATGATTCGATTCATGATTCATGATTCATGAATCATAATTCGATTCATGATTCATGATTCATGAATCATGATTAATTTAATGATTCATGATTTATAATTTAATTCATTATTTATGATTTGATTCATGATTCATGATTCATGATTCAATTCATGATTCATGATTCAATTCATGATTCATGATTCAATTCATGATTCATGATTCAATTCATGAATCGTGATTCATGATTCAATTCATGATTCAATTCATGATTCATGATTCAATTCATGATTCATGATTCAATTCATGATTCATGATTCAATTCATGATTCATGATTCAATTCATGATTCATGATTCAATTCATGATTCGTGATTCATGATTCAATTCATGATTCAATTCATGATTCATGATTCAATTCATGATTCATGATTTAATTCATGATTCATGATTCAATTCACGATTCATTTAATGATTCATGATTTATGATTCAATTCATGATTTATGATTCAATTCATGATTCATGATTCATGAAGCATGATTCCGTTCATGAATCATGATTCGATTCATGATTCGTGATTCATGAATCATGATTCGATTCATGAATCATGATTCAATTCATGAATCATGATTCGATTCATGATTCATGATTCATGAAGCATGATTCCGTTCATGAATCATGATTCGATTCATGATTCGTGATTCATGAATCATGATTCGATTCATGAATCATGATTCAATTCATGAATCATGATTCGATTCATGATTCATGATTTATGAATCATGATTTGATTCATGATTCATGATTCATGAATCATGATTCGATTCATGATTCATGATTGAATTCATGATTCATTTAATGATTCATGATTTATGATTCAATTCATGATTTATGATTCGATTCATGATTCATGATTCATGAATCATGATTCGATTCATGATTCATGATTCATGAATCATGATTCGATTCATGATTCGTGATTCATGAATCATGATTCGATTTATGAATCATGATTCGATTCATGAATTATGATTCGATTCATGATTCATGATTTATGAATTATGATTCGATTCATGATTCATGATTCATGAATCATGATTCGATTCATGATTCATGATTCATGAATCATGATTCGATTCATGATTCATGATTCATGAATCATGATTCATTTAATGATTCATGATTTATGATTCAATTCATGATTTATGATTTGATTCATGATTCATGATTCGATCCATGATTCATGATTCATGAATCATGATTCGATTTATGAATCATGATTCGATTCATGAATCATGATTCAATTCATGATTCATGATTTATGAATTATGATTCGATTCATGATTCATGATTCATGAATCATGATTCGATTCATGATTCATGATTCATGAATCATGATTCGATTCATGATTCATGATTCATGAATCATGATTCATGATTTATGATTCAATTCATGATTTATGATTCGATTCATGATTCATGATTCGATCCATGATTCATGATTCATGAATCATGATTCGATTCATGAATCATGATTCAATTCATGATTTATGATTCGATTCATGATTCATGATTCGATCCATGATTCATGATTCATGAATCATGATACGATTCATGAATCATGATTCGATTCATGATTCGTGATTCATGAATCATGATTTGATTCATAAATCATGATTCGATTCATGATTCATGATTCATGAATCATGATTCGATTCATGATTCATGATTCATGAATCATGATTCGATTCATGATTCATTATTTATGATTCAATTCATGATTTATGATTCATGAATCATGATTAATTTTTAATGATTCATGATTTATAATTCAATTCATTATTTATGATTTGATTCATGATTCATGATTCATGATTCAATTCATGATTCATGATTCAATTCATGATTCATGATTCAATTCATGATTCATGATTCAATTCATGATTCATGATTCAATTCATGATTCGTGATTCATGATTCAATTCATGATTCAATTCATGATTCATGATTCAATTCATGATTCATGATTCAATTCATGATTCATGATTCAATTCATGATTCATGATTCAATTCATGATTCGTGATTCATGATTCAATTCATGATTCAATTCATGATTCATGATTCAATTCATGATTCATGATTCAATTCATGATTCAATTCATGATTCATGATTCAATTCATGATTCATGATTCAATTCATGATTCATGATTCAATTCATGATTCATGATTCAATTCATGATTCGTGATTCATGATTCAATTCATGATTCAATTCATGATTCATGATTCAATTCATGATTCATGATTCAATTCATGATTCAATTCATGATTCATGATTCAATTCATGATTCGTGATTCAATTCATGATTCGTGATTCATGATTCAATTCATGATTCAATTCATGATTCATGATTCAATTCATGATTCATGATTCAATTCATGATTCATGATTTAATTCATGATTCATGATTCAATTCACGATTCATTTAATGATTCATGATTTATGATTCAATTCATGATTTATGATTCAATTCATGATTCATGATTCATGAATCATGATTTGATTCATGATTCATGATTCATGAATCATGATTCATGATTCATGAATCATGATTTATGATTCGATTCATGAATCATGATTCGATTCATGATTCGTGATTCATGAATCATGATTCGATTCATGAATCATGATTCAATTCATGAATCATGATTCGATTCATGATTCATGATTTATGAATCATGATTTGATTCATGATTCATGATTCATGAATCATGATTCGATTCATGATTCATGATTGAATTCATGATTCATTTAATGATTCATAATTTATGATTCAATTCATGATTTATGATTCAATTCATGATTCATGATTCATGAATCATGATTCATGATTCATGATTCATGATTCATGAATCATGATTCATGATTCATGAATCATGATTCGATTCATGAATCATGATTCGATTCATGATTCATGATTTATGAATTATGATTCGATTCATGATTCATGATTCATGAATCATGAATCGATTCATGATTCATGATTCATGAATCATGATTCATTTAATGATTCATGAATCATGATTCATTTAATGATTCATGATTTATGATTCAATTCATGATTTATGATTTGATTCATGATTCATGATTCGATCCATGATTCATGATTCATGAATCATGATTCGATTTATGAATCATGATTCGATTCATGAATCATGATTCAATTCATGATTCATGATTTATGAATTATGATTCGATTCATGATTCATGATTCGATCCATGATTCATGATTCATGAATCATGATTCGATTCATGAATCATGATTCGATTCATGATTCGTGATTAATGAATCATGATTCTATTCATAAATCATGATTCGATTCATGATTCATGATTCATGAATCATGATTCGATTCATGATTCATGATTTATGATTCAATTCATGATTTATGATTCATGAATCATGATTAATTTAATGATTCATGATTTATAATTCAATTCATTATTTATGATTTGATTCATGATTCATGATTCATGATTCAATTCATGATTCATGATTCAATTCATGATTCATGATTCAATTCATGATTCGTGATTCATGATTCAATTCATGATTCAATTCATGATTCATGATTCAATTCATGATTCATGATTCAATTCATGATTCATGATTCAATTCATGATTCGTGATTCAATTCATGATTCGTGATTCATGATTCAATTCATGATTCAATTCATAATTCATGATTCAATTCATGATTCATGATTCAATTCATGATTCATGATTTAATTCATGATTCATGATTCAATTCACGATTCATTTAATGATTCATGATTTATGATTCAATTCATGATTTATGATTCAATTCATGATTCGTGATTCATGAATCATGATTCGATTCATGAATCATGATTCAATTCATGAATCATGATTCGATTCATGATTCATGATTTATGAATCATGATTTGATTCATGATTCATGATTCATGAATCATGATTCGATTCATGATTCATGATTGAATTCATGATTCATTTAATGATTCATAATTTATGATTCAATTCATGATTTATGATTCGATTCATGATTCATGATTCATGAATCATGATTCAATTCATGATTCATGATTCATGAATCATGATTCGATTCATGATTCATGATTCATGAATCATGATTCGATTCATGATTCGTGATTCATGAATCATGATTCAATTCATGATTCATGATTTATGAATTATGATTCGATTCATGATTCATGATTCATGAATCATGATTCGATTCATGATTCATGAATCATGATTCGATTCATGATTCATGAATCATGATTCGATTCATGATTCATGATTTATGAATCATGATTCATTTAATGATTCATGATTTATGAATTATGATTCGATTCATGATTCATGATTCATGAATCATGATTCGATTCATGATTCATGATTCATGAATCATGATTCGATTCATGATTCATGATTTATGAATCATGATTCATGATTTATGAATCATGATTCAATTCATGATTTATGATTCGATTCATGATTCATGATTCGATCCATGATTCATGATTCATGAATCATGATTCGATTCATGAATCATGATTCGATTCATGATTCGTGATTCATGAATCATGATTCGATTCATAAATCATGATTCGATTCATGATTCATGATTCATGAATCATGATTCGATTCATGATTCATGATTCATGAATCATGATTCATGAATCATGATTCGATTCATGAATCATGTTTCGTTTCATGATTCATGATTCACGAATCATGATTCACGAATCATGATTCGATTCATGAATCATGTTTCGATTCATGATTCATGATTCACGAATCATGATTCACGAATCATGATTTTAATCATGAATCATGATTCGATTCATGATTCATGATTCATGAATCATGATTCGATTCATGAATAATGATTCGATTCATGATTCATGATTCATGATTCATGATTCAATTCACGATTCATTTAATGATTCATGATTTATGATTCGATTCATGATTCATGATTCATGAATCATGATTCGATTCATGAATCATGATTCGATTCATGATTCGTGATTCATGAATCATGATTCGATTCATTATTCATGATTCAATTCATGATTCATTTATTGATTCATGATTTATGATTCAATTCATGATTTATGATTCGATTCATGATTCATGATTCATGAATCATGATTCGATTCATGATTCATGATTCGATCCATGATTCATGATTCATGAATCATGATTCATGATTCATGAATCATGATTTGATTCATGGTTCATGATTCATGATCCATGATTCATGATTCATGAATCATGATTCTATTCATGATTCGTGATTCGATTCAAGATTCGTGAATTATGAATCATGATTCGATTCATGATTCATGATTCAATTCATGATTCATTTATTGATTCATGATTTATGATTCAATTCATGATTTATGATTCGATTCATGATTTATGATTTGATTCATGATTCATGATTCGATCCATGATTCATGATTCATGAATCATGATTCGATTTATGAATCATGATTCGATTCATGAATCATGATTCGATTCATGATTCATGATTCATGAATCATGATTCGGTTCATGAATCATGATTCGATTCATGATTCATTATTCATGAATCATGATTCGATTCATGATTCATGATTCATGAATCATGATTCAATTCATGATTCATGATTTATGAATTATGATTCGATTCATGATTCATGATTCATGAATCATGATTAATTTAATGATTCATGATTTATAATTCAATTCATTATTTATGATTCATGAATCATGATTCGATTCATGATTCATGAATCATGATTCGATTCATGATTCATGAATCATGATTCGATTCATGATTCATGATTTATGAATCATGATTCATTTAATGATTCATGATTTATGAATTATGATTCGATTCATGATTCATGATTCATGAATCATGATTCGATTCATGATTCATGATTCATGAATCATGATTCGATTCATAATTCATGATTTATGAATCATGATTCAATTCATGATTTATGATTCGATTCATGATTCATGATTCGATCCATGATTCATGATTCATGAATCATGATTCGATTCATGAATCATGATTCGATTCATGATTCGTGATTCATGAATCATGATTCGATTCATAAATCATGATTCGATTCATGATTCATGATTCATGAATCATGATTCGATTCATGATTCATGATTCATGAATCATGATTCATGAATCATGATTCGATTCATGAATCATGTTTCGATTCATGATTCATGATTCACGAATCATGATTCACGAATCATGATTCGATTCATGAATCATGTTTCGATTCATGATTCATGATTCACGAATCATGATTCACGAATCATGATTTTAATCATGAATCATGATTCGATTCATGATTCATGATTCATGAATCATGATTCGATTCATGAATAATGATTCGATTCATGATTCATGATTCATGATTCATGATTCAATTCACGATTCATTTAATGATTCATGATTTATGATTCGATTCATGATTCATGATTCATGAATCATGATTCGATTCATGAATCATGATTCGTGATTCATGAATCATGATTCGATTCATTATTCATGATTCAATTCATGATTCATTTATTGATTCATGATTTATGATTCAATTCATGATTTATGATTCGATTCATGATTCATGATTCATGAATCATGATTCGATTCATGATTCATGATTCGATCCATGATTCATGATTCATGAATCATGATTCATGATTCATGAATCATGATTTGATTCATGGTTCATGATTCATGATCCATGATTCATGATTCATGAATCATGATTCTATTCATGATTCGTGATTCGATTCAAGATTCGTGAATTATGAATCATGAATCGATTCATGATTCATGATTCAATTCATGATTCATTTATTGATTCATGATTTATGATTCAATTCATGATTTATGATTCGATTCATGATTTATGATTTGATTCATGATTCATGATTCGATCCATGATTCATGATTCATGAATCATGATTCGATTTATGAATCATGATTCGATTCATGAATCATGATTCGATTCATGATTCATGATTCATGAATCATGATTCGGTTCATGAATCATGATTCGATTCATGATTCATTATTCATGAATCATGATTCGATTCATGATTCATGATTCATGAATCATGATTCGATTCATGATTCATGATTTATGATTCAATTCATGATTTATGATTCGATTCATGATTCATGATTCGATTCATGATTCATGATTCATGAATCATAATTCGATTCATGATTCATGATTCATGAATCATGATTAATTTAATGATTCATGATTTATAATTCAATTCATTATTTATGATTTGATTCATGATTCATGATTCATGATTCAATTCATGATTCATGATTCAATTCATGATTCATGATTCAATTCATGATTCATGATTCAATTCATGAATCGTGATTCATGATTCAATTCATGATTCAATTCATGATTCATGATTCAATTCATGATTCATGATTCAATTCATGATTCATGATTCAATTCATGATTCGTGATTCAATTCATGATTCGTGATTCATGATTCAATTCATGATTCAATTCATGATTCATGATTCAATTCATGATTCATGATTTAATTCATAATTCATGATTCAATTCACGATTCATTTAATGATTCATGATTTATGATTCAATTCATGATTTATGATTCAATTCATGATTCATGATTCATGAAGCATGATTCGATTCATGAATCATGATTCGATTCATGATTCGTGATTCATGAATCATGATTCGATTCATGAATCATGATTCAATTCATGAATCATGATTCGATTCATGATTCATGATTTATGAATCATGATTTGATTCATGATTCATGATTCATGAATCATGATTCGATTCATGATTCATGATTGAATTCATGATTCATTTAATGATTCATGATTTATGATTCAATTCATGATTTATGATTCGATTCATGATTCATGATTCATGAATCATGATTCGATTCATGATTCATGATTCATGAATCATGATTCGATTCATGATTCGTGATTCATGAATCATGATTCGTGATTCATGAATCATGATTCGATTTATGAATCATGATTCGATTCATGAATTATGATTCGATTCATGATTCATGATTTATGAATTATGATTCGATTCATGATTCATGATTCATGAATCATGATTCGATTCATGATTCATGATTCATGAATCATGATTCGATTCATGATTCATGATTCATGAATCATGATTCATTTAATGATTCATGATTTATGATTCAATTCATGATTTATGATTTGATTCATGATTCATGATTCGATCCATGATTCATGATTCATGAATCATGATTCGATTTATGAATCATGATTCGATTCATGAATCATGATTCAATTCATGATTCATGATTTATGAATTATGATTCGATTCATGATTCATGATTCATGAATCATGATTCGATTCATGATTCATGATTCATGAATCATGATTCGATTCATGATTCATGATTCATGAATCATTATTCATTTAATGATTCATGATTTATGATTCAATTCATGATTTATGATTCGATTCATGATTCATGATTCGATCCATGATTCATGATTCATGAATCATGATTCATGAATTGAATCATGATTCAATTCATGATTTATGATTCGATTCATGATTCATGATTCGATCCATGATTTATGATTCATGAATCATGATACGATTCATGAATCATGATTCGATTCATGATTCGTGATTCATGAATCATGATTCGATTCATAAATCATGATTCGATTCATGATTCATGATTCATGAATCATGATTCGATTCATGATTCATGAATCATGATTCGATTCATGATTCATTATTTATGATTCAATTCATGATTTATGATTCGATTCATGATTCATGATTCGATTCATGATTCATGATTCATGAATCATGATTCGATTCATGATTCATGATTCATGAATCATGATTAATTTAATGATTCATGATTTATAATTCAATTCATTATTTATGATTCATGAATCATGATTAATTTAATGATTCATGATTTATAATTCAATTCATTATTTATGATTTGATTCATGATTCATGATTCATGATTCAATTCATGATTCATGATTCAATTCATGATTCATGATTCAATTCATGATTCGTGATTCATGATTCAATTCATGATTCAATTCATGATTCATGATTCAATTCATGATTCATGATTCAATTCATGATTCATGATTCAATTCATGATTCATGATTCGTGATTCAATTCATGATTCGTGATTCATGATTCAATTCATGATTCAATTCATGATTCATGATTCAATTCATGATTCATGATTCAATTCATGATTCATGATTTAATTCATGATTCATGATTCAATTCACGATTCATTTAATGATTCATGATTTATGATTCAATTCATGATTTATGATTCAATTCATGATTCATGATTCATGAATCATGATTTGATTCATGATTCATGATTCATGAATCATGATTCATGATTCGATTCATGAATCATGATTCGATTCATGATTCGTGATTCATGAATCATGATTCATGATTCGATTCATGAATCATGATTCGATTCATGATTCGTGATTCATGAATCATGATTCGATTCATGAATCATGATTCAATTCATGAATCATGATTCGATTCATGATTCATGATTTATGAATCATGATTTGATTCATGATTCATGATTCATGAATCATGACTCGATTCATGATTCATGATTGAATTCATGATTCATTTAATGATTCATAATTTATGATTCAATTCATGATTTATGATTCGATTCATGATTCATGATTCATGAATCATGATTCGATTCATGATTCATGATTCATGAATCATGATTCGATTCATGATTCATGATTCATGAATCATGATTCGATTCATGATTCGTGATTCATGAATCATGATTCAATTCATGATTCATGATTTATGAATTATGATTCGATTCATGATTCATGATTCATGAATCATGATTCGATTCATGATTCATGATTCATGAATCATGATTCGATTCATGATTCATGATTCATGAATCATGATTCATTTAATGATTCATGATTTATGATTCAATTCATGATTTATGATTCGATTCATGATTCATGATTCGATCCATGATTCATGATTCATGAATCATGATTCGATTCATGAATCATGATTCAATTCATGATTTATGATTCGATTCATGATTCATGATTCGATCCATGATTCATGATTCATGAATCATGATTCGATTCATGAATCATGATTCGATTCATGATTCGTGATTCATGAATCATGATTCGATTCATAAATCGTGATTCGATTCATGATTCATGATTCATGAATCATGATTCGATTCATGATTCATGAATCATGATTCGATTCATGATTCATGATTCATGAATCATGATTCGATTCATGATTCATGATTTATGATTCAATTCATGATTTATGATTCGATTCATGATTCATGATTCGATTCATGATTCATGATTCATGAATCATGATTCGATTCATGATTCATGATTCATGAATCATGAATCATGATTCGATTCATGATTCATGATTCATGAATCATGATTAATTTAATGATTCATGATTTATAATTCAATTCATTATTTATGATTCATGAATCATGATTAATTTAATGATTCATGATTTATAATTCAATTCATTATTTATGATTTGATTCATGATTCATGATTCATGATTCAATTCATGATTCATGATTCAATTCATGATTCATGATTCAATTCATGATTCGTGATACATGATTCAATTCATGATTCAATTCATGATTCATGATTCAATTCATGATTCATGATTCAATTCATGATTCATGATTCAATTCATGATTCGTGATTCATGATTCAATTCATGATTCAATTCATGATTCATGATTCAATTCATGATTCATGATTCAATTCATGATTCATGATTTAATTCATGATTCATGATTCAATTCACGATTCATTTAATGATTCATGATTTATGATTCAATTCATGATTTATGATTCAATTCATGATTCATGATTCATGAATCATGATTCGATTCATGATTCATGATTCATGAATCATGATTCGATTCATGAATCATGATTCAATTCATGAATCATGATTCGATTCATGATTCATGATTTATGAATCATGATTTGATTCATGATTCATGATTCATGAATCATGATTCGATTCATGATTCATGATTGAATTCATGATTCATTTAATGATTCATAATTTATGATTCAATTCATGATTTATGATTCGATTCATGATTCATGATTCATGAATCATGATTCGATTCATGATTCATGATTCATGAATCATGATTCGATTTATGAATCATGATTCGATTCATGAATCATGATTCGATTCATGATTCATGATTTATGAATTATGATTCGATTCATGATTCATGATTCATGAATCATGATTCGATTCATGATTCATGATTCATGAATCATGATTCGATTCATGATTCATGATTCATGAATCATGATTCATTTAATGATTCATGATTTATGATTCAATTCATGATTTATGATTCATGAATCATGATTCATGATTCATGAATCATGATTCGATTAATGATTCGTGTTTCACGATTTATGATTCATGATTCCTGAATCATGATTCATGATTCATGATTCATGATTCGATTCATGATTCATGATTCATGAATCATGATTCGATTCATGATTCATGATTCATGAATCATGATTCATTTAATGATTCATGATTTATGATTCAATTCATGATTTATGATTCAATTCATGATTTATGATTCGATTCATGATTCGATCCATGATTCATGATTCATGAATCATGATTCGATTTATGAATCATGATTCGATTCATGAATCATGATTCGATTCATGATTCATGATTCATGAATCATGATTCATGAATCATGATTCATTTAATGATTCATGATTTATGATTCAATTCATGATTTATGATTCGATTCATGATTCATGATTCGATCCATGATTCATGATTCATGAATCATGATTCGATTCATGAATCATGATTCGATTCATGATTCGTGATTCATGAATCATGATTCGATTCATGAATCATGATTCGATTCATGATTCCTGATTCATGAATCATGATTCGATTCATGATTCATGATTTATGATTCAATTCATGATTTATGATTCGATTCATGATTCATGATTCGATTCATGATTCATGATTCATGAATCATGATTCGATTCATGATTCATGATTCAGAATTCATGAATCATGATTCGATTAATGATTCGTGTTTCACGATTCATGATTCATGAATCATGATTCGATTTATGAATCATGATTCGATTCATGAATCATGATTCGATTCATGATTCATGATTCATGAATCATGATTCATGAATCATGATTCATTTAATGATTCATGATTTATGATTCAATTCATGATTTATGATTCGATTCATGATTCATGATTCGATCCATGATTCATGATTCATGAATCATGATTCGATTCATGAATCATGATTCGATTCATGATTCGTGATTCATGAATCATGATTCGATTCATGAATCATGATTCGATTCATGATTCCTGATTCATGAATCATGATTCGATTCATGATTCATGATTTATGATTCAATTCATGATTTATGATTCGATTCATGATTCATGATTCGATTCATGATTCATGATTCATGAATCATGATTCGATTCATGATTCATGATTCAGAATTCATGAATCATGATTCGATTAATGATTCGTGTTTCACGATTCATGATTCA
Organism: Mixophyes australis; assembly: GCA_036250195.1. Lineage (NCBI taxonomy): Eukaryota > Metazoa > Chordata > Amphibia > Anura > Limnodynastidae > Mixophyes > Mixophyes australis. The sequence goes on along the minus strand of JAVHZZ010000023.1, from coordinate 450,237 downwards.
TGAATCATGATTCGATTCATGATTCATGATTCATGAATCATGATTCATGATTCATGAATCATGATTCATGATTCATGATTCATGATTCGATTCATGATTCATGATTCATGAATCATGATTCATTTAATGATTCATGATTTATGATTCAATTCATGATTTATGATTCAATTCATGATTTATGATTCGATTCATGATTCATGATTCGATCCATGATTCATGATTCATGAATCATGATTCGATTTATGAATCATGATTCGATTCATGAATCATGATTCGATTCATGATTCATGATTCATGAATCATGATTCATGAATCATGATTCATTTAATGATTCATGATTTATGATTCAATTCATGATTTATGATTCGATTCATGATTCATGATTCGATCCATGATTCATGATTCATGAATCATGATTCGATTCATGAATCATGATTCGATTCATGATTCGTGATTCATGAATCATGATTCGATTCATGAATCATGATTCGATTCATGATTCCTGATTCATGAATCATGATTCGATTCATGATTCATGATTCATGAATCATGATTCGATTCATGATTCATGATTTATGATTCAATTCATGATTTATGATTCGATTCATGATTCATGATTCGATTCATGATTCATGATTCATGAATCATGATTCGATTCATGATTCATGATTCATAATTCATGATTCGATTCATGATTCATGATTCATGAATCATGATTCAATTCATGATTCAAGATTAATGATTCGATTCATGATTCATGATTCATGAATCATGATTCGATTCATGATTCGTGATTCATGAATCATGATTCGATTAATGATTCGTGTTTCACGATTCATGATTCATGATTCATGAATCATGATTCGATTCATGATTAATGATTCATGAATCATGATTTGATTCATGATTCATGATTCGATTCATGATTCATGATTCATGAATCATGATTCGATTCATGATTCATGATTCATGAATCATGATTCATGATTCATGAATCATGATTCGATTCATGAATCATGATTCGATTCATGATTCATGATTCACGAATCATGATTTTAATCATGAATCATGATTCGATTCATGATACATGATTCATGAATCATGATTCGATTCATGAATAATGATTCGATTCATGATATATGATTCATGAATCATGATTCGATTCATGATTCATGAATCATGATTCAATTTATGATTCATGATTCATGATTCAAGATTCATGATTCATGATTCATGATTCAAGATTTATGATTCATGATTCATGATTCATGATTCAATTCACGATTCATTTAATGATTCATGATTTATGATTCGATTCATGATTCATGATTCATAAATCATGATTTGATTCATGGTTCATGATTCATGAATCATGATTTGATTCATGGTTCATGATTCATGATTCATGAATCATGATTCGATTCATGATTCATGATTCATGAATCATGATTCATGAATCATGATTCGATTCATGAATCATGATTTGATTCATGAATCATGTTTCGATTCATGATTCATGATTCACGAATCATGATTCGATTCATGAATCATGTTTCGATTCATGATTCATGATTCACGAATCATGATTTTAATCATGAATCATGATTTGATTCATGGTTCATGATTCATGATTCATGAATCATGATTCGATTCATGATTCATGATTCATGAATCATGATTCATGAATCATGATTCGATTCATGAATCATGATTTGATTCATGAATCATGTTTCGATTCATGATTCATGATTCACGAATCATGATTCGATTCATGAATCATGTTTCGATTCATGATTCATGATTCACGAATCATGATTTTAATCATGAATCATGATTCGATTCATGATTCATGATTCATGAATCATGATTCGATTCATGAATAATGATTCGATTCATGATTCATGATTCATGAATCATGATTCGATTCATGATTCATGAATCATGATTCAATTTATGATTCAAGATTCATGATTCATGATTCATGATTCATGATTCAATTCATGTTTCATAATTCATGATTCAAGATTCATGATTCAATTCATGTTTCATAATTCATGATTCAAGATTCATGATTCATGATTCATGATTCATGATTCATGATTCAATTCACGATTCATTTAATGATTCATGATTTATGATTCGATTCATGATTCATGATTCATGAATCATGATTCGATTCATTATTCATGATTCAATTCATGATTCATTTATTGATTCATGATTTATGATTCAATTCATGATTTATGATTCGATTCATGATTCATGATTCATGAATCATGATTCGATTCATGATTCATGATTCATGAATCATGATTTGATTCATGATTCATGATTCATGAATCATGATTCGATTCATGATTCATGATTTATGATTCAATTCATGATTTATGATTCGATTCATGATTCATGATTCGATTCATGATTCATGATTCATGAATCATGATTCGATTCATGATTCATGATTCATAATTCATGATTCGATTCATGATTCATGATTCATGAATCATGATTCAATTCATGATTCAAGATTAATGATTCGATTCATGATTCATGAATCATGATTCGATTCATGATTCGTGATTCATGAATCATGATTCGATTAATGATTCGTGTTTCACGATTCATGATTCATGATTCATGAATCATGATTCGATTCATGATTAATGATTCATGAATCATGATTTGATTCATGATTCATGATTCGATTCATGATTCATGATTCATGAATCATGATTCGATTCATGATTCATGATTCATGAATCATGATTCATGATTCATGAATCATGATTCGATTCATGAATCATGATTCGATTCATGATTCATGATTCACGAATCATGATTTTAATCATGAATCATGATTCGATTCATGAATAATGATTCATGAATCATGATTCGATTCATGAATAATGATTCGATTCATGATATATGATTCATGAATCATGATTCGATTCATGATTCATGAATCATGATTCAATTTATGATTCATGATTCATGATTCAAGATTCATGATTCATGATTCATGATTCAAGATTTATGATTCATGATTCATGATTCATGATTCAATTCACGATTCATTTAATGATTCATGATTTATGATTCGATTCATGATTCATGATTCATGAATCATGATTTGATTCATGGTTCATGATTCATGAATCATGATTTGATTCATGGTTCATGATTCATGATTCATGATTCATGATTCATGAATCATGATTCGATTCATGATTCATGATTCATGAATCATGATTCATGAATCATGATTCGATTCATGAATCATGATTCGATTCATGAATCATGTTTCGATTCATGATTCATGATTCACGAATCATGATTCGATTCATGAATCATGTTTCGATTCATGATTCATGATTCACGAATCATGATTTTAATCATGAATCATGATTCGATTCATGATTCATGATTCATGAATCATGATTCGATTCATGAATAATGATTCGATTCATGATTTATGATTCATGAATCATGATTCGATTCATGATTCATGAATCATGATTCAATTTATGATTCAAGATTCATGATTCGATTCATGATTTATGATTCAATTCATGTTTCATGATTCATGATTCAAGATTCATGATTCATGATTCATGATTCATGATTCAATTCATGTTTCATAATTCATGATTCAAGATTCATGATTCAATTCATGTTTCATAATTCATGATTCAAGATTCATGATTCATGATTCATGATTCATGATTCATGATTCAATTCACGATTCATTTAATGATTCATGATTTATGATTCGATTCATGATTCATGATTCATGAATCATGATTCGATTCATGAATCATGATTCGATTCATGAATCATGATTCGATTCATGATTCGTGATTCATGAATCATGATTCGATTCATTATTCATGATTCAATTCATGATTCATTTATTGATTCATGATTTATGATTCAATTCATGATTTATGATTCGATTCATGATTCATGATTCATGAATCATGATTCGATTCATGATTCATGATTCATGAATCATGATTTGATTCATGGTTCATGATTCATGATCCATGATTCATGATTCATGAATCATGATTCTATTCATGATTCGTGATTCGATTCAAGATTCGTGATTCATGAATCATGATTCGATTCATGATTCATGATTCAATTCATGATTCATTTATTGATTCATGATTTATGATTCAATTCATGATTCATTTATTGATTCATGATTTATGATTCAATTCATGATTCATTTATTGATTCATGATTTATGATTCATGAATCATGATTCGGTTCATGAATCATGATTCGAATCATGATTCATTATTCATGAATCATGATTCGATTCATGATTCATGATTCATGAATCATGATTCGATTCATGATTCATGATTTATGATTCAATTCATGATTTATGATTCGATTCATGATTCATGATTCATGAATCATGATTTGATTCATGGTTCATGATTCATGATCCATGATTCATGATTCATGAATCATGATTCTATTCATGATTCGTGATTCGATTCAAGATCCGTGATTCATGAATCATGATTCGATTCATGATTCATGATTCAATTCATGATTCATTTATTGATTCATGATTTATGATTCAATTCATGATTCATTTATTGATTCATGATTTATGATTCAATTCATGATTCGATTCATGAATCATGTTTCGATTCATGATTCATGATTCACGAATCATTTATTGATTCATGATTTATGATTCATGAATCATGATTCGGTTCATGAATCATGATTCGATTCATGATTCATTATTCATGAATCATGATTCGATTCATGATTCATGATTCATGAATCATGATTCGATTCATGATTCATGATTTATGATTCAATTCATGATTTATGATTCGATTCATGATTCATGATTTGATTCATGATTCATGATTCATGAATCATAATTCGATTCATGATTCATGATTCATGAATCATGATTAATTTAATGATTCATGATTTATAATTCAATTCATTATTTATGATTTGATTCATGATTCATGATTCAATTCATGATTCATGATTCAATTCATGATTCATGATTCAATTCATGAATCGTGATTCATGATTCAATTCATGATTCAATTCATGATTCATGATTCAATTCATGATTCATGATTCAATTCATGATTCATGATTCAATTCATGATTCGTGATTCAATTCATGATTCGTGATTCATGATTCAATTCATGATTCAATTCATGATTCATGATTCAATTCATGATTCATGATTCATGAATCATGATTCGATTCATGATTCATGATTTATGATTCAATTCATGATTTATGATTCGATTCATGATTCATGATTCATGAATCATGATTTGATTCATGGTTCATGATTCATGATCCATGATTCATGATTCATGAATCATGATTCTATTCATGATTCGTGATTCGATTCAAGATCCGTGATTCATGAATCATGATTCGATTCATGATTCATGATTCAATTCATGATTCATTTATTGATTCATGATTTATGATTCAATTCATGATTCATTTATTGATTCATGATTTATGATTCAATTCATGATTCGATTCATGAATCATGTTTCGATTCATGATTCATGATTCACGAATCATTTATTGATTCATGATTTATGATTCATGAATCATGATTCGGTTCATGAATCATGATTCGATTCATGATTCATTATTCATGAATCATGATTCGATTCATGATTCATGATTCATGAATCATGATTCGATTCATGATTCATGATTTATGATTCAATTCATGATTTATGATTCGATTCATGATTCATGATTTGATTCATGATTCATGATTCATGAATCATAATTCGATTCATGATTCATGATTCATGAATCATGATTAATTTAATGATTCATGATTTATAATTCAATTCATTATTTATGATTTGATTCATGATTCATGATTCAATTCATGATTCATGATTCAATTCATGATTCATGATTCAATTCATGAATCGTGATTCATGATTCAATTCATGATTCAATTCATGATTCATGATTCAATTCATGATTCATGATTCAATTCATGATTCATGATTCAATTCATGATTCGTGATTCAATTCATGATTCGTGATTCATGATTCAATTCATGATTCGTGATTCATTAATCATGATTCGATTCATGAATCATGATTCAATTCATGAATCATGATTCGATTCATGATTCATGATTTATAAATCATGATTTGATTCATGATTCATGATTGAATTCATGATTCATTTAATGATTCATGATTTATGATTCAATTCATGATTTATGATTCGATTCATGATTCATGAATCATGATTCGATTCATGATTCATGATTCATGAATCATGATTCGATTCATGATTCGTGATTAATGAATCATGATTCGATTTATGAATCATGATTCGATTCATGAATCATGATTCAATTCATGATTCATGATTTATGAATTATGATTCGATTCATGATTCATGATTCATGAATCATGATTCGATTCATGAATCATGATTCATGAATCATGATTCGATTCATGAATCATGATTCAATTCATGATTCATGATTTATGAATTATGATTCGATTCATGATTCATGATTCATGAATCATGATTCGATTCATGATTCATGATTCATGAATCATGATTCGATTCATGATTCATGATTCATGAATCATGATTCATTTAATGATTCATGATTTATGATTCAATTCATGATTTATGATTTGATTCATGATTCATGATTCGATCCATGATTCATGATTCATGAATCATGATTCGATTCATGAATCATGATTCAATTCATGATTTATGATTCGATTCATGATTCATGATTCGATCCATGATTCATGATTCATGAATCATGATTCGATTCATGAATCATGATTCGATTCATGATTCGTGATTCATGAATCATGATTCGATTCATGAATCATGATTTGATTCATGATTCATGATTCATGAATCAGGATTCGATTCATGATTCATGATTCATGAATCATGATTCGATTCATGATTCATGATTTATGATTCAATTCATGATTTATGATTCGATTCATGATTCATGATTCGATTCATGATTCATGATTCATGAATCAGGTTTCGATTCATGATTCATGATTCATAATTCATGATTCGATTCATGATTCATGATTCATGAATCATGATTCAATTCATGATTCAAGATTCATGATTCGATTCATGATTCGTGATTCATGAATCATGATTCGATTAATGATTCGTGTTTCACGATTCATGATTCATGATTCATGAATCCTGATTCGATTCATGATTCATGATTCATGAATCATGATTCGATTCATGATTCATGATTCATGAATCATGATTCGATTCATGATTCATGAATCATGATTCATGATTCATGAATCATGATTCGATTCATGAATCATGATTCACGAATCATGATTTTAATCATGAATCATGATTCACGAATCATGATTTTAATCATGAATCATGTTTCGATTCATGATACATGATTCATGAATCATGATTCGATTCATGAATAATGATTCGATTCATAATATATGATTCATGAATCATGATTCGATTCATGATTCATGAATCATGATTCAATTTATGATTCATGATTCATGATTCGATTCATGATTTATGATTCAATTCATGTTTCATGATTCATGATTCAAGATTCATGATTCATGATTCATGATTCATGATTCATGATTCATGATTCAATTCACGTTTCATAATTCATGATTCAATGATTCATGATTTATGATTCGATTCATGATTCATGATTCATGAATCATGATTTGATTCATGGTTCATGATTCATGAATCATGATTCATGATTCATGAATCATGATTCGATTCATGAATCATGATTGGATTCATGATTCATGATTCATGAATCATGATTCGATTCATGATTCATGATTCATGAATCATGATTCGATTCATGATTCATGAATCATGATTCATGATTCATGAATCATGATTCGATTCATGATTCATGAATCATGATTCGATTCATGATTCGTGATTCACGAATCATGATTCATGATTCATGAATCATGATTCGATTCATGATTCATGAATCATGATTCGATTCATGATTCATGATTCATGATTCGATTCATGATTCATGAATCATGATTCGATTTATGATTCATGATTCATGAATCATGATTCGATTCATGATTCATGAATCATGATTCGATTCATGATTCATGATTCATGAATCATGATTCTATTCATGAATCATGATTCGATTCATGATTCATGAATCATGATTCAATTTATGATTCATGATTCATGATTCGATTCATGATTTATGATTGCATTCATGTTTCATGATTTATGATTCAAGATTCATGATTCAAGATTCATGATTCATGATTCATGATTCATGATTCAATTCACGATTCATTTAATGATTCATGATTTATGATTCAATTCATGATTTATGATTCGATTCATGATTCATGATTCATGAATCATGATTTGATTCATGGTTCATGATTCATGAATCATGATTCATGATTCATGAATCATGATTCATGATTCAATTCATGATTTATGATTCGATTCATGATTCATGATTCATGAATCATGATTTGATTCATGAATCATGATTCGATTCATGAATCATGATTCGATTCATGATTCATGAATCATGATTCATGATTCATGAATCATGATTCGATTCATGAATCATGATTCGATTCATGATTCGTGATTCATGAATCATGATTCGATTCATGAGTCATGATTCATGAATCATGATTCGATTCATGATTCATGATTCAATTCATGATTCATTTAATGATTCATGATTTATGATTCAATTCATGATTTATGATTCGATTCATGATTTATGATTCAATTCATGATTTATGATTCGATTCATGATTCATGATTCATGATTTATGATTCAATTCATGATTTATGATTCGATTCATGATTCATGATTCATGAATCATGATTCGATTCATGATTCATGATTTGATTCATGGTTCATGATTCATGAATCATGATTCGATTCATGAATCATGATTCGATTCATGAATCATGATTCGATTCATGACTCATGATTTATGAATCATGATTTGATTCATGATTCATGATTCATGAATCATGATTCGATTCATGATTCATGATTCAATTCATGATTCATTTAATGATTCATGATTTATGATTCAATTCATGATTTATGATTTGATTCATGATTCATGAATCATGATTCGATTCATGATTCATGATTCATGAATCAGGATTTGATTCATGATTCATGATTCATGAATCATGATTTGATTCATGATTCGTGATTCATGAATCATGATTCGATTTATGAATCATGATTCGATTCATGAATCATGATTCAATTCATGATTCATGATTTATTAATCATGATTCGATTCATGATTCATGATTCATGAATCATGATTTGATTCATGATTCATGATTCATGAATCATGATTCGATTCATGATTCATGATTCATGAATCATGATTCGATTCATGATTCATGATTTATGATTCAATTCATGATTTATGATTCGATTCATGATTCATGATTCGATTCATGATTCATGAATCATGAATCATGATTTGATTCATGATTCATGATTCTTGAATCATGATTCATGATTCATGAAGCATGATTCGATTCATGAATCATGATTCGATTCATGATTCGTGATTCATGAATCATGATTCGATTCATGAATCATGATTCAATTCATGAATCATGATTCGATTCATGATTCATGATTTATAAATCATGATTTGATTCATGATTCATGATTCATGAATCATGATTCGAATTATGATTCATGATTGAATTCATGATTCATTTAATGATTCATGATTTATGATTCAATTCATGATTTATGATTTGATTCATGATTCATGATTCATGAATCATGATTCGATTCATGAATCATGATTCATGAATCATGATTCATGAATCATGATTCGATTCATGATTCGTGATTCATGAATCATGATTCGATTTATGAATCATGATTCGATTCATGAATCATGATTCGATTCATGATTCATGATTTATGAATTATGATTCGATTCATGATTCATGAATCATGATTCGATTCATGATTCATGATTCATGAATCATGATTCGATTCATGATTCATGATTCATGAATCATGATTCATTTAATGATTCATGATTTATGATTCAATTCATGATTTATGATTTGATTCATGATTCATGATTCGATCCATGATTCATGATTCATGAATCATGATTCGATTCATGAATCATGATTCAATTCATGATTCGTGATTCATGAATCATGATTCGATTCATGAATCATGATTCGATTCATGATTCATGATTCATGAATCATGATTCGATTCATGATTCATGATTCATGAATCATGATTCGATTCATGATTCATGATTTATGATTCAATTCATGATTTATGAATCGATTCATGATTCATGATTCGATTCATGATTCATGATTCATGAATCATGATTCAATTCATGATTCAAGATTCATGATTCGATTCATGATTCATGATTCATGAATCATGATTCGATTCATGATTCATAATTCATGATTCGATTCATGATTCATGATTCATGAATCATGATTCATGAATCATGATTCATAATTCATGAATCATGATTCATAATTCATGAATCATGATTCATGATTCATGAATCATGATTCATTATTCATGAATCATGATTCGATTCATGAATCATGATTCGATTTATGATTCAAGATTCACGAATCATGATTTTAATCATGAATCATGATTCGATTCATGATACATGATTCATGAATCATGATTCGATTCATGAATAATGATTCGATTCATGATATATGATTCATGAATCATGATTCGATTCATGATTCATGAATCATGATACAATTTATGATTCATGATTCATGATTCGATTCATGATTTATGATTCAATTCATGTTTCATGATTCATGATTCAAGATTCATGATTCATGATTCATGATTCATGATTCATGATTCATGATTCAATTCACGTTTCATAATTCATGATTCAAGATTCATGATTCATGATTCATGATTCATGATTCAATTCACGATTCATTTAATGATTCATGATTTATGATTCGATTCATGATTCATGATTCATGAATCATGATTTGATTCATGGTTCATGATTCATGAATCATGATTCATGATTCATGAATCATGATTCGATTCATGATTCATGAATCATGATTCAATTCATGATTCATGAATCATGATTCGATTCATGATTCATGATTCATGATTCATGATTCATGAATCATGATTCATGATTCATGAATCATGATTCGATTCATGATTCATGAATCATGATTCATGATTCATGATTCATGAATCATGATTCGATTCATGAATCATGATTCGATTCATGATTCATGATTGACGAATCATGATTTTAATCATGAATCATGATTCGATTCATGATTCATGATTCATGAATCATGATTCAATACATGAATAATGATTCGATTCATGATTCATGATTCATGAATCATGATTCGATTCATGATTCATGAATCATGATTCAATTTATTATTCATGATTCATGATTCGATTCATGATTTATGATTCAATTCATGTTTCATGATTCATGATTCAAGATTCATGATTCATGATTCATGAATCATGATTCGATTCATGATTCATGATTCATGAATCATGATTCATTTAATGATTCATGATTTATGATTCAATTCATGATTTATGATTTGATTCATGATTCATGATTCGATCCATGATTCATGATTCATGAATCATGATTCGATTCATGATTCGTGATTCATGAATCATGATTCGATTCATGAATCATGATTCGATTCATGATTCATGATTCATGAATCATGATTCGATTCATGATTCATGATTCATGAATCATGATTCGATTCATGATTCATGATTTATGATTCAATTCATGATTTATGAATCGATTCATGATTCATGATTCGATTCATGATTCATGATTCATGAATCATGATTCAATTCATGATTCAAGATTCATGATTCGATTCATGATTCATGATTCATGAATCATGATTCGATTCATGATTCATAATTCATGATTCGATTCATGATTCATGATTCATGAATCATGATTCATGAATCATGATTCATAATTCATGAATCATGATTCATAATTCATGAATCATGATTCATGATTCATGAATCATGATTCATTATTCATGAATCATGATTCGATTCATGAATCATGATTCGATTTATGATTCAAGATTCACGAATCATGATTTTAATCATGAATCATGATTCGATTCATGATACATGATTCATGAATCATGATTCGATTCATGAATAATGATTCGATTCATGATATATGATTCATGAATCATGATTCGATTCATGATTCATGAATCATGATACAATTTATGATTCATGATTCATGATTCGATTCATGATTTATGATTCAATTCATGTTTCATGATTCATGATTCAAGATTCATGATTCATGATTCATGATTCATGATTCATGATTCATGATTCAATTCACGTTTCATAATTCATGATTCAAGATTCATGATTCATGATTCATGATTCAATTCACGATTCATTTAATGATTCATGATTTATGATTCGATTCATGATTCATGATTCATGAATCATGATTTGATTCATGGTTCATGATTCATGAATCATGATTCATGATTCATGAATCATGATTCGATTCATGATTCATGAATCATGATTCAATTCATGATTCATGAATCATGATTCGATTTATGATTCGATTCATGATTCATGATTCATGAATCATGATTCATGATTCATGAATCATGATTCGATTCATGATTCATGAATCATGATTCATGATTCATGATTCATGAATCATGATTCGATTCATGAATCATGATTCGATTCATGATTCATGATTGACGAATCATGATTTTAATCATGAATCATGATTCGATTCATGATTCATGATTCATGAATCATGATTCGATTCATGATTCATGAATCATGATTCAATTTATTATTCATGATTCATGATTCGATTCATGATTTATGATTCAATTCATGTTTCATGATTCATGATTCAAGATTCATGATTCATGATTCATGATTCATGATTCATGATTCAATTAATGTTTCATAATTCATGATTCAAGATTCATGATTCATGATTCATGATTCATGATTCAATTCACGATTCATTTAATGATTCATGATTTATGATTCGATTCATGATTCATGATTCATGAATCATGATTTGATTCATGGTTCATGATTCATGAATCATGATTCATGATTCATGATTCGATTCATGATTCGTGATTCATGAATCATGATTCGATTAATGATTTGTGTTTCACGATTCATGATTCATTATTCATGCATCATGATTTGATTCATGATTAATGATTCATGAATCATGATTCGATTCATGATTCATGATTCATGAATCATGATTCGATTCATGATTCATGATTCATGAATCATGATTCGATTCATGATTCATGATTCATGAATCATGATTCGATTCATGATTCATGATTCATGAATCATGATTCGATTCATGATTCATGATTCATGAATCATGATTCATGAATCATGATTCATAATTCATGAATCATGATTCATAATTCATGAATCATGATTCATGATTCATGAATCATGATTCATGATTCATGAATCATGATTCGATTCATGAATCATGATTCGATTTATGATTCATGATTCACGAATCATGATTTTAATCATGAATCATGATTCGATTCATGATACATGATTCATGAATCATGATTCGATTCATGAATAATGATTCGATTCATGATATATGATTCATGAATCATGATTCGATTCATGATTCATGAATCATGATACAATTTATGATTCATGATTCATGATTCGATTCATGATTTATGATTCAATTCATGTTTCATGATTCATGATTCAAGATTCATGATTCATGATTCATGATTCATGATTCATGATTCAATTCACGTTTCATAATTCATGATTCAAGATTCATGATTCATGATTCATGATTCATGATTCAATTCACGATTCATTTAATGATTCATGATTTATGATTCGATTCATGATTCATGATTCATGAATCATGATTTGATTCATGGTTCATGATTCATGAATCATGATTCATGATTCATGAATCATGATTCGATTCATGATTCATGAATCATGATTCGATTCATGATTCATGAATCATGATTCGATTCATGATTCATGAATCATGATTCGATTCATGATTCATGAATCATGATTCGATTCATGATTCATGATTCATGAATCATGATTCGATTCATGATTCATGATTCATGAATCATGATTCTTGAATCATGATTCATGATTCATGAATCATGATTCATGATTCATGAATCATGATTCTATTCATTAATCATGATTCGATTCATGAATCATGATTCGATTCATGATTCATGATTCAGGAATCATGATTCACGAATCATGATTTTAATCATGAATCATGATTCGAATTATGATTCATGATTCATGAATCATGATTCATGATTCATGATTCATGATTCATGATTCAATTCACGATTCATTTAATGATTCATGATTTATGATTCGATTCATGATTCATGATTCATGAATCATGATTCATGATTCATGAATCATGATTCGATTCATGATTCATGAATCATGATTCGATTCATGATTCATGAATCATGATTCATGATTCATGAATCATGATTCGATTCATTAATCATGATTCGATTCATGATTCATGATTCACGAATCATGATTTTAATCATGAATCATGATTCGATTCATGATTCATGATTCATGAATCATGATTCAATTCATGAATAATGATTCGATTCATGATTCATGATTCATGAATCATGATTCGATTCATGATTCATGAATCATGATTCAATTTATTATTCATGATTCATGATTCGATTCATGATTTATGATTCAATTCATGTTTCATGATTCATGATTCAAGATTCATGATTCATGATTCATGATTCATGATTCATGATTCAATTCATGTTTCATAATTCATGATTCAAGATTCATGATTCATGATTCATGATTCAATTCACGATTCATTTAATGATTCATGATTTATGATTCGATTCATGATTCATGATTCATGAATCATGATTTGATTCATGGTTCATGATTCATGAATCATGATTCATGATTCATGAATCATGATTCGATTCATGAATCATGATTCGATTCATGATTCATAATTCAATTCATGATTCATTTATTGATTCATGATTTATGATTCAATTCATGATTTATGAATCGATTCATGATTCATGATTCATGAATCATGATTCGATTCATGATTCATGATTCGATCCATGATTCGTGATTCATGAATCATGATTCGATTCATGAATCATGATTCGATTCATGATTCATGATTCATGAATCATGATTCGATTCATGATTCATGATTCGATTCATGATTCATGATTCATGAATCATGATTCGATTCATGATTCATGATTCATGATTCATGATTCATGATTCAATTCACGATTCATTTAATGATTCATGATTTATGATTCAATTCATGATTTATGATTCGATTCATGATTCATGATTCATGAATCATGATTTGATTCATGGTTCATGATTCATGAATCATGATTCATGATTCATGAATCATGATTCATGATTCATGAATCATGATTCATGATTCAATTCATGATTTATGATTCGATTCATGATTCATGATTCATGAATCATGATTTGATTCATGGTTCATGATTCATGAATCATGATTCATGATTCATGAATCATGATTCATGAATCATGATTCATGATTCATGAATCATGATTCATGATTCATGAATCATGAATCGATTCATGAATCATGATTCGATTCATGATTCGTGATTCATGAATCATGATTCGATTCATGAGTCATGATTCATGAATCATGATTCGATTCATGATTCATGATTCAATTCATGATTCATTTAATGATTCATGATTTATGATTCAATTCATGATTTATGATTCGATTCATGATTCATGATTCATGATTTATGATTCAATTCATGATTTATGATTCGATTCATGATTCATGATTCATGATTTATGATTCAATTCATGATTTATGATTCGATTCATGATTCATGATTCATGAATCATGATTCGATTCATGATTCATGATTTGATTCATGGTTCATGATTCATGAATCATGATTCGATTCATGAATCATGATTCGATTCATGAATCATGATTCGATTCATGACTCATGATTTATGAATCATGATTTGATTCATGATTCATGATTCATGAATCATGATTCGATTCATGATTCATGATTCAATTCATGATTCATTTAATGATTCATGATTTATGATTCAATTCATGATTTATGATTTGATTCATGATTCATGAATCATGATTCGATTCATGATTCATGATTCATGAATCATGATTCGATTCATGATTCATGATTCATGAATCATGATTCATTTAATGATTCATGATTTATGATTCAATTCATGATTTATGATTTGATTCATGATTCATGATTCGATCCATGATTCATGATTCATGAATCATGATTCGATTCATGAATCATGATTCGATTCATGATTCGTGATTCATGAATCATGATTCGATTCATGAATCATGATTCGATTCATGATTCATGATTCATGAATCATGATTCGATTCATGATTCATGATTCATGAATCATGATTCGATTCATGATTCATGATTTATGATTCAATTCATGATTTATGAATCGATTCATGATTCATGATTCAATTCATGATTCATGATTCATGAATCATTATTCGATTCATGATTCATGATTCATAATTCATGATTCGATTCATGATTCATGATTCATGATTCATGAATCATGAATCATGATTCAATTCATGATTCAAGATTCATGATTCGATTCATGATTCATGATTCATGAATCATGATTCGATTCATGATTCATGATTCATAATTCATGATTCGATTCATGATTCATGATTCATGAATCATGATTCATGAATCATGATTCATAATTCATGAATCATGATTCATGATTCATGAATCATGATTCATGATTCATGAATCATGATTCATTATTCATGAATCATGATTCGATTCATGAATCATGATTCGATTTATGATTCAAGATTCACGAATCATGATTTTAATCATGAATCATGATTCGATTCATGATACATGATTCATGAATCATGATTCGATTCATGAATAATGATTCGATTCATGATATATGATTCATGAATCATGATTCGATTCATGATTCATGAATCATGATACAATTTATGATTCATGATTCATGATTCGATTCATGATTTATGATTCAATTCATGTTTCATGATTCATGATTCAAGATTCATGATTCATGATTCATTATTCATGATTCATGATTCAATTCACGTTTCATAATTCATGATTCAAGATTCATGATTCATGATTCATGATTCATGATTCAATTCACGATTCATTTAATGATTCATGATTTATGATTCGATTCATGATTTATGATTCATGAATCATGATTTGATTCATGGTTCATGATTCATGAATCATGATTCATGATTCATGAATCATGATTCGATTCATGATTCATGAATCATGATTCGATTCATGATTCATGAATCATGATTCGATTCATGATTCATGATTCATGAATCATAATTCGATTCATGATTCATGATTCATGAATCATGATTCTTGAATCATGATTCATGATTCATGAATCATGATTCATGATTCATGAATCATGATTCGATTCATGATTCATGATTCATGAATCATGATTCTTGAATCATGATTCATGAATCATGATTCGATTCATGATTCATGATTCATGAATCATGATTCTTGAATCATGATTCATGATTCATGAATCATGATTCATGATTCATGAATCATGATTCTATTCATTAATCATGATTCGATTCATGAATCATGATTCGATTCATGATTCATGATTCAGGAATCATGATTCACGAATCATGATTTTAATCATGAATCATGATTCGATTCATGATTCATGATTCATGATTCAATTCACGATTCATTTAATGATTCATGATTTATGATTCGATTCATGATTCATGATTCATGAATCATGATTCATGATTCATGAATCATGATTCGATTCATGATTCATGAATCATGATTCATGATTCATGATTCATGAATTATGATTCGATTCATGAATCATGATTCGATTCATGATTCATGATTCACGAATCATGATTTTAATCATGAATCATGATTCGATTCATGATTCATGATTCATGAATCATGATTCAATTCATGAATAATGATTCGATTCATGATTCATGATTCATGAATCATGATTCGATTCATGATTCATGAATCATGATTCAATTTATTATTCATGATTCATGATTCGATTCATGATTTATGATTCAATTCATGTTTCATGATTCATGATTCAAGATTCATGATTCATGATTCATGATTCATGATTCATGATTCAATTAATGTTTCATAATTCATGATTCAAGATTCATGATTCATGATTCATGATTCATGATTCAATTCACGATTCATTTAATGATTCATGATTTATGATTCGATTCATGATTCATGATTCATGAATCATGATTTGATTCATGGTTCATGATTCATGAATCATGATTCATGATTCGATTCATGATTCGTGATTCATGAATCATGATTCGATTAATGATTCGTGTTTCACGATTCATGATTCATTATTCATGCATCATGATTTGATTCATGATTAATGATTCATGAATCATGATTCATGATTCATGAATCATGATTCGATTCATGATTCATGATTCATGAATCATGATTCGATTCATGATTCATGATTCATGAATCATGATTCGATTCATGATTCATGATTCATGAATCATGATTCGATTCATGATTCATGATTCATGAATCATGATTCATGATTCATGATTCATGAATCATGATTCATGAATCATGATTCATAATTCATGAATCATGATTCATAATTCATGAATCATGATTCATGATTCATGAATCATGATTCATGATTCATGAATCATGATTCGATTCATGAATCATGATTCGATTTATGATTCATGATTCACGAATCATGATTTTAATCATGAATCATGATTCGATTCATGATACATGATTCATGAATCATGATTCGATTCATGAATAATGATTCGATTCATGATATATGATTCATGAATCATGATTCGATTCATGATTCATGAATCATGATACAATTTATGATTCATGATTCATGATTCGATTCATGATTTATGATTCAATTCATGTTTCATGATTCATGATTCAAGATTCATGATTCATGATTCATGATTCATGATTCATGATTCATGATTCAATTCACGTTTCATAATTCATGATTCAAGATTCATGATTCATGATTCATGATTCATGATTCAATTCACGATTCATTTAATGATTCATGATTTATGATTCGATTCATGATTCATGATTCATGAATCATGATTTGATTCATGGTTCATGATTCATGAATCATGATTCATGATTCATGAATCATGATTCGATTCATGATTCATGAATCATGATTCGATTCATGATTCATGAATCATGATTCGATTCATGATTCATGAATCATGATTCATGATTCATGAATCATGATTCGATTCATGATTCATGAATCATGATTCGATTCATGATTCATGATTCATGAATCATGATTCGATTCATGATTCATGATTCATGAATCATGATTCTTGAATCATGATTCATGATTCATGAATCATGATTCATGATTCATGAATCATGATTCTATTCATTAATCATGATTCGATTCATGAATCATGATTCGATTCATGATTCATGATTCAGGAATCATGATTCACGAATCATGATTTTAATCATGAATCATGATTCGAATTATGATTCATGATTCATGAATCATGATTCATGATTCATGATTCATGATTCATGATTCAATTCACGATTCATTTAATGATTCATGATTTATGATTCGATTCATGATTCATGATTCATGAATCATGATTCATGATTCATGAATCATGATTCGATTCATGATTCATGAATCATGATTCATGATTCATGAATCATGATTCGATTCATTAATCATGATTCGATTCATGATTCATGATTCACGAATCATGATTTTAATCATGAATCATGATTCGATTCATGATTCATGATTCATGAATCATGATTCAATTCATGAATAATGATTCGATTCATGATTCATGATTCATGAATCATGATTCGATTCATGATTCATGAATCATGATTCAATTTATTATTCATGATTCATGATTCGATTCATGATTTATGATTCAATTCATGTTTCATGATTCATGATTCAAGATTCATGATTCATGATTCATGATTCATGATTCATGATTCAATTCATGTTTCATAATTCATGATTCAAGATTCATGATTCATGATTCATGATTCAATTCACGATTCATTTAATGATTCATGATTTATGATTCGATTCATGATTCATGATTCATGAATCATGATTTGATTCATGGTTCATGATTCATGAATCATGATTCATGATTCATGAATCATGATTCGATTCATGAATCATGATTCGATTCATGATTCATGATTCAATTCATGATTCATTTATTGATTCATGATTTATGATTCAATTCATGATTTATGAATCGATTCATGATTCATGATTCATGAATCATGATTCGATTCATGATTCATGATTCGATCCATGATTCGTGATTCATGAATCATGATTTGATTCATGAATCATGATTCGATTCATGATTCATGATTCATGAATCATGATTCGATTCATGATTCATGATTCATGAATCATGATTCATTTAATGATTCATGATTTATGATTCAATTCATGATTTATGATTCGATTCATGATTCATGATTCATGAATCATGATTCGATTCATGATTCATGATTCATAATTCATGATTCGATTCATGATTCATGATTCATGAATCATGATTCAATTCATGATTCAAGATTCATGATTCGATTCATGATTCATGATTCATGATTCATGATTCGATTCATGATTCATGAATCATGATTCAATTCATGATTCATGATTCAATTCATGATTCAATTCATGAATCATGATTTGATTCATGATTCATGATTCATTTCATGATTCATAATTCATGATTCAATTCATGATTCATGATTCATGATTCAATTCATGATTCATGATTCAATTCATGATTCATGATTCAATTCATGATTCGTGATTCATGATTCAATTCATGATTCAATTCATGATTCAATTCATGATTCATGATTCAATTCATGATTCATGATTCAATTCATGATTCATGATTCAATTCATGATTCATGATTTAATTCATGATTCATGATTCAATTCATGATTCATTTAATAATTCATGATTTATGATTCAATTCATGATTTATGATTCGATTCATGATTCGATCCATGAATCATGATTCGATTCATGATTCGTGATTCATGAATCATGATTCGATTCATGAATCATGATTCGATTTATGAATCATGATTCGATTCATGATTCATGATTTATGAATCATGATTCGATTCATGATTCATGATTCATGAATTATGATTCGATTCATGACTCATGATTCAATTCATGATTCATTTAATGATTCATTAATTATGATTCAATTCATGATTTATGATTCGATTCATGATTTATGATTCATGAATCATGATTCGATTCATGATTCATGATTCATGAATCATGATTCGATTCATGATTCGTGATTCATGAATCATGATTCATGATTCATGAATCATGATTCATGAATCATGATTCGATTCATGATTCATGATTCATGAATCATGATTTGATTCATGATTCGTGATTCATGAATCATGATTCGATTTATGAATCATGATTCGATTCAAGAATCATGATTCAATTCATGATTCATGATTTATGAATCATGATTCATGATTTATGAATCATGATTCGATTCATGATTCATAATTCATGAATCATGATTCGATTCATGATTCATGATTCATGAATCATGATTCGATTCATGATTCATGATTCATGAATCATGATTCAATTCATGATTCATGATTTATGATTCAATTCATGATTTATGATTCGATTCATGATTCATGATTCGATTCATGATTCATGATTCATGAATCATGATTCGATTCATGATTCATGATTCATAATTCATGATTCGATTCATGATTCATGATTCATGAATCATGATTCGATTCATGATTCATGAATCATGAATCATGAATCATGATTCGATTCATGATTCATGATTCATGATTCATGAATCATGATTCATGATTCATGAATCATGATTCGATTCATGAATCATGATTCGATTCATGATTCGTGATTCACGAATCATGATTCATGATTCATGAATCATGATTCGATTCATGATTCATGATTCATGAATCATGATTCGATTCATGATTCATGAATCATGATTCGATTCATGATTCATGATTCATGAATCATGATTCGATTCATGATTCATGAATCATGATTCGATTCATGATTCATGAATCATGATTCGATTCATGATTCGTGATTCACGAATCATGATTCATGAATCATGATTCGATTCATGATTCATGAATCATGATTCGATTCATGATTCGTGATTCACGAATCATGATTCATGATTCATGAATCATGATTCGATTCATGATTCATGATTCATGATTCGATTCATGATTCATGAATCATGATTCGATTCATGAATCATGATTCATGAATCATGATTCGATTCATGATTCATGATTCATGAATCATGATTTGATTCATGATTCATGATTCATGAATCATGATTTGATTCATGATTCATGATTCATGAATCATGATTTGATTCATGATTCGTGATTCATGAATCATGATTCGATTTATGAATCATGATTCGATTCAAGAATCATGATTCAATTCATGATTCATGATTTATGAATCATGATTCATGATTTATGAATCATGATTCGATTCATGATTCATAATTCATGAATCATGATTCGATTCATGATTCATGATTCATGAATCATGATTCGATTCATGATTCATGATTCATGAATCATGATTCAATTCATGATTCATGATTTATGATTCAATTCATGATTTATGATTCGATTCATGATTCATGATTCGATTCATGATTCATGATTCATGAATCATGATTCGATTCATGATTCATGATTCATAATTCATGATTCGATTCATGATTCATAATTCATGAATCATGATTCGATTCATGATTCATGAATCATGAATCATGAATCATGATTCGATTCATGATTCATGATTCATGATTCATGAATCATGATTCATGATTCATGAATCATGATTCGATTCATGAATCATGATTCGATTCATGATTCGTGATTCACGAATCATGATTCATGATTCATGAATCATGATTCGATTCATGATTCATGATTCATGAATCATGATTCGATTCATGATTCATGAATCATGATTCGATTCATGATTCATGAATCATGATTCGATTCATGATTCGTGATTCACGAATCATGATTCATGAATCATGATTCGATTCATGATTCATGAATCATGATTCGATTCATGATTCGTGATTCACGAATCATGATTCATGATTCATGAATCATGATTCGATTCATGATTCATGAATCATGATTCGATTCATGATTCATGAATCATGATTCGATTTATGATTCATGATTCATGAATCATGATTCGATTCATGATTCATGAATCATGATTCGATTCATGATTCATGATTCATGAATCATGATTCGATTCATGAATCATGATTCGATTCATGATTCATGAATCATGATTCAATTTATGATTCATGATTCATGATTCGATTCATTATTTATGATTGAATTCATGTTTCATGATTCATGATTCAAGATTCATGATTCAAGATTCATGATTCATGATTCATGATTCAAGATTCATGGTTCAAGATTCATGATTCATGATTCATGATTCATGATTCAATTCACGATTCATTTAATGATTCATGATTTATGATTCAATTCATGATTTATGATTCGATTCATGATTCATGATTCATGAATCATGATTTGATGCATGGTTCATGATTCATGAATCACGATTCATGATTCATGAATCATGATTCAATTCATGAATCATGATTTGATTCATGAATCATGATTCATGAATCATGATTCGATTCATGAATCATGACTCGATTCATGATTCATGATTTATGAATCATGATTTGATTAATAATTCATGATTCATGATTTAATTCATTATTCATTTAATGATTCATGATTTATGATTCAATTCATGATTTATGATTAGATTCATGATTCATGATTCATGATTTATGATTCAATTCATGATTTATGATTCGATTCATGATTCATGATTCGATTCATGATTCATGATTCATGAATCATGATTCGATTCATGATTCATGAATCATGAATCATGATTCGATTCATGATTCATGAATCATGATTCGATTCATGATTCATGATTCATGAATCATGATTCGATTCATGATTCATGATTCATGATTCATGAATCATGAATCATGATTCGATTCATGATTCATGAATCATGATTCGATTCATGATTCATGATTCATGAATCATGATTCGATTCATGATTCATGATTCATGAATCATGATTCGAATCATGATTCATGATTCATGAATCATGATTCGATTCATGATTCATGAATCATGAATCATGATTCGATTCATGATTCATGATTCATGAATCATGATTCATGATTCATGAATCATGATTCGATTCATGAATCATAATTCGATTCATGATTCGTGATTCAAGAATCATGATTCATGATTCATGAATCATGATTCGATTCATGATTCATGATTCATGAATCATGATTCGATTCATGATTCATGAATCATGATTCGATTCATGATTCATGATTCATGAATCATGATTCGATTCATGATTCATGATTTATGATTCAATTCATGATTTATGAATCGATTCATGATTCATGATTCGATTCATGATTCATGATTCATGAATCATGATTCGATTCATGATTCATGATTCATAATTCATGATTCGATTCATGATTCATGATTCATGAATCATGATTCAATTCATGATTCAAGATTCATGATTCGATTCATGATTCATGATTCATGAATCATGATTCGATTCATGATTCATGATTCATAATTCATGATTCGATTCATGATTCATGATTCATGAATCATGATTCATAATTCATGAATCATGATTCATGATTCATGAATCATGATTCATTATTCATGAATCATGATTCGATTCATGAATCATGATTCAATTTATGATTCAAGATTCACGAATCATGATTTTAATCATGAATCATGATTCGATTCATGATACATGATTCATGAATCATGATTCGATTCATGAATAATGATTCGATTCATGATATATGATTCATGAATCATGATTCGATTCATGATTCATGAATCATGATACAATTTATGATTCATGATTCATGATTCGATTCATGATTTATGATTCAATTCATGTTTCATGATTCATGATTCAAGATTCATGATTCATGATTCATGATTCATGATTCATGATTCATGATTCAATTCACGTTTCATAATTCATGATTCAAGATTCATGATTCATGATTCATGATTCATGATTCAATTCACGATTCATTTAATGATTCACGATTCATGATTCATGATTCATGAATCATGATTCGATTCATGATTCATGATTCATGAATCATGATTCTTGAATCATGATTCATGATTCATGAATCATGATTCATGATTCATGAATCATGATTCGATTCATGATTCATGATTCATGAATCATGATTCTTGAATCATGATTCATGATTCATGAATCATGATTCTTGAATCATGATTCATGATTCATGAATCATGATTCATGATTCATGAATCATGATTCTATTCATTAATCATGATTCGATTCATGAATCATGATTCGATTCATGATTCATGATTCAGGAATCATGATTCACGAATCATGATTTTAATCATGAATCATGATTCGATTCATGATTCATGATTCATGAATCATGATTCATGATTCATGATTCATAATTCATGATTCAATTCACGATTCATTTAATGATTCATGATTTATGATTCGATTCATGATTCATGATTCATGAATCATGATTCATGATTCATGAATCATGATTCGATTCATGATTCATTAATCATGATTCATGATTCATGAATCATGATTCGATTCATGAATCATGATTCGATTCATGATTCATGATTCACGAATCATGATTTTAATCATGAATCATGATTCGATTCATGATTCATGATTCATGAATCATGATTCAATTCATGAATAATGATTCGATTCATGATTCATGATTCATGAATCATGATTCGATTCATGATTCATGAATCATGATTCAATTTATTATTCATGATTCATGATTCGATTCATGATTTATGATTCAATTCATGTTTCATGATTCATGATTCAAGATTCATGATTCATGATTCATGATTCATGATTCATGATTCAATTAATGTTTCATAATTCATGATTCAAGATTCATGATTCATGATTCATGATTCATGATTCAATTCACGATTCATTTAATGATTCATGATTTATGATTCGATTCATGATTCATGATTCATGAATCATGATTTGATTCATGGTTCATGATTCATAAATCATGATTCATGATTCATGATTCGATTCATGATTCGTGATTCATGAATCATGATTCGATTAATGATTCGTGTTTCACGATTCATGATTCATGATTCATGCATCATGATTTGATTCATGATTAATGATTCATGAATCATGATTCGATTCATGATTCATGATTCATGAATCATGATTCGATTCATGATTCATGATTCATGAATCATGATTCGATTCATGATTCATGATTCATGAATCATGATTCGATTCATGATTCATGATTCATGAATCATGATTCATGAATCATGATTCATAATTCATGAATCATGATTCATAATTCATGAATCATGATTCATGATTCATGAATCATGATTCATGATTCATGAATCATGATTCGATTCATGAATCATGATTCGATTTATGATTCATGATTCACGAATCATGATTTTAATCATGAATCATGATTCGATTCATGATACATGATTCATGAATCATGATTCGATTCATGAATAATGATTCGATTCATGATATATGATTCATGAATCATGATTCGATTCATGATTCATGAATCATGATACAATTTATGATTCATGATTCATGATTCGATTCATGATTTATGATTCAATTCATGTTTCATGATTCATGATTCAAGATTCATGATTCATGATTCATGATTCATGATTCAATTCACGTTTCATAATTCATGATTCAAGATTCATGATTCATGATTCATGATTCATGATTCAATTCACGATTCATTTAATGATTCATGATTTATGATTCGATTCATGATTCATGATTCATGAATCATGATTTGATTCATGGTTCATGATTCATGAATCATGATTCATGATTCATGAATCATGATTCGATTCATGATTCATGAATCATGATTCGATTCATGATTCATGAATCATGATTCGATTCATGATTCATGATTCATGAATCATGATTCGATTCATGATTCATGAATCATGATTCTTGAATCATGATTCATGATTCATGAATCATGATTCATGATTCATGAATCATGATTCTATTCATTAAACATGATTCGATTCATGAATCATGATTCGATTCATGATTCATGATTCAGGAATCATGATTCACAAATCATGATTTTAATCATGAATCATGATTCGAATTATGATTCATGATTCATGAATCATGATTCATGATTCATGATTCATGATTCATGATTCAATTCACGATTCATTTAATGATTCATGATTTATGATTCGATTCATGATTCATGATTCAATTCATGATTCATGATTCATGATTCAATTCATGATTCATGATTCATGATTCAATTCATGATTCATGATTCAATTTATGATTCATGATTCAATTCATGATTCGTGATTCATGATTCAATTCATGATTCAATTCATGATTCATGATTCAATTCATGATTCATGATTCAATTCATGATTCATGATTCAATTCATGATTCATGATTTAATTCATGATTCATGATTCAATTCATGATTCATTTAATAATTCATGATTTATGATTCAATTCATGATTTATGATTCGATTCATGATTCGATCCATGAATCATGATTCGATTCATGATTCGTGATTCATGAATCATGATTCGATTCATGAATCATGATTCGATTTATGAATCATGATTCGATTCATGATTCATGATTTATGAATCATAATTCGATTCATGATTCATGATTCATGAATCATGATTCGATTCATGACTCATGATTCAATTCATGATTCATTTAATGATTCATTAATTATGATTCAATTCATGATTTATGATTCGATTCATGATTCATGATTCATGAATCATGATTCGATTCATGATTCATGATTCATGAATCATGATTCGATTCATGATTCATGATTCATGAATCATGATTTGATTCATGATTCATGATTCATGAATCATGATTTGATTCATGATTCGTGATTCATGAATCATGATTCGATTCATGATTCATGATTCATGAATCATGATTCGATTCATGATTCATGATTTATGATTCAATTCATGATTTATGATTCGATTCATGATTCATGATTCGATTCATGATTCATGATTCATGAATCATGATTCGATTCATGATTCATGATTCATAATTCATGATTCGATTCATGATTCATGATTCATGAATCATGATTCGATTCATGATTCATGATTCATGAATCATGATTCGATTCATGATTCATGAATCATGATTCGATTCATGATTTGTGATTCACGAATCATGATTCATGAATCATGATTCGATTCATGATTCATGAATCATGATTCGATTCATGATTCGTGATTCACGAATCATGATTCATGATTCATGAATCATGATTCGATTCATGATTCATGATTCATGATTCGATTCATGATTCATGAATCATGATTCGATTTATGATTCATGATTCATGAATCATGATTCGATTCATGATTCATGAATCATGATTCGATTCATGATTCATGATTCATGAATCATGATTCGATTCATGAATCATGATTCAATTTATGATTCATGATTCATGATTCGATTCATTATTTATGATTGAATTCATGTTTCATGATTCATGATTCAAGATTCATGATTCAAGATTCATGATTCATGATTCATGATTCAATTCACGATTCATTTAATGATTCATGATTTATGATTCAATTCATGATTTATGATTCGATTCATGATTCATGATTCATGAATCATGATTTGATGCATGGTTCATGATTCATGAATCATGATTCATGATTCATGAATCTTGATTCAATTCATGA
Organism: Mixophyes australis; assembly: GCA_036250195.1. Classification (NCBI taxonomy): domain Eukaryota; kingdom Metazoa; phylum Chordata; class Amphibia; order Anura; family Limnodynastidae; genus Mixophyes; species Mixophyes australis. The sequence goes on along the minus strand of JAVHZZ010000023.1, from coordinate 420,888 downwards.
ATCATGATTTGATTCATGAATCATGATTCATGAATCATGATTCGATTCATGAATCATGACTCGATTCATGATTCATGATTTATGAATCATGATTTGATTAATAATTCATGATTCATGATTTAATTCATTATTCATTTAATGATTCATGATTTATGATTCAATTCATGATTTATGATTCGATTCATGATTCATGATTCATGATTTATGATTCAATTCATGATTTATGATTCGATTCATGATTCATGATTCGATTCATGATTCATGATTCATGAATCATGATTCGATTCATGATTCATGAATCATGAATCATGATTCGATTCATGATTCATGAATCATGATTCGATTCATGATTCATGATTCATGAATCATGATTCGATTCATGATTCATGATTCATGAATCATGATTCGAATCATGATTCATGATTCATGAATCATGATTCGATTCATGATTCATGATTCATGAATCATGATTCGATTCATGATTCATGATTCATGAATCATGATTCGAATCATGATTCATGATTCATGAATCATGATTCGATTCATGATTCATGATTCATGAATCATGATTCGATTCATGATTCATGATTCATAAATCATGATTCGATTCATGATTCATGATTCATGAATCATGATTCATGATTCATGAATCATGATTCATAAATCATGATTCGATTCATGATTCATGATTCATGAATCATGATTCGATTCATGATTCGTGATTCACGAATCATGATTCATGAATCATGATTCGATTCATGATTCATGAATCATGATTCGATTCATGATTCGTGATTCACGAATCATGATTCATGATTCATGAATCATGATTCGATTCATGATTCATGATTCATGATTCGATTCATGATTCATGAATCATGATACGATTTATAATTCATGATTCATGAATCATGATTCGATTCATGATTCATGAATCATGATTCGATTCATGATTCATGATTCATGAATCATGATTCGATTCATGAATCATGATTCGATTCATGATTCATGAATCATGATTCAATTTATGATTCATGATTCATGATTCGATTCATTATTTATGATTGAATTCATGTTTCATGATTCATGATTCAAGATTCATGATTCAAGATTCATGGTTCAAGATTCATGATTCATGATTCATGATTCATGATTTGATGCATGGTTCATGATTCATGAATCATGATTCATGATTCATGAATCATGATTCATGATTCATGAATCATGATTCAATTCATGAATCATGATTTGATTCATGAATCATGATTCATGAATCATGATTTGATTCATGAATCATGATTCATGAATCATGATTCGATTCATGAATCATGACTCGATTCATGATTCATGATTTATGAATCATGATTTGATTAATAATTCATGATTCATGATTTAATTCATTATTCATTTAATGATTCATGATTTATGATTCAATTCATGATTTATGATTCGATTCATGATTCATGATTCATGATTTATGATTCAATTCATGATTTATGATTCGATTCATGATTCATGATTCATGAATCATGATTCGATTCATGATTCATGATTCGATTCATGATTCATGATTCGATCCATGATTCATGATTCATGAATCATGATTCGATTCATGAATCATGATTCGATTCATGATTCATGATTCATGAATCATGATTTGATTCATGGTTCATGATTCATGAATCATGATTCGATTCATGATTCATGATTCAATTCATGATTCATTTAATGATTCATGGTTCATGATTCATGAATCATGATTCGATTCATGATTCATGATTCAATTCATGATTCATTTAATGATTCATGATTTATGATTCAATTCATGATTTATAATTCGATTCATGATTCATGAATCATGATTCGATTCATGATTCATGATTCGATCCATGATTCATGATTCATGAATCATGATTCGATCCATGAATCATGATTCCATCCATGATTCGTGATTCATGAATCATGATTCGATTCATGATTCATGATTCATGAATCATGATTCGATTCATGATTCATGAATCATGATTCATTTAATGATTCATGATTTATGATTCAATTCATGATTTATGATTCGATTCATGATTCATGATTCGATTCATGATTCATGAATCATGAATCATGATTCGATTCATGATTCATGATTCATAATTCATGATTCGATTCATGATTCATGATTCATGAATCATGATTCGATTCATGATTCATTATTCATGAATTAGGATTCGATTCATGATTCATGATTCATGAATCATGATTCTATTCATGATTCATGATTCATGAATCATGATTCGATTCATGATTCATGATTCATGAATCATGATTCTATTCATGATTCATGAATCATGATTCGATTCATGATTCATGATTCATGAATCATGATTCGATTCCTGATTCATGATTCATGAATCATGATTCGATTCCTGATTCATGATTCATGAATCATGATTCATGATTCATGAATCATGATTCGATTCATGAATCATGATTCGATTCATGATTCGTGATTCATGAATCATGAATCATGATTCGATTCATGATTCATGATTCATGATTCGATTCATGATTCGTGATTCACGAATCATGATTCATGATTCATGAATCATGATTCGATTCATGATTCATGATTCGATTCATGATTCATGAATCATGATTCGATTCATGATTCATGATTCATAATTCATGATTCGATTCATGATTCATGATTCATGAATCATGATTCGATTCATGATTCATGAATCATGAATCATGATTCGATTCATGATTCATGAATCATGATTCGATTCATGATTCATGATTCATAATTCATGATTCGATTCATGATTCATGATTCATGAATCATGATTCGATTCATGATTCATGAATCATGAATCATGATTCGATTCATGATTCATGAATCATGATTCGATTCATGATTCATGATTCATGAATCATGATTCGATTCATGATTCATGATTCATGAATCATGATTCGAATCATGTTTCATGATTCATGAATCATGATTCGATTCATGATTCATGATTCATGAATCATGATTCGATTCATGATTCATGATTCATGAATCATGATTCGATTCATGATTCATGATTCATGAATCATGATTCATGATTCATGAATCATGATTCATGAATCATGATTCATGATTCATGAATCATGATTCGATTCATGAATCATGATTCGATTCATGATTCGTGATTCACGAATCATGATTCATGATTCATGAATCATGATTCGATTCATGATTCATGATTCATGAATCATGATTCGATTCATGATTCATGAATCATGATTCGATTCATGATTCGTGATTCACGAATCATGATTCATGAATCATGATTCGATTCATGATTCATGAATCATGATTCGATTCATGATTCGTGATTCACGAATCATGATTCATGATTCATGAATCATGATTCGATTCATGATTCATGATTCATGATTCGATTCATGATTCATGAATCATGATTCGATTCATGATTCATGATTCATGAATCATGATTCGATTCATGATTCATGAATCATGATTCGATTCATGATTCATGATTCATGAATCATGATTCGATTCATGAATCATGATTCGATTCATGATTCATGAATCATGATTCAATTTATGATTCATGATTCATGATTCGATTCATTATTTATGATTGAATTCATGTTTCATGATTCATGATTCAAGATTCATGATTCAAGATTCATGATTCATGATTCATGATTCAAGATTCATTGTTCAAGATTCATGATTCATGATTCATGATTCATGATTCAATTCACGATTCATTTAATGATTCATGATTTATGATTCAATTCATGATTTATGATTCGATTCATGATTCATGATTCATGAATCATGATTTGATGCATGGTTCATGATTCATGAATCATGATTCATGATTCATGAATCATGATTCAATTCATGAATCATGATTTGATTCATGAATCATGATTCATGAATCATGATTCGATTCATGAATCATGACTCGATTCATGATTCATGATTTATGAATCATGATTTGATTAATAATTCATGATTCATGATTTAATTCATTATTCATTTAATGATTCATGATTTATGATTCAATTCATGATTTATGATTCGATTCATGATTCATGATTCATGATTTATGATTCAATTCATGATTTATGATTCGATTCATGATTCATGATTCGATTCATGATTCATGATTCATGAATCATGATTCGATTCATGATTCATGAATCATGAATCATGATTCGATTCATGATTCATGAATCATGATTCGATTCATGATTCATGATTCATGAATCATGATTCGAATCATGATTCATGATTCATGAATCATGATTCGATTCATGATTCATGATTCATGAATCATGATTCGATTCATGATTCATGATTCATAAATCATGATTCGATTCATGATTCATGATTCATGAATCATGATTCATGATTCATGAATCATGATTCATAAATCATGATTCGATTCATGATTCATGATTCATGAATCATGATTCATGATTCATGAATCATGATTCGATTCATGAATCATGATTCGATTCATGATTCGTGATTCACGAATCATGATTCATGATTCATGAATCATGATTCGATTCATGATTCATGATTCATGAATCATGATTTGATTTATGATTCATGAATCATGATTCGATTCATGATTCGTGATTCACGAATCATGATTCATGAATCATGATTCGATTCATGATTCATGAATCATGATTCGATTCATGATTCGTGATTCACGAATCATGATTCATGATTCATGAATCATGATTCGATTCATGATTCATGATTCATGATTCGATTCATGATTCATGAATCATGATACGATTTATGATTCATGATTCATGAATCATGATTCGATTCATGATTCATGAATCATGATTCGATTCATGATTCATGATTCATGAATCATGATTCGATTCATGAATCATGATTCGATTCATGATTCATGAATCATGATTCAATTTATGATTCATGATTCATGATTCGATTCATTATTTATGATTGAATTCATGTTTCATGATTCATGATTCAAGATTCATGATTCAAGATTCATGGTTCAAGATTCATGATTCATGATTCATGATTCATGATTCAATTCACGATTCATTTAATGATTCATGATTTATGATTCAATTCATGATTTATGATTCGATTCATGATTCATGATTCATGAATCATGATTCGAATCATGATTCATGAATCATGATTCATTTAATGATTCATGATTTATGATTCAATTCATGATTTATGATTCGATTCATGATTCATGATTCGATTCATGATTCATGAATCATGAATCATGATTCGATTCATGATTCATGATTCATAATTCATGATTCGATTCATGATTCATGATTCATGAATCATGATTCGATTCATGATTCATGATTCATGAATCATGATTCGATTCATGATTCATGATTCATGAATCATGATTCGAATCATGATTCATGATTCATGAATCATGATTCGATTCATGATTCATGATTCATGAATCATGATTCGATTCATGATTCATGATTCATAAATCATGATTCGATTCATGATTCATGATTCATGAATCATGATTCATGATTCATGAATCATGATTCATAAATCATGATTCGATTCATGATTCATGATTCATGAATCATAATTCATGATTCATGAATCATGATTCGATTCATGAATCATGATTCGATTCATGAATCATGATTCGATTCATGATTCATGATTCATGAATCATGATTTGATTTATGATTCATGAATCATGATTCGATTCATGATTCGTGATTCACGAATCATGATTCATGAATCATGATTCGATTCATGATTCATGAATCATGATTCGATTCATGATTCGTGATTCACGAATCATGATTCATGATTCATGAATCATGATTCGATTCATGATTCATGATTCATGATTCGATTCATGATTCATGAATCATGATACGATTTATAATTCATGATTCATGAATCATGATTCGATTCATGATTCATGAATCATGATTCGATTCATGATTCATGATTCATGAATCATGATTCGATTCATGAATCATGATTCGATTCATGATTCATGAATCATGATTCAATTTATGATTCATGATTCATGATTCGATTCATTATTTATGATTGAATTCATGTTTCATGATTCATGATTCAAGATTCATGATTCAAGATTCATGGTTCAAGATTCATGATTCATGATTCATGATTCATGATTTGATGCATGGTTCATGATTCATGAATCATGATTCATGATTCATGAATCATGATTCAATTCATGAATCATGATTTGATTCATGAATCATGATTCATGAATCATGATTTGATTCATGAATCATGATTCATGAATCATGATTCGATTCATGAATCATGACTCGATTCATGATTCATGATTTATGAATCATGATTTGATTAATAATTCATGATTCATGATTTAATTCATTATTCATTTAATGATTCATGATTTATGATTCAATTCATGATTTATGATTCGATTCATGATTCATGATTCATGATTTATGATTCAATTCATGATTTATGATTCGATTCATGATTCATGATTCATGAATCATGATTCGATTCATGATTCATGATTCGATTCATGATTCATGATTCGATCCATGATTCATGATTCATGAATCATGATTCGATTCATGAATCATGATTCGATTCATGATTCATGATTCATGAATCATGATTTGATTCATGGTTCATGATTCATGAATCATGATTCGATTCATGATTCATGATTCAATTCATGATTCATTTAATGATTCATGATTTATGATTCAATTCATGATTTATAATTCGATTCATGATTCATGAATCATGATTCGATTCATGATTCATGATTCGATCCATGATTCATGATTCATGAATCATGATTCGATCCATGAATCATGATTCCATCCATGATTCGTGATTCATGAATCATGATTCGATTCATGATTCATGATTCATGAATCATGATTCGATTCATGATTCATGAATCATGATTCATTTAATGATTCATGATTTATGATTCAATTCATGATTTATGATTCGATTCATGATTCATGATTCGATTCATGATTCATGAATCATGAATCATGATTCGATTCATGATTCATGATTCATAATTCATGATTCGATTCATGATTCATGATTCATGAATCATGATTCGATTCATGATTCATTATTCATGAATTAGGATTCGATTCATGATTCATGATTCATGAATCATGATTCTATTCATGATTCATGATTCATGAATCATGATTCGATTCATGATTCATGATTCATGAATCATGATTCTATTCATGATTCATGATTCATGAATCATGATTCGATTCATGATTCATGATTCATGAATCATGATTCGATTCCTGATTCATGATTCATGAATCATGATTCGATTCCTGATTCATGATTCATGAATCATGATTCATGATTCATGAATCATGATTCGATTCATGAATCATGATTCGATTCATGATTCGTGATTCATGAATCATGATTCGATTCATGATTCATGATTCATGAATCATGATTCGATTCATGATTCATGATTCATGATTCATGAATCATGATTCGATTCATGATTCATGATTCATGATTCGATTCATGATTCGTGATTCACGAATCATGATTCATGATTCATGAATCATGATTCGATTCATGATTCATGATTCGATTCATGATTCATGAATCATGATTCGATTCATGATTCATGATTCATAATTCATGATTCGATTCATGATTCATGATTCATGAATCATGATTCGATTCATGATTCATGAATCATGAATCATGATTCGATTCATGATTCATGAATCATGATTCGATTCATGATTCATGATTCATAATTCATGATTCGATTCATGATTCATGATTCATGAATCATGATTCGATTCATGATTCATGAATCATGAATCATGATTCGATTCATGATTCATGAATCATGATTCGATTCATGATTCATGATTCATGAATCATGATTCGATTCATGATTCATGATTCATGAATCATGATTCGAATCATGTTTCATGATTCATGAATCATGATTCGATTCATGATTCATGATTCATGAATCATGATTCGATTCATGATTCATGATTCATGAATCATGATTCGATTCATGATTCATGATTCATGAATCATGATTCATGATTCATGAATCATGATTCATGAATCATGATTCATGATTCATGAATCATGATTCGATTCATGAATCATGATTCGATTCATGATTCGTGATTCACGAATCATGATTCATGATTCATGAATCATGATTCGATTCATGATTCATGATTCATGAATCATGATTCGATTCATGATTCATGAATCATGATTCGATTCATGATTCGTGATTCACGAATCATGATTCATGAATCATGATTCGATTCATGATTCATGAATCATGATTCGATTCATGATTCATGATTCATAAATCATGATTCGATTCATGATTCATGATTCATGAATCATGATTCATGATTCATGAATCATGATTCATAAATCATGATTCGATTCATGATTCATGATTCATGAATCATGATTCATGATTCATGAATCATGATTCGATTCATGAATCATGATTCGATTCATGATTCGTGATTCACGAATCATGATTCATGATTCATGAATCATGATTCGATTCATGATTCATGATTCATGAATCATGATTTGATTTATGATTCATGAATCATGATTCGATTCATGATTCGTGATTCACGAATCATGATTCATGAATCATGATTCGATTCATGATTCATGAATCATGATTCGATTCATGATTCGTGATTCACGAATCATGATTCATGATTCATGAATCATGATTCGATTCATGATTCATGATTCATGATTCGATTCATGATTCATGAATCATGATACGATTTATGATTCATGATTCATGAATCATGATTCGATTCATGATTCATGAATCATGATTCGATTCATGATTCATGATTCATGAATCATGATTCGATTCATGAATCATGATTCGATTCATGATTCATGAATCATGATTCAATTTATGATTCATGATTCATGATTCGATTCATTATTTATGATTGAATTCATGTTTCATGATTCATGATTCAAGATTCATGATTCAAGATTCATGGTTCAAGATTCATGATTCATGATTCATGATTCATGATTCAATTCACGATTCATTTAATGATTCATGATTTATGATTCAATTCATGATTTATGATTCGATTCATGATTCATGATTCATGAATCATGATTCGAATCATGATTCATGAATCATGATTCATTTAATGATTCATGATTTATGATTCAATTCATGATTTATGATTCGATTCATGATTCATGATTCGATTCATGATTCATGAATCATGAATCATGATTCGATTCATGATTCATGATTCATAATTCATGATTCGATTCATGATTCATGATTCATGAATCATGATTCGATTCATGATTCATGATTCATGAATCATGATTCGATTCATGATTCATGATTCATGAATCATGATTCGAATCATGATTCATGATTCATGAATCATGATTCGATTCATGATTCATGATTCATGAATCATGATTCGATTCATGATTCATGATTCATAAATCATGATTCGATTCATGATTCATGATTCATGAATCATGATTCATGATTCATGAATCATGATTCATAAATCATGATTCGATTCATGATTCATGATTCATGAATCATGATTCATGATTCATGAATCATGATTCGATTCATGAATCATGATTCGATTCATGAATCATGATTCGATTCATGATTCATGATTCATGAATCATGATTTGATTTATGATTCATGAATCATGATTCGATTCATGATTCGTGATTCACGAATCATGATTCATGAATCATGATTCGATTCATGATTCATGAATCATGATTCGATTCATGATTCGTGATTCACGAATCATGATTCATGATTCATGAATCATGATTCGATTCATGATTCATGATTCATGATTCGATTCATGATTCATGAATCATGATACGATTTATAATTCATGATTCATGAATCATGATTCGATTCATGATTCATGAATCATGATTCGATTCATGATTCATGATTCATGAATCATGATTCGATTCATGAATCATGATTCGATTCATGATTCATGAATCATGATTCAATTTATGATTCATGATTCATGATTCGATTCATTATTTATGATTGAATTCATGTTTCATGATTCATGATTCAAGATTCATGATTCAAGATTCATGGTTCAAGATTCATGATTCATGATTCATGATTCATGATTTGATGCATGGTTCATGATTCATGAATCATGATTCATGATTCATGAATCATGATTCAATTCATGAATCATGATTTGATTCATGAATCATGATTCATGAATCATGATTTGATTCATGAATCATGATTCATGAATCATGATTCGATTCATGAATCATGACTCGATTCATGATTCATGATTTATGAATCATGATTTGATTAATAATTCATGATTCATGATTTAATTCATTATTCATTTAATGATTCATGATTTATGATTCAATTCATGATTTATGATTCGATTCATGATTCATGATTCATGATTTATGATTCAATTCATGATTTATGATTCGATTCATGATTCATGATTCATGAATCATGATTCGATTCATGATTCATGATTCGATTCATGATTCATGATTCGATCCATGATTCATGATTCATGAATCATGATTCGATTCATGAATCATGATTCGATTCATGATTCATGATTCATGAATCATGATTTGATTCATGGTTCATGATTCATGAATCATGATTCGATTCATGATTCATGATTCAATTCATGATTCATTTAATGATTCATGATTTATGATTCAATTCATGATTTATAATTCGATTCATGATTCATGAATCATGATTCGATTCATGATTCATGATTCGATCCATGATTCATGATTCATGAATCATGATTCGATCCATGAATCATGATTCCATCCATGATTCGTGATTCATGAATCATGATTCGATTCATGATTCATGATTCATGAATCATGATTCGATTCATGATTCATGAATCATGATTCATTTAATGATTCATGATTTATGATTCAATTCATGATTTATGATTCGATTCATGATTCATGATTCGATTCATGATTCATGAATCATGAATCATGATTCGATTCATGATTCATGATTCATAATTCATGATTCGATTCATGATTCATGATTCATGAATCATGATTCGATTCATGATTCATTATTCATGAATTAGGATTCGATTCATGATTCATGATTCATGAATCATGATTCTATTCATGATTCATGATTCATGAATCATGATTCGATTCATGATTCATGATTCATGAATCATGATTCTATTCATGATTCATGATTCATGAATCATGATTCGATTCATGATTCATGATTCATGAATCATGATTCGATTCCTGATTCATGATTCATGAATCATGATTCGATTCCTGATTCATGATTCATGAATCATGATTCATGATTCATGAATCATGATTCGATTCATGAATCATGATTCGATTCATGATTCGTGATTCATGAATCATGATTCGATTCATGATTCATGATTCATGAATCATGATTCGATTCATGATTCATGATTCATGATTCATGAATCATGATTCGATTCATGATTCATGATTCATGATTCGATTCATGATTCGTGATTCACGAATCATGATTCATGATTCATGAATCATGATTCGATTCATGATTCATGATTCGATTCATGATTCATGAATCATGATTCGATTCATGATTCATGATTCATAATTCATGATTCGATTCATGATTCATGATTCATGAATCATGATTCGATTCATGATTCATGAATCATGAATCATGATTCGATTCATGATTCATGAATCATGATTCGATTCATGATTCATGATTCATAATTCATGATTCGATTCATGATTCATGATTCATGAATCATGATTCGATTCATGATTCATGAATCATGAATCATGATTCGATTCATGATTCATGAATCATGATTCGATTCATGATTCATGATTCATGAATCATGATTCGATTCATGATTCATGATTCATGAATCATGATTCGAATCATGTTTCATGATTCATGAATCATGATTCGATTCATGATTCATGATTCATGAATCATGATTCGATTCATGATTCATGATTCATGAATCATGATTCGATTCATGATTCATGATTCATGAATCATGATTCATGATTCATGAATCATGATTCATGAATCATGATTCATGATTCATGAATCATGATTCGATTCATGAATCATGATTCGATTCATGATTCGTGATTCACGAATCATGATTCATGATTCATGAATCATGATTCGATTCATGATTCATGATTCATGAATCATGATTCGATTCATGATTCATGAATCATGATTCGATTCATGATTCGTGATTCACGAATCATGATTCATGAATCATGATTCGATTCATGATTCATGAATCATGATTCGATTCATGATTCGTGATTCACGAATCATGATTCATGATTCATGAATCATGATTCGATTCATGATTCATGATTCATGATTCGATTCATGATTCATGAATCATGATTCGATTCATGATTCATGATTCATGAATCATGATTCGATTCATGATTCATGAATCATGATTCGATTCATGATTCATGATTCATGAATCATGATTCGATTCATGAATCATGATTCGATTCATGATTCATGAATCATGATTCAATTTATGATTCATGATTCATGATTCGATTCATTATTTATGATTGAATTCATGTTTCATGATTCATGATTCAAGATTCATGATTCAAGATTCATGATTCATGATTCATGATTCAAGATTCATTGTTCAAGATTCATGATTCATGATTCATGATTCATGATTCAATTCACGATTCATTTAATGATTCATGATTTATGATTCAATTCATGATTTATGATTCGATTCATGATTCATGATTCATGAATCATGATTTGATGCATGGTTCATGATTCATGAATCATGATTCATGATTCATGAATCATGATTCAATTCATGAATCATGATTTGATTCATGAATCATGATTCATGAATCATGATTCGATTCATGAATCATGACTCGATTCATGATTCATGATTTATGAATCATGATTTGATTAATAATTCATGATTCATGATTTAATTCATTATTCATTTAATGATTCATGATTTATGATTCAATTCATGATTTATGATTCGATTCATGATTCATGATTCATGATTTATGATTCAATTCATGATTTATGATTCGATTCATGATTCATGATTCGATTCATGATTCATGATTCATGAATCATGATTCGATTCATGATTCATGAATCATGAATCATGATTCGATTCATGATTCATGAATCATGATTCGATTCATGATTCATGATTCATGAATCATGATTCGATTCATGATTCATGATTCATGAATCATGATTCGAATCATGATTCATGATTCATGAATCATGATTCGATTCATGATTCATGATTCATGAATCATGATTCGATTCATGATTCATGATTCATAAATCATGATTCGATTCATGATTCATGATTCATGAATCATGATTCATGATTCATGAATCATGATTCATAAATCATGATTCGATTCATGATTCATGATTCATGAATCATGATTCATGATTCATGAATCATGATTCGATTCATGAATCATGATTCGATTCATGATTCGTGATTCACGAATCATGATTCATGATTCATGAATCATGATTCGATTCATGATTCATGATTCATGAATCATGATTTGATTTATGATTCATGAATCATGATTCGATTCATGATTCGTGATTCACGAATCATGATTCATGAATCATGATTCGATTCATGATTCATGAATCATGATTCGATTCATGATTCGTGATTCACGAATCATGATTCATGATTCATGAATCATGATTCGATTCATGATTCATGATTCATGATTCGATTCATGATTCATGAATCATGATACGATTTATGATTCATGATTCATGAATCATGATTCGATTCATGATTCATGAATCATGATTCGATTCATGATTCATGATTCATGAATCATGATTCGATTCATGAATCATGATTCGATTCATGATTCATGAATCATGATTCAATTTATGATTCATGATTCATGATTCGATTCATTATTTATGATTGAATTCATGTTTCATGATTCATGATTCAAGATTCATGATTCAAGATTCATGGTTCAAGATTCATGATTCATGATTCATGATTCATGATTCAATTCACGATTCATTTAATGATTCATGATTTATGATTCAATTCATGATTTATGATTCGATTCATGATTCATGATTCATGAATCATGATTTGATGCATGGTTCATGATTCATGAATCATGATTCATGATTCATGAATCATGATTCAATTCATGAATCATGATTTGATTCATGAATCATGATTCATGAATCATGATTTGATTCATGAATCATGATTCATGAATCATGATTCGATTCATGAATCATGACTCGATTCATGATTCATGATTTATGAATCATGATTTGATTAATAATTCATGATTCATGATTTAATTCATTATTCATTTAATGATTCATGATTTATGATTCAATTCATGATTTATGATTCGATTCATGATTCATGATTCATGATTTATGATTCAATTCATGATTTATGATTCGATTCATGATTCATGATTCATGAATCATGATTCGATTCATGATTCATGATTCGATTCATGATTCATGATTCGATCCATGATTCATGATTCATGAATCATGATTCGATTCATGAATCATGATTCGATTCATGATTCATGATTCATGAATCATGATTTGATTCATGGTTCATGATTCATGAATCATGATTCGATTCATGATTCATGATTCAATTCATGATTCATTTAATGATTCATGATTTATGATTCAATTCATGATTTATGATTCGATTCATGATTCATGACTCATGATTCGATTCATGATTCATGATTCGATCCATGATTCATGATTCATGAATCATGATTCGATCCATGAATCATGATTCCATCCATGATTCGTGATTCATGAATCATGATTCGATTCATGATTCATGATTCATGAATCATGATTCGATTCATGATTCATGAATCATGATTCATTTAATGATTCATGATTTATGATTCAATTCATGATTTATGATTCGATTCATGATTCATGATTCGATTCATGATTCATGAATCATGAATCATGATTCGATTCATGATTCATGATTCATAATTCATGATTCGATTCATGATTCATGATTCATGAATCATGATTCGATTCATGATTCATTATTCATGAATCATGATTCGATTCATGATTCATGATTCATGAATCATGATTCTATTCATGATTCATGATTCATGAATCATGATTCGATTCATGATTCATGAGTCATGAATCATGATTCTATTCATGATTCATGATTCATGAATCATGATTCGATTCATGATTCATGAATCATGATTCGATTCCTGATTCATGATTCATGAATCATGATTCGATTCCTGATTCATGATTCATGAATCATGATTCATGATTCATGAATCATGATTCGATTCATGAATCATGATTCGATTCATGATTCGTGATTCATGAATCATGATTCGATTCATGATTCATGATTCATAATTCATGATTCGATTCATGATTCATGAATCATGAATCATGATTCGATTCATGATTCATGAATCATGATTCGATTCATGATTCATGATTCATGAATCATGATTCGATTCATGATTCATGATTCATGAATCATGATTCGAATCATGTTTCATGATTCATGAATCATGATTCGATTCATGATTCATGATTCATGAATCATGATTCGATTCATGATTCATGATTCATGAATCATGATTCGATTCATGATTCATGATTCATGAATCATGATTCATGATTCATGAATCATGATTCATGAATCATGATTCATGATTCATGAATCATGAATCATGATTCGATTCATGATTCATGATTCATGAATCATGATTCGATTCATGATTCATGATTCATGAATCATGATTCATGATTCATGAATCATGATTCATGAATCATGATTCATGATTCATGAATCATGATTCGATTCATGAATCATGATTCGATTCATGATTCGTGATTCACGAATCATGATTCATGATTCATGAATCATGATTCGATTCATGATTCATGATTCATGAATCATGATTCGATTCATGATTCATGAATCATGATTCGATTCATGATTCGTGATTCACGAATCATGATTCATGAATCATGATTCGATTCATGATTCATGAATCATGATTCGATTCATGATTCGTGATTCACGAATCATGATTCATGATTCATGAATCATGATTCGATTCATGATTCATGATTCATGATTCGATTCATGATTCATGAATCATGATTCGATTTATGATTCATGATTCATGAATCATGATTCGATTCATGATTCATGAATCATGATTCGATTCATGATTCATGATTCATGAATCATGATTCGATTCATGAATCATGATTCGATTCATGATTCATGAATCATGATTCAATTTATGATTCATGATTCATGATTCGATTCATTATTTATGATTGAATTCATGTTTCATGATTCATGATTCAAGATTCATGATTCAAGATTCATGATTCATGATTCATGATTCAAGATTCATGGTTCAAGATTCATGATTCATGATTCATGATTCATGATTCAATTCACGATTCATTTAATGATTCATGATTTATGATTCAATTCATGATTTATGATTCGATTCATGATTCATGATTCATGAATCATGATTTGATGCATGGTTCATGATTCATGAATCATGATTCATGATTCATGAATCATGATTTGATGCATGGTTCATGATTCATGAATCATGATTCATGATTCATGAATCATGATTCAATTCATGAATCATGATTTGATTCATGAATCATGATTCATGAATCATGATTCGATTCATGAATCATGACTCGATTCATGATTCATGATTTATGAATCATGATTTGATTAATAATTCATGATTCATGATTTAATTCATTATTCATTTAATGATTCATGATTTATGATTCAATTCATGATTTATGATTCGATTCATGATTCATGATTCATGATTTATGATTCAATTCATGATTTATGATTCGATTCATGATTCATGATTCGATTCATGATTCATGATTCATGAATCATGATTCGATTCATGATTCATGAATCATGAATCATGATTCGATTCATGATTCATGATTCATGAATCATGATTCGAATCATGAATCATGAATCGAATCATAAATCATGAATTGAATCATAAATTCATGAATCATGAATCATGATTTGATTCATGATTCATGAATCATGATTCGATTCATGATTCATGATTCATGAATCATGATTCGATTCATGATTCATGATTCATGAATCATGATTCGATTCATGATTCATGATTCATAAATCATGATTCGATTCATGATTCATGATTCATGAATCATGATTCATGATTCATGAATCATGATTCATAAATCATGATTCGATTCATGATTCATGATTCATGAATCATGATTCATGATTCATGAATCATGATTCGATTCATGAATCATGATTCGATTCATGATTCGTGATTCACGAATCATGATTCATGATTCATGAATCATGATTCGATTCATGATTCATGATTCATGAATCATGATTTGATTTATGATTCATGAATCATGATTCATGAATCATGATTTGATTTATGATTCATGAATCATGATTCGATTCATGATTCGTGATTCACGAATCATGATTCATGAATCATGATTCGATTCATGATTCGTGATTCACGAATCATGATTCATGAATCATGATTCGATTCATGATTCATGAATCATGATTCGATTCATGATTCGTGATTCACGAATCATGATTCATGATTCATGAATCATGATTCGATTCATGATTCATGATTCATGATTCGATTCATGATTCATGAATCATGATACGATTTATGATTCATGATTCATGAATCATGATTCGATTCATGATTCATGAATCATGATTCGATTCATGATTCATGATTCATGAATCATGATTCGATTCATGAATCATGATTCGATTCATGATTCATGAATCATGATTCAATTTATGATTCATGATTCATGATTCGATTCATTATTTATGATTGAATTCATGTTTCATGATTCATGATTCAAGATTCATGATTCAAGATTCATGGTTCAAGATTCATGATTCATGATTCATGATTCATGATTCAATTCACGATTCATTTAATGATTCATGATTTATGATTCAATTCATGATTTATGATTCGATTCATGATTCATGATTCATGAATCATGATTTGATGCATGGTTCATGATTCATGAATCATGATTCATGATTCATGAATCATGATTCAATTCATGAATCATGATTTGATTCATGAATCATGATTCATGAATCATGATTTGATTCATGAATCATGATTCATGAATCATGATTCGATTCATGAATCATGACTCGATTCATGATTCATGATTTATGAATCATGATTTGATTAATAATTCATGATTCATGATTTAATTCATTATTCATTTAATGATTCATGATTTATGATTCAATTCATGATTTATGATTCGATTCATGATTCATGATTCATGATTTATGATTCAATTCATGATGTATGATTCGATTCATGATTCATGATTCATGAATCATGATTCGATTCATGATTCATGATTCGATTCATGATTCATGATTCGATCCATGATTCATGATTCATGAATCATGATTCGATTCATGAATCATGATTCGATTCATGATTCATGATTCATGAATCATGATTTGATTCATGGTTCATGATTCATGAATCATGATTCGATTCATGATTCATGATTCAATTCATGATTCATTTAATGATTCATGATTTATGATTCAATTCATGATTTATGATTCGATTCATGATTCATGAATCATGATTCGATCCATGAATCATGATTCCATCCATGATTCGTGATTCATGAATCATGATTCGATTCATGATTCATGATTCATGAATCATGATTCGATTCATGATTCATTATTCATGAATCATGATTCGATTCATGATTCATGATTCATGAATCATGATTCTATTCATGATTCATGATTCATGAATCATGATTCGATTCATGATTCATGAGTCATGAATCATGATTCTATTCATGATTCATGATTCATGAATCATGATTCGATTCATGATTCATGATTCATGAATCATGATTCGATTCCTGATTCATGATTCATGAATCATGATTCGATTCCTGATTCATGATTCATGAATCATGATTCATGATTCATGAATCATGATTCGATTCATGAATCATGATTCGATTCATGATTCGTGATTCATGAATCATGATTCGATTCATGATTCATGATTCATGAATCATGATTCGATTCATGATTCATGATTCATGATTCATGAATCATGATTCGATTCATGATTCATGATTCATGATTCGATTCATGATTCGTGATTCACGAATCATGATTCATGATTCATGAATCATGATTCGATTCATGATTCATGATTCATGAATCATGATTCGATTCATGATTCATGATTCATGAATCATGATTCGATTCATGATTCATGATTCGATTCATGATTCATGAATCATGATTCGATTCATGATTCATGATTCATGAATCATGATTCGATTCATGATTCATGATTCATAATTCATGATTCGATTCATGATTCATGATTCATGAATCATGATTCGATTCATGATTCATGAATCATGAATCATGATTCGATTCATGATTCATGAATCATGATTCGATTCATGATTCATGATTCATTAATCATGATTCGATTCATGATTCATGATTCATGAATCATGATTCGAATCATGTTTCATGATTCATGAATCATGATTCAATTCATGATTCATGATTCATGAATCATGATTCGATTCATGATTCATGATTCATGAATCATGATTCGATTCATGATTCATGATTCATGAATCATGATTCATGATTCATGAATCATGATTCGATTCATGATTCGTGATTCACGAATCATGATTCATGATTCATGAATCATGATTCGATTCATGATTCATGATTCATGAATCATGATTCGATTCATGATTCATGAATCATGATTCGATTCATGATTCGTGATTCACGAATCATGATTCATGAATCATGATTCGATTCATGATTCATGAATCATGATTCGATTCATGATTCGTGATTCACGAATCATGATTCATGATTCATGAATCATGATTCGATTCATGATTCATGAATCATAATTCGATTCATGATTCATGATTCATGATTCGATTCATGATTCATGAATCATGATTCGATTTATGATTCATGATTCATGAATCATGATTCGATTCATGATTCATGAATCATGATTCGATTCATGATTCATGATTCATGAATCATGATTCGATTCATGAATCATGATTCGATTCATGATTCATGATTCATGAATCATGATTCGATTCATGAATCATGATTCGATTCATGATTCATGAATCATGATTCAATTTATGATTCATGATTCATGATTCGATTCATTATTTATGATTGAATTCATGTTTCATGATTCATGATTCAAGATTCATGATTCAAGATTCATGATTCATGATTCATGATTCAAGATTCATGGTTCAAGATTCATGATTCATGATTCATGATTCATGATTCAATTCACGATTCATTTAATGATTCATGATTTATGATTCAATTCATGATTTATGATTCGATTCATGATTCATGATTCATGAATCATGATTTGATGCATGGTTCATGATTCATGAATCATGATTCATGATTCATGAATCATGATTCAATTCATGAATCATGATTCATGAATCATGATTCGATTCATGAATCATGACTCGATTCATGATTCATGATTTATGAATCATGATTTGATTAATAATTCATGATTCATGATTTAATTCATTATTCATTTAATGATTCATGATTTATGATTCAATTCATGATTTATGATTCGATTCATGATTCATGATTTATGATTCAATTCATGATTTATGATTCGATTCATGATTCATGATTCGATTCATGATTCATGATTCATGAATCATGATTCGATTCATGATTCATGAATCATGAATCATGATTCGATTCATGATTCATGAATCATGATTCGATTCATGATTCATGATTCATGAATCATGATTCGATTCATGATTCATGATTCATGAATCATGATTCGATTCATGATTCATGATTCATGAATCATGATTCGATTCATGATTCATGATTCATGAATCATGATTCATGATTCATGAATCATGATTCGATTCATGAATCATGATTCGATTCATGATTCGTGATTCACGAATCATGATTCATGATTCATGAATCATGATTCGATTCATGATTCATGATTCATGAATCATGATTCGATTCATGATTCGTGATTCACGAATCATGATTCATGATTCATGAATCATGATTCGATTCATGATTCATGATTCATGATTCGATTCATGATTCATGAATCATGATTCGATTTATGATTCATGATTCATGAATCATGATTCGATTCATGATTCATGAATCATGATTCGATTCATGATTCATGATTCATGAATCATGATTCGATTCATGAATCATGATTCGATTCATGATTCATGAATCATGATTCAATTTATGATTCATGATTCATGATTCGATTCATTATTTATGATTGAATTCATGTTTCATGATTCATGATTCAAGATTCATGATTCAAGATTCATGATTCATGATTCATGATTCAAGATTCATGGTTCAAGATTCATGATTCATGATTCATGATTCATGATTCAATTCACGATTCATTTAATGATTCATGATTTATGATTCAATTCATGATTTATGATTCGATTCATGATTCATGATTCATGAATCATGATTTGATGCATGGTTCATGATTCATGAATCATGATTCATGATTCATGAATCATGATTCAATTCATGAATCATGATTTGATTCATGAATCATGATTCATGAATCATGATTCGATTCATGAATCATGACTCGATTCATGATTCATGATTTATGAATCATGATTTGATTAATAATTCATGATTCATGATTTAATTCATTATTCATTTAATGATTCATGATTTATGATTCAATTCATGATTTATGATTCGATTCATGATTCATGATTCATGATTTATGATTCAATTCATGATTTATGATTCGATTCATGATTCATGATTCATGAATCATGATTCGATTCATGATTCATGATTCGATTCATGATTCATGATTCGATCCATGATTCATGATTAATGAATCATGATTCGATTCATGAATCATGATTCGATTCATGATTCATGATTCATGAATCATGATTTGATTCATGGTTCATGATTCATGAATCATGATTCGATTCATGATTCATGATTCAATTCATGATTCATTTAATGATTCATGATTTATGATTCAATTCATGATTTATGATTCGATTCATGATTCATGAATCATGATTCGATTCATGATTCATGATTCGATCCATGATTCATGATTCATGAATCATGATTCGATCCATGAATCATGATTCCATCCATGATTCGTAATTCATGAATCATGATTCGATTCATGATTCATGATTCATAAATCATGATTCGATTCATGATTCATGAATCATGATTCATTTAATGATTCATGATTTATGATTCAATTCATGATTTATGATTCGATTCATGATTCATGATTCGATTCATGATTCATGAATCATGAATCATGATTCGATTCATGATTCATGATTCATAATTCATGATTCGATTCATGATTCATGATTCATGAATCATGATTCGATTCATGATTCATTATTCATGAATCATGATTCGATTCATGATTCATGATTCATGAATCATGATTCTATTCATGATTCATGATTCATGAATCATGATTCGATTCATGATTCATGATTCATGAATCATGATTCGATTCCTGATTCATGATTCATGAATCATGATTCGATTCCTGATTCATGATTCATGAATCATGATTCATGATTCATGAATCATGATTCGATTCATGAATCATGATTCGATTCATGATTCGTGATTCATGAATCATGATTCGATTCATGATTCATGATTCATGAATCATGATTCGATTCATGATTCATGATTCATGAATCATGATTCGATTCATGATTCATGATTCATGATTCGATTCATGATTCGTGATTCACGAATCATGATTCATGATTCATGAATCATGATTCGATTCATGATTCATGATTCATGAATCATGATTCGATTCATGATTCATGATTCATGAATCATGATTCGATTCATGATTCATGATTCGATTCATGATTCATGAATCATGATTCGATTCATGATTCATGATTCATGAATCATGATTCGATTCATGATTCATAATTCATGAATCATGATTCGATTCATGATTCATGATTCATGAATCATGATTCGATTCATGATTCATAATTCATGAATCATGATTCGATTCATGATTCATGATTCATGAATCATGATTCGATTCATGAATCATGATTCGATTCATGATTCATGAATCATGATTCAATTTATGATTCATGATTCATGATTCGATTCATTATTTATGATTGAATTCATGTTTCATGATTCATGATTCAAGATTCATGATTCAAGATTCATGATTCATGATTCATGATTCAAGATTCATGATTCAAGATTCATGATTCATGATTCATGATTCATGATTCATGATTCAATTCACGATTCATTTAATGATTCATGATTCATGATTCAATTCATGATTTATGATTCGATTCATGATTCATGATTCATGAATCATGATTTGATTCATGGTTCATGATTCATGAATCATGATTCATGATTCATGAATCATGATTCGATTCATGAATCATGATTTGATTCATGAATCATGATTCATGAATCATGATTCGATTCATGAATCATGACTCGATTCATGATTCATGATTTATGAATCATGATTTGATTCATGATTCATGATTCATGAATCATGATTCGATTCATGATTCATGATTCAATTCATTATTCATTTAATGATTCATGATTTATGATTCAATTCATGATTTATGATTCGATTCATGATTCATGATTCATGATTTATGATTCAATTCATGATTTATGATTCGATTCATGATTAATGATTCATGAATCATGATTCGATTGATGATTCATGATTCGATCCATGATTCATGATTCATAAATCATGATTTGATTCATGGTTCATGATTCATGAATCATGATTCGATTCATGGTTCATGATTCATGAATCATGATTCGATTCATGAATCATGATTCATGATTTATGAATCATGATTCGATTCATGATTCATGATTTATGAATCATGATTTGATTCATGATTCATGATTCATGAATCATGATTCGATTCATGATTCATGATTCAATTCATGATTCATTTAATGATTCATGATTTATGATTCAATTCATGATTTATGATTCGATTCATGATTCATGAATCATGATTCGATTCATGATTCATGATTCGATCCATGATTCATGATTCATGAATCATGATTCGATTCATGAATCATGATTCGATCCATGATTCGTGATTCATGAATCATGATTCGATTCATGATTCATGATTCATGAATCATGATTCGAATTATGATTCATGAATCATGATTCATTTAATGATTCATGATTTATGATTCAATTCATGATTTATGATTCGATTCATGATTCATGATTCGATTCATGATTCATGATTCATGAATCATGATTCGATTCATGATTCATGATTCATGAATCATGATTCGATTCATGATTCATGATTCATAATTCATGATTCGATTCATGATTCATGATTCATAATTCATGATTCGATTCATGATTCATGATTCATGAATCATGATTCGATTCATGATTCGTGATTCACGGATCATGATTCATGATTCATGAATCATGATTCGATTCATGATTCGTGATTCACGGATCATGAATCGAATCATGATTCATGATTCATGAATCATGATTCATTTAATGATTCATGATTTATGATTCAATTCATGATTTATGATTCGATTCATGATTCATGATTCGATTCATTATTCATGATTCATGAATCATGATTCGATTCATGATTCATGAATCATGATTCGATTCATGATTCATGATTCATAATTCATGATTCGATTCATGATTCATGATTCATGAATCATGATTCGATTCATGATTCGTGATTCACGAATCATGATTCATGATTCATGAATCATGATTCGATTCATGATTCATGATTCATGAATCATGATTCGATTCATGATTCATGAATCATGATTCGATTCATGATTCATGATTCGATTCATGATTCATGAATCATGATTCGATTCATGATTCATGAATCATGATTCGATTCATGATTCATGATTCATAATTCATGATTCGATTCATGATTTATGATTCATGAATCATGATTCGATTCATGATTCGTGATTCACGAATCATGATTCATGATTCATGAATCATGATTCGATTCATGATTCGTGATTCACGAATCATGATTCATGATTCATGAATCATGATTCGATTCATGATTCATGATTCATGAATCATGATTCGATTCATGATTCATGATTCATGAATCATGATTCGATTCATGATTCATGATTCATGAATCATGATTCATGATTCATGAATCATGATTCGATTCATGATTCATGATTCATAATTCATGATTCGATTCATGATTCATGATTTATGAATCATGATTCGATTCATGATTCATGATTCGATCCATGATTCATGATTCATGAATCATGATTCGATTCATGAATCATGATTCGATCCATGATTCGTGATTCATGAATCATGATTCGATTCATGATTCATGATTCATGAATCATGATTCGATTCATGATTCATGATTCATGAATCATGATTCATTTAATGATTCATGATTTATGATTCAATTCATGATTTATGATTCGATTCATGATTCATGATTCGATTCATTATTCATGATTCATGAATCATGATTCGATTCATGATTCATGAATCATGATTCGATTCATGATTCATGATTCATAATTCATGATTCGATTCATGATTCATGATTCATGAATCATGATTCGATTCATGATTCATGATTCATGAATCATGATTCGATTCATGATTCATGAATCATGATTCGATTCATGATTCATGATTCGATTCATGATTCATGAATCATGATTCGATTCATGATTCATGAATCATGATTCGATTCATGATTCATGATTCATAATTCATGATTCGATTCATGATTTATGATTCATGAATCATGATTCGATTCATGATTCGTGATTCACGAATCATGATTCATGATTCATGAATCATGATTCGATTCATGATTCGTGATTCACGAATCATGATTCATGATTCATGAATCATGATTCGATTCATGATTCATGATTCATGAATCATGATTCGATTCATGATTCATAATTCATGAATCATGATTCGATTCATGATTCATGAATCATGATTCGATTAATGATTCGTGATTCACGAATCATGATTCATGATTCATGAATCATGATTCGATTCATGATTCATAATTCATGAATCATGATTCGATTCATGATTCATGATTCATGAATCATGATTCGATTCATGAATCATGATTCGATTCATGATTCATGAATCATGATTCAATTTATGATTCATGATTCATGATTCGATTCATTATTTATGATTGAATTCATGTTTCATGATTCATGATTCAAGATTCATGATTCAAGATTCATGATTCATGATTCATGATTCAAGATTCATGATTCAAGATTCATGATTCATGATTCATGATTCATGATTCATGATTCAATTCACGATTCATTTAATGATTCATGATTCATGATTCAATTCATGATTTATGATTCGATTCATGATTCATGATTCATGAATCATGATTTGATTCATGGTTCATGATTCATGAATCATGATTCATGATTCATGAATCATGATTCGATTCATGAATCATGATTTGATTCATGAATCATGATTCATGAATCATGATTTGATTCATGAATCATGATTCATGAATCATGATTCGATTCATGAATCATGACTCGATTCATGATTCATGATTTATGAATCATGATTTGATTCATGATTCATGATTCATGAATCATGATTTGATTCATGGTTCATGATTCATGAATCATGATTCGATTCATGGTTCATGATTCATGAATCATGATTCGATTCATGGTTCATGATTCATGAATCATGATTCGATTCATGAATCATGATTCATGATTTATGAATCATGATTCGATTCATGATTCATGATTTATGAATCATGATTTGATTCATGATTCATGATTCATGAATCATGATTCGATTCATGATTCATGATTCAATTCATGATTCATTTAATGATTCATGATTTATGATTCAATTCATGATTTATGATTCGATTCATGATTCATGAATCATGATTCGATTCATGATTCATGATTCGATCCATGATTCATGATTAATGAATCATGAATCGATTCATGAATCATGATTCGATCCATGATTCGTGATTCATGAATCATGATTCGATTCATGAATCATGATTCGATCCATGATTCGTGATTCATGAATCATGATTCGATTCATGATTCATGATTCATGAATCATGATTCGATTCATGATTCATGATTCATGAATCATGATTCATTTAATGATTCATGATTTATGATTCGATTCATGATTTATGATTCGATTCATGATTCATGATTCGATTCATGATTCATGATTCATGAATCATGATTCGATTCATGATTCATGATTCATGAATCATGATTCGATTCATGATTCATGATTCATGAATCATGATTCGATTCATGATTCATGATTCATGAATCATGATTCGATTCATGATTCATGATTCATAATTCATGATTCGATTCATGATTCATGATTCATGAATCATGATTCGATTCATGATTCGTGATTCACGAATCATGATTCATGATTCATGAATCATGATTCGATTCATGATTCATGATTCATGAATCATGATTCGATTCATGATTCATGATTCATGAATCATGATTCGATTCATGATTCATGATTCATGAATCATGATTCGATTCATGATTCATGATTCATGAATCATGATTCGATTCATGATTCATGATTCATGAATCATGATTCGATTCATGATTCATGATTCATGAATCATGATTCGATTCATGATTCATGATTCATGAATCATGATTCGATTCATGATTCATGATTCATGAATCATGATTCGATTCATGATTCATGATTCATGAATCATGATTCGATTCATGATTCATGATTCATGAATCATGATTCATGATTCATGAATCATGATTCGATTCATGAATCATGATTCGATTCATGATTCATGATTCATGAATCATGATTCGATTCATGATTCATGATTCATGAATCATGATTCGATTCATGAATCATGATTCGATTCATGATTCATGATTCATGAATCATGATTCGATTCATGATTCATGATTCATAATTCATGATTCGATTCATGATTCATGATTTATGAATCATGATTCGATTCATGATTCATGATTCGATCCATGATTCATGATTCATGAATCATGATTCGATTCATGAATCATGATTCGATCCATGATTCATGATTTATGAATCATGATTTGATTAATAATTCATGATTCATGATTTAATTCATTATTCATTTAATGATTCATGATTTATGATTCAATTCATGATTTATGATTCGATTCATGATTCATGATTTATGATTCAATTCATGATTTATGATTCGATTCATGATTCATGATTCGATTCATGATTCATGATTCATGAATCATGATTCGATTCATGATTCATGAATCATGAATCATGATTCGATTCATGATTCATGAATCATGATTCGATTCATGATTCATGATTCATGAATCATGATTCGATTCATGATTCATGATTCATGAATCATGATTCGATTCATGATTCATGATTCATGAATCATGATTCGATTCATGATTCATGATTCATGAATCATGATTCGATTCATGATTCATGATTCATGAATCATGATTCATGATTCATGAATCATGATTCGATTCATGAATCATGATTCGATTCATGATTCGTGATTCACGAATCATGATTCATGATTCATGAATCATGATTCGATTCATGATTCATGATTCATGAATCATGATTCGATTCATGATTCGTGATTCACGAATCATGATTCATGATTCATGAATCATGATTCGATTCATGATTCATGATTCATGATTCGATTCATGATTCATGAATCATGATTCGATTTATGATTCATGATTCATGAATCATGATT
The DNA here is from genome assembly GCA_036250195.1 of Mixophyes australis. Taxonomy (NCBI): domain Eukaryota; kingdom Metazoa; phylum Chordata; class Amphibia; order Anura; family Limnodynastidae; genus Mixophyes; species Mixophyes australis. The sequence continues at coordinate 391,629 of JAVHZZ010000023.1, read as the reverse complement.
CGATTCATGATTCATGAATCATGATTCGATTCATGATTCATGATTCATGAATCATGATTCGATTCATGAATCATGATTCGATTCATGATTCATGAATCATGATTCAATTTATGATTCATGATTCATGATTCGATTCATTATTTATGATTGAATTCATGTTTCATGATTCATGATTCAAGATTCATGATTCAAGATTCATGATTCATGATTCATGATTCAAGATTCATGGTTCAAGATTCATGATTCATGATTCATGATTCATGATTCAATTCACGATTCATTTAATGATTCATGATTTATGATTCAATTCATGATTTATGATTCGATTCATGATTCATGATTCATGAATCATGATTTGATGCATGGTTCATGATTCATGAATCATGATTCATGATTCATGAATCATGATTCATGATTCATGAATCATGATTCAATTCATGAATCATGATTTGATTCATGAATCATGATTCATGAATCATGATTCGATTCATGAATCATGACTCGATTCATGATTCATGATTTATGAATCATGATTTGATTAATAATTCATGATTCATGATTTAATTCATTATTCATTTAATGATTCATGATTTATGATTCAATTCATGATTTATGATTCGATTCATGATTCATGATTCATGATTTATGATTCAATTCATGATTTATGATTCGATTCATGATTCATGATTCATGAATCATGATTCGATTCATGATTCATGATTCGATTCATGATTCATGATTCGATCCATGATTCATGATTAATGAATCATGATTCGATTCATGAATCATGATTCGATTCATGATTCATGATTCATGAATCATGATTTGATTCATGGTTCATGATTCATGAATCATGATTCGATTCATGATTCATGATTCAATTCATGATTCATTTAATGATTCATGATTTATGATTCAATTCATGATTTATGATTCGATTCATGATTCATGAATCATGATTCGATTCATGATTCATGATTCGATCCATGATTCATGATTCATGAATCATGATTCGATCCATGAATCATGATTCCATCCATGATTCGTAATTCATGAATCATGATTCGATTCATGATTCATGATTCATAAATCATGATTCGATTCATGATTCATGAATCATGATTCATTTAATGATTCATGATTTATGATTCAATTCATGATTTATGATTCGATTCATGATTCATGATTCGATTCATGATTCATGAATCATGAATCATGATTCGATTCATGATTCATGATTCATAATTCATGATTCGATTCATGATTCATGATTCATGAATCATGATTCGATTCATGATTCATTATTCATGAATCATGATTCGATTCATGATTCATGATTCATGAATCATGATTCGATTCATGATTCATTATTCATGAATCATGATTCGATTCATGATTCATGATTCATGAATCATGATTCGATTCATGATTCATGATTCATGAATCATGATTCGATTCCTGATTCATGATTCATGAATCATGATTCGATTCCTGATTCATGATTCATGAATCATGATTCATGATTCATGAATCATGATTCGATTCATGAATCATGATTCGATTCATGATTCGTGATTCATGAATCATGATTCGATTCATGATTCATGATTCATGAATCATGATTCGATTCATGATTCATGATTCATGAATCATGATTCGATTCATGATTCATGATTCATGATTCGATTCATGATTCGTGATTCACGAATCATGATTCATGATTCATGAATCATGATTCGATTCATGATTCATGATTCATGAATCATGATTCGATTCATGATTCATGATTCATGAATCATGATTCGATTCATGATTCATGATTCGATTCATGATTCATGAATCATGATTCGATTCATGATTCATGATTCATGAATCATGATTCGATTCATGATTCATAATTCATGAATCATGATTCGATTCATGATTCATGATTCATGAATCATGATTCGATTCATGATTCATAATTCATGAATCATGATTCGATTCATGATTCATGATTCATGAATCATGATTCGATTCATGAATCATGATTCGATTCATGATTCATGAATCATGATTCAATTTATGATTCATGATTCATGATTCGATTCATTATTTATGATTGAATTCATGTTTCATGATTCATGATTCAAGATTCATGATTCAAGATTCATGATTCATGATTCATGATTCAAGATTCATGATTCAAGATTCATGATTCATGATTCATGATTCATGATTCATGATTCAATTCACGATTCATTTAATGATTCATGATTCATGATTCAATTCATGATTTATGATTCGATTCATGATTCATGATTCATGAATCATGATTTGATTCATGGTTCATGATTCATGAATCATGATTCATGATTCATGAATCATGATTCGATTCATGAATCATGATTTGATTCATGAATCATGATTCATGAATCATGATTCGATTCATGAATCATGACTCGATTCATGATTCATGATTTATGAATCATGATTTGATTCATGATTCATGATTCATGAATCATGATTCGATTCATGATTCATGATTCAATTCATTATTCATTTAATGATTCATGATTTATGATTCAATTCATGATTTATGATTCGATTCATGATTCATGATTCATGATTTATGATTCAATTCATGATTTATGATTCGATTCATGATTAATGATTCATGAATCATGATTCGATTGATGATTCATGATTCGATCCATGATTCATGATTCATAAATCATGATTTGATTCATGGTTCATGATTCATGAATCATGATTTGATTCATGGTTCATGATTCATGAATCATGATTCGATTCATGAATCATGATTCATGATTTATGAATCATGATTCGATTCATGATTCATGATTTATGAATCATGATTTGATTCATGATTCATGATTCATGAATCATGATTCGATTCATGATTCATGATTCAATTCATGATTCATTTAATGATTCATGATTTATGATTCAATTCATGATTTATGATTCGATTCATGATTAATGAATCATGATTCGATTCATGATTCATGATTCGATCCATGATTCATGATTCATGAATCATGATTCGATTCATGAATCATGATTCGATCCATGATTCGTGATTCATGAATCATGATTCGATTCATGATTCATGATTCATGAATCATGATTCGATTCATGATTCATGAATCATGATTCATTTAATGATTCATGATTTATGATTCAATTCATGATTTATGATTCGATTCATGATTCATGATTCGATTCATGATTCATGATTCATGAATCATGATTCGATTCATGATTCATGATTCATGAATCATGATTCGATTCATGATTCATGATTCATAATTCATGATTCGATTCATGATTCATGATTCATAATTCATGATTCGATTCATGATTCATGATTCATGAATCATGATTCGATTCATGATTCGTGATTCACGGATCATGATTCATGATTCATGAATCATGATTCGATTCATGATTCGTGATTCACGGATCATGAATCGAATCATGATTCATGATTCATGAATCATGATTCATTTAATGATTCATGATTTATGATTCAATTCATGATTTATGATTCGATTCATGATTCATGATTCGATTCATTATTCATGATTCATGAATCATGATTCGATTCATGATTCATGAATCATGATTCGATTCATGATTCATGATTCATAATTCATGATTCGATTCATGATTCATGATTCATGAATCATGATTCGATTCATGATTCGTGATTCACGAATCATGATTCATGATTCATGAATCATGATTCGATTCATGATTCATGATTCATGAATCATGATTCGATTCATGATTCATGAATCATGATTCGATTCATGATTCATGATTCGATTCATGATTCATGAATCATGATTCGATTCATGATTCATGAATCATGATTCGATTCATGATTCATGATTCATAATTCATGATTCGATTCATGATTTATGATTCATGAATCATGATTCGATTCATGATTCGTGATTCACGAATCATGATTCATGATTCATGAATCATGATTCGATTCATGATTCGTGATTCACGAATCATGATTCATGATTCATGAATCATGATTCGATTCATGATTCATGATTCATGAATCATGATTCGATTCATGATTCATGATTCATGAATCATGATTCGATTCATGATTCATGATTCATGAATCATGATTCATGATTCATGAATCATGATTCGATTCATGATTCATGATTCATAATTCATGATTCGATTCATGATTCATGATTTATGAATCATGATTCGAATCATGAATCATGATTCGATCCATGATTCGTGATTCATGAATCATGATTCGATTCATGATTCATGATTCATGAATCATGATTCGATTCATGATTCATGATTCATGAATCATGATTCATTTAATGATTCATGATTTATGATTCAATTCATGATTTATGATTCGATTCATGATTCATGATTCGATTCATTATTCATGATTCATGAATCATGATTCGATTCATGATTCATGAATCATGATTCGATTCATGATTCATGATTCATAATTCATGATTCGATTCATGATTCATGATTCATGAATCATGATTCGATTCATGATTCGTGATTCACGAATCATGATTCATGATTCATGAATCATGATTCGATTCATGATTCGTGATTCACGAATCATGATTCATGATTCATGAATCATGATTCGATTCATGATTCATGATTCATGAATCATGATTCGATTCATGATTCATGAATCATGATTCGATTCATGATTCATGATTCGATTCATGATTCATGAATCATGATTCGATTCATGATTCATGATTCGATTCATGATTCATGAATCATGATTCGATTCATGATTCATGAATCATGATTCGATTCATGATTCATGATTCATAATTCATGATTCGATTCATGATTTATGATTCATGAATCATGATTCGATTCATGATTCGTGATTCACGAATCATGATTCATGATTCATGAATCATGATTCGATTCATGATTCGTGATTCACGAATCATGATTCATGATTCATGAATCATGATTCGATTCATGATTCATGATTCATGAATCATGATTCGATTCATGATTCATGATTCATGAATCATGATTCGATTCATGATTCATAATTCATGAATCATGATTCGATTCATGATTCATGAATCATGATTCGATTCATGATTCGTGATTCACGAATCATGATTCATGATTCATGAATCATGATTCGATTCATGATTCATAATTCATGAATCATGATTCGATTCATGATTCATGATTCATGAATCATGATTCGATTCATGAATCATGATTCGATTCATGATTCATGAATCATGATTCAATTTATGATTCATGATTCATGATTCGATTCATTATTTATGATTGAATTCATGTTTCATGATTCATGATTCAAGATTCATGATTCAAGATTCATGATTCATGATTCATGATTCAAGATTCATGATTCAAGATTCATGATTCATGATTCATGATTCATGATTCATGATTCAATTCACGATTCATTTAATGATTCATGATTCATGATTCAATTCATGATTTATGATTCGATTCATGATTCATGATTCATGAATCATGATTTGATTCATGGTTCATGATTCATGAATCATGATTCATGATTCATGAATCATGATTCGATTCATGAATCATGATTTGATTCATGAATCATGATTCATGAATCATGATTCGATTCATGAATCATGACTCGATTCATGATTCATGATTTATGAATCATGATTTGATTCATGATTCATGATTCATGAATCATGATTTGATTCATGGTTCATGATTCATGAATCATGATTCGATTCATGGTTCATGATTCATGAATCATGATTCGATTCATGGTTCATGATTCATGAATCATGATTCGATTCATGAATCATGATTCATGATTTATGAATCATGATTCGATTCATGATTCATGATTTATGAATCATGATTTGATTCATGATTCATGATTCATGAATCATGATTCGATTCATGATTCATGATTCAATTCATGATTCATTTAATGATTCATGATTTATGATTCAATTCATGATTTATGATTCGATTCATGATTCATGAATCATGATTCGATTCATGATTCATGATTCGATCCATGATTCATGATTAATGAATCATGATTCGATTCATGAATCATGATTCGATCCATGATTCGTGATTCATGAATCATGATTCGATTCATGAATCATGATTCGATCCATGATTCGTGATTCATGAATCATGATTCGATTCATGATTCATGATTCATGAATCATGATTCGATTCATGATTCATGATTCATGAATCATGATTCATTTAATGATTCATGATTTATGATTCGATTCATGATTTATGATTCGATTCATGATTCATGATTCGATTCATGATTCATGATTCATGAATCATGATTCGATTCATGATTCATGATTCATGAATCATGATTCGATTCATGATTCATGATTCATGAATCATGATTCGATTCATGATTCATGATTCATGAATCATGATTCGATTCATGATTCATGATTCATAATTCATGATTCGATTCATGATTCATGATTCATGAATCATGATTCGATTCATGATTCGTGATTCATGAATCATGATTCGATTCATGATTCATGATTCATGAATCATGATTCGATTCATGATTCATGATTCATGAATCATGATTCGATTCATGATTCATGATTCATGAATCATGATTCGATTCATGATTCATGATTCATGAATCATGATTCGATTCATGATTCATGATTCATGAATCATGATTCGATTCATGATTCATGATTCATGAATCATGATTCATGATTCATGAATCATGATTCGATTCATGAATCATGATTCGATTCATGATTCATGATTCATGAATCATGATTCGATTCATGAATCATGATTCGATTCATGATTCATGATTCATGAATCATGATTCGATTCATGATTCATGATTCATAATTCATGATTCGATTCATGATTCATGATTTATGAATCATGATTCGATTCATGATTCATGATTCGATCCATGATTCATGATTCATGAATCATGATTCGATTCATGAATCATGATTCGATCCATGATTCGTGATTCATGAATCATGATTCGATTCATGATTCATGATTCATGAATCATGATTCATTTAATGATTCATGATTTATGATTCAATTCATGATTTATGATTCGATTCATGATTCATGATTCGATTCATGATTCATGATTCATGAATCATGATTCGATTCATGATTCATGATTCATGAATCATGATTCGATTCATGATTCATGATTCATAATTCATGATTCGATTCATGATTCATGATTCATGAATCATGATTCGATTCATGATTCGTGATTCACGAATCATGATTCATGATTCATGAATCATGATTCGATTCATGATTCATGATTCATGAATCATGATTCGATTCATGATTCATGAATCATGATTCGATTCATGATTCATGATTCATGAATCATGATTCGATTCATGATTCATGATTCATGAATCATGATTCATGATTCATGAATCATGATTCATGATTCATGAATCATGATTCATGAATCATGATTCGATTCATGAATCATGATTCGATTCATGATTCATGATTCACGAATTATGATTTTAATCATGAATCATGATTCGATTCATGATTCATGATTCATGAATCATGATTCGATTCATGATTCATGATTCATGAATCATGATTCGATTCATGATTCATGATTCATGAATCATGATTCGATTCATGATTCATGATTCACGAATCATGATTTTAATCATGAATCATGATTCGATTCATGATTCATGATTCATGAATCATGATTCGATTCATGATTCATGATTCATGAATCAAGATTCGATTCATGATTCATGATTCACGAATCATGATTTTAATCATGAATCATGATTCGATTCATGATTCATGATTCATGATTCATGATTCAAGATTCATGATTCAAGATTCTTGATTCATGATTCATGATTCATGATTCAATTCACGATTCATGATTCATAAATCATGATTTGATTCATGGTTCATGATTCATGAATCATGATTCGATTCATGATTCGTGATTCATGAATCATGATTCGATTCATGATTCGTTAATCATGAATCATGATTCGATTCATGATTCATGATTCATGAATCATGATTCGATTCATGATTCATGATTCAATTCATGATTCATTTAATGATTCATGATTTATGATTCAATTCATGATTTATGATTCGATTCATGATTCATGATTCATGATTTATGATTTAATTCATGATTTATGATTCGATTCATGATTCATGATTCATGAATCATGATTCGATTCATGATTCATGATTCGATCCATGATTCATGATTCATGAATCATGATTCGATTCATGAATCATGATTCGATTCATGATTCATGATTCATGAATCATGATTTGATTCATGGTTCATGATTCATGAATCATGATTCGATTCATGATTCATGATTCATGAATCATGATTCGATTCATGATTCATGATTCATGAATCATGATTCATGATTCATGAATCATGATTCGATTCATGATTCATGATTCATGATTCGATTCATGATTCATGATTCATGATTCGATTCATGATTCGTGATTCACGAATCATGATTCACGATTCATGAATAATGATTCGATTCATGATTCATGATTCATGAATCATGATTCGATTCATGATTCATGATTCATGATTCGATTCATGATTCGTGATTCACGAATCATGATTCATGATTCATGAATCATGATTCGATTCATGATTCATGATTCATGAATCATGAGACGATTCATGATTCATGATTCATGATTCGATTCATGATTCATGAATCATGATTCGATTCATGATTCATGCTTCATGATTCGATTCATGATTCATGAATCATGATTCGATTCATGATTCATGATTCATGAATCATGATTCATGATTCGATTCATGATTCATGATTCATGAATCATGATTCGATTCATGATTCATGATTCATGAATCATGATTCATGATTCGATTCATGATTCATGATTCATGAATCATGATTCGATTCATGATTCATAATTCATGAATCATGATTCGATTCATGATTCATGATTCATGAATCATGATTTGATTCATGGTTCATGATTCATGAATCATGATTCGATTCATGATTCATGAATCATGATTCAATTTATGATTCATGATTCATGATTCGATTCATTATTTATGATTGAATTCATGTTTCATGATTCATGATTCAAGATTCATGATTCAAGATTCATGATTCATGATTCATGATTCAAGATTCATGATTCAAGATTCATGATTCATGATTCGATCCATGATTCATGATTCATGAATCATGATTCGATTCATGAATCATGATTCGATCCATGATTCGTGATTCATGAATCATGATTCGATTCATGATTCATGATTCGATTCATGATTCATGAATCATGATTCAATTTATGATTCATGATTCATGATTCGATTCATTATTTATGATTGAATTCATGTTTCATGATTCATGATTCAAGATTCATGATTCAAGATTCATGGTTCAAGATTCATGATTCATGATTCATGATTCATGATTCAATTCACGATTCATTTAATGATTCATGATTTATGATTCAATTCATGATTTATGATTCGATTCATGATTCATGATTCATGAATCATGATTTGATGCATGGTTCATGATTCATGAATCATGATTCATGATTCATGAATCATGATTCAATTCATGAATCATGATTTGATTCATGAATCATGATTCATGAATCATGATTTGATTCATGAATCATGATTCATGAATCATGATTCGATTCATGAATCATGACTCGATTCATGATTCATGATTTATGAATCATGATTTGATTAATAATTCATGATTCATGATTTAATTCATTATTCATTTAATGATTCATGATTTATGATTCAATTCATGATTTATGATTCGATTCATGATTCATGATTCATGATTTATGATTCAATTCATGATTTATGATTCGATTCATGATTCATGATTCATGAATCATGATTCGATTCATGATTCATGATTCGATTCATGATTCATGATTCGATCCATGATTCATGATTCATGAATCATGATTCGATTCATGAATCATGATTCGATTCATGATTCATGATTCATGAATCATGATTTGATTCATGGTTCATGATTCATGAATCATGATTCGATTCATGATTCATGATTCAATTCATGATTCATTTAATGATTCATGATTTATGATTCAATTCATGATTTATGATTCGATTCATGATTCATGAATCATGATTCGATTCATGATTCATGATTCGATCCATGATTCATGATTCATGAATCATGATTCGATCCATGAATCATGATTCCATCCATGATTCGTGAATTATGAATCATGATTCGATTCATGATTCATGATTCATGAATCATGATTCGATTCATGATTCATGAATCATGATTCATTTAATGATTCATGATTTATGATTCAATTCATGATTTATGATTCGATTCATGATTCATGATTCGATTCATGATTCATGAATCATGAATCATGATTCGATTCATGATTCATGATTCATAATTCATGATTTGATTCATGATTCATGATTCATGAATCATGATTCGATTCATGATTCATTATTCATGAATCATGATTCGATTCATGATTCATGATTCATGAATCATGATTCTATTCATGATTCATGATTCATGAATCATGATTCGATTCATGATTCATGAGTCATGAATCATGATTCTATTCATGATTCATGATTCATGAATCATGATTCAATTCATGATTCATGATTCATGAATCATGATTCGATTCCTGATTCATGATTCATGAATCATGATTCGATTCCTGATTCATGATTCATGAATCATGATTCATGATTCATGAATCATGATTCGATTCATGAATCATGATTCGATTCATGATTCGTGATTCATGAATCATGATTCGATTCATGATTCATGATTCATGAATCATGATTCGATTCATGATTCATGATTCATGATTCATGAATCATGATTCGATTCATGATTCATGATTCATGATTCATGAATCATGATTCGATTCATGATTCATGATTCGATTCATGATTCATGATTCGATCCATGATTCATGATTCATGAATCATGATTCGATTCATGAATCATGATTCGATTCATGATTCATGATTCATGAATCATGATTTGATTCATGGTTCATGATTCATGAATCATGATTCAATTCATGATTCATTTAATGATTCATGATTTATGATTCAATTCATGATTTATGATTCGATTCATGATTCATGAATCATGATTCGATTCATGATTCATGATTCGATCCATGATTCATGATTCATGAATCATGATTCGATCCATGAATCATGATTCCATCCATGATTCGTGATTCATGAATCATGATTCGATTCATGATTCATGATTCATGAATCATGATTCGATTCATGATTCATGAATCATGATTCATTTAATGATTCATGATTTATGATTCAATTCATGATTTATGATTCGATTCATGATTCATGATTCGATTCATGATTCATGAATCATGAATCATGATTCGATTCATGATTCATGATTCATAATTCATGATTCGATTCATGATTCATGATTCATGAATCATGATTCGATTCATGATTCATTATTCATGAATCATGATTCGATTCATGATTCATGATTCATGAATCATGATTCTATTCATGATTCATGATTCATGAATCATGATTCGATTCATGATTCATGAGTCATGAATCATGATTCTATTCATGATTCATGATTCATGAATCATGATTCAATTCATGATTCATGATTCATGAATCATGATTCGATTCCTGATTCATGATTCATGAATCATGATTCGATTCCTGATTCATGATTCATGAATCATGATTCATGATTCATGAATCATGATTCGATTCATGAATCATGATTCGATTCATGATTCGTGATTCATGAATCATGATTCGATTCATGATTCATGATTCATGAATCATGATTCGATTCATGATTCATGATTCATGATTCATGAATCATGATTCGATTCATGATTCATGATTCATGATTCGATTCATGATTCGTGATTCACGAATCATGATTCATGATTCATGAATCATGATTCGATTCATGATTCATGATTCATGAATCATGATTCGATTCATGATTCATGATTCATGAATCATGATTCGATTCATGATTCATGATTCGATTCATGATTCATGAATCATGATTCGATTCATGATTCATGATTCATGAATCATGATTCGATTCATGATTCATGATTCATAATTCATGATTCGATTCATGATTCATGATTCATGAATCATGATTCGATTCATGATTCATGAATCATGAATCATGATTCGATTCATGATTCATGAATCATGATTCGATTCATGATTCATGATTCATGAATCATGATTCGATTCATGATTCATGATTCATGAATCATGATTCGAATCATGTTTCATGATTCATGAATCATGATTCAATTCATGATTCATGATTCATGAATCATGATTCGATTCATGATTCATGATTCATGAATCATGATTCGATTCATGATTCATGATTCATGAATCATGATTCATGATTCATGAATCATGATTCGATTCATGAATCATGATTCGATTCATGATTCGTGATTCACGAATCATGATTCATGATTCATGAATCATGATTCGATTCATGATTCATGATTCATGAATCATGATTCGATTCATGATTCATGAATCATGATTCGATTCATGATTCGTGATTCACGAATCATGATTCATGAATCATGATTCGATTCATGATTCATGAATCATGATTCGATTCATGATTCATGAATCATGATTCGATTCATGATTCGTGATTCACGAATCATGATTCATGATTCATGAATCATGATTCGATTCATGATTCATGAATCATAATTCGATTCATGATTCATGATTCATGATTCGATTCATGATTCATGAATCATGATTCGATTTATGATTCATGATTCATGAATCATGATTCGATTCATGATTCATGAATCATGATTCGATTCATGATTCATGATTCATGAATCATGATTCGATTCATGAATCATGATTCGATTCATGATTCATGAATCATGATTCAATTTATGATTCATGATTCATGATTCGATTCATTATTTATGATTGAATTCATGTTTCATGATTCATGATTCAAGATTCATGATTCAAGATTCATGATTCATGATTCATGATTCAAGATTCATGGTTCAAGATTCATGATTCATGATTCATGATTCATGATTCAATTCACGATTCATTTAATGATTCATGATTTATGATTCAATTCATGATTTATGATTCGATTCATGATTCATGATTCATGAATCATGATTTGATGCATGGTTCATGATTCATGAATCATGATTCATGATTCATGAATCATGATTCAATTCATGAATCATGATTCATGAATCATGATTCGATTCATGAATCATGACTCGATTCATGATTCATGATTTATGAATCATGATTTGATTAATAATTCATGATTCATGATTTAATTCATTATTCATTTAATGATTCATGATTTATGATTCAATTCATGATTTATGATTCGATTCATGATTCATGATTTATGATTCAATTCATGATTTATGATTCGATTCATGATTCATGATTCGATTCATGATTCATGAATCATGAATCATGATTCGATTCATGATTCATGAATCATGATTCGATTCATGATTCATGATTCATGAATCATGATTCGATTCATGATTCATGATTCATGAATCATGATTCGATTCATGATTCATGATTCATGAATCATGATTCGATTCATGATTCATGATTCATGAATCATGATTCGATTCATGATTCATGATTCATGAATCATGATTCATGATTCATGAATCATGATTCATGATTCAAGATTCATGATTCATGATTCATGATTCAAGATTCATGGTTCAAGATTCATGATTCATGATTCATGATTCATGATTCAATTCACGATTCATTTAATGATTCATGATTTATGATTCAATTCATGATTTATGATTCGATTCATGATTCATGATTCATGAATCATGATTTGATGCATGGTTCATGATTCATGAATCATGATTCATGATTCATGAATCATGATTCAATTCATGAATCATGATTCATGAATCATGATTCGATTCATGAATCATGACTCGATTCATGATTCATGATTTATGAATCATGATTTGATTAATAATTCATGATTCATGATTTAATTCATTATTCATTTAATGATTCATGATTTATGATTCAATTCATGATTTATGATTCGATTCATGATTCATGATTTATGATTCAATTCATGATTTATGATTCGATTCATGATTCATGATTCGATTCATGATTCATGAATCATGAATCATGATTCGATTCATGATTCATGAATCATGATTCGATTCATGATTCATGATTCATGAATCATGATTCGATTCATGATTCATGATTCATGAATCATGATTCGATTCATGATTCATGATTCATGAATCATGATTCGATTCATGATTCATGATTCATGAATCATGATTCGATTCATGAATCATGATTCGATTCATGATTCATGAATCATGATTCAATTTATGATTCATGATTCATGATTCGATTCATTATTTATGATTGAATTCATGTTTCATGATTCATGATTCAAGATTCATGATTCAAGATTCATGATTCATGATTCATGATTCAAGATTCATGGTTCAAGATTCATGATTCATGATTCATGATTCATGATTCAATTCACGATTCATTTAATGATTCATGATTTATGATTCAATTCATGATTTATGATTCGATTCATGATTCATGATTCATGAATCATGATTTGATGCATGGTTCATGATTCATGAATCATGATTCATGATTCATGAATCATGATTCAATTCATGAATCATGATTTGATTCATGAATCATGATTCATGAATCATGATTCGATTCATGAATCATGACTCGATTCATGATTCATGATTTATGAATCATGATTTGATTAATAATTCATGATTCATGATTTAATTCATTATTCATTTAATGATTCATGATTTATGATTCAATTCATGATTTATGATTCGATTCATGATTCATGATTCATGATTTATGATTCAATTCATGATTTATGATTCGATTCATGATTCATGATTCATGAATCATGATTCGATTCATGATTCATGATTCGATTCATGATTCATGATTCGATCCATGATTCATGATTAATGAATCATGATTCGATTCATGAATCATGATTCGATTCATGATTCATGATTCATGAATCATGATTTGATTCATGGTTCATGATTCATGAATCATGATTCGATTCATGATTCATGATTCAATTCATGATTCATTTAATGATTCATGATTTATGATTCAATTCATGATTTATGATTCGATTCATGATTCATGAATCATGATTCGATTCATGATTCATGATTCGATCCATGATTCATGATTCATGAATCATGATTCGATCCATGAATCATGATTCCATCCATGATTCGTAATTCATGAATCATGATTCGATTCATGATTCATGATTCATAAATCATGATTCGATTCATGATTCATGAATCATGATTCATTTAATGATTCATGATTTATGATTCAATTCATGATTTATGATTCGATTCATGATTCATGATTCGATTCATGATTCATGAATCATGAATCATGATTCGATTCATGATTCATGATTCATAATTCATGATTCGATTCATGATTCATGATTCATGAATCATGATTCGATTCATGATTCATTATTCATGAATCATGATTCGATTCATGATTCATGATTCATGAATCATGATTCTATTCATGATTCATGATTCATGAATCATGATTCGATTCATGATTCATGATTCATGAATCATGATTCGATTCCTGATTCATGATTCATGAATCATGATTCGATTCCTGATTCATGATTCATGAATCATGATTCATGATTCATGAATCATGATTCGATTCATGAATCATGATTCGATTCATGATTCGTGATTCATGAATCATGATTCGATTCATGATTCATGATTCATGAATCATGATTCGATTCATGATTCATGATTCATGAATCATGATTCGATTCATGATTCATGATTCATGATTCATGAATCATGATTCGATTCATGATTCATGATTCATGATTCGATTCATGATTCGTGATTCACGAATCATGATTCATGATTCATGAATCATGATTCGATTCATGATTCATGATTCATGAATCATGATTCGATTCATGATTCATGATTCATGAATCATGATTCGATTCATGATTCATGATTCGATTCATGATTCATGAATCATGATTCGATTCATGATTCATGATTCATGAATCATGATTCGATTCATGATTCATAATTCATGAATCATGATTCGATTCATGATTCATGATTCATGAATCATGATTCGATTCATGATTCATAATTCATGAATCATGATTCGATTCATGATTCATGATTCATGAATCATGATTCGATTCATGAATCATGATTCGATTCATGATTCATGAATCATGATTCAATTTATGATTCATGATTCATGATTCGATTCATTATTTATGATTGAATTCATGTTTCATGATTCATGATTCAAGATTCATGATTCAAGATTCATGATTCATGATTCATGATTCAAGATTCATGATTCAAGATTCATGATTCATGATTCATGATTCATGATTCATGATTCAATTCAC
This sequence comes from Mixophyes australis, assembly GCA_036250195.1. NCBI lineage: Eukaryota > Metazoa > Chordata > Amphibia > Anura > Limnodynastidae > Mixophyes > Mixophyes australis. The sequence goes on along the minus strand of JAVHZZ010000023.1, from coordinate 374,971 downwards.
GATTCATTTAATGATTCATGATTCATGATTCAATTCATGATTTATGATTCGATTCATGATTCATGATTCATGAATCATGATTTGATTCATGGTTCATGATTCATGAATCATGATTCATGATTCATGAATCATGATTCGATTCATGAATCATGATTTGATTCATGAATCATGATTCATGAATCATGATTCGATTCATGAATCATGACTCGATTCATGATTCATGATTTATGAATCATGATTTGATTCATGATTCATGATTCATGAATCATGATTCGATTCATGATTCATGATTCAATTCATTATTCATTTAATGATTCATGATTTATGATTCAATTCATGATTTATGATTCGATTCATGATTCATGATTCATGATTTATGATTCAATTCATGATTTATGATTCGATTCATGATTAATGATTCATGAATCATGATTCGATTGATGATTCATGATTCGATCCATGATTCATGATTCATAAATCATGATTTGATTCATGGTTCATGATTCATGAATCATGATTCGATTCATGAATCATGATTCATGATTTATGAATCATGATTCGATTCATGATTCATGATTTATGAATCATGATTTGATTCATGATTCATGATTCATGAATCATGATTCGATTCATGATTCATGATTCAATTCATGATTCATTTAATGATTCATGATTTATGATTCAATTCATGATTTATGATTCGATTCATGATTCATGAATCATGATTCGATTCATGATTCATGATTCGATCCATGATTCATGATTCATGAATCATGATTCGATTCATGAATCATGATTCGATCCATGATTCGTGATTCATGAATCATGATTCGATTCATGATTCATGATTCATGAATCATGATTCGATTCATGATTCATGAATCATGATTCATTTAATGATTCATGATTTATGATTCAATTCATGATTTATGATTCGATTCATGATTCATGATTCGATTCATGATTCATGATTCATGAATCATGATTCGATTCATGATTCATGATTCATGAATCATGATTCGATTCATGATTCATGATTCATAATTCATGATTCGATTCATGATTCATGATTCATAATTCATGATTCGATTCATGATTCATGATTCATGAATCATGATTCGATTCATGATTCGTGATTCACGGATCATGATTCATGATTCATGAATCATGATTCGATTCATGATTCGTGATTCACGGATCATGATTCATGATTCATGAATCATGATTCGATTCATGATTCGTGATTCATGGATCATGATTCATGATTCATGAATCATGATTCGATTCATGAGTCATGATTCATGAATCATGATTCGATTCATGATTCATGATTCGATTCATGATTCATGATTCATGAATTATGATTCGATTCATGATTCATGATTCATGAATCATGATTCGATTCATGATTCATGATTCATGAATCATGATTCGATTCATGATTCATGATTCATGAATCATGATTCATGATTCATGAATCATGATTCGATTCATGATTCATGATTCATGAATCATGATTCATGATTCATGAATCATGATTCGATTCATGATTCATGATTCATAATTCATGATTCGATTCATGATTCATGATTTATGAATCATGATTCGATTCATGATTCATGATTCGATCCATGATTCATGATTCATGAATCATGATTCGATTCATGAATCATGATTCGATCCATGATTCGTGATTCATGAATCATGATTCGATTCATGATTCATGATTCATGAATCATGATTCGATTCATGATTCATGATTCATGAATCATGATTCATTTAATGATTCATGATTTATGATTCAATTCATGATTTATGATTCGATTCATGATTCATGATTCGATTCATTATTCATGATTCATGAATCATGATTCGATTCATGATTCATGAATCATGATTCGATTCATGATTCATGATTCATAATTCATGATTCGATTCATGATTCATGATTCATGAATCATGATTCGATTCATGATTCGTGATTCACGAATCATGATTCATGATTCATGAATCATGATTCGATTCATGATTCATGATTCATGAATCATGATTCGATTCATGATTCATGATTCATGAATCATGATTCGATTCATGATTCATGATTCGATTCATGATTCATGAATCATGATTCGATTCATGATTCATGAATCATGATTCGATTCATGATTCATGATTCATAATTCATGATTCGATTCATGATTTATGATTCATGAATCATGATTCGATTCATGATTCGTGATTCACGAATCATGATTCATGATTCATGAATCATGATTCGATTCATGATTCGTGATTCACGAATCATGATTCATGATTCATGAATCATGATTCGATTCATGATTCATGATTCATGAATCATGATTCGATTCATGATTCATAATTCATGAATCATGATTCGATTCATGATTCATGAATCATGATTCGATTCATGATTCGTGATTCACGAATCATGATTCATGATTCATGAATCATGATTCGATTCATGATTCATAATTCATGAATCATGATTCGATTCATGATTCATGATTCATGAATCATGATTCGATTCATGAATCATGATTCGATTCATGATTCATGAATCATGATTCAATTTATGATTCATGATTCATGATTCGATTCATTATTTATGATTGAATTCATGTTTCATGATTCATGATTCAAGATTCATGATTCAAGATTCATGATTCATGATTCATGATTCAAGATTCATGATTCAAGATTCATGATTCATGATTCATGATTCATGATTCATGATTCAATTCACGATTCATTTAATGATTCATGATTCATGATTCAATTCATGATTTATGATTCGATTCATGATTCATGATTCATGAATCATGATTTGATTCATGGTTCATGATTCATGAATCATGATTCATGATTCATGAATCATGATTCGATTCATGAATCATGATTTGATTCATGAATCATGATTCATGAATCATGATTCGATTCATGAATCATGACTCGATTCATGATTCATGATTTATGAATCATGATTTGATTCATGATTCATGATTCATGAATCATGATTTGATTCATGGTTCATGATTCATGAATCATGATTCGATTCATGGTTCATGATTCATGAATCATGATTCGATTCATGGTTCATGATTCATGAATCATGATTCGATTCATGAATCATGATTCATGATTTATGAATCATGATTCGATTCATGATTCATGATTTATGAATCATGATTTGATTCATGATTCATGATTCATGAATCATGATTCGATTCATGATTCATGATTCAATTCATGATTCATTTAATGATTCATGATTTATGATTCAATTCATGATTTATGATTCGATTCATGATTCATGAATCATGATTCGATTCATGATTCATGATTCGATCCATGATTCATGATTAATGAATCATGATTCGATTCATGAATCATGATTCGATCCATGATTCGTGATTCATGAATCATGATTCGATTCATGAATCATGATTCGATCCATGATTCGTGATTCATGAATCATGATTCGATTCATGATTCATGATTCATGAATCATGATTCGATTCATGATTCATGATTCATGAATCATGATTCATTTATTGATTCATGATTTATGATTCGATTCATGATTTATGATTCGATTCATGATTCATGATTCGATTCATGATTCATGATTCATGAATCATGATTCGATTCATGATTCATGATTCATGAATCATGATTCGATTCATGATTCATGATTCATGAATCATGATTCGATTCATGATTCATGATTCATGAATCATGATTCGATTCATGATTCATGATTCATAATTCATGATTCGATTCATGATTCATGATTCATGAATCATGATTCGATTCATGATTCGTGATTCACGAATCATGATTCATGATTCATGAATCATGATTCGATTCATGATTCATGATTCATGAATCATGATTCGATTCATGATTCATGATTCATGAATCATGATTCGATTCATGATTCATGATTCATGAATCATGATTCATGATTCATGAATCATGATTCGATTCATGAATCATGATTCGATTCATGATTCATGATTCATGAATCATGATTCGATTCATGATTCATGATTCATAATTCATGATTCGATTCATGATTCATGATTTATGAATCATGATTCGATTCATGATTCATGATTCGATCCATGATTCATGATTCATGAATCATGATTCGATTCATGAATCATGATTCGATCCATGATTCGTGATTCATGAATCATGATTCGATTCATGATTCATGATTCATGAATCATGATTCATTTAATGATTCATGATTTATGATTCAATTCATGATTTATGATTCGATTCATGATTCATGATTCGATTCATGATTCATGATTCATGAATCATGATTCGATTCATGATTCATGATTCATGAATCATGATTCGATTCATGATTCATGATTCATAATTCATGATTCGATTCATGATTCATGATTCATGAATCATGATTCGATTCATGATTCATGATTCATAATTCATGATTCGATTCATGATTCATGATTCATGAATCATGATTCGATTCATGATTCGTGATTCACGAATCATGATTCATGATTCATGAATCATGATTCGATTCATGATTCATGATTCATGAATCATGATTCGATTCATGATTCATGAATCATGATTCGATTCATGATTCATGATTCATGAATCATGATTGGATTCATGATTCATGATTCATGAATCATGATTCGATTCATGATTCATGATTCATGAATCATGATTCGATTCATGATTCATGATTCATGAATCATGATTCGATTCATGATTCATGATTCATGAATCATGATTCGATTCATGATTCATGATTCATGAATCATGATTCGATTCATGAATCATGATTCGATTCATGATTCATGAATCATGATTCAATTTATGATTCATGATTCATGATTCGATTCATGATTTATGATTGAATTCATGTTTCATGATTCATGATTCAAGATTCATGATTCAAGATTCATGATTCATGATTCATGATTCATGATTCAATTCACGATTCATTTAATGATTCATGATTTATGATTCAATTCATGATTTATGATTCGATTCATGATTCATGATTCATAAATCATGATTTGATTCATGGTTCATGATTCATGAATCATGATTCATGATTCATGAATCATGATTCGATTCATGAATCATGATTCGATTCATGATTCGTGATTCATGAATCATGATTCGATTCATGATTCGTTAATCATGAATCATGATTCGATTCATGATTCATGATTCATGAATCATGATTCGATTCATGATTCATGATTCATTTAATGATTCATGATTTATGATTCAATTCATGATTTATGATTCGATTCATGATTCATGATTCATGATTTATGATTTAATTCATGATTTATGATTCGATTCATGATTCATGATTCATGAATCATGATTCGATTCATGATTCATAATTCATGAATCATGATTCGATTCATGATTCATGATTCATGAATCATGATTTGATTCATGGTTCATGATTCATGAATCATGATTCGATTCATGATTCATGAATCATGATTCAATTTATGATTCATGATTCATGATTCGATTCATTATTTATGATTGAATTCATGTTTCATGATTCATGATTCAAGATTCATGATTCAAGATTCATGATTCATGATTCATGATTCAAGATTCATGATTCAAGATTCATGATTCATGATTCGATCCATGATTCATGATTCATGAATCATGATTCGATTCATGAATCATGATTCGATCCATGATTCGTGATTCATGAATCATGATTCGATTCATGATTCATGATTCATGAATCATGATTCGATTCATGATTCATGATTCATGAATCATGATTCATTTAATGATTCATGATTTATGATTCAATTCATGATTTATGATTCGATTCATGATTCATGATTCGATTCATGATTCATGATTCATGAATCATGATTCGATTCATGATTCATGATTCATAATTCATGATTCGATTCATGATTCATGATTCATGAATCATGATTCGATTCATGATTCGTGATTCACGAATCATGATTCATGATTCATGAATCATGATTCGATTCATGATTCATGATTCATGATTCATGAATCATGATTCGATTCATGATTCATGATTCATGAATCATGATTCATGATTCATGAATCATGATTCATGAATCATGATTCGATTCATGAATCATGATTCGATTCATGATTCATGATTCACGAATCATGATTTTAATCATGAATCATGATTCGATTCATGATTCATGATTAATGAATCATGATTCGATTCATGAATCATGATTCGATTCATGATTCATGAATCATGATTCAATTTATGATTCATGATTCATGATTCGATTCATGATTTATGATTGAATTCATGTTTCATGATTCATGATTCAAGATTCATGATTCAAGATTCATGATTCATGATTCATGATTCATGATTCAATTCACGATTCATTTAATGATTCATGATTTATGATTCAATTCATGATTTATGATTCGATTCATGATTCATGATTCATAAATCATGATTTGATTCATGGTTCATGATTCATGAATCATGATTCATGATTCATGAATCATGATTCATGATTCATGAATCATGATTCGATTCATGAATCATGATTCGATTCATGATTCGTGATTCATGAATCATGATTCGATTCATGATTCGTTAATCATGAATCATGATTCGATTCATGATTCGTGATTCATGAATCATGATTCGATTCATGATTCATGATTCAATTCATGATTTATGATTGAATTCATGTTTCATGATTCATGATTCAAGATTCATGATTCAAGATTCATGATTCATGATTCATGATTCATGATTCAATTCACGATTCATTTAATGATTCATGATTTATGATTCAATTCATGATTTATGATTCGATTCATGATTCATGATTCATAAATCATGATTTGATTCATGGTTCATGATTCATGAATCATGATTCATGATTCATGAATCATGATTCGATTCATGATTCGTGATTCATGAATCATGATTCGATTCATGATTCGTTAATCATGAATCATGATTCGATTCATGATTCATGATTCATGAATCATGATTCGATTCATGATTCATGATTCATTTAATGATTCATGATTTATGATTCAATTCATGATTTATGATTCGATTCATGATTCATGATTCATGATTTATGATTTAATTCATGATTTATGATTCGATTCATGATTCATGATTCATGAATCATGATTCGATTCATGATTCATAATTCATGAATCATGATTCGATTCATGATTCATGATTCATGAATCATGATTTGATTCATGGTTCATGATTCATGAATCATGATTCGATTCATGATTCATGAATCATGATTCAATTTATGATTCATGATTCATGATTCGATTCATTATTTATGATTGAATTCATGTTTCATGATTCATGATTCAAGATTCATGATTCAAGATTCATGATTCATGATTCATGATTCAAGATTCATGATTCAAGATTCATGATTCATGATTCGATCCATGATTCATGATTCATGAATCATGATTCGATTCATGAATCATGATTCGATCCATGATTCGTGATTCATGAATCATGATTCGATTCATGATTCATGATTCATGAATCATGATTCGATTCATGATTCATGATTCATGAATCATGATTCATTTAATGATTCATGATTTATGATTCAATTCATGATTTATGATTCGATTCATGATTCATGATTCGATTCATGATTCATGATTCATGAATCATGATTCGATTCATGATTCATGATTCATAATTCATGATTCGATTCATGATTCATGATTCATGAATCATGATTCGATTCATGATTCGTGATTCACGAATCATGATTCATGATTCATGAATCATGATTCGATTCATGATTCATGATTCATGATTCATGAATCATGATTCGATTCATGATTCATGAATCATGATTCGATTCATGATTCATGATTCATGAATCATGATTCATGATTCATGAATCATGATTCATGAATCATGATTCGATTCATGAATCATGATTCGATTCATGATTCATGATTCACGAATCATGATTTTAATCATGAATCATGATTCGATTCATGATTCATGATTAATGAATCATGATTCGATTCATGAATCATGATTCGATTCATGATTCATGAATCATGATTCAATTTATGATTCATGATTCATGATTCGATTCATGATTTATGATTGAATTCATGTTTCATGATTCATGATTCAAGATTCATGATTCAAGATTCATGATTCATGATTCATGATTCATGATTCAATTCACGATTCATTTAATGATTCATGATTTATGATTCAATTCATGATTTATGATTCGATTCATGATTCATGATTCATAAATCATGATTTGATTCATGGTTCATGATTCATGAATCATGATTCATGATTCATGAATCATGATTCATGATTCATGAATCATGATTCGATTCATGAATCATGATTCGATTCATGATTCGTGATTCATGAATCATGATTCGATTCATGATTCGTTAATCATGAATCATGATTCGATTCATGATTCGTGATTCATGAATCATGATTCGATTCATGATTCATGATTCAATTCATGATTCATTTAATGATTCATGATTTATGATTCAATTCATGATTTATGATTCGATTCATGATTCATGATTCATGATTTATGATTTAATTCATGATTTATGATTCGATTCATGATTCATGATTCATGAATCATGATTCGATTCATGATTCATGATTCGATCCATGATTCATGATTCATGAATCATGATTCGATTCATGAATCATGATTCGATTCATGATTCATGATTCATGAATCATGATTTGATTCATGGTTCATGATTCATGAATCATGATTCGATTCATGATTCATGATTCATGAATCATGATTCGATTCATGATTCATGATTCATGAATCATGATTCATGATTCATGAATCATGATTCGATTCATGATTCATGATTCATGATTCGATTCATGATTCGTGATTCACGAATCATGATTCATGATTCATGAATCATGATTCGATTCATGATTTATGAATCATGATTCGATTCATGATTCATGATTCATGAATCATGAGACGATTCATGATTCATGATTCATGATTCGATTCATGATTCATGAATCATGATTCGATTCATGATTCATGAATCATGATTCGATTCATGATTCGTGATTCACGAATCATGATTCATGATTCATGAATCATGATTCGATTCATGATTCATAATTCATGAATCATGATTCGATTCGTGATTCATGATTCATGAATCATGATTCGATTCATGAATCATGATTCGATTCATGATTCATGAATCATGATTCAATTTATGATTCATGATTCATGATTCGATTCATTATTTATGATTGAATTCATGTTTCATGATTCATGATTCAAGATTCATGATTCAAGATTCATGATTCATGATTCATGATTCAAGATTCATGATTCAAGATTCATGATTCATGATTCATGATTCATGATTCATGATTCAATTCACGATTCATTTAATGATTCATGATTCATGATTCAATTCATGATTTATGATTCGATTCATGATTCATGATTCATGAATCATGATTTGATTCATGGTTCATGATTCATGAATCATGATTCATGATTCATGAATCATGATTCGATTCATGAATCATGATTTGATTCATGAATCATGATTCATGAATCATGATTCGATTCATGAATCATGACTCGATTCATGATTCATGATTTATGAATCATGATTTGATTCATGATTCATGATTCATGAATCATGATTTGATTCATGGTTCATGATTCATGAATCATGATTCGATTCATGGTTCATGATTCATGAATCATGATTCGATTCATGGTTCATGATTCATGAATCATGATTCGATTCATGAATCATGATTCATGATTTATGAATCATGATTCGATTCATGATTCATGATTTATGAATCATGATTTGATTCATGATTCATGATTCATGAATCATGATTCGATTCATGATTCATGATTCAATTCATGATTCATTTAATGATTCATGATTTATGATTCAATTCATGATTTATGATTCGATTCATGATTCATGAATCATGATTCGATTCATGATTCATGATTCGATCCATGATTCATGATTAATGAATCATGATTCGATTCATGAATCATGATTCGATCCATGATTCGTGATTCATGAATCATGATTCGATTCATGAATCATGATTCGATCCATGATTCGTGATTCATGAATCATGATTCGATTCATGATTCATGATTCATGAATCATGATTCGATTCATGATTCATGATTCATGAATCATGATTCATTTAATGATTCATGATTTATGATTCGATTCATGATTTATGATTCGATTCATGATTCATGATTCGATTCATGATTCATGATTCATGAATCATGATTCGATTCATGATTCATGATTCATGAATCATGATTCGATTCATGATTCATGATTCATGAATCATGATTCGATTCATGATTCATGATTCATGAATCATGATTCGATTCATGATTCATGATTCATAATTCATGATTCGATTCATGATTCATGATTCATGAATCATGATTCGATTCATGATTCGTGATTCACGAATCATGATTCATGATTCATGAATCATGATTCGATTCATGATTCATGATTCATGAATCATGATTCGATTCATGATTCATGATTCATGAATCATGATTCGATTCATGATTCATGATTCATGAATCATGATTCGATTCATGATTCATGATTCATGAATCATGATTCGATTCATGATTCATGATTCATGAATCATGATTCGATTCATGATTCATGATTCATGAATCATGATTCATGATTCATGAATCATGATTCGATTCATGAATCATGATTCGATTCATGATTCATGATTCATGAATCATGATTCGATTCATGATTCATGATTCATAATTCATGATTCGATTCATGATTCATGATTTATGAATCATGATTCGATTCATGATTCATGATTCGATCCATGATTCATGATTCATGAATCATGATTCGATTCATGAATCATGATTCGATCCATGATTCGTGATTCATGAATCATGATTCGATTCATGATTCATGATTCATGAATCATGATTCATTTAATGATTCATGATTTATGATTCAATTCATGATTTATGATTCGATTCATGATTCATGATTCGATTCATGATTCATGATTCATGAATCATGATTCGATTCATGATTCATGATTCATGAATCATGATTCGATTCATGATTCATGATTCATAATTCATGATTCGATTCATGATTCATGATTCATGAATCATGATTCGATTCATGATTCATGATTCATAATTCATGATTCGATTCATGATTCATGATTCATGAATCATGATTCGATTCATGATTCGTGATTCACGAATCATGATTCATGATTCATGAATCATGATTCGATTCATGATTCATGATTCATGAATCATGATTCGATTCATGATTCATGATTCATGAATCATGATTCGATTAATGATTCATGATTCATGAATCATGATTCATGATTCATGAATCATGATTCACGAATCATGATTTTAATCATGAATCATGATTCGATTCATGATTCATGATTCATGAATCATGATTCGATTCATGATTCATGATTCACGAATCATGATTTTAATCATGAATCATGATTCGATTCATGATTCATGATTCATGAATCATGATTCGATTCATGATTCATGATTCATGAATCATGATTCGATTCATGATTCATGATTCACGAATCATGATTTTAATCATGAATCATGATTCGATTCATGATTCATGATTCATGATTCATGATTCAAGATTCATGATTCAAGATTCTTGATTCATGATTCATGATTCATGATTCAATTCACGATTCATTTAATGATTCATGATTTATGATTCAATTCATGATTTATGATTCGATTCATGATTCATGATTCATAAATCATGATTTGATTCATGGTTCATGATTCATGAATCATGATTCGATTCATGATTCGTGATTCATGAATCATGATTCGATTCATGATTCGTTAATCATGAATCATGATTCGATTCATGATTCATGATTCATGAATCATGATTCGATTCATGATTCATGATTCAATTCATGATTCATTTAATGATTCATGATTTATGATTCAATTCATGATTTATGATTCGATTCATGATTCATGATTCATGATTTATGATTTAATTCATGATTTATGATTCGATTCATGATTCATGATTCATGAATCATGATTCGATTCATGATTCATGATTCGATCCATGATTCATGATTCATGAATCATGATTCGATTCATGAATCATGATTCGATTCATGATTCATGATTCATGAATCATGATTTGATTCATGGTTCATGATTCATGAATCATGATTCGATTCATGATTCATGATTCATGAATCATGATTCGATTCATGATTCATGATTCATGAATCATGATTCATGATTCATGAATCATGATTCGATTCATGATTCATGATTCATGATTCGATTCATTATTCATGATTCATGATTCGATTCATGATTCGTGATTCACGAATCATGATTCATGATTCATGAATAATGATTCGATTCATGATTCATGATTCATGAATCATGATTCGATTCATGATTCATGATTCATGATTCGATTCATGATTCGTGATTCACGAATCATGATTCATGATTCATGAATCATGATTCGATTCATGATTCATGATTCATGAATCATGAGACGATTCATGATTCATGATTCATGATTCGATTCATGATTCATGAATCATGATTCGATTCATGATTCATGCTTCATGATTCGATTCATGATTCATGAATCATGATTCGATTCATGATTCATGATTCATGAATCATGATTCATGATTCGATTCATGATTCATGATTCATGAATCATGATTCGATTCATGATTCATGATTCATGAATCATGATTCATGATTCGATTCATGATTCATGATTCATGAATCATGATTCGATTCATGATTCATAATTCATGAATCATGATTCGATTCATGATTCATGATTCATGAATCATGATTTGATTCATGGTTCATGATTCATGAATCATGATTCGATTCATGATTCATGAATCATGATTCAATTTATGATTCATGATTCATGATTCGATTCATTATTTATGATTGAATTCATGTTTCATGATTCATGATTCAAGATTCATGATTCAAGATTCATGATTCATGATTCATGATTCAAGATTCATGATTCAAGATTCATGATTCATGATTCGATCCATGATTCATGATTCATGAATCATGATTCGATTCATGAATCATGATTCGATCCATGATTCGTGATTCATGAATCATGATTCGATTCATGATTCATGATTCATGAATCATGATTCGATTCATGATTCATGATTCATGAATCATGATTCATTTAATGATTCATGATTTATGATTCAATTCATGATTTATGATTCGATTCATGATTCATGATTCGATTCATGATTCATGATTCATGAATCATGATTCGATTCATGATTCATGATTCATGAATCATGATTCGATTCATGATTCATGATTCATAATTCATGATTCGATTCATGATTCATGATTCATGAATCATGATTCGATTCATGATTCGTGATTCACGAATCATGATTCATGATTCATGAATCATGATTCGATTCATGATTCATGATTCATGAATCATGATTCGATTCATGATTCATGATTCATGAATCATGATTCATGAATCACGAATCATGATTTTAATCATGAATCATGATTCGATTCATGATTCATGATTCATGAATCATGATTCGATTCATGAATCATGATTCGATTCATGATTCATGAATCATGATTCAATTTATGATTCATGATTCATGATTCGATTCATGATTTATGATTGAATTCATGTTTCATGATTCATGATTCAAGATTCATGATTCAAGATTCATGATTCATGATTCATGATTCATGATTCAATTCACGATTCATTTAATGATTCATGATTTATGATTCAATTCATGATTTATGATTCGATTCATGATTCATGATTCATAAATCATGATTTGATTCATGGTTCATGATTCATGAATCATGATTCATGATTCATGAATCATGATTCGATTCATGAATCATGATTCGATTCATGATTCGTGATTCATGAATCATGATTCGATTCATGATTCGTTAATCATGAATCATGATTCGATTCATGATTCATGATTCATGAATCATGATTCGATTCATGATTCATGATTCAATTCATGATTCATTTAATGATTCATGATTTATGATTCAATTCATGATTTATGATTCGATTCATGATTTATGATTCGATTCATGATTCATGATTCATGAATCATGATTCGATTCATGATTCGTGATTCACGAATCATGATTCATGATTCATGAATCATGATTCGATTCATGATTCATGATTCATGAATCATGATTCGATTCATGATTCATGATTCATGAATCATGATTCGATTCATGATTCATGATTCATGAATCATGATTCGATTCATGATTCATGATTCATGAATCATGATTCGATTCATGATTCATGATTCATGAATCATGATTCGATTCATGATTCATGATTCATGAATCATGATTCGATTCATGATTCATGATTCATGAATCATGATTCGATTCATGATTCATGATTCATGAATCATGATTCGATTCATGATTCATGATTCATGAATCATGATTCATGATTCATGAATCATGATTCGATTCATGATTCATGATTCATGAATCATGATTCGATTCATGATTCATGATTCATGAATCATGATTCGATTCATGATTCATGATTCACGAATCATGATTTTAATCATGAATCATGATTCGATTCATGATTCATGATTCATGAATCATGATTCGATTCATGATTCATGATTCATGAATCATGATTCGATTCATGATTCATGATTCATGAATCATGATTCGATTCATGATTCATGATTCACGAATCATGATTTTAATCATGAATCATGATTCGATTCATGATTCATGATTCATGAATCATGATTCGATTCATGATTCATGATTCATGAATCATAATTCGATTCATGATTCATGATTCACGAATCATGATTTTAATCATGAATCATGATTCGATTCATGATTCATGATTCATGATTCATGATTCAAGATTCATGATTCAAGATTCTTGATTCATGATTCATGATTCATGATTCAATTCACGATTCATTTAATGATTCATGATTTATGATTCAATTCATGATTTATGATTCGATTCATGATTCATGATTCATAAATCATGATTTGATTCATGGTTCATGATTCATGAATCATGATTCGATTCATGATTCGTGATTCATGAATCATGATTCGATTCATGATTCGTTAATCATGAATCATGATTCGATTCATGATTCATGATTCATGAATCATGATTCGATTCATGATTCATGATTCAATTCATGATTCATTTAATGATTCATGATTTATGATTCAATTCATGATTTATGATTCGATTCATGATTCATGATTCATGATTTATGATTTAATTCATGATTTATGATTCGATTCATGATTCATGATTCATGAATCATGATTCGATTCATGATTCATGATTCGATCCATGATTCATGATTCATGAATCATGATTCGATTCATGAATCATGATTCGATTCATGATTCATGATTCGATTCATTATTCATGATTCATGATTCGATTCATGATTCGTGATTCACGAATCATGATTCATGATTCATGAATAATGATTCGATTCATGATTCATGATTCATGAATCATGATTCGATTCATGATTCATGATTCATGATTCGATTCATGATTCGTGATTCACGAATCATGATTCATGATTCATGAATCATGATTCGATTCATGATTCATGATTCATGAATCATGAGACGATTCATGATTCATGATTCATGATTCGATTCATGATTCATGAATCATGATTCGATTCATGATTCATGCTTCATGATTCGATTCATGATTCATGAATCATGATTCGATTCATGATTCATGATTCATGAATCATGATTCATGATTCGATTCATGATTCATGATTCATGAATCATGATTCGATTCATGATTCATGATTCATGAATCATGATTCATGATTCGATTCATGATTCATGATTCATGAATCATGATTCGATTCATGATTCATAATTCATGAATCATGATTCGATTCATGATTCATGATTCATGAATCATGATTTGATTCATGGTTCATGATTCATGAATCATGATTCGATTCATGATTCATGAATCATGATTCAATTTATGATTCATGATTCATGATTCGATTCATTATTTATGATTGAATTCATGTTTCATGATTCATGATTCAAGATTCATGATTCAAGATTCATGATTCATGATTCATGATTCAAGATTCATGATTCAAGATTCATGATTCATGATTCGATCCATGATTCATGATTCATGAATCATGATTCGATTCATGAATCATGATTCGATCCATGATTCGTGATTCATGAATCATGATTCGATTCATGATTCATGATTCATGAATCATGATTCGATTCATGATTCATGATTCATGAATCATGATTCATTTAATGATTCATGATTTATGATTCAATTCATGATTTATGATTCGATTCATGATTCATGATTCGATTCATGATTCATGATTCATGAATCATGATTCGATTCATGATTCATGATTCATGAATCATGATTCGATTCATGATTCATGATTCATAATTCATGATTCGATTCATGATTCATGATTCATGAATCATGATTCGATTCATGATTCGTGATTCACGAATCATGATTCATGATTCATGAATCATGATTCGATTCATGATTCATGATTCATGAATCATGATTCGATTCATGATTCATGATTCATGAATCATGATTCATGAATCACGAATCATGATTTTAATCATGAATCATGATTCGATTCATGATTCATGATTCATGAATCATGATTCGATTCATGAATCATGATTCGATTCATGATTCATGAATCATGATTCAATTTATGATTCATGATTCATGATTCGATTCATGATTTATGATTGAATTCATGTTTCATGATTCATGATTCAAGATTCATGATTCAAGATTCATGATTCATGATTCATGATTCATGATTCAATTCACGATTCATTTAATGATTCATGATTTATGATTCAATTCATGATTTATGATTCGATTCATGATTCATGATTCATAAATCATGATTTGATTCATGGTTCATGATTCATGAATCATGATTCATGATTCATGAATCATGATTCGATTCATGAATCATGATTCGATTCATGATTCGTGATTCATGAATCATGATTCGATTCATGATTCGTTAATCATGAATCATGATTCGATTCATGATTCATGATTCATGAATCATGATTCGATTCATGATTCATGATTCAATTCATGATTCATTTAATGATTCATGATTTATGATTCAATTCATGATTTATGATTCGATTCATGATTTATGATTCGATTCATGATTCATGATTCATGAATCATGATTCGATTCATGATTCGTGATTCACGAATCATGATTCATGATTCATGAATCATGATTCGATTCATGATTCATGATTCATGAATCATGATTCGATTCATGATTCATGATTCATGAATCATGATTCGATTCATGATTCATGATTCATGAATCATGATTCGATTCATGATTCATGATTCATGAATCATGATTCGATTCATGATTCATGATTCATGAATCATGATTCGATTCATGATTCATGATTCATGAATCATGATTCGATTCATGATTCATGATTCATGAATCATGATTCATGATTCATGAATCATGATTCGATTCATGAATCATGATTCGATTCATGATTCATGATTCATGAATCATGATTCGATTCATGATTCATGATTCATAATTCATGATTCGATTCATGATTCATGATTTATGAATCATGATTCGATTCATGATTCATGATTCGATCCATGATTCATGATTCATGAATCATGATTCGATTCATGAATCATGATTCGATCCATGATTCGTGATTCATGAATCATGATTCGATTCATGATTCATGATTCATGAATCATGATTCATTTAATGATTCATGATTTATGATTCAATTCATGATTTATGATTCGATTCATGATTCATGATTCGATTCATGATTCATGATTCATGAATCATGATTCGATTCATGATTCATGATTCATGAATCATGATTCGATGCATGATTCATGATTCATAATTCATGATTCGATTCATGATTCATGATTCATGAATCATGATTCGATTCATGATTCATGATTCATAATTCATGATTCGATTCATGATTCATGATTCATGAATCATGATTCGATTCATGATTCGTGATTCACGAATCATGATTCATGATTCATGAATCATGATTCGATTCATGATTCATGATTCATGAATCATGATTCGATTCATGATTCATGATTCATGAATCATGATTCGATTAATGATTCATGATTCATGAATCATGATTCGATTCATGATTCATGATTCATGAATCATGATTCATGATTCATGAATCATGATTCATGATTCATGAATCATGATTCATGAATCATGATTCGATTCATGAATCATGATTCGATTCATGATTCATGATTCACGAATCATGATTTTAATCATGAATCATGATTCGATTCATGATTCATGATTCATGAATCATGATTCGATTCATGATTCATGATTCATGAATCATGATTCGATTCATGATTCATGATTCATGAATCATGATTCGATTCATGATTCATGATTCACGAATCATGATTTTAATCATGAATCATGATTCGATTCATGATTCATGATTCATGAATCATGATTCGATTCATGATTCATGATTCATGAATCATAATTCGATTCATGATTCATGATTCACGAATCATGATTTTAATCATGAATCATGATTCGATTCATGATTCATGATTCATGATTCATGATTCAAGATTCATGATTCAAGATTCTTGATTCATGATTCATGATTCATGATTCAATTCACGATTCATTTAATGATTCATGATTTATGATTCAATTCATGATTTATGATTCGATTCATGATTCATGATTCATAAATCATGATTTGATTCATGGTTCATGATTCATGAATCATGATTCGATTCATGATTCGTGATTCATGAATCATGATTCGATTCATGATTCGTTAATCATGAATCATGATTCGATTCATGATTCATGATTCATGAATCATGATTCGATTCATGATTCATGATTCAATTCATGATTCATTTAATGATTCATGATTTATGATTCAATTCATGATTTATGATTCGATTCATGATTCATGATTCATGATTTATGATTTAATTCATGATTTATGATTCGATTCATGATTCATGATTCATGAATCATGATTCGATTCATGATTCATGATTCGATCCATGATTCATGATTCATGAATCATGATTCGATTCATGAATCATGATTCGATTCATGATTCATGATTCATGAATCATGATTTGATTCATGGTTCATGATTCATGAATCATGATTCGATTCATGATTCATGATTCATGAATCATGATTCGATTCATGATTCATGATTCATGAATCATGATTCATGATTCATGAATCATGATTCGATTCATGATTCATGATTCATGATTCGATTCATGATTCATGATTCATGATTCGATTCATGATTCGTGATTCACGAATCATGATTCATGATTCATGAATAATGATTCGATTCATGATTCATGATTCATGAATCATGATTCGATTCATGATTCATGATTCATGATTCGATTCATGATTCGTGATTCACGAATCATGATTCATGATTCATGAATCATGATTCGATTCATGATTCATGATTCATGAATCATGAGACGATTCATGATTCATGATTCATGATTCGATTCATGATTCATGAATCATGATTCGATTCATGATTCATGCTTCATGATTCGATTCATGATTCATGAATCATGATTCGATTCATGATTCATGATTCATGAATCATGATTCATGATTCGATTCATGATTCATGATTCATGAATCATGATTCGATTCATGATTCATAATTCATGAATCATGATTCGATTCATGATTCATGATTCATGAATCATGATTTGATTCATGGTTCATGATTCATGAATCATGATTCGATTCATGATTCATGAATCATGATTCAATTTATGATTCATGATTCATGATTCGATTCATTATTTATGATTGAATTCATGTTTCATGATTCATGATTCAAGATTCATGATTCAAGATTCATGATTCATGATTCATGATTCAAGATTCATGATTCAAGATTCATGATTCATGATTCGATCCATGATTCATGATTCATGAATCATGATTCGATTCATGAATCATGATTCGATCCATGATTCGTGATTCATGAATCATGATTCGATTCATGATTCATGATTCATGAATCATGATTCGATTCATGATTCATGATTCATGAATCATGATTCATTTAATGATTCATGATTTATGATTCAATTCATGATTTATGATTCGATTCATGATTCATGATTCGATTCATGATTCATGATTCATGAATCATGATTCGATTCATGATTCATGATTCATGAATCATGATTCGATTCATGATTCATGATTCATAATTCATGATTCGATTCATGATTCATGATTCATGAATCATGATTCGATTCATGATTCGTGATTCACGAATCATGATTCATGATTCATGAATCATGATTCGATTCATGATTCATGATTCATGAATCATGATTCGATTCATGATTCATGATTCATGAATCATGATTCGATTCATGATTCATGATTCATGAATCATGATTCGATTCATGATTCATGATTCATGAATCATGATTCGATTCATGATTCATGATTCATGAATCATGATTCGATTCATGATTCATGATTCATGAATCATGATTCGATTCATGATTCATGATTCATGAATCATGATTCGATTCATGATTCATGATTCATGAATCATGATTCATGATTCATGAATCATGATTCATGATTCATGAATCATGATTCATGAATCATGATTCGATTCATGAATCATGATTCGATTCATGATTCACGAATCATGATTTTAATCATGAATCATGATTCGATTCATGATTCATGATTCATGAATCATGATTCGATTCATGAATCATGATTCGATTCATGATTCATGAATCATGATTCAATTTATGATTCATGATTCATGATTCAATTCATGATTTATGATTGAATTCATGTTTCATGATTCATGATTCAAGATTCATGATTCAAGATTCATGATTCATGATTCATGATTCATGATTCAATTCACGATTCATTTAATGATTCATGATTTATGATTCAATTCATGATTTATGATTCGATTCATGATTCATGATTCATAAATCATGATTTGATTCATGGTTCATGATTCATGAATCATGATTCATGATTCATGAATCATGATTCGATTCATGAATCATGATTCGATTCATGATTCGTGATTCATGAATCATGATTCGATTCATGATTCGTTAATCATGAATCATGATTCGATTCATGATTCATGATTCATGAATCATGATTCGATTCATGATTCATGATTCATTTAATGATTCATGATTTATGATTCAATTCATGATTTATGATTCGATTCATGATTCATGATTCATGATTTATGATTTAATTCATGATTTATGATTCGATTCATGATTCATGATTCATGAATCATGATTCGATTCATGATTCATAATTCATGAATCATGATTCGATTCATGATTCATGATTCATGAATCATGATTTGATTCATGGTTCATGATTCATGAATCATGATTCGATTCATGATTCATGAATCATGATTCAATTTATGATTCATGATTCATGATTCGATTCATTATTTATGATTGAATTCATGTTTCATGATTCATGATTCAAGATTCATGATTCAAAATTCATGATTCATGATTCATGATTCAAGATTCATGATTCAAGATTCATGATTCATGATTCGATCCATGATTCATGATTCATGAATCATGATTCGATTCATGAATCATGATTCGATCCATGATTCGTGATTCATGAATCATGATTCGATTCATGATTCATGATTCATGAATCATGATTCGATTCATGATTCATGATTCATGAATCATGATTCATTTAATGATTCATGATTTATGATTCAATTCATGATTTATGATTCGATTCATGATTCATGATTCGATTCATGATTCATGATTCATGAATCATGATTCGATTCATGATTCATGATTCATAATTCATGATTCGATTCATGATTCATGATTCATGAATCATGATTCGATTCATGATTCGTGATTCACGAATCATGATTCATGATTCATGAATCATGATTCGATTCATGATTCATGATTCATGAATCATGATTCGATTCATGATTCATGATTCATGAATCATGATTCGATTCATGATTCATGATTCATGAATCATGATTCGATTCATGATTCATGATTCATGAATCATGATTCGATTCATGATTCATGATTCATGAATCATGATTCGATTCATGATTCATGATTCATGAATCATGATTCGATTCATGATTCATGATTCGATCCATGATTCATGATTCATGAATCATGATTCGATTCATGATTCATGATTCATGAATCATGATTCGATTCATGATTCATGATTCATGAATCATGATTCATGATTCATGAATCATGATTCGATTCATGATTCATGATTCATGATTCGATTCATGATTCGTGATTCACGAATCATGATTCATGATTCGTGATTCACGAATCATGATTCATGATTCATGAATCATGATTCGATTCATGATTCATGATTCATGAATCATGATTCGATTCATGATTTATGAATCATGATTCGATTCATGATTCATGATTCATGAATCATGAGACGATTCATGATTCATGATTCATGATTCGATTCATGATTCATGAATCATGATTCGATTCATGATTCATGATTCGATTCATGATTCATGAATCATGATTCGATTCATGATTCATGATTCATGAATCATGATTCATGATTCGATTCATGATTCATGATTCATGAATCATGATTCGATTCATGATTCATAATTCATGAATCATGATTCGATTCATGATTCATGATTCATGAATCATGATTCGATTCATGATTCATGATTCATGATTCGATTCATGATTCATGAATCATGATTCATGATTCGATTCATGATTCATGATTCATGAATCATGATTCGATTCATGATTCATAATTCATGAATCATGATTCGATTCATGATTCATGATTCATGAATCATGATTTGATTCATGGTTCATGATTCATGAATCATGATTCAATTTATGATTCATGATTCATGATTCGATTCATTATTTATGATTGAATTCATGTTTCATGATTCATGATTCAAGATTCATGATTCAAGATTCATGATTCATGATTCATGATTCAAGATTCATGATTCAAGATTCATGATTCATGATTCATGATTCATGATTCATGATTCAATTCACGATTCATTTAATGATTCATGATTTATGATTCAATTCATGATTTATGATTCGATTCATGATTCATGATTCATGAATCATGATTTGATTCATGGTTCATGATTCATGAATCATGATTCATGAATCATGATTCATGATTCATGAATCATGATTCGATTCATGAATCATGATTTGATTCATGAATCATGATTCATGAATGATGATTCGATTCATGAATCATGACTCGATTCATGATTCATGATTTATGAATCATGATTTGATTCATGATTAATGATTCATGAATCATGATTCGATTCATGATTCATGATTCAATTCATTATTCATTTAATGATTCATGATTTATGATTCAATTCATGATTTATGATTCGATTCATGATTCATGATTCATGATTTATGATTCAATTGATGATTTATGATTCGATTCATGATTCATGATTCATGAATCATGATTCGATTCATGATTCATGATTTGATCCATGATTCATGATTCATGAATCATGATTCGATTCATGAATCATGATTCGATTCATGATTCATGATTCATGAATCATGATTTGATTCATGGTTCATGATTCATGAATCATGATTCGATTCATGAATCATGATTCATGATTTATGAATCATGATTCGATTCATGATTCATGATTTATGAATCATGATTTGATTCATGATTCATGATTCATGAATCATGATTCGATTCATGATTCATGATTCAATTCATGATTCATTTAATGATTCATGATTTATGATTCAATTCATGATTTATGATTCGATTCATGATTCATGAATCATGATTCGATTCATGATTCGATCCATGATTCATGATTCATGAATCATGATTTGATTCATGAATCATGATTCGATCCATGATTCGTGATTCATGAATCATGATTCGATTCATGATTCATGATTCATGAATCATGATTCGATTCATGATTCATGAATTATCAATCATGATTCATTTAATGATTCATGATTTATGATTCAATTCATGATTTATGATTCGATTCATGATTCATGATTCGATTCATGATTCATGATTCATGAATCATGATTCGATTCATGATTCATGATTCATGAATCATGATTCGATTCATGATTCATGATTCATGATTCGATTCATGATTCATGAATCATGATTCGATTCATGATTCATGATTCATGAATCATGATTCGATTCATGATTCATGATTCAATTCATGATTCATTTAATGATTCATGATTATGATTTATGATTCATGATTTATGAATCATGATTCGATTCATGATTCATGATTCATGAATCATGAATCGATTCATGATTCATGATTCAATTCATGATTCATTTAATGATTCATGATTTATGATTCAATTCATGATTTATGATTCGATTCATGATTCATGATTCATGAATCATGATTTGATTCATGATTCATGATTCATGAATCATGATTTGATTCATGATTCATGATTCATGAATCATGATTCATGATTTATGATTCAATTCATGATTTATGATTCGATTCATGATTCATGATTCATGAATCATGATTTGATTCATGATTCATGATTCATGAATCATGATTCGATTCATGAATCATGATTCATGAATCATGATTCGATTCATGAATAATGATTCGATTCATGATTCGTGATTCATGAATCATGATTCGATTCATGAATCCTGATTCGATTCATGAATCATGATTTGATTCATGATTCATGATTCATGAATCATGATTCGATTCATGATTCATGATTCAATTCATTATTCATTTAATGATTCATGATTTATGATTTATGATTCATGATTTATGAATCATGATTCGATTCATGAATCATGATTCGATTCATGATTCATGAATCATGATTCAATTTATGATTCATGATTCATGATTCGATTCATTATTTATGATTGAATTCATGTTTCATGATTCATGATTCAAGATTCATGGTTCAAGATTCATGATTCATGATTCATGATTCATGATTCAATTCACGATTCATTTAATGATTCATGATTTATGATTCAATTCATGATTTATGATTCGATTCATGATTCATGAATCATGATTTGATGCATGGTTCATGATTCATGAATCATGATTCATGATTCATGAATCATGATTCAATTCATGAATCATGATTTGATTCATGAATCATGATTCATGAATCATGATTCGATTCATGAATCATGACTCGATTCATGATTCATGATTTATGAATCATGATTTGATTAATGATTCATGATTCATGAATCATGATTCGATTCATGATTCATGATTTATGAATCATGATTTGATTAATGATTCATGATTCATGAATCATGATTCGATTCATGATTCATGATTTAATTCATTATTCATTTAATGATTCATGATTTATGATTCAATTCATGATTTATGATTTGATTCATGATTCATGATTCATGAATCATGATTCGATTCATGATTGATGATTCGATCCATGATTCATGATTCATGAATCATGATTCGATTCATGAATCATGATTCGATTCATGATTCATGATTCATGAATCATGATTTGATTCATGGTTCATGATTCATGAATCATGATTCGATTCATGAATCATGATTCATGATTTATGAATCATGATTCATGAATCATGATTCATGATTTATGAATCATGATTTGATTCATGACTCATGATTCATGAATCATGATTCGATTCATGATTCATGATTCAATTCATGATTCATTTAATGATTCATGATTTATGATTCAATTCATGATTTATGATTCGATTCATGATTCATGAATCATGATTCGATTCATGATTCATGATTCGATCCATGATTCATGCTTCATGAATCATGATTCGATTCATGATTCATGATTCATGAATCATGATTCGATTCATGATTCATGATTCGATCCATGATTCATGCTTCATGAATCATGATTCGATTCATGATTCATGATTCATGAATCATGATTCATTTAATGATTCATGATTTATGATTCAATTCATGATTTATGATTCGATTCATGATTCATGATTCGATTCATGATTCATGATTCATGAATCATGATTCGATTCATGATTCATGATTCATAATTCATGATTCGATTCATGATTCATAATTCATGAATCATGATTCGATTAATGATTCGTGATTCACGAATCATGATTCATGATTCATGATTCATGAATCATGATTCGATTCATGATTCATGATTCATGATTCATGATTCATGAATCATGATTCGATTCATAAATCATGATTCAATTCATGATTCATGATTCACGAATCATGATTTTAATCATGAATCATGATTCGATTCATGATTCATGATTCATGAATCATGATTCGATTCATGAATCATGATTCGATTCATGAATCATGATTCGATTCATGATTCATGATTCATGATTCGATTCATGATTTATGATTGAATTCATGTTTCATGATTTATGATTCAAGATTCATGATTCAAGATTCATGATTCATGATTCATGATTCATGATTCAATTCACGATTCATTTAATGATTCATGATTTATGATTCAATTCATGATTTATGATTCGATTCATGATTCATGATTCATGAATCATGATTTGATTCATGGTTCATGATTCATGAATCATGATTCATGATTCATGAATCATGATTCATAATTCAATTCATGATTTATGATTCGATTCATGATTCATGATTCATGAATCATGATTTGATTCATGGTTCATGATTCATGAATCATGATTCATGATTCATGAATCATGATTCATGATTCATGAATCAAGATTCGATTCATGAATCATGATTCGATTCATGATTCGTGATTCATAATTCATGATTCGATTCATGAGTCATGATTCATGAATCATGATTCGATTCATGATTCATGATACAATTCATGATTCATTTAATGATTCATGATTTATGATTCAATTCATGATTTATGTTTCGATTCATGATTCATGATTCATGATTTATGATTCAATTCATGATTTATGATTCGATTCATGATTCATGATTCATGAATCATGATTCGATTCATGATTCATGATTCGATCCATGATTCATGATTCATGAATCATGATTCGATTCATGAATCATGATTCGATTCATGATTCATGATTCATGAATCATGATTTGATTCATGGTTCATGATTCATGAATCATGATTTGATTCATGAATCATGATTCGATTCATGAATCATGATTCGATTCATGATTCATGATTTATGAATCTTGATTTAATTCATGATTCATGATTCATGAATCATGATTCGATTCATGATTCATGATTCAATTCATGATTCATTTAATGATTCATGATTTATGATTCAATTCATGATTTATGATTCGATTCATGATTCATGAATCATGATTCGATTCATGATTCGTGATTCAATTCATGATTCATTTAATGATTCATAATATATGATTCAATTCATGATTTATGATTTGATTCATGATTCATGAATCATGATTCGAATCATGAATCATGATTCGATCCATGATTCGTGATTCATGAATCATGATTCGATTCATGATTCATGATTCATGAATCATGATTCGATTCATGATTCGTGATTCATGAATCATGATTCGATTCATGATTCATGATTCATGAATCATGATTCGATTCATGATTCATGATTCAATTCATGATTCATTTAATGATTCATGATTTATGATTCAATTCATGATTTATGATTTGATTCATGATTCATGAATCATGATTCGATTCATGATTCATGATTCATGAATCATGATTCGATTTATGAATCATGATTCGATTCATGAATCATGATTCAATTCATGATTCATGATTTATTAATCATGATTCGATTCATGATTCATGATTCATGAATCATGATTCGATTCATGATTCATTAATTCATGATTCATGATTCATGAATCATGATTCGATTCATGATTCATGATTCATGAATCATGATTCGATTCATGATTCATGATTCAATTCATGATTCATTTAATGATTCATGATTTATGATTCAATTCATGATTTATGATTTGATTCATGATTCATGAATCATGATTCGATTCATGATTCATGATTCATGAATCATGATTCGATTCATGATTCATGATTCATGATTCATGAATCATGATTCGATTCATGATTCATGATTCATGAATCATGATTCGATTCATGATTCATGATTCATGAATCATGATTCGATTCATGATTCATGATTCATGAATCATGATTCGATTCATGATTCATGATTCATGAATCATGATTCGATTCATGATTCATGATTCATGAATCATGATTCGATTCCTGATTCATGATTAATGAATCATGATTCGATTCCTGATTCATGATTCATGAATCATGATTCGATTCATGATTCGTGATTCACGAATCATGATTCATGATTCATGAATCATGATTCATGATTCATGAATCATGATTCGATTCATGAATCATGATTCGATTCATGATTCATGATTCATGAATCATGATTCGATTCATGATTCATGATTCATGATTTGATTCATGATTCGTGATTCACGAATCATGATTCATGATTCATGAATCATGATTCGATTCATGATTCATGATTCATGAATCATGATTCGATTCATGATTCATGATTCATGAATCATGATTCGATTCATGATTCATGAATCATGATTCGATTCATGATTCATGATTCGATTCATGATTCATGAATCATGATTCAATTCATGATTCATGATTCATGAATCATGATTCGATTCATGATTCATAATTCATGAATCATGATTCGATTCATGAATCATGATTCGATTCATGATTCGTGATTCACGAATCATGATTCATGATTCATGATTCCTGATTCACGAATCATGATTCATGATTCATGAATCATGATTCGATTCATGATTCATGATTCATGATTCATGAATCATGATTCGATTCATGATTCATGATTCATGAATCATGATTCGATTCATGATTCATGATTCATGATTCGATTCATGATTCGTGATTCACGAATCATGATTCATGATTCATGATTCGTGATTCACGAATCATGATTCATGATTCATGAATCATGATTCGATTCATGATTCATGATTCATGAATCATGATTCGATTCATGAATCATGATTCGATTCATGATTCATGAATCATGATTCAATTTATGATTCATGAATCATGATTCGATTCATGAATCATGATTCGATTCATGATTCATGAATCATGATTCATGATTCATGAATCATGATTCGATTCATGAATCATGATTCGATTCATGATTCGATTCATGAATCATGATTCGATTCATGATTCGATTCATGAATCATGATTCGATTCATGATTCGTGATTCACGAATCATGATTCATGATTCATGAATCATGATTCGATTCATGATTCATGATTCATGAATCATGATTCGATTCATGATTCATGATTCATGATTCGATTCATGATTCGTGATTCACGAATCATGATTCATGATTCATGAATCATGATTCGATTCATGATTCATGATTCATGAATCATGATTCGATTCATGATTCATGATTCATGAATCATGATTCGATTCATGATTCATGATTCATGAATCATGATTCGATTCATGATTCATGATTCGATTCATGATTCATGAATCATGATTCGATTCATGATTCATGATTCATGAATCATGATTCGATTCATGATTCATAATTCATGAATCATGATTCGATTCATGATTCATGATTCATGAATCATGATTCGATTCATGAATCATGATTCGATTCATGATTCATGAATCATGATTCAATTTATGATTCATGATTCATGATTCGATTCATTATTTATGATTGAATTCATGTTTCATGATTCATGATTCAAGATTCATGATTCAAGATTCATGATTCATGATTCATGATTCAAGATTCATGATTCAAGATTCATGATTCATGATTCATGATTCATGATTCAATTCACGATTCATTTAATGATTCATGATTTATGATTCAATTCATGATTTATGATTCGATTCATGATTCATGATTCATGAATCATGATTTGATTCATGGTTCATGATTCATGAATCATGATTCATGATTCATGAATCATGATTCGATTCATGAATCATGATTTGATTCATGAATCATGATTCATGAATCATGATTCATGAATCATGATTCGATTCATGAATCATGATTCATGAATCATGATTCGATTCATGAATCATGACTCGATTCATGATTCATGATTTATGAATCATGATTCGATTCATGAATCATGACTCGATTCATGATTCATGATTTATGAATCATGATTTGATTCATGATTCATGATTCATGAATCATGATTCGATTCATGATTTATGATTCAATTCATTATTCATTTAATGATTCATGATTTATGATTCAATTCATGATTTATGATTCGATTCATGATTCATGATTCATGATTTATGATTCAATTCATGATTTATGATTCGATTCATGATTCATGATTCATGAATCATGATTCGATTCATGATTCATGATTCGATCCATGATTCATGATTCATGAATCATGATTCGATTCATGATTCATGATTCGATTCATGATTCATGATTCATGAATCATGATTTGATTCATGGTTCATGATTCATGAATCATGATTCGATTCATGATTCATGATTTATGAATCATGATTCGATTCATGATTCATGATTTATGAATCATGATTCGATTCATGATTCATGATTCATGAATCATGATTCGATTCATGATTTATGATTCGATTCATGATTCATGATTCAATTCATGATTTATGATTCGATTCATGATTCATGATTCGATTCATGATTCATGATTCGATCCATGATTCATGATTCATGAATCATGATTCGATTCATGAATCATGATTCGATCCATGATTCGTGATTCATGAATCATGATTCGATTCATGATTCATGATTCATAAATCATGATTCGATTCATGATTCATGATTCATGAATCATGATTCATTTAATGATTCATGATTTATGATTCAATTCATGATTTATGATTCGATTCATGATTCATGATTCATGAATCATGATTTGATTCATGGTTTATGATTCATGAATCATGATTCATGATTCATGAATCATGATTTGATTCATGAATCATGATTCATGAATGATGATTCGATTCATGAATCATGACTCGATTCATGATTCATGATTTATGAATCATGATTTGATTCATGAATCATGATTCATGAATCATGATTCGATTCATGATTCATGATTCAATTCATTATTCATTTAATGATTCATGATTTATGATTCAATTCATGATTTATGATTCGATTCATGATTCATGATTCATGATTTATGATTCAATTCATGATTTATGATTCGATTCATGATTCATGATTCATGAATCATGATTCGATTCATGATTCATGATTCGATCCATGATTCATGATTCATGAATCATGATTCGATTCATGAATCATGATTCGATTCATGATTCATGATTCATGAATCATGATTTGATTCATGGTTCATGATTCATGAATCATGATTCGATTCATGGTTCATGATTCATGAATCATGATTCGATTCATGAATCATGATTCATGATTTATGAATCATGATTCGATTCATGATTCATGATTTATGAATCATGATTTGATTCATGATTCATGATTCATGAATCATGATTCGATTCATGATTCATGATTCAATTCATGATTCATTTAATGATTCATGATTTATGATTCAATTCATGATTTATGATTCGATTCATGATTCATGAATCATGATTCGATTCATGATTCATGATTCGATCCATGATTCATGATTCATGAATCATGATTTGATTCATGAATCATGATTCGATCCATGATTCGTGATTCATGAATCATGATTCGATTCATGATTCATGATTCATGAATCATGATTCGATTCATGATTCATGATTCATGAATCATGATTCATTTAATGATTCATGATTTATTATTCAATTCATGATTTATGATTCGATTCATGATTCATGATTCGATTCATGATTCATGATTCATGAATCATGATTCGATTCATGATTCATGATTCATGAATCATGATTCGATTCATGATTCATGATTCATGATTCGATTCATGATTCATGAATCATGATTCGATTCATGATTCATGATTCATGAATCATGATTCATGATTCGATTCATGATTCATGATTTATGAATCATGATTCGATTCATGATTCATAATTCATGAATCATGATTCGATTCATGATTCATGATTCATGAATCATGATTCCATTCATGAATCATGATTCGATTCATGATTCATGAATCATGATTCAATTTATGATTCATGATTCGATTCATTATTTATGATTGAATTCATGTTTCATGATTCATGATTCAAGATTCATGATTCAAGATTCATGATTCATGATTCATGATTCAAGATTCATGATTCAAGATTCATGATTCATGATTCATGATTCATGATTCAATTCACGATTCATTTAATGATTCATGATTTATGATTCAATTCATGATTTATGATTCGATTCATGATTCATGATTCATGAATCATGATTTGATTCATGGTTCATGATTCATGAATCATGATTCATGATTAATGAATCATGATTCGATTCATGAATCATGATTTGATTCATGAATCATGATTCATGAATCATGATTCATGAATCATGATTCATGAATCATGATTCGATTCATGAATCATGATTCATGAATCATGATTCGATTCATGAATCATGACTCGATTCATGATTCATGATTTATGAATCATGATTTGATTCATGATTCATGATTCATGAATCATGATTCGATTCATGATTCATGATTCAATTCATTATTCATTTAATGATTCATGATTTATGATTCAATTCATGATTTATGATTCGATTCATGATTCATGATTCATGATTTATGATTCAATTCATGATTTATGATTCGATTCATGATTCATGATTCATGAATCATGATTCGATTCATGATTCATGATTCGATCCATGATTCATGATTCATGAATCATGATTCGATTCATGATTCATGATTCGATTCATGATTCATGATTCATGATTCATGATTCATGAATCATGATTTGATTCATGGTTCATGATTCATGAGTCATGATTCGATTCATGAATCATGATTCATGATTTATGAATCGTGATTCGATTCATGATTCATGATTTATGAATCATGATTTGATTCATGATTCATGATTTATGAATCATGATTTGATTCATGATTCATGATTCATGAATCATGATTCGATTCATGATTCATGATTCAATTCATGATTCATTTAATGATTCATGATTTATGATTCAATTCATGATTTATGATTCGATTCATGATTCATGATTCAATTCATGATTTATGATTCGATTCATGATTCATGATTCAATTCATGATTTATGATTCGATTCATGATTCATGAATCATGATTCGATTCATGATTCGTGATTCATGAATCATGATTCGATTCATTAATCGTGATTCACGAATCATGATTCATGATTCATGAATCATGATTCGATTCATGATTCATGATTCATGAATCATGATTCGATTCATGATTCATGATTCATGAATCATGATTCGATTCATGATTCATGATTCATGAATTATGATTCGATTCATGATTCATGATTCATGAATCATGATTCGATTCATGATTCATGATTCATGAATCATGATTCGATTCATGAATCATGATTCGATTCATGATTCATGATTCACGAATCATGATTTTAATCATGAATCATGATTCGATTCATGATTCATGAATCATGATTCGATTCATGAATCATGATTCAATTCATGAATCATGATTCGATTCATGATTCATGAATCATGATTCAATTTATGATTCATGATTCATGATTCGATTCATGATTTATGATTGAATTCATGTTTCATGATTCATGATTCAAGATTCATGATTCAAGATTCATGATTCATGATTCATGATTCATGATTCAATTCACGATTCATTTAATGATTCATGATTTATGATTCAATTCATGATTTATGATTCGATTAATGATTCATGATTCATAAATCATGATTTGATTCATGGTTCATGATTCATGAATCATGATTCATGATTCATGAATCATGATTCGATTCATGAATCATGATTCGATTAATGATTCGTGATTCATGAATCATGATTCGATTCATGATTCGTGATTCATGAATCATGATTCGATTCATGATTCCTGATTCATGAATCATGATTCGATTCATGATTCATGATTCAATTCATGATTCATTTAATGAATCATGATTTATGATTCAATTCATGATTTATGATTCGATTCATGATTCATGATTCATGATTTATGATTCAATTCATGATTTATGATTCGATTCATGATTCATGATTCATGAATCATGATTCGATTCATGAATCATGATTCGATTCATGATTCAAGATTCATGAATCATGATTTGATTCATGGTTCATGATTCATGAATCATGATTCGATTCATGAATCATGATTCGATTCATGAATCATGATTCGATTCATGATTCATGATTTATGAATCATGATTTGATTCATGATTCATGATTCATGAATCATGATTCGATTCATGATTCATGATTCATGAATCATGATTCGATTCATGATTCATGATTCATGAATCATGATTCATGATTCATGAATCATGATTCGATTCATGAATCATGATTTGATTCATGATTCGTGATTCACGAATCATGATTCATGATTCATGAATCATGATTCGATTCATGATTCATGATTCATGAATCATGATTCGTGATTCACGAATCATGATTCATGATTCATGAATCATGATTCGATTCATGATTCATGATTCATGAATCATGATTCGATTCATGATTCATGATTCGATTCATGATTCATGAATCATGATTCGATTCATGATTCATGATTCATGAATCATGATTCGATTCATGATTCATGAATCATGATTCGATTCATGATTCATGATTCATGAATCATGATATGATTCATGATTCGATTCATGATTCATGAATCATGATTCGATTCATGATTCATGATTCATGAATCATGATTCGATTCATGATTCATAATTCATGAATCATGATTCGATTCATGATTCATGAATCATGATTCGATTCATGAATCATGATTCGATTCATGATTCATGAATCATGATTCAATTTATGATTCATGATTCATGATTCGATTCATTATTTATGATTGAATTCATGTTTCATGATTCATGATTCACGAATCATGATTTTAATCATGAATCATGATTCGATTCATGATTCATGATTCATGAATCATGATTCGATTCATGAATCATGATTCAATTCATGAATCATGATTCGATTCATGATTCATGAATCATGATTCAATTTATGATTCATGATTCATGATTCGATTCATGATTTATGATTGAATTCATGTTTCATGATTCATGATTCAAGATTCATGATTCAAGATTCATGATTCATGATTCATGATTCATGATTCAATTCACGATTCATTTAATGATTCATGATTTATGATTCAATTCATGATTTATGATTCGATTCATGATTCATGATTCATAAATCATGATTTGATTCATGGTTCATGATTCATGAATCATGATTCATGATTCATGAATCATGATTCGATTAATGATTCGTGATTCATGAATCATGATTCGTGATTCATGAATCATGATTCGATTCATGATTCCTGATTCATGAATCATGATTCGATTCATGATTCATGATTCAATTCATGATTCATTTAATGATTCATGATTTATGATTCAATTCATGATTTATGATTCGATTCATGATTCATGATTCATGATTTATGATTCAATTCATGATTTATGATTCGATTCATGATTCATGATTCATGAATCATGATTCGATTCATGATTCATGATTCGATCCATGATTCATGAATCATGATTCGATTCATGAATCATGATTCGATTCATGAATCATGATTCGATTCATGATTCAAGATTCATGAATCATGATTTGATTCATGGTTCATGATTCATGAATCATGATTCGATTCATAAATCATGATTCGATTCATGAATCATGATTCGATTCATGATTCATGATTTATGAATCATGATTTGATTCATGATTCATGATTCATGAATCATGATTCGATTCATGATTCATGATTCATGAATCATGATTCGATTCATGATTCATGATTCATGAATCATGAATCATGATTCATGATTCATGAATCATGATTCGATTCATGAATCATGATTCGATTCATGATTCGTGATTCACGAATCATGATTCATGATTCATGAATCATGATTCGATTCATGATTCATGATTCATGAATCATGATTCGATTCATGATTCATGATTCGATTCATGATTCATGAATCATGATTCGATTCATGATTCATGATTCATGAATCATGATTCGATTCATGATTCATGATTCATGATTCATGAATCATGATTCGATTCATGATTCATGATTCATGATTCGATTCATGATTCATGAATCATGATTCGATTCATGATTCATGATTCATGAATCATGATTCGATTCATGATTCATAATTCATGAATCATGAATCGATTCATGATTCATAATTCATGAATCATGATTCGATTCATGATTCATGATTCATGAATCATGATTCGATTCATGAATCATGATTCGATTCATGATTCATGAATCATGATTCAATTTATGATTCATGATTCATGATTCGATTCATTATTTATGATTGAATTCATGTTTCATGATTCATGATTCAAGATTCATGATTCAAGATTCATGATTCATGATTCATGATTCAAGATTCATGATTCAAGATTCATGATTCATGATTCATGATTCATGATTCATGATTCAATTCACGATTCATTTAATGATTCATGATTTATGATTCATAAATCATGATTTGATTCATGGTTCATGATTCATGAATCATGATTCATGATTCATGAATCATGATTCATGATTCATAAATCATGATTTGATTCATGGTTCATGATTCATGAATCATGATTCATGATTCATGAATCATGATTCGATTCATGAATCATGATTTGATTCATGAATCATGATTCATGAATGATGATTCGATTCATGAATCATGACTCGATTCATGATTCATGATTTATGAATCATGATTTGATTCATGATTCATGATTCATGAATCATGATTCGATTCATGATTCATGATTCAATTCATTATTCATTTAATGATTCATGATTTATGATTCAATTCATGATTTATGATTCGATTCATGATTCATGATTCAATTCATTATTCATTTAATGATTCATGATTTATGATTCAATTCATGATTTATGATTCGATTCATGATTCATGATTCATGATTTATGATTCAATTGATGATTTATGATTCGATTCATGATTCATGATTCATGAATCATGATTCGATTCATGAATCATGATTCGATTCATGATTCATGATTCATGAATCATGATTTGATTCATGGTTCATGATTCATGAATCATGATTCGATTCATGAATCATGATTCATGATTTATGAATCATGATTCGATTCATGATTCATGATTTATGAATCATGATTTGATTCATGATTCATGATTCATGAATCATGATTCATGAATCATGATTCGATTCATGATTCATGATTCAATTCATGATTCATTTAATGATTCATGATTTATGATTCAATTCATGATTTATGATTCGATTCATGATTCATGATTCGATCCATGATTCATGATTCATGAATCATGATTTGATTCATGAATCATAATTCGATCCATGATTCGTGATTCATGAATCATGATTCGATTCATGATTCATGATTCATGAATCATGATTCGATTCATGATTCATGATTCATGAATCATGATTCATTTAATGATTCATGATTTATGATTCAATTCATGATTTATGATTCGATTCATGATTCATGATTCGATTCATGATTCATGATTCATGAATCATGATTCGATTCATGATTCATGATTCATAATTCATGATTCGATTCATGATTCATGATTCATGAATCATGAATCGAATCATGATTCATGATTCATGAATCATGATTCGATTCATGATTCATGATTCATGAATCATGATTCATGATTCATGAATCATGATTCATGATTCATGAATCATGATTCGATTCATGAATCATGATTCGATTCATGATTCATGATTCACGAATCATGATTTTAATCATGAATCATGATTCGATTCATGATTCATGATTCATGAATCATGATTCGATTCATGAATCATGATTCGATTCATGAATCATGATTCGATTCATGATTCATGAATCATGATTCAATTTATGATTCCTGATTTATGATTCAATTCATGATTTATGATTCGATTCATGATTAATGATTCATGAATCATGATTTGATTCATGATTCATGATTCATGAATCATGATTCATGATTTATGATTCAATTCATGATTTATGATTCGATTCATGATTCATGATTCATGAATAATGATTTGATTCATGATTCATGATTCATGAATCATGATTCGATTCATGATTCATGATTCGATTCATGATTCATGAATCATGATTCGATTCATGATTCATGATTCATGAATCATGATTCGATTCATGATTCATGATTCATGATTCATGAATCATGATTCGATTCATGATTCATGATTCATGATTCGATTCATGATTCATGAATCATGATTCGATTCATGATTCATGATTCATGAATCATGATTCGATTCATGATTCATAATTCATGAATCATGAATCGATTCATGATTCATAATTCATGAATCATGATTCGATTCATGATTCATGATTCATGAATCATGATTCGATTCATGAATCATGATTCGATTCATGATTCATGAATCATGATTCAATTTATGATTCATGATTCATGATTCGATTCATTATTTATGATTGAATTCATGTTTCATGATTCATGATTCAAGATTCATGATTCAAGATTCATGATTCATGATTCATGATTCAAGATTCATGATTCAAGATTCATGATTCATGATTCATGATTCATGATTCAATTCACGATTCATTTAATGATTCATGATTTATGATTCATAAATCATGATTTGATTCATGGTTCATGATTCATGAATCATGATTCATGATTCATGAATCATGATTCGATTCATGAATCATGATTTGATTCATGAATCATGATTCATGAATGATGATTCGATTCATGAATCATGACTCGATTCATGATTCATGATTTATGAATCATGATTTGATTCATGATTCATGATTCATGAATCATGATTCGATTCATGATTCATGATTCAATTCATTATTCATTTAATGATTCATGATTTATGATTCAATTCATGATTTATGATTCGATTCATGATTCATGATTCAATTCATTATTCATTTAATGATTCATGATTTATGATTCAATTCATGATTTATGATTCGATTCATGATTCATGATTCATGATTTATGATTCAATTGATGATTTATGATTCGATTCATGATTCATGATTCATGAATCATGATTCGATTCATGAATCATGATTCGATTCATGATTCATGATTCATGAATCATGATTTGATTCATGGTTCATGATTCATGAATCATGATTCGATTCATGAATCATGATTCATGATTTATGAATCATGATTCGATTCATGATTCATGATTTATGAATCATGATTTGATTCATGATTCATGATTCATGAATCATGATTCATGAATCATGATTCGATTCATGATTCATGATTCAATTCATGATTCATTTAATGATTCATGATTTATGATTCAATTCATGATTTATGATTCGATTCATGATTCATGATTCGATCCATGATTCATGATTCATGAATCATGATTTGATTCATGAATCATAATTCGATCCATGATTCGTGATTCATGAATCATGATTCGATTCATGATTCATGATTCATGAATCATGATTCGATTCATGATTCATGATTCATGAATCATGATTCATTTAATGATTCATGATTTATGATTCAATTCATGATTTATGATTCGATTCATGATTCATGATTCGATTCATGATTCATGATTCATGAATCATGATTCGATTCATGATTCATGATTCATAATTCATGATTCGATTCATGATTCATGATTCATGAATCATGAATCGAATCATGATTCATGATTCATGAATCATGATTCGATTCATGATTCATGATTCATGAATCATGATTCATGATTCATGAATCATGATTCATGATTCATGAATCATGATTCGATTCATGAATCATGATTCGATTCATGATTCATGAATCATGATTCAATTTATGATTCCTGATTTATGATTCAATTCATGATTTATGATTCGATTCATGATTAATGATTCATGAATCATGATTTGATTCATGATTCATGATTCATGAATCATGATTCATGATTTATGATTCAATTCATGATTTATGATTCGATTCATGATTCATGATTCATGAATAATGATTTGATTCATGATTCATGATTCATGAATCATGATTCATGATTCATTAATCATGATTCGATTCATGAATCATGATTCAATTCATGATTCGTGATTCATGAATCATGATTCGATTCATGAATCATGATTTGATTCATGATTCGTGATTCATGAATCATGATTCGATTCATGAATCATGATTTGATTCATGATTCATGATTTATGAATCATGATTCAATTCATGATTCATGATTCATGAATCATGATTCGATTCATGATTCATGATTCAATTCATGATTCATTTAATGATTCATGATTATGATTTATGATTCATGATTTATGAATCATGATTCGATTCATGATTCATGATTCATGAATCATGAATCGATTCATGAATCATGATTCGATTCATGATTCATGATTCATGAATCATGAATCGATTCATGATTCATGAATCGATTCATGATTCATGATTCAATTCATGATCAGGATTCATGAATCGAATCATGATTCATGAATCACGAATCATGAATCGAATCATTATTCATGAATCGAATCATGATTCATGAATCATGAATCATGATTCGTGAATCATGAATCATGAATCATGATTCATGAATCATGAATCATGAATCAAATCATGATTCATGAATCATGAATCATGAATCGAATCATAAATCATGAATTGAATCATAAATCATGATTCATGATTCATGAATCATGATTCGATTCATGATTCAAGATTCAATTCATGATTCATTTAATGATTCATGATTTATGATTCAATTCATGATTTATGATTCGATTCATGATTCATGATTCATGAATCATGATTCGATTCATGATTCATTATTCGATTCATGATTCATGTTTCATGAATCATGATTCGATTCGTGATTCATGATTCAATTCATGATTCATTTAATGATTCATGATTTATGATTCAATTCATGATTTATGATTCAATTCATGATTCATGATTCATGAATCATGATTCTATTCATGATTCGTGATTCATGAATCATGATTCGATTTATGAATAATGATTTGATTCATGAATCATGATTCGATTCATGATTTATGATTCATGATTTAATTTATGATTCATTTAATGATTCATGATTTATGATTCAATTCATGATTTATGATTCGATTCATGATTCATGATTCATGAATTATGATTGAATTCTTGATTAATGATTCATTAATCATGATTCAATTCATGATTCATGATTCAATTCATGATTCATGATTCAATTCATGATTAACTTCATGAATCATGATTCAATTCATGATTCATGATTCAATTCATGATTCATGATTCAATTCATGATTCATGATTCAATTCATGATTCATGATTCAATTCATGATTCGTGATTCATGATTCAATTCATGATTCAATTCATGATTCATGATTTAATTCATGATTCATGATTCAATTCATGATTCATGATTCAATTCATGATTCGTGATTCATGATTCAATTCATGATTCAATTCATGATTCATGATTTAATTCATGATTCATGATTCAATTCATGAATCATGATTCGATTCATGAATCATGATTCGATTCATGAATCATGATTCGATTCATGATTCATGATTTATGAATCATGATTCGATTCATGATTCATGAATCATGATTCGATTCATGATTCATGATTCAATTCATGATTTATTTAATGATTCATGATTTATGATTTATGATTCATGATTTATGAATCATGATTCGATTCATGATTCATGATTCATGAATCATGATTCGATTCATTCGATTCATTTAATGATTCATGATTTATGATTCAATTCATGATTTATGATTTGATTCATGATTCATGATTCATGAATCATGATTCGATTCATGATTCATGATTCGATTCATGATTCATGATTCATGATTCATGATTCGATTCATGATTCATGATTCAATTCATGATTCATTTAATGATTCATGATTTATGATTCAATTCATGATTTATGATTTGATTCATGATTCATGATTCATGAATCATGATTCGATTCATGATTCATGAATCATGATTCGATTCATGATTCATGAATCATGATTCGATTTATGAATCATGATTTGATTCATGAATCATGATTTGATTCATGATTTATGAATCATGCTTC
Organism: Mixophyes australis; assembly: GCA_036250195.1. Taxonomy (NCBI): domain Eukaryota; kingdom Metazoa; phylum Chordata; class Amphibia; order Anura; family Limnodynastidae; genus Mixophyes; species Mixophyes australis. The sequence goes on along the minus strand of JAVHZZ010000023.1, from coordinate 332,068 downwards.
GATTCATGATTCATGATTCATGAATCATGATTCATTTAATGATTCATGATTTATGATTCAATTCATGATTTATGATTCGATTCATGATTCATGATTCATGAATCATGATTCGATTCATGATTCGTGATTCATGAATCATGATTCGATTCATGATTCATAATTCATGATTCGATTCATGATTCAAGATTCATTATTTGATTCATGATTCATGATTCATGATTCATGAATCAAATTCATGATTCATGATTCGATTCATGATTCATGATTCATGAATCATGAATCAAATTCATGATTCATGATTCAATTCATGATTCATGATTCATGATTCAAATCATGATTCCTGATTCATGATTTATGATTCATGATTTAATTCATGATTCATTTAATGATTCATGATTTATGATTCAATTCATGATTTATGATTCGATTCATGATTCATGATTCATGCATCATGATTCAATTCATGATTTATGATTCGATTTATGATTCATGATTCATGACTCATGATTCATTTCTTGATTAATGATTCAGTAATCATGATTCAATTCATGATTCATGATTCAATTCATGATTCATGATTCAATTCATGATTCATGATTCAATTCATGATTAAATTCAAGAATCATGATTCAATTCATGAATCATGATTCAATTCATGATTCATGATTCAATTCATGATTCATGATTCAATTCATGATTCATGATTCAATTCATGATTCGTGATTCATGATTCAATTCATGATTCAATTCATGATTCATGATTCAATTCATGATTCATGATTCAATTCATGATTCATGATTTAATTCATGATTCATGATTCAATTCATGATTCATTTAATGATTCATGATTTATGATTCAATTCATGATTTATGATTCGATTCATGATTCATGATTCATGAATCATGATTTGATTCATGATTCATAATTCATGAATCATGATTCATGATTTATGACTCAATTCATGATTTATGATTCGATTCATGATTCATGATTCATGAATAATGATTTGATTCATGATTCATGATTCATTAATCATGATTCGATTCATGAATCATTATTCGATTCATGATTCGTGATTCATGAATCATGATTCGATTCATGAATCATGATTCGATTCATGATTCATGATTTATGAATCATGATTCGATTCATGATTCATGATTCATGAATCATGATTCGATTCATGATTCATGATTCAATTCATGATTCATTTAATGATTCATGATTATGATTTATGATTCATGATTTATGAATCATGATTCGATTCATGATTCATGATTCATGAATCATGATTCGATTCATGATTCATGATTCAATTCATGATTCATTTAATGATTCATGATTATGATTTATGATTCATGATTTATGAATCATGATTCGATTCATGATTCATGATTCATGAATCATGATTCGATTCATGATTCATGATTCAATTCATGATTCATTTAATGATTCATGATTTATGATTCGATTCATGAATTATGATTCGATTCATGATTCATGATTTATGAATCATGATTCGATTCATGATTCATGATTCATGAATCATGATTCGATTCATGATTCATGAGTCATGAATCATGATTCATTTAATGATTCATGATTTATAATTCAATTCATTATTTATGATTCGATTCATGATTCATAATTCATGAATCATGATTCGATTCATGATTCATGATTCATGAATCATGAATCATGATTCATGAGTCATGATTCGATTCATGAATCATGATTCGATCCATGATTCGTGATTCATGAATCATGATTCAATTCATGAATCATGATTCGATTCATGATTCATGATTCATGAATCATGATTCGATTCATGATTCATGATTCATGAATCATGATTCGATTCATGATTCATGATTCATGAATTATGATTCGATTTATGATTCATGATTCATGATTTATGATTTGATTCATGATTCATGATTCATGAATCATGATTCATTTAATGATTCATGATTTATGATTCAATTCATGATTTATGATTCGATTCCGGATTCATGATTCGATTCATGATTCATGATTCATGAATCATGATTCGATTCATGATTCATAAATTATGATTGAATTCATGATTCAAGATTCATTATTTGATTCATGATTCATGATTCATGATTCATGAATCAAATTCATGATTCATGATTCGATTCATGATTCATGAATCATGATTCAATTCATGATTCAAGATTCATTATTTGATTCATGATTCATGATTCATGATTCATGAATCAAATTCATGATTCATGATTCAATTCATGATTCCTGATTCCTGATTCCTGATTCATGATTCATGATTCATGATTCAAGATTCAATTCATGATTCATGAATCAATACATGATTCAATTCATGATTCATGATTCAATTCATGATTCATGACTCATGATTCAATTCATGATTCATGATTCATGATTCAATTCATGATTCATGATTCATGATTCAATCATGATTCCTGATTCATGATTTATGATTCATGATTTAATTCATGATTCATTTAATGATTCATGATTTATGATTCAATTCATGATTTATGATTTGATTCATGATTCATGATTCATGAATCATGATTCAATTCATGATTTATGATTCGATTCATGATTCATGATTCATGAATCATGATTCAATTCTTGATTAATGATTCATTAATCATGATTCAATTCATGATTCATGATTCAATTCATGAATAAATTCATTAATCATGATTCAATTCATGATTCATGATTCAATTCATGATTCATGATTCAATTCATGATTCATGATTCAATTCATGATTCAATTCATGATTCATGATTCAATTCATGATTCATGATTCAATTCATGATTCATGATTTAATTCATGATTCATGATTCAATTCATGATTCATTTAATGATTCATGATTTATGATTCAATTCATGATTTATGATTCGATTCATGATTCATGATTCATGAATCATGATTTGATTCATGATTCATGATTCATGAATCATGATTCATGATTTATGATTCAATTCATGATTTTAATTCGATTCATGATTCATGATTCATGAATAATGATTTGATTCATGATTCATTAATCATGAATCATGATTCATGATTCATTAATCATGATTCGATTCATGAATCCTGATTCGATTCATGAATCATGATTCAATTCATGATTCATGATTTATGAATCATGATTCGATTCATGATTCATGATTCATGAATCATGATTCGATTCATGATTCATGATTCAATTCATGATTCAATTCATGATTCATTTAATGATTCATGATTTATGATTTATGATTCATGATTTATGAATTATGATTCGATTCATGATTCATGATTCATGAATCATGATTCGATTCATGATTCATGATTCAATTCATGATTCATTTAATGATTCATGATTTATGATTCAATTCATGATTTATGATTCGATTCATGATTCATGTTTCATGAATCATGATTCGATTCATGATTCATTATTCGATTCATGATTCATGTTTCATGAATCATGATTCGATTCATGATTCATGATTCAATTCATGATTCATTTAATGATTCATGATTTATGATTCAATTCATGATTTATGATTCAATTCATGATTCATGATTCATGAATCATGATTCGATTCATGATTCGTGATTCATGAATCATGATTCGATTTATGAATCATGATTTGATTCATGAATCATGATTCGATTCATGATTTATGATTCATGATTTAATTCATGATTCATTTAATGATTCATGATTTATGATTCAATTCATGATTTATGATTCGATTCATGATTCATGATTCATGAATCATGATTCAATTCATGATTTATGATTCGATTCATGATTCATGATTCATGAATTATGATTCAATTCTTGATTAATGAATCATTAATCATGATTCAATTCATGATTCATGATTCAATTCATGATTAACTTCATGAATCATGATTCAATTCATGATTCATGATTCAATTCATGATTTATGATTCAATTCATGATTCATGATTCAATTCATGATTCGTGATTCATGATTCAATTCATGATTCAATTCATGATTCATGATTTAATTCATGATTCATGATTCAATTCATGATTCATGATTTAATTCATGATTCATGATTCAATTCATGATTCATTTAATGATTCATGATTTATGATTCAATTCATGATTTATGATTCGATTCATGATTCATGATTCATGAATCATGATTTGATTCATGATTCATGATTCATGAATCATGATTCATGATTCATGAATCATGATTCATGAATCATGATTCATGATTCATGAATCATGATTCATGATTCATGAATCATGATTCGATTCATGAATCATGATTCGATTCATGATTCGTGATTCATGAATCATGATTCGATTCATGAATCATGATTCGATTCATGAATCATCATTCGATTCATGATTCATGATTTATGAATCATGATTCGATTCATGATTCATGATTCATGATTCAATTCATGATTCATTTAATGATTCATGATTTATGATTTATGATTCATGATTTATGAATCATTATTCGATTCATGATTCATGATTCATGAATCATGATTCGATTCATGATTCATGATTCAATTCATGATTCATTTAATGATTCATGATTTATGACTCAATTCATGATTTATGATTCGATTCATGATTCAATTCATGATTTATGATTTGATTCATGATTCATGATTCGATTCATGATTCATGATTCATGAATCATGATTCGATTCATGATTCATGATTCAATTCATGATTCATTTAATGATTCATGATTTATGATTCAATTCATGATTTATGATTTGATTCATGATTCATGATTCATGAATCATGATTCGATTCATGATTCGTGATTAATGAATCATGATTCGATTTATGAATCATGATTTGATTCATGAATCATGATTCGATTCATGATTCATGATTTATGAATCATGATTCGATTCATGATTCATGATTCATGAATCATGATTCATTTAATGATTCATGATTTATGATTCAATTCATGATTTATGATTCGATTCATGATTCATGATTCATGAATCATGATTCGATTCATGATTCGTGATTCATGAATCATGATTCGATTCATGATTCATGATTCATGATTCATAATTCATGATTCGATTCATGATTCATGATTCATGAATCATGATTAAATTCATGATTCAAGATTCATTATTTGATTCATGATTCATGATTCATGATTCATGAATCAAATTCATGATTCATGATTCGATTCATGATTCATGATTCATGAATCATGACTCAAATTCATGATTCATGATTCAATTCCTGATTCCTGATTCATGATTCATGATTTTATTCATGATTCATGACTCAATTCATGATTCAATTCATGATTCATGATTCAATTCATGATTCATGACTCATGATTCAATTCATGATTCATGATTCATGATTCATGATTCAATTCATGATTCATGATTCAATTCATGATTCATGATTCATGATTCAAATCATGATTCCTGATTCATGATTTATGATTCATGATTTAATTCATGATTCATTTAATGATTCATGATTTATGATTCAATTCATGATTTATGATTCGATTCATGATTCATGATTCATGAATCATGATTCAATTCATGATTTATGATTCGATTCATGATTCATGATTCATGAATCATGATTCAATTCTTGATTAATGATTCATTAATCATGATTCAATTCATGATTAATGATTCATTAATCATGATTCAATTCATGATTCATGATTCAATTCATGATTAAATTCATGAATCATGATTCAATTCATGAATCATGATTCAATTCATGATTCATGATTCAATTCATGATTCATGATTCAATTCATGATTCAATTCATGATTCGTGATTCATGATTCAATTCATGATTCAATTCATGATTCATGATTCAATTCATGATTCATGATTCAATTCATGATTCATGATTTAATTCATGATTCATGATTCAATTCATGATTCATTTAATGATTCATGATTTATGATTCAATTCATGATTTATGATTCGATTCATGATTCATGATTCATGAATCATGATTTGATTCATGATTCATGATTCATTAATCATGATTCGATTCATGAATCATGATTCGATTCATGATTCGTGATTCATGAATCATGATTCGATTCATGATTCATGATTCATGAATCATGATTCGATTCATGATTCATGATTCAATTCATGATTCATTTAATGATTCATGATTTATGATTCAATTCATGATTTATGATTCGATTCATGATTCATGATTCATGAATCATGATTTGATTCATGATTCATGATTCATGAATCATGATTCATGATTTGATTCATGATTCATGATTCATGATTCATGAATCATGATTCATGATTCATGAATCATGATTCGATTCATGAATAATGATTCGATTCATGATTCGTGATTCATGAATCATGATTCGATTCATGAATCCTGATTCGATTCATGAATCATGATTCGATTCATGATTTATGATTCATGATTTAATTCATGATTCATTTAATGATTCATGATTTATGATTCAATTCATGATTTATGATTCGATTCATGATTCATGATTCATGAATCATGATTCAATTCATGATTTATGATTCGATTCATGATTCATGATTCATGAATTATGATTCAATTCTTGATTAATGATTCATTAATCATGATTCAATTCATGATTCATGATTCAATTCATGATTAACTTCATGAATCATGATTCAATTCATGATTCATGATTCAATTCATGATTCATGATTCAATTCATGATTCATGATTCAATTCATGATTCGTGATTCATGATTCAATTCATGATTCAATTCATGATTCATGATTTAATTCATGATTCATGATTCAATTCATGATTCATGATTTAATTCATGATTCATGATTCAATTCATGATTCATTTAATGATTCATGATTTATGATTCAATTCATGATTTATGATTCGATTCATGATTCATGATTCATGAATCATGATTTGATTCATGATTCATGATTCATGAATCATGATTCATGATTCAATTCATGATTCATGATTTAATTCATGATTCATGATTCAATTCATGATTCATTTAATGATTCATGATTTATGATTCAATTCATGATTTATGATTCGATTCATGATTCATGATTCATGAATCATGATTTGATTCATGATTCATGATTCATGAATCATGATTCATGATTCATGAATCATGATTCATGATTCATGAATCATGATTCGATTCATGAATCATGATTCGATTCATGATTCGTGATTCATGAATCATGATTCGATTCATGAATCATCATTCGATTCATGAATCATCATTCGATTCATGATTCATGATTTATGAATCATGATTCGATTCATGATTCATGATTCATGAATCATGATTCGATTCATGATTCATGATTCAATTCATGATTCATTTATTGATTCATGATTTATGATTTATGAATCATTATTCGATTCATGATTCATGATTCATGAATCATGATTCGATTCATGATTCATGATTCAATTCATGATTCATTTAATGATTCATGATTTATGACTCAATTCATGATTTATGATTCGATTCATGATTCAATTCATGATTTATGATTTGATTCATGATTCATGATTCGATTCATGAATCATGATTCGATTCATGATTCATGATTCAATTCATGATTCAATTCATGATTTATGATTTGATTCATGATTCATGATTCGATTCATGAATCATGATTCGATTCATGATTCATGATTCAATTCATGATTCATTTAATGATTCATGATTTATGATTCAATTCATGATTTATGATTTGATTCATGATTCATGATTCATGAATCATGATTCGATTCATGATTCGTGATTAATGAATCATGATTCGATTTATGAATCATGATTTGATTCATGAATCATGATTCGATTCATGATTCATGATTTATGAATCATGATTCGATTCATGATTCATGATTCATGAATCATGATTCATTTAATGATTCATGATTTATGATTCAATTCATGATTTATGATTCGATTCATGATTCATGATTCATGAATCATGATTCGATTCATGATTCATGATTCATGATTCATAATTCATGATTCGATTCATGATTCATGATTCATGAATCATGATTCATTTAATGATTCATGATTTATGATTCAATTCATGATTTATGATTCGATTCATGATTCGTGATTCATGAATCATGATTCGATTCATGATTCATGATTCATGATTCATAATTCATGATTCGATTCATGATTCATGATTCATGAATCATGATTAAATTCATGATTCAAGATTCATTATTTGATTCATGATTCATGATTCATGATTCATGAATCAAATTCATGATTCATGATTCGATTCATGATTCATGATTCATGAATCATGAATCAAATTCATGATTCATGATTCAATTCCTGATTCCTGATTCATGATTCATGATTCATGATTTAATTCATGATTCATGACTCAATTCATGATTCAATTCATGATTCATGATTCAATTCATGATTCATGACTCATGATTCAATTCATGATTCATGATTCATGATTCATGATTCAATTCATGATTCATGATTCAATTCATGATTCATGATTCATGATTCAAATCATGATTCCTGATTCATGATTTATGATTCATGATTTAATTCATGATTCATTTAATGATTCATGATTTATGATTCAATTCATGATTTATGATTCGATTCATGATTCATGATTCGATTCATGATTCATGATTCATGAATCATGATTCGATTCATGATTTATGATTCGATTCATGATTCATGATTCATGAATCATGATTCGATTCATGATTCATGATTCATGATTCATAATTCATGATTCGATTCATGATTAATGATTCATGAATCATGATTCATTTAATGATTCATGAATCATGATTCAATTCATGATTTATGATTCGATTCATGATTCGTGATTCATGAATCATGATTCGATTCATGATTCATGATTCATGATTCATAATTCATGATTCGATTCATGATTCATGATTCATGAATCATGATTAAATTCATGATTCAAGATTCATTATTTGATTCATGATTCATGATTCATGATTCATGAATCAAATTCATGATTCATGATTCGATTCATGATTCATGATTCATGAATCATGAATCAAATTCATGATTCATGATTCAATTCCTGATTCCTGATTCATGATTCATGATTCATGATTTAATTCATGATTCATGACTCAATTCATGATTCAATTCATGATTCATGATTCAATTCATGATTCATGACTCATGATTCAATTCATGATTCATGATTCATGATTCATGATTCAATTCATGATTCAATTCATGATTCAATTCATGATTCATGATTCAATTCATGATTCATGATTCATGATTCAAATCATGATTCCTGATTCATGATTTATGATTCATGATTTAATTCATGATTCATTTAATGATTCATGATTTATGATTCAATTCATGATTTATGATTCGATTCATGATTCATGATTCATGAATCATGATTCAATTCATGATTTATGATTCGATTCATGATTCATGATTCATGAATCATGATTCAATTCATGATTCATGATTCATGAATCATGATTCAATTCATGATTTATGATTCGATTCATGATTCATGATTCATGAATCATGATTCAATTCTTGATTAATGATTCATTAATCATGATTCAATTCATGATTAATGATTCATTAATCATGATTCAATTCATGATTCATGATTCAATTCATGATTAAATTCATGAATCATGATTCAATTCATGAATCATGATTCAATTCATGATTCATGATTCAATTCATGATTCATGATTCAATTCATGATTCATGATTCATGATTCAATTCATGATTCAATTCATGATTCATGATTCAATTCATGATTCATGATTCAATTCATGATTCATGATTTAATACATGATTCATGATTCAATTCATGATTCATTTAATGATTCATGATTTATGATTCAATTCATGATTTATGATTCGATTCATGATTCATGATTCATGAATCATGATTTGATTCATGATTCATAATTCATGAATCATGATTCATGATTTATGATTCAATTCATGATTTATGATTAGATTCATGATTCATGATTCATGAATAATGATTTGATTCATGATTCATGATTCATTAATCATGATTCGATTCATGAATCATGATTCGATTCATGATTCGTGATTCATGAATCATGATTCGATTCATGAATCATGATTCGATTCATGATTCATGATTCAATTCATGATTCATTTAATGATTCATGATTATGATTTATGATTCATGATTTATGAATCATGATTCGATTCATGATTCATGATTCATGAATCATGATTCATGATTTATGATTCAATTCATGATTTATGATTCGATTCATGATTCATGATTCATGAATCATGATTTGATTCATGATTCATGATTCATGAATCATGATTCATGATTTGATTCATGATTCATGATTCATGAATCATGATTCATGATTCAATTCATGATTTATGATTCGATTCATGATTCATGATTCATGAATCATGATTTAATTCATGATTCATGATTCATGAATCATGATTCATGATTCATGATTCATGAATCATGATTCATGATTCATGAATCATGATTCATAATTCATGAATCATGATTCGATTCATAATTAATGATTCGATTCATGATTCGTGATTCATGAATCATGATTCGATTTATGAATCCTGATTCGATTCATGAATCATGATTCGATTCATGATTCATGATTTATGAATCATGATTCGATTCATGATTCATGATTCATGAATCATGATTTGATTAATGATTCATGATTCAATTCATGATTCATTTAATGATTCATGATTTATGACTCAATTCATGATTTATGATTCGATTCATGTTTCATGATTCATGATTTATGACTCAATTCATGATTTATGATTCGATTCATGTTTCATGATTCATGAATCATGATTCGATTCATGATTCATGATTCGATTCATGATTCATGATTCATGAATCATGATTCGATTCATGATTCATGATTCAATTCATGATTCATTTAATGATTCATGATTTATGATTCAATTCATGATTTATGATTCAATTCATGATTCATGATTCATGAATCATGATTCAATTCATGATTCGTGATTCATGAATCATGATTCGATTTATGAATCATAATTTGATTCATGAATCAGGATTCGATTCATGATTCATGATTTATGAATCATGATTCGATTCATGATTCATGATTCATGAATCATGATTCATTTAATGATTCATGATTTATGATTCAATTCATGATTTATGATTCGATTCATGATTCATGATTCATGAATCATGATTCGATTCATGATTCGTGATTCATGAATCATGATTCGATTCATGATTCATGATTCATGATTCATAATTCATGATTCGATTCATGATTCATGATTCATGAATCATGATTCAATTCATGATTCAAGATTCATTATTTGATTCATGATTCATGATTCATAATTCATGAATCAAATTCATGATCCATGATTCAATTCCTGATTCCTTATTCCTGATTCATGATTCATGATTCATGATTCAAGATTCAATTCATGATTCATGACTCAATTCATGATTCAATTCATGATTCATGATTCAATTCATGATTCATGACTCATGATTCAATTCATGATTCATGATTCATGATTCATGATTCAATTCATGATTTATGATTCGATTCATGATTCATGATTCATGATTCAAATCATGATTCCTGATTCATGATTTATGATTCATGATTTAATTCATAATTCATTTAATGATTCATGATTTATGATTCAATTCATGATTTATGATTCGATTCATGATTCATGATTCATGAATCATGATTCAATTCATGATTTATGATTCGATTCATGATTCATGATTCATGAATCATGATTCAAATCTTGATTAATGATTCATTAATCATGATTCAATTCATGATTCATGATTCAATTCATGATTCATGATTCAATTCATGATTCATGATTCAATTCATGATTCATGATTTAATTCATGATTCATGATTCAATTCATGATTCATTTAATGATTCATGATTTATGATTCAATTCATGATTTATGATTCGATTCATGATTTATGATTCATGAATGATGATTCATGATTTATGATTCAATTCATGATTTATGATTCGATTCATGATTTATGATTCATGAATGATGATTCATGATTTATGATTCAATTAATTATTTTATTATTCGATTCATGATTTATGATTCATGAATAATGATTTGATTCATGATTCATGATTCATGAATCATGATTCATGATTCATTAATCATGATTCGATTCATGATTAAATTCATGAATCATGATTCAATTCATGATTCATTATTCAATTCATGATTCATGATTCAATTCATGATTCATGATTCAATTCATGATTCATGATTTAATTCATGATTCATGATTCAATTCATGATTCATTTAATGATTCATGATTTATGATTCAATTCATGATTTATGATTCGATTCATGATTTATGATTCATGAATGATGATTCATGATTTATGATTCAATTAATGATTTATGATTCGATTCATGATTCATGATTCATGAATAATGATTTGATATATGATTCATGATTCATGAATCATGATTCATGATTCATTAATCATGATTCGATTCATGAATCATGATTCGATTCATGATTCGTGATTCATGAATCATGTTTCGATTCATGAATCATGATTCGATTCATGATTCATGATTTATGAATCATGATTTGATTCATGATTCATGAATCATGAATCATGATTCGATTCATGATTCATGATTCTATTCATGATTCATTTAATGATTCATGATTTATGATTCAATTCATGATTTATGATTCGATTCATGATTCATGATTCATGAATCATGATTTGATTCATGATTCATGATTCATGAATCATGATTCATGATTCATGAATAATGATTCGATTCATGAATAATGATTCGATTCATGATTCGTGATTCATGAATCCTTATTCGATTCATGAATCCTGATTTGATTCATGAATCATGATTCGATTCATGAATCATGATTTATGAATCATGATTCGATTCATGATTCATGATTCATGAATCATGATTCGATTCATGATTCATGATTCAATTTATGATTCATTTAATGATTCATGATTTATGATTTATGATTCATGATTTATGAATCATGATTCGATTCATGATTCATGATTCTTGAATCATGATTCGATTCATGATTCATGATTCAATTCATGATTCATTTAATGATTCATGATTTATGATTCAATACATGATTTATGATTCAATTCATGATTCATTATTCATGAATCATGATTCGATTCATGATTCATTATTCGATTCATGATTCATGTTTCATGAATCATGATTTGATTCATGATTCATGATTGAATTCATGATTCATTTAATGATTCATGATTTATGATTCAATTCATGATTTATGATTCGATTCATGATTCGTGATTCATGAATCATGATTCGATTTATGAATCATGATTTGATTCATGAATCATGATTCGATTCATGATTTATGATTCATGATTTAATTCATGATTCATTTAATGATTCATGATTTATGGTTTAATTCATGATTTATGATTCGATTCATGATTCATGATTCATGAATCATGATTCAATTCATGATTTATGATTCAATTCATGATTCATGATTCATGAATCATGATTCAATTCTTGATTAATGATTCATTAATCATGATTCAATTCATGATTCATGATTCAATTCATGATTCATGATTCAATTCATGATTAAATTCATGAATCATGATTCAATTCATGATTCATGATTCAATTCATGATTCATGATTTAATTCATGATTCATGATTCAATTCATGATTCGTGATTCATGATTCAATTCATGATTCAATTCATGATTCATGATTTAATTCATGATTCATGATTTAATTCATGATTCATGATTTAATTCATGATTCATTTAATGATTCATGATTTATGATTCAATTCATGATTTATGATTCGATTCATGAATCATGATTTGATTCATGATTCATGATTCATGAATCATGATTCATGATTCATGAGCCATGATTCGATTCATGAATCATGATTCGATTCATGATTCGTGATTCATGAATCATGATTAGATTCATGAATCATCATTTGATTCATGAATCATCATTCGATTCACGATTCATGATTTATGAATCATGATTCGATTCATGATTCATGATTCATAATTCATGATTCGATTCATGATTCATAATTCAATTCATGATTCATTTAATGATTCATGATTTATGATTTATGATTCATGATTTATGAATCATGATTCGATTCATGATTCATGATTCATGAATCATGTTTCGATTCATGATTCATGATTCAATTCATGATTCATTTAATGATTCATGATTTATGACTCAATTCATGATTCATGATTCATGAATCATGATTCGATTCATGATTCATGATTCGATTCATGATTCATGATTCATGAATCATGATTCGATTCATGATTCATGATTCAATTTATGATTCATTTAATGATTCATGATTTATGATTCAATTCATGATTTATGATTTGATTCATGATTCATGATTCATGAATCATGATTCGATTCATGATTCGTGATTCATGAATCATGATTCGATTTATGAATCATGATTTGATTCATGAATCATGATTCGATTCATGATTCATGATTTATGAATCATGATTCGATTCATGATTCGTGATTCATGAATCATGATTCGATTTATGAATCATGATTTGATTCATGAATCATGATTCAATTCATGATTCATGATTCATGATTCAAATCATGATTCATTTAATGATTCATGATTATGATTTATGATTCATGATTTATGAATCATGATTCGATTCATGATTCATGATTCATGAATCATGAATCGATTCATGATTCATGATTCAATTCATGATTCATTTAATGATTCATGATTTATGATCCAATTCATGATTTATGATTAGATTCATGATTCATGATTCATGAATCATGATTTGATTCATGATTCATGATTCATGAATCATGATTCATGATTTATGATTCATGAATCATGATTCATGATTTATGATTCAATTCATGATTTATGATTCGATTCATGATTCATGATTCATGAATCATGATTTGATTCATGATTCATGATTCATGATTCATGATTCACGAATCATGATTCATGATTCATGAATCATGATTCGATTCATAAATAATGATTCGATTCATGATTCGTGATTCATGAATCATGATTCGATTCATGAATCCTGATTCGATTCATGAATCATGATTCGATTCATGATTCATGATTTATGAATCATGATTCGATTCATGATTCATGATTCATGAATCATGATTCGAATCATGATTCATGATTCAATTCATGATTCAATTCATGATTCATTTAATGATTCATGATTTATGATTCAATTCATGATTTATGATTCGATTCATGATTCATGATTCAATTCATGATTCATTTAATGATTCATGATTATGATTTATGATTCATGATTTATGAATCATGATTCGATTCATGATTCATGATTCATGAATCATGAATCGATTCATGATTCATGATTCAATTCATGATTCATTTAATGATTCATGATTTATGATCCAATTCATGATTTATGATTAGATTCATGATTCATGATTCATGAATCATGATTTGATTCATGATTCATGATTCATGAATCATGATTCATGATTTATGATTCATGAATCATGATTCATGATTTATGATTCAATTCATGATTTATGATTCGATTCATGATTCATGATTCATGAATCATGATTTGATTCATGATTCATGATTCATGATTCATGATTCACGAATCATGATTCATGATTCATGAATCATGATTCGATTCATAAATAATGATTCGATTCATGATTCGTGATTCATGAATCATGATTCGATTCATGAATCCTGATTCGATTCATGAATCATGATTCGATTCATGATTCATGATTTATGAATCATGATTCGATTCATGATTCATGATTCATGAATCATGATTCGAATCATGA
The DNA here is from genome assembly GCA_036250195.1 of Mixophyes australis. Taxonomy (NCBI): domain Eukaryota; kingdom Metazoa; phylum Chordata; class Amphibia; order Anura; family Limnodynastidae; genus Mixophyes; species Mixophyes australis. Next base: position 316,059 of record JAVHZZ010000023.1, on the reverse strand, counting down.
TTCATGATTCAATTCATGATTCAATTCATGATTCATTTAATGATTCATGATTTATGATTTATGATTCATGATTTATGAATCATGATTCGATTCATGATTCATGATTCAATTCATGATTCATTTAATGATTCATGATTTATGATTCAATTCATGATTTATGATTCGATTCATGATTCATGATTCATGAATCATGATTCGATTCATGATTCATTATTCGATTCATGATTCATGTTTCATGAATCATGATTCGATTCATGATTCATTATTCAATTCATGATTCATTTAATGATTCATGATTTATGATTCAATTCATGATTTATGATTCAATTCATGATTCATGATTCATGAATCATGATTCGATTCATGATTCGTGATTCATGAATCATGATTCGATTTATGAATCATGATTTGATTCATGAATCATGATTCGATTCATGATTTATGATTCATGATTTAATTCATGATTCATGATTCATGAATCATGATTCAATTCATGATTTATGATTCGATTCATGATTAACTTCATGAATCATGATTCAATTCATGATTCATGATTCAATTCATGATTCATGATTCAATTCATGATTCATGATTCAATTCATGATTCATGATTCAATTCATGATTCGTGATTCATGATTCAATTCATGATTCAATTCATGATTCATGATTTAATTCATGATTCATTATTCAATTCATGATTCATAATTTAATTCATGATTCATGATTCAATTCATGATTCATTTAATGATTCATGATTTATGATTCAATTCATGATTTATTATTCGATTCATGATTCATGATTCATGAATCATGATTTGATTCATGATTCATGATTCATGAATCATGATTCATGATTCTTGAATCATGATTGGATTCATGAATCATGATTCGATTCATGATTCGTGATTCATGAATCATGATTCGATTCATGAATCATGATTCGATTCATGAATCATCATTCGATTCATGAATCATCATTCGATTCATTATTCATGATTTATGAATCATGATTCGATTCATGATTCATGATTCATGAATCATGATTCGTTTCATGATTCATGATTCAATTCATGATTCATTTAATGATTCATGATTTATGATTTATGATTCATGATTTATGAATCATTATTCGATTCATGATTCATGATTCATGAATCATGATTCGATTCATGATTCATGATTCAATTCATGATTCATTTAATGATTCATGATTTATGACTCAATTCATTATTTATGATTCGATTCATGATTCAATTCATGATTTATGATTTGATTCATGATTCATGATTCGATTCATGATTCATGATTCATGATTCGATTCATGATTCATGATTCAATTCATGATTCATTTAATGATTCATGATTTATGATTCAATTCATGATTTATGATTTGATTCATGATTCATGATTCATGAATCATGATTCGATTCATGATTCGTGATTAATGAATCATGATTCGATTTATGAATCATGATTTGATTCATGAATCATGATTCGATTCATGATTCATGATTTATGAATCATGATACGATTCATGATTCATGATTCATGAATCATGATTCATTTAATGATTCATGATTTATGATTCAATTCATGATTTATGATTCGATTCATGATTCATGATTCATGAATCATGATTCGATTCATGATTCGTGATTCATAATTCATGATTCGATTCATGATTCATGATTCATGAATCATGATTAAATTCATGATTCAAGATTCATTATTTGATTCATGATTCATGATTCATGATTCATGAATCAAATTCATGATTCATGAATCATGAATCAAATTCATGATTCATGATTCAATTCCTGATTCCTGATTCATGATTCATGATTCATGATTTAATTCATGATTCATGACTCAATTCATGATTCAATTCATGATTCATGATTCAATTCATGATTCATGACTCATGATTCAATTCATAATTCATGATTCATGATTCAATTCATGATTCATGATTCATGATTCAAATCATGATTCCTGATTCATGATTTATGATTCATGATTTAATTCATGATTCATTTAATGATTCATGATTTATGATTCAATTCATGATTTATGATTCGATTCATGATTCATGAATCATGAATCATGATTCAATTCATGATTTATGATTCAATTCATGATTAAATTAATGAATCATGATTCAATTCATGATTCATGATTCAATTCATGATTCATGATTCAATTCATGATTGATGATTCAATTCATGATTCGTGATTCATGATTCAATTCATGATTCATGATTCAATTCATGATTCATGATTCAATTCATGATTCATGATTTAATTCATGATTCATGATTCAATTCATGATTCATTTAATGATTCATGATTTATGATTCAATTCATGATTTATGATTCGATTCATGATTTATGATTCATGAATGATGATTCATGATTTATGATTCAATTCATGATTTATGATTCGATTCATGATTCATGATTCATGAATAATGATTTGATTCATGATTCATGATTCATGAATCATGATTCATGATTCATTAATCATGATTCGATTCATGACTCATGATTCAATTCATGATTCATGATTCAATTCATGATTTATGATTCAATTCATGATTCATGATTTAATTCATGATTCATTTAATGATTCATGATTTATGATTTATGATTCATGATTTATGAATCATGATTCGATTCATGATTCATGATTCATGAATCATGATTCGATTCATGATTCATGATTCAATTCATGATTCATTTAATGATTCATGATTTATGATTCAATTCATGATTTATGATTCAATTCATGATTTATGATCAAATTCATGATTCATGATTCGATTCATGATTCTTGATTCATGAATCATGATTCAATTCATGATTCAAGATTCATTATTTGATTCATGATTCATGATTCATGATTCATGAATCAAATTCATGATTCATGATTCAATTCCTGATTCCTTAATCCTGATTCATGATTCATGATTCATGATTCAAGATTCAATTCATGATTCATGACTCAATTCATGATTCAATTCATAAATCATGATTGAATTCATGATTCATGACTCATGATTCAATTCATGATTCATGATTCATGATTCAATTCATGATTTATGATTCAATTCATGATTCATGATTCATGATTCAAATCATGATTCCTGATTCATGATTTATGATTCATGATTTAATTCATGATTCATTTAATGATTCATGATTTATGATTCAATTCATGATTTATGATTCGATTCATGATTCATGATTCATGAATCATGATTCAATTCATGATTTATGATTCCATTCATGATTCATGAATCATGATTCAAATCTTGATTAATGATTCATTAATCATGATTCAATTCATGATTCATGATTCAATTCATGATTAAATTCATGAATCATGATTCAATTCATGATTCATAATTCAATTCATGATTCATGATTCAATTCATGATTGATGATTCAATTCATGATTCGTAATTCATGATTCAATTCATGATTCAATTCATGATTCATGATTCCATACATGATTCATTATTCAATTCATGATTCATGATTTAATTCATGATTCATGATTCAATTCATGATTCATTTAATGATTCATGATTTATGATTCAATTCATGATTTATGATTCGATTCATGATTTATGATTCATGAATGATGATTCATGATTTATGATTCAATTCATGATTTATGATTCGATTCATGATTCATGATTCATGAATAATGATTTGATTCATGATTCATGATTCATGAATCATGATTCATGATTCATTAATCATGATTCGATTCATGAATCATGATTCGATTCATGATTCGTGATTCATGAATCATGATTCGATTCATGAATCATGATTCGATTCATGATTCATGATTTATGAATCATGATTCGATTCATGATTCATGATTCATGAATCATGATTCGATTCATGATTCATGATTCAATTCATGATTCATTTAATGATTCATGATTATAATTTATGATTCATGATTTATGAATCATGATTCGATTCATGATTCATGATTAAAGAATCATGATTCGAATCATGATTCGTGATTCAATTCATGATTTATGATTCAATTCATGATTCATGATTTAATTCATAATTCATTTAATGATTCATGATTTAGGATTCATGATTCATGATTTAGGATTCATGATTCGATTCATGATTCATGATTCATGAATCATGATTCGATTCATGATTCATGATTCAATTCATGATTTATTTAATGATTCATGATTTATGATTCAATTCATGATTTATGATTTGATTCATGATTCATGATTCATGAATCATGATTCGATTCATGATTCGCGATTCATGAATCATGATTCGATTTATGAATCATGATTTGATTCATGAATCATGATTCGATTCATGATTCATGATTTATGAATCATGATTCGATTCATGATTCATGATTCATGAATCATGATTCGATTCATGATTCATGATTCATGAATCATGATTCGATTCATGATTCATGATTCATGAATCATGATTCGATTCATGATTCATGATTCGATTCATGATTCATGATTCATGAATCATGATTCGATTCATGATTCATGATTCATGAATCATGATTCGATTCATGATTCATGATTCATGAATCATGAATCATGATTCATGAATCATGATTCGATCCATAATTCGTGATTCATGAATCATGATTCGATTCATGATTCATGATTCATGAATCATGATTCGATTCATGATTCATGATTCATGAATCATGATTCGATTCATGATTCATGATTCATGAATCATGATTCATTTAATGATTCATGATTTATGATTTAATTCATGATTTATGATTTGATTCATGATTCATGATTCGATTCATGATTCATGATTCATGAATCATGATTCGATTCATGATTCATGATTCATAATTCGATTCATGATTCATGATTCATGATTCGATTCATGATTCATGATTCATGAATCATGATTCGATTCATGATTCATGATTTATAATTCGATTCATGATTCATGATTCATGAATCAAATTCATGATTCATGATTCAATTCATGATTCATGATTCAATTCATGATTCATGATTCATGATTCATGATTCATGATTCAATTCATGATTCATGATTCAATTCATGATTCAATTCATGATTCATTATTCAATTCATGATTCATGATTCAATTCATGATTCATGATTCAATTCATGACTCATGATTCATGATTCATGACTCATGATTCTTGATTCAATTCATGATTCATGATTCAATTCATGACTCATGATTCATGATTCATGACTCATGATTCTTGATTCAATTCATGACTCATGATTCAATTCATGATTCATGATTCAATTCATGATTCATGAATCATGATTCAATTCATGATTCATGATTCGATTCATGATTTATGATTCATGATTCATGATTTATGATTTGATTCATGATTCATGATTCATGAATCATGATTCATTTAATGATTCATGATTTATGATTCAATTCATGATTTATGATTCGATTCCGGATTCATGATTCGATTCATGATTCATGATTCATGAATCATGATTCGATTCATGATTCATAAATTATGATTCAATTCATGATTCAAGATTCATTATTTGATTCATGATTCATGATTCATGATTCATTAATCATGATTCGATTCATGAATCATGATTCGATTCATGATTCGTGATTCATGAATCATGTTTCGATTCATGAATCATGATTCGATTCATGATTCATGATTTATGAATCATGATTTGATTCATGATTCATGAATCATGAATCATGATTCGATTCATGATTCATGATTCTATTCATGATTCATTTAATGATTCATGATTATGATTTATGATTCATGATTTATGAATCATGATTCGATTCATGATTCATGATTCATGAATCATGATTCGATTCATGATTCAATTCATGATTCATTTAATGATTCATGATTTATGATTCAATTCATGATTTATGATTCGATTCATGATTCATGATTCATGAATCATGATTTGATTCATGATTCATGATTCATGAATCATGATTCATGATTTATGATTCAATTCATGATTTATGATTCGATTCATGATTCATGATTCATGAATAATGATTCGATTCATGAATAATGATTCGATTCATGATTCGTGATTCATGAATCCTGATTCGATTCATGAATCCTGATTTGATTCATGAATCATGATTCGATTCATGAATCATGATTTATGAATCATGATTCGATTCATGATTCATGATTCATGAATCATGATTCGATTCATGATTCATGATTCAATTCATGATTCATTTAATGATTCATGATTTATGATTTATGATTCATGATTTATGAATCATGATTCGATTCATGATTCATGATTCTTGAATCATGATTCGATTCATGATTCATGATTCAATTCATGATTCATTTAATGATTCATGATTTATGATTCAATACATGATTTATGATTCAATTCATGATTCATTATTCATGAATCATGATTCGATTCATGATTCATTATTCGATTCATGATTCATGTTTCATGAATCATGATTTGATTCATGATTCATGATTCAATTCATGATTCATTTAATGATTCATGATTTATGATTCAATTCATGATTTATGATTCGATTCATGATTCGTGATTCATGAATCATGATTCGATTTATGAATCATGATTTGATTCATGAATCATGATTCGATTCATGATTTATGATTCATGATTTAATTCATGATTCATTTAATGATTCATGATTTATGGTTTAATTCATGATTTATGATTCGATTCATGATTCATGATTCATGAATCATGATTCAATTCATGATTTATGATTCAATTCATGATTCATGATTCATGAATCATGATTCAATTCTTGATTAATGATTCATTAATCATGATTCAATTCATGATTCATGATTCAATTCATGATTAAATTCATGAATCATGATTTAATTCATGATTCATGATTCAATTCATGATTCGTGATTCATGATTCAATTCATGATTCAATTCATGATTCATGATTTAATTCATGATTCATGATTTAATTCATGATTCATGATTTAATTCATGATTCATTTAATGATTCATGATTTATGATTCAATTCATGATTTATGATTCGATTCATGAATCATGATTTGATTCATGATTCATGATTCATGAATCATGATTCATGATTCATGAGCCATGATTCGATTCATGAATCATGATTCGATTCATGATTCGTGATTCATGAATCATGATTAGATTCATGAATCATCATTCGATTCATGAATCATCATTCGATTCATGATTCATGATTTATGAATCATGATTCGATTCATGATTCATGATTCATAATTCATGATTCGATTCATGATTCATAATTCAATTCATGATTCATTTAATGATTCATGATTTATGATTTATGATTCATGATTTATGAATCATGATTCGATTCATGATTCATGATTCATGAATCATGTTTCGATTCATGATTCATGATTCAATTCATGATTCATTTAATGATTCATGATTTATGACTCAATTCATGATTCATGATTCATGAATCATGATTCGATTCATGATTCATGATTCGATTCATGATTCATGATTCATGAATCATGATTCGATTCATGATTCATGATTCAATTTATGATTCATTTAATGATTCATGATTTATGATTCAATTCATGATTTATGATTTGATTCATGATTCATGATTCATGAATCATGATTCGATTCATGATTCGTGATTCATGAATCATGATTCGATTTATGAATCATGATTTGATTCATGAATCATGATTCGATTCATGATTCATGATTTATGAATCATGATTCGATTCATGATTCGTGATTCATGAATCATGATTCGATTTATGAATCATGATTTGATTCATGAATCATGATTCAATTCATGATTCATGATTCATGATTCAAATCATGATTTCTGATTCATGATTTATGATTCATGATTTAATTCATGATTCATTTAATGATTCATGATTTATGATTCAATTCATGATTTATGATTCGATTCATGATTCATGATTCAATTCATGATTCATTTAATGATTCATGATTATGATTTATGATTCATGATTTATGAATCATGATTCGATTCATGATTCATGATTCATGAATCATGAATCGATTCATGATTCATGATTCAATTCATGATTCATTTAATGATTCATGATTTATGATCCAATTCATGATTTATGATTAGATTCATGATTCATGATTCATGAATCATGATTTGATTCATGATTCATGATTCATGAATCATGATTCATGATTTATGATTCATGAATCATGATTCATGATTTATGATTCAATTCATGATTTATGATTCGATTCATGATTCATGATTCATGAATCATGATTTGATTCATGATTCATGATTCATGATTCATGATTCACGAATCATGATTCATGATTCATGATTCATGATTCATGATTCACGAATCATGATTCGATTCATGATTCGTGATTCATGAATCATGATTCGATTCATGAATCCTGATTCGATTCATGAATCATGATTCGATTCATGATTCATGATTTATGAATCATGATTCGATTCATGATTCATGATTCATGAATCATGATTCGAATCATGATTCATGATTCAATTCATGATTCAATTCATGATTCATTTAATGATTCATGATTTATGAATCATGATTCGATTCATGATTCATGATTCATGAATCATGATTCGAATCATGATTCATGATTCAATTCATGATTCAATTCATGATTCATTTAATGATTCATGATTTATGATTTATGATTCATGATTTATGAATCATGATTCGATTCATGATTCATGATTCAATTCATGATTCATTTAATGATTCATGATTTATGATTCAATTCATGATTTATGATTCGATTCATGATTCATGATTCATGAATCATGATTCGATTCATGATTCATTATTCGATTCATGATTCATGTTTCATGAATCATGATTCGATTCATGATTCATGATTCAATTCATGATTCATTTAATGATTCATGATTTATGATTCAATTCATGATTTATGATTCAATTCATGATTCATGATTCATGAATCATGATTCGATTCATGATTCGTGATTCATGAATCATGATTCGATTTATGAATCATGATTTGATTCATGAATCATGATTCGATTCATGATTTATGATTCATGATTTAATTCATGATTCATGATTCATGAATCATGATTCAATTCATGATTTATGATTCGATTCATGATTAACTTCATGAATCATGATTAAATTCATGATTCATGATTCAATTCATGATTCATGATTCAATTCATGATTCATGATTCAATTCATGATTCATGATTCAATTCATGATTCGTGATTCATGATTCAATTCATGATTCAATTCATGATTCATGATTTAATTCATGATTCATTATTCAATTCATGATTCATAATTTAATTCATGATTCATGATTCAATTCATGATTCATTTAATGATTCATGATTTATGATTCAATTCATGATTTATTATTCGATTCATGATTCATGATTCATGAATCATGATTTGACTCATGATTCATGATTCATGAATCATGATTCATGATTCATGAATCATGATTTGATTCATGATTCATGATTCATGAATCATGATTCATGATTCTTGAATCATGATTGGATTCATGAATCATGATTCGATTCATGATTCGTGATTCATGAATCATGATTCGATTCATGAATCATGATTCGATTCATGAATCATCATTCGATTCATGAATCATCATTCGATTCATGATTCATGATTTATGAATCATGATTCGATTCATGATTCATGATTCATGAATCATGATTCGTTTCATGATTCATGATTCAATTCATGATTCATTTAATGATTCATGATTTATGATTTATGATTCATGATTTATGAATCATTATTCGATTCATGATTCATGATTCATGAATCATGATTCGATTCATGATTCATGATTCAATTCATGATTCATTTAATGATTCATGATTTATGACTCAATTCATTATTTATGATTCAATTCATGATTCAATTCATGATTTATGATTTGATTCATGATTCATGATTCGATTCATGATTCATGATTCATGATTCATGATTCGATTCATGATTCATGATTCAATTCATGATTCATTTAATGATTCATGATTTATGATTCAATTCATGATTTATGATTTGATTCATGATTCATGATTCATGAATCATGATTCGATTCATGATTCGTGATTAATGAATCATGATTCGATTTATGAATCATGATTTGATTCATGAATCATGATTCGATTCATGATTCATGATTTATGAATCATGATATGATTCATGATTCATGATTCATGAATCATGATTCATTTAATGATTCATGATTTATGATTCAATTCATGATTTATGATTCGATTCATGAATCATGATTCATGAATCATGATTCGATTCATGATTCGTGATTCATGAATCATGATTCGATTCATGATTCATGATTCATAATTCATGATTCGATTCATGATTCATGATTCATGAATCATGATTAAATTCATGATTCAAGATTCATTATTTGATTCATGATTCATGATTCATGATTCATGAATCAAATTCATGATTCATGAATCATGAATCAAATTCATGATTCATGATTCAATTCCTGATTCCTGATTCATGATTCATGATTCATGATTTAATTCATGATTCATGACTCAATTCATGATTCAATTCATGATTCATGATTCAATTCATGATTCATGACTCATGATTCAATTCATAATTCATGATTCATGATTCAATTCATGATTCATGATTCATGATTCAAATCATGATTCCTGATTCATGATTTATGATTCATGATTTAATTCATGATTCATTTAATGATTCATGATTTATGATTCAATTCATGATTTATGATTCGATTCATGATTCATGATTCATGAATCATGATTCAATTCATGATTTATGATTCGATTCATGATTCATGATTCATGAATCATGATTCAAATCTTGATTAATGATTCATTAATCATGATTCAATTCATGATTCATGATTCAATTCATGATTAAATTAATGAATCATGATTCAATTCATGATTCATGATTCAATTCATGATTCATGATTCAATTCATGATTGATGATTCAATTCATGATTCGTGATTCATGATTCAATTCATGATTCATGATTCAATTCATGATTCATGATTCAATTCATGATTCATGATTTAATTCATGATTCATGATTCAATTCATGATTCATTTAATGATTCATGATTTATGATTCAATTCATGATTTATGATTCGATTCATGATTTATGATTCATGAATGATGATTCATGATTTATGATTCAATTCATGATTTATGATTCGATTCATGATTCATGATTCATGAATAATGATTTGATTCATGATTCATGATTCATGAATCATGATTCATGATTCATTAATCATGATTCGATTCATGACTCATGATTCAATTCATGATTCATGATTCAATTCATGATTTATGATTCAATTCATGATTCATGATTTAATTCATGATTCATTTAATGATTCATGATTTATGATTTATGATTCATGATTTATGAATCATGATTCGATTCATGATTCATGATTCATGAATCATGATTCGATTCATGATTCATGATTCAATTCATGATTCATTTAATGATTCATGATTTATGATTCAATTCATGATTTATGATTCAATTCATGATTTATGATCAAATTCATGATTCATGATTCGATTCATGATTCTTGATTCATGAATCATGATTCAATTCATGATTCAAGATTCATTATTTGATTCATGATTCATGATTCATGATTCATGAATCAAATTCATGATGCATGATTCAATTCCTGATTCCTTAATCCTGATTCATGATTCATGATTCATGATTCAAGATTCAATTCATGATTCATGACTCAATTCATGATTCAATTCATAAATCATGATTGAATTCATGATTCATGACTCATGATTCAATTCATGATTCATGATTCATGATTCAATTCATGATTTATGATTCAATTCATGATTCATGATTCATGATTCAAATCATGATTCCTGATTCATGATTTATGATTCATGATTTAATTCATGATTCATTTAATGATTCATGATTTATGATTCAATTCATGATTTATGATTCGATTCATGATTCATGATTCATGAATCATGATTCAATTCATGATTTATGATTCCATTCATGATTCATGAATCATGATTCAAATCTTGATTAATGATTCATTAATCATGATTCAATTTATGATTCATGATTCAATTCATGATTAAATACATGAATCATGATTCAATTCATGATTCATAATTCAATTCATGATTCATGATTCAATTCATGATTGATGATTCAATTCATGATTCGTAACTCATGATTCAATTCATGATTCAATTCATGATTCATGATTCCATACATGATTCATTATTCAATTCATGATTCATGATTTAATTCATGATTCATGATTCAATTCATGATTCATTTAATGATTCATGATTTATGATTCAATTCATGATTTATGATTCGATTCATGATTTATGATTCATGAATGATGATTCATGATTTATGATTCAATTCATGATTTATGATTCGATTCATGATTCATGATTCATGAATAATGATTTGATTCATGATTCATGATTCATGAATCATGATTCATGATTCATTAATCATGATTCGATTCATGAATCATGATTCGATTCATGATTCGTGATTCATGAATCATGATTCGATTCATGAATCATGATTCGATTCATGATTCATGATTTATGAATCATGATTCGATTCATGATTCATGATTCATGAATCATGATTCGATTCATGATTCATGATTCAATTCATGATTCATTTAATGATTCATGATTATAATTTATGATTCATGATTTATGAATCATGATTCGATTCATGATTCATGATTAAAGAATCATGATTCGAATCATGATTCATGATTCAATTCATGATTTATGATTCAATTCATGATTCATGATTTAATTCATAATTCATTTAATGATTCATGATTTATGATTTATGATTCATGATTTAGGATTCATGATTCGATTCATGATTCATGATTCATGAATCATGATTCGATTCATGATTCATGATTCAATTCATGATTTATTTAATGATTCATGATTTATGATTCAATTCATGATTTATGATTTGATTCATGATTCATGATTCATGAATCATGATTCGATTCATGATTCGCGATTCATGAATCATGATTCGATTTATGAATCATGATTTGATTCATGAATCATGATTCGATTCATGATTCATGATTTATGAATCATGATTCGATTCATGATTCATGATTCATGAATCATGATTCGATTCATGATTGATGATTCATGAATCATGAATCATGATTCATGAATCATGATTCGATCCATAATTCGTGATTCATGAATCATGATTCGATTCATGATTCATGATTCATGAATCATGATTCGATTCATGATTCATGATTCATGAATCATGATTCGATTCATGATTCATGATTCATGAATCATGATTCATTTAATGATTCATGATTTATGATTTAATTCATGATTTATGATTTGATTCATGATTCATGATTCGATTCATGATTCATGATTCATGAATCATGATTCGATTCATGATTCATGATTCATAATTCGATTCATGATTCATGATTCATGATTCGATTCATGATTCATGATTCATGAATCATGATTCGATTCATGATTCATGATTTATAATTCGATTCATGATTCATGATTCATGAATCAAATTCATGATTCATGATTCAATTCATGATTCATGATTCAATTCATGATTCATGATTCATGATTCATGATTCAATTCATGATTCATGATTCAATTCATGATTCAATTCATGATTCATGATTCAATTCATGATTCATGATTCAATTCATGATTCATGATTCAATTCATGACTCATGATTCATGATTCATGACTCATGATTCTTGATTCAATTCATGATTCATGATTCAATTCATGAATCATGATTCATGATTCATGACTCATGATTCTTGATTCAATTCATGACTCATGATTCAATTCATGATTCATGATTCAATTCATGATTCATGAATCATGATTCAATTCATGATTCATGATTCGATTCATGATTCATGATTCAATTCATGATTCATGATTCAATTCATGATTCATGTTTTAATTCATGATTCATTTAATGATTCATGATTTATGATTCAATTCATGATTTATGATTCAATTCATGATTTATGATTCAATTCATGATTCATGATTCATGAATCATGGTTTGATTCATGATTCATGAATCATGATTAGATTCTAGATTCATGATTCATAAATCATGATTTGATTCATGATTTATTTCATGATTCATGATTCTTGATTCAATTCATGATTCATGATTCAATTCATGACTCATGATTCATGATTCATGACTCATGATTCTTGATTCAATTCATGACTCATGATTCAATTCATGATTCATGATTCAATTCATGATTCATGAATCATGATTCATTTCATGATTCATGATTCGATTCATGATTCATGATTCATGATTCAATTCATGATTCATGATTCAATTCATGACTCATGATTCAATTCATGATTCATGTTTTAATTCATGATTCATTTAATGATTCATGATTTATGATTCAATTCATGATTTATGATTCAGTTCATGATTTATGATTCATGAATCATGGTTCGATTCATGATTCATGAATCATGATTAGATTCATGATTCATGATTCATAAATCATGATTCGATTCATGATTTATTTCATGATTCATGATTCATGATTCAATTCATGATTCATGATTCATTATTTAATTCATGATTTAATTCATGATTCATGATTCAATTCATGATTCATGATTCAATTCATGATTCATGATTCAATTCATGATTCAATTCATGATTAAATTCATGATTCATGATTCAATTCATGATTCATGATTCAATTCATGATTCATGATTCATGATTCAATTCATGATTCATGATTCAATACATGATTCATGATTCAATATATGCTTCAATTCATGATTCAAATCATAATTCATGATACATGATTCAATTTATGATTCATGATTCAATTCATGATTCATGATTCAAATCATGATTCCTGATTCATGATTCATGATTCAATTCATGATTCAATTCATGACTCATGATTCAATTCATGATTCATGATTCAATTCATGATTCATGATTCGATTCATGATTCATGATTCATGAATCATGATTCAATTCTTGATTCATGATTCATAAATCATGATTCAATTCATGATTCATGATTCAATTCATGATTCAACTCATGAATCATGATTTGATTCATGATTCATGATTCATTTCATGATTCATGATTCAAATTATGATTAATGATTCATGATTCAATTCATGATTCATGATTCAATTCATGATTCATGATTCATGAATCATGATTCATTTAATGATTCATGATTTATGATTCAATTCATGATTTATGATTCGATTCATGATTCATGATTCATGAATCATGATTCGATTCATGATTCATGATTCATGAATCATGATTCGATTCATAATTCATGATTCATGAATCATGATTCGATTCATGATTCATGATTCATGAATCATGATTCGATTCATAATTCATGATTCATGAATCATGATTCGATTCATGATTCATGAATCATGATTCGATTCATGATTCATGATTCATGATTCAATTCATGATTCATGATTTATGATTCAATTCATGATTTATGATTCAATTCATGATTTATGATTCAATTCATGATTCATGATTCATTAATCATGGTTCGATTCATGATTCATGAATCATGATTAGATTCATGATTCATGATTCATAAATCATGATTCAATTCATGATTTATTTCATGATTCATGATTCATGATTTAATTCATGATTCATGATTAATTATTTAATTCATGATTTAATTCATGATTCATGATTCAATTCATGAATCATGATTCAATTCATGATTCATGATTCGATTCATGATTCATGATTCATGAATCATGATTCAATTTTTGATTCATGATTCATAAATCATGATTCAATTCATGATTCATGATTCAATTCATGATTCAACTCATGAATCATGATTTGATTCATGATTCATGATTCATTTCATGATTCATGATTCATGATTCAAATTATGATTAATGATTCATGATTCAATTCATGATTCATGATTCAATTAATGATTCATGATTCAATTCATGATTCATGATTCAATTCATGATTCGTGATTCATGATTCAATTAATGATTCATGATTCAATTCATGATTCATGATACATGATTCAATTTATGATTCGTGATTCATGATTCAATTCATGATTCAATTCATGAATCATGATTCGATTCATGATTCATGATTCATGATTCAATTCATGATTCATGATTCGATTCATGATTCATGATTCATGATTCAATTCATGATTCATGATTTATGACTCATGATTCAATTCATGATTCATGATTCAATTCATGATTCATGAATCATGATTCAATTCATGATTCATGATTCGATTCATGATTCATGATTCATGATTCAATTCATGATTCATGATTCAATTCATGACTCATGATTCAATTCATGATTCATGTTTTAATTCATGATTCATTTAATGATTCATGATTTATGATTCAATTCATGATTTATGATTCAATTCATGATTTATGATTCAATTCATGATTCATGATTCATGAATCATGGTTCGATTCATGATTCATGAATCATGATTAGATTCATGATTCATGATTCATAAATCATGATTCGATTCATGATTTATTTCATGATTCATGATTCATGATTCAATTCATGATTCATGATTCATTATTTAATTCATGATTTAATTCATGATTCATGATTCAATTCATGATTCATGATTCAATTCATGATTCATGATTAGATTCATGATTCATGATTCATGATTGATTCATGATTCATGATTCAATTCATGATTCAATTCATGATTCATGATTCATGATTCAATTCATGATTCATGATTCAATACATGATTCATGATTCAATATATGCTTCAATTCATGATTCAAATCATAATTCATGATACATGATTCAATTTATGATTCATGATTCAATTCATGATTCATGATTCAAATCATGATTCCTGATTCATGATTCATGATTCAATTCATGATTCAATTAATGATTCATGATTCAATTCATGATATAATTCATGATTCAATTCATGATTCATGATTCAATTCATGATTCAATTAATGATTCAATTCATGACTCATGATTCAATTCATGATTCATGATTCAATTCATGATTCATGATTCAATTCATGATTCAACTCATGAATCATGATTTGATTCATGATTCATGATTCATTTCATGATTCATGATTCAAATTATGATTAATGATTCATGATTCAATTCATGATTCATGATTCAATTCATGATTCATGATTCATGAATCATGATTCATTTAATGATTCATGATTTATGATTCAATTCATGATTTATGATTCGATTCATGATTCATGATTCATGAATCATGATTCGATTCATGATTCATGATTCATGAATCATGATTCGATTCATAATTCATGATTCATGAATCATGATTCGATTCATGATTCATGATTCATGAATCATGATTCGATTCATGATTCATGAATCATGATTCGATTCATGATTCATGATTCATGATTCAATTCATGATTCATGATTTATGATTCAATTCATGATTTATGATTCAATTCATGATTTATGATTCAATTCATGATTCATGATTCATTAATCATGGTTCGATTCATGATTCATGAATCATGATTAGATTCATGATTCATGATTCATAAATCATGATTCGATTCATGATTTATTTCATGATTCATGATTCATGATTTAATTCATGATTCATGATTAATTATTTAATTCATAATTTAATTCATGATTCATGATTCAATTCATGATTCATGATTCAATTCATGATTCATGATTCGATTCATGATTCATGATTCATGAATCATGATTCAATTTTTGATTCATGATTCATAAATCATGATTCAATTCATGATTCATGATTCAATTCATGATTCATGATTCATGATTCAAATTATGATTAATGATTCATGATTCAATTCATGATTCATGATTCAATTAATGATTCATGATTCAATTCATGATTCATGATTCAATTCATGATTCGTGATTCATGATTCAATTCATGATTCATGATTCAATTCATGATTCATGATACATGATTCAATTTATGATTCGTGATTCATGATTCAATTCATGATTCAATTCATGAATCATGATTCGATTCATGATTCATGAATCATGATTCATTTAATGACTCATGATTTATGATTCAATTCATGATTTATGATTCGATTCATGATTCATGATTCATGAATCATGATTCGATTCATGATTCATGATTCATGAATCATGATTCGATTCATGATTAATGATTCATGAATCATGATTCGATTCATGATTCATGATTCATGAATCATGATTCGATTCATGATGCATGATTCATGAATCATGATTCGATTCATGATTCATGATTCATGAATCATGATTCGATTCATGATTCATGATTCATGATTCAATTCATGATTCATGATTCAATTCATGACTCATGATTCAATTCATGATTCATGTTTTAATTCATGATTCATTTAATAATTCATGATTTATGATTCAATTCATGATTTATGATTCAATTCATGATTTATGATTCAATTCATGATTCATGATTCATGAATCATGGTTCAATTCATGATTCATGAATCATGATTAGATTCATGATTCATGATTCATAAATCATGATTCGATTCATGATTTATTTCATGATTCATGATTCATGATTCAATTCATGATTCATGATTCATTATTTAATTCATGATTCAATTCATGATTCATGATTCAATTCATGATTCATGATTCAATTCATGATTCATGATTCAATTCATGATTCAATTCATGATTCAATTCATGATTCATGATTCAATTCATGATTCATGATTCAATTCATGATTCATGATTCAAGATTCAAATCATTATTCATGATTCAATACATGATTCATGATTCAATATATGATTAAATTCATGATTCAAATCATAATTCATGATACATGATTCAATTTATGATTCATGATTCAATTCATGATTCGTGATTCAAATCATGATTCCTGATTCATGATTCAATTCATGATTCAATTAATGATTCATGATTCTATTCATGATTTAATTCATGATTCAATTCATGATTCATGATTCAATTCATGATTCAATTAATGATTCAATTCATGACTCATGATTCAATTCATGATTCATGATTCGATTCATGATTCATGATTCGATTCATGATTCATGAATCATGATTCAATTCTTGATTCATGATTCATAAATCATGATTCAATTCATGATTCATGATTCATGATTTAATTCATGATTCAACTCATGAATCATGATTTGATTCATGATTCATGATTCATTTCATGATTCATGATTCATGATTCAAATTATGATTAATGATTCATGATTCAATTCATGATTCATGATTCAATTCATGATTCAAGATTCAATTCATGATTTATGATTCAATTAATGATTCATGATTCAATTCATGATTCATGATACATGATTCAATTTATGATTCGTGATTCATGATTCAATTCATGATTCAATTCATGAATCATGATTCGATTCATGATTCATGATTCATGAATCATGATTCATTTAATGATTCATGATTTATGATTCAATTCATGATTTATGATTCGAATCATGATTCATGATTCATGAATCATGATTCGATTCATGATTCATGATTCATGAATCATGATTCGATTCATGATTCATGATTTATGAATCATGATTCTATTCATGATTCATGATTCATGAATTATGATTCGATTCATGATTCATGATTTATGAATCATGATTCGATTCATGATGCATGATTCATGAATCATGATTCGATTCATGATGCATGATTCATGAATCATGATTCGATTCATGAATCATAAATCATGAATCGAATCATGATTCATGATTCATGAATCATGATTCGATTTATGATAAATGATTCATGAATCATGATTCGATTCATGATTCATGATTCATGATTCATGATTCGATTCATGATTCATGAATCATGATTCATTTAATGATTCATGATTTATGATTCAATTCATGATTTATGATTCGATTCATGATTCATGATTCATGAATCATGATTCAATTCATGATTTATGATTCGATTCATGATTCATGATTCATGAATCATGATTCAATTCTTGATTAATGATTCATTAATCATGATTCAATTCATGATTCATGATTCAATTCATGATTCATGATTCAATTCATGATTAACTTCATGAATCATGATTCAATTCATGATTCATGATTCAATTCATGATTCATGATTCAATTCATGATTCATGATTCAATTCATGATTCGTGATTCATGATTCAATTCATGATTCAATTCATGATTCATGATTTAATTCATGATTCATGATTCAATTCATGATTCATGATTTAATTCATGATTCATGATTCAATTCATGATTTATGATTCGATTCATGATTCATAATTCATGAATCATGATTTGATTCATGATTCATGATTCATGAATCATGATTCATGATTCATGAATCATGATTCGATTCATGAATCATGATTCGATTCATGATTCGTGATTCATGAATCATGATTCGATTCATGAATCATCATTCGATTCATGAATCATCATTCGATTCATGATTCATGATTTATGAATCATGATTCGATTCATGATTCATGATTCATGAATCATGATTCGATTCATGATTCATGATTCAATTCATGATTCATTTAATGATTCATGATTTATAATTTATGATTCATGATTTATGAATCATGATTCGATTCATGATTCATGAATCATGAATCATGATTCGATTCATGATTCATGATTCAATTAATGATTCATTTAATGATTCATGATTTATGAATCAATTCATGATTTATGATTCGATTCATGATTCATGAATCATGATTCGATTCATGATTCGTGATTCATGAATCATGATTCGATTCATGATTCGTGATTCATGAATCATGATTCGATTCATGATTCATGGATTCATGATTCATGATTCATAATTCATGATTCGATTCATGATTCGTGATTCATGAATCATGATTCGATTCATGAATCCTGATTCGATTCATGAATCATGATTCGATTCATGATTCATGATTTATGAATCATGATTCGATTCATGATTCATGATTCATGAATCATGATTCGATTCATGATTCATGATTTATGAATCATGATTCGATTCATGATTCATGATTCATGAATCGTGATTCGATTCATGATTCATGATTTATGAATCATGATTCGATTCATGATTCATGATTCATGAATCATGATTCGATTCATGATTCATGATTTATGAATCATGATTCGATTCATGATTCATGATTCATGAATCATGATTCGATTCATGATTCATGATTCAATTCATGATTCATTTAATGATTTATGATTTATGATTTATGATTCATGATTTATGAATCATGATTCGATTCATGATTCATGATTCATGAATCATGATTCGATTCATGATTCATGATTCAATTCATGATTCATTTAATGATTCATGATTTATGACTCAATTCATGATTTATGATTCGATTCATGATTCATGATTCATGAATCATGATTTGATTCATGATTCATGATTCGATTCATGATTCATGATTCATGAATCATGATTCGATTCATGATTCATGATTCAATTCATGATTCATTTAATGATTCATGATTTATGATTCAATTCATGATTTATGATTCAATTCATGATTCATGATTCATGAATCATGATTCGATTCATGATTCGTGATTCATGAATCATGATTCGATTTATGAATCATGATTTGATTCATGAATCATGATTCGATTCATGATTCATGATTCATGAATCATGATTCAATTCTTGATTCATGATTCATAAATCATGATTCAATTCATGATTCATGATTCAATTTATGATTCAACTCATGAATCATGATTTGATTCATGATTCATGATTCATTTCATGATTCATGATTCATGATTCAAATTATGATTAATGATTCATGATTCAATTCATGATTCATGATTCAATTAATGATTCATGATTCAATTCATGATTCATGATTCAATTCATGATTCGTGATTCATGATTCAATTAATGATTCATGATTCAATTCATGATTCATGATACATGATTCAATTTATGATTCGTGATTCATGATTCAATTCATGATTCAATTCATGAATCATGATTCGATTCATGATTCATGATTCATGATTCAATTCATGATTCATGATTCGATTCATGATTCATGATTCATGATTCAATTCATGATTCATGATTTATGACTCATGATTCAATTCATGATTCATGATTCAATTCATGATTCATGAATCATGATTCAATTCATGATTCATGATTCGATTCATGATTCATGATTCATGATTCAATTCATGATTCATGATTCAATTCATGACTCATGATTCAATTCATGATTCATGTTTTAATTCATGATTCATTTAATGATTCATGATTTATGATTCAATTCATGATTTATGATTCAATTCATGATTTATGATTCAATTCATGATTCATGATTCATGAATCATGGTTCGATTCATGATTCATGAATCATGATTAGATTCATGATTCATGATTCATAAATCATGATTCGATTCATGATTTATTTCATGATTCATGATTCATGATTCAATTCATGATTCATGATTCATTATTTAATTCATGATTTAATTCATGATTCATGATTCAATTCATGATTCATGATTCAATTCATGATTCATGATTCAATTCATGATTCATGATTCAATTCATGATTCAATTCATGATTAAATTCATGATTCATGATTCAATTCATGATTCATGATTCAATTCATGATTCATGATTCATGATTCAATTCATGATTCATGATTCAATACATGATTCATGATTCAATATATGCTTCAATTCATGATTCAAATCATAATTCATGATACATGATTCAATTTATGATTCATGATTCAATTCATGATTCATGATTCAAATCATGATTCCTGATTCATGATTCATGATTCAATTCATGATTCAATTAATGATTCATGATTCAATTCATGATATAATTCATGATTCAATTCATGATTCATGATTCAATTCATGATTCAATTAATGATTCAATTCATGACTCATGATTCAATTCATGATTCATGATTCAATTCATGATTCATGATTCGATTCATGATTCATGATTCATGAATCATGATTCAATTCTTGATTCATGATTCATAAATCATGATTCAATTCATGATTCATGATTCAATTCATGATTCAACTCATGAATCATGATTTGATTCATGATTCATGATTCAATTCATGATTCAACTCATGAATCATGATTTGATTCATGATTCATGATTCAATTCATGATTCAACTCATGAATCATGATTTGATTCATGATTCATGATTCATTTCATGATTCATGATTCAAATTATGATTAATGATTCATGATTCAATTCATGATTCATGATTCAATTCATGATTCATGATTCATGAATCATGATTCATTTAATGATTCATGATTTATTATTCAATTCATGATTTATGATTCGATTCATGATTCATGATTCATGAATCATGATTCGATTCATGATTCATGATTCATGAATCATGATTCGATTCATAATTCATGATTCATGAATCATGATTCGATTCATGATTCATGATTCATGAATCATGATTCGATTCATAATTCATGATTCATGAATCATGATTCGATTCATGATTCATGAATCATGATTCGATTCATGATTCATGATTCATGATTCAATTCATGATTCATGATTTATGATTCAATTCATGATTTATGATTCAATTCATGATTTATGATTCAATTCATGATTCATGATTCATTAATCATGGTTCGATTCATGATTCATGAATCATGATTAGATTCATGATTAATGATTCATAAATCATGATTCGATTCATGATTTATTTCATGATTCATGATTCATGATTTAATTCATGATTCATGATTAATTATTTAATTCATGATTTAATTCATGATTCATGATTAATTATTTAATTCATGATTTAATTCATGATTCATGATTCAATTCATGATTCATGATTCAATTCATGATTCATGATTCGATTCATGATTCATGATTCATGAATCATGATTCAATTTTTGATTCATGATTCATAAATCATGATTCAATTCATGATTCATGATTCAATTCATGATTCATGATTCAATTCATGATTCAACTCATGAATCATGATTTGATTCATGATTCATGATTCATTTCATGATTCATGATTCATGATTCAAATTATGATTAATGATTCATGATTCAATTCATGATTCATGATTCAATTAATGATTCATGATTCAATTCATGATTCATGATTCAATTCATGATTCGTGATTCATGATTCAATTAATGATTCATGATTCAATTCATGATTCATGATACATGATTTAATTTATGATTCGTGATTCATGATTCAATTCATGATTCAATTCATGAATCATGATTCGATTCATGATTCATGATTCATGAATCATGATTCATTTAATGACTCATGATTTATGATTCAATTCATGATTTATGATTCGATTCATGATTCATGAATCATGATTCGATTCATGATTCATGATTCATGAATCATGATTCGATTCATGATTAATGATTCATGAATCATGATTCGATTCATGATTCATGATTCATGAATCATGATTCGATTCATGATGCATGATTCATGAATCATGATTCGATTCATGATTCATGATTCATGAATCATGATTCGATTCATGATTCATGATTCATGATTCAATTCATGATTCATGATTCAATTCATGACTCATGATTCAATTCATGATTCATGTTTTAATTCATGATTCATTTAATGATTCATGATTTATGATTCAATTCATGATTTATGATTCAATTCATGATTTATGATTCAATTCATGATTCATGATTCATGAATCATGGTTCAATTCATGATTCATGAATCATGATTAGATTCATGATTCATGATTCATAAATCATGATTCGATTCATGATTTATTTCATGATTCATGATTCATGATTCAATTCATGATTCATGATTCATTATTTAATTCATGATTCAATTCATGATCCATGATTCAATTCATGATTCATGATTCAATTCATGATTCATGATTCAATTCATGATTCATGATTCAATTCATGATTCAATTCATGATTCAATTCATGATTCAATTCATGATTCAATTCATGATTCATGATTCAATTCATGATTCATGATTCATGATTCAAATCATTATTCATGATTCAATACATGATTCATGATTCAATATATGATTAAATTCATGATTCAAATCATAATTCATGATACATGATTCAATTTATGATTCATGATTCAATTCATGATTCGTGATTCAAATCATGATTCCTGATTCATGATTCATGATTCAATTCATGATTCAATTAATGATTCATGATTCTATTCATGATTTAATTCATGTTTCAATTCATGATTCATGATTCAATTCATGATTCAATTAATGATTCAATTCATGACTCATGATTCAATTCATGATTCATGATTCAATTCATGATTCATGATTCGATTCATGATTCATGATTCGATTCATGATTCATGAATCATGATTCAATTCTTGATTCATGATTCATAAATCATGATTCAATTCATGATTCATGATTCATGATTTAATTCATGATTCAACTCATGAATCATGATTTGATTCATGATTCATGATTCATTTCATGATTCATGATTCATTTCATGATTCATGATTCATGATTCAAATTATGATTAATGATTCATGATTCAATTCATGATTCATGATTCAATTCATGATTCATGATTCAATTCATGATTTATGATTGAATTCATGATTCGTGATTCATGATTCAATTAATGATTCATGATTCATTTCATGATTCATGATACATGATTCAATTTATGATTCGTGATTCATGATTCAATTCATGATTCAATTCATGAATCATGATTCGATTCATGATTCAAGATTCATGAATCATGATTCATTTAATGATTCATGATTTATGATTCAATTCATGATTTATGATTCGAATCATGATTCATGATTCATGAATCATGATTCGATTCATGATTCATGATTCATGAATCATGATTCATTTAATGATTCATGATTTATGATTCAATTCATGATTTATGATTCGAATCATGATTCATGATTCATGAATCATGATTCGATTCATGATTCATGATTCATGAATTATGATTCGATTCATGATTCATGATTCATGAATCATGATTCGATTCATGATGCATGATTCATGAATCATGATTCGATTCATGAATCATAAATCATGAATCGAATCATGATTCATGATTCATGAATCATGATTCGATTTATGATAAATGATTCATGAATCATGATTCGATTCATGATTCATGATTCATGATTCGATTCATGATTCATGAATCATGATTCATTTAATGATTCATGATTTATGATTCAATTCATGATTTATGATTCGATTCATGATTCATGATTCATGAATCATGATTCAATTCATGATTTATGATTCGATTCATGATTCATGATTCATGAATCATGATTCAATTCTTGATTAATGATTCATTAATCATGATTCAATTCATGATTCATGATTCAATTCATGATTCATGATTCAATTCATGATTAACTTCATGAATCATGATTCAATTCATGATTCATGATTCAATTCATGATTCATGATTCAATTCATGATTCATGATTCAATTCATGATTCGTGATTCATGATTCAATTCATGATTCAATTCATGATTCATGATTTAATTCATGATTCATGATTCAATTCATGATTCATGATTTAATTCATGATTCATGATTCAATTCATGATTTATGATTCGATTCATGATTCATAATTCATGATTCATGAATCATGATTCATGATTCATGAATCATGATTCGATTCATGAATCATCATTCGATTCATGATTCGTGATTCATGAATCATGATTCGATTCATGAATCATCATTCGATTCATGAATCATGATTCGATTCATGATTCATGATTTATGAATCATGATTCGATTCATGATTCATGATTCATGAATCATGATTCGATTCATGATTCATGATTCAATTCATGATTCATTTAATGATTCATGATTTATAATTTATGATTCATGATTTATGAATCATGATTCGATTCATGATTCATGAATCATGAATCATGATTTGATTCATGATTCATGATTCAATTAATGATTCATTTAATGATTCATGATTTATGAATCAATTCATGATTTATGATTCGATTCATGATTCATGAATCATGATTCGATTCATGATTCGTGATTCATGAATCATGATTCGATTCATGATTCATGATTCATGATTCATAATTCATGATTCGATTCATGATTCGTGATTCATGAATCATGATTCGATTCATGAATCCTGATTAGATTCATGAATCATGATTCGATTCATGATTCATGATTTATGAATCATGATTCGATTCATGATTCATGATTCATGAATCATGATTCGATTCATGATTCATGATTTATGAATCATGATTCGATTCATGATTCATGATTCATGAATCATGATTCGATTCATGATTCATGATTTATGAATCATGATTCGATTCATGATTCATGATTCATGAATCATGATTCGATTCATGATTCATGATTCAATTCATGATTCATTTAATGATTCATGATTTATGATTTATGATTCATGATTTATGAATCATGATTCGATTCATGATTCATGATGCATGAATCATGATTCGATTCATGATTCATGATTCAATTCATGATTCATTTAATGTTTCATGATTTATGACTCAATTCATGATTTATGATTCGATTCATGATTCATGATTCATGAATCATGATTTGATTCATGATTCATGATTCGATTCATGATTCATGATTCATGAATCATGATTCGATTCATGATTCATGATTCAATTCATGATTCATTTAATGATTCATGATTTATGATTCAATTCATGATTTATGATTCAATTCATGATTCATGATTCATGAATCATGATTCGATTCATGATTCGTGATTCATGAATCATGATTCGATTTATGAATCATGATTTGATTCATGAATCATGATTCGATTCATGATTCATGATTTATGAATCATGATTCGATTCATGATTCATGATTCATGAATCATGATTCATTTAATGATTCATGATTTATGATTCAATTCATGATTTATGATTCGATTCATGATTCATGATTCATGAATCATGATTCGATTCATGATTCGTGATTCATGAATCATGATTCGATTCATGATTCATGATTCATGATTCATAATTCATGATTCGATTCATGATTCAATTCATGATTCAAGATTCATTATTTGATTCATGATTCATGATTCATGATTCATGAATCAAATTCATGATTCATGATTCGATTCATGATTCATGAATCATGATTCAATTCATGATTCAAGATTCATTATTTGATTCATGATTCATGATTCATGAATCAAATTCATGATTCATGATTCAATTCCTGATTCCTGATTCCTGATTCATGATTCAAGATTCAATTCATGATTCATGACTCAATTCATGATTCAATTCATGATTCATGATTCAATTCATGATTCATGACTCATGATTCAATTCATGATTCATGATTCATGATTCATGATTCAATTCATAATTCATGATTCAATTCATGATTCATGATTCATGATTCAAATCATGATTCCTGATTCCTGATTTATGATTCATGATTCATGATTCATGAATCATGATTCATGATTCATGATTCATGATTCATGAATCATGATTCATGATTCATGATTCATGATTCGATTCATGATTCATGATTCATGAATCATGATTCAATTCATGATTCATGATTCAATTCATGATTAAATTCATGAATCATGATTTAATTCATGATTCATGATTCAATTCATGATTCATGATTCAATTCATGATTGATGATTCAATTCATGATTCGTGATTCATGATTCAATTCATGATTCAATTCATGATTCACGATTCAATTCATGATTCATGATTCAATTCATGATTCATGATTTAATTCACGATTCATGATTCAATTCATGATTCATTTAATGATTCATGATTTATGATTCAATTCATGATTTATGATTCGATTCATGATTCATGAATCATGATTTGATTCATGATTCATAATTCATGAATCATGATTCATGATTTATGATTCAATTCATGATTTATGATTCGATTCATGATTCATGATTCATGAATAATGATTTGATTCATGATTCATGATTCATAAATAATGATTCATGATTCATTAATCATGATTCGATTCATGAATCATGATTCGATTCATGATTCGTGATTCATGAAGCATGATTCGATTCATGAATCATGATTCGATTCATGATTCATGATTAATGAATCATGATTCATGATTCATTAATCATGATTCGATTCATGAATCATGATTCGATTCATGATTCGTGATTCATGAAGCATGATTCGATTCATGAATCATGATTTGATTCATGATTCATGATTTATGAATCATGATTCGATTCATGATTCATGATTCATGAATCATGATTCGATTCATGATTCAATTCATGATTCATTTAATGATTCATGATTATGATTAATGATTCATGATTTATGAATCATGATTTGATTCATGATTCATGATTCATGAATCATGATTCGATTCATGATTCATGATTCAATTCATGATTCATTTAATGATTTATGATTTATGATTCAATTCATGATTTATGATTCGATTCATGATTCATGATTCATGAATCATGATTTGATTCATGATTCATGATTCATGAATCATGATTCATGATTTATGGTTCAATTCATGATTTATGATTCGATTCATGAATCATGATTTGATTCATGATTCATGAATCATGATTCATGATTCATGAATCATGATTCGATTCATGAATCATCATTCGATTCATGAATTATCATTCGATTCATGATTCATGATTTATGAATCATGATTCGATTCATGATTCATGATTCATGAATCATGATTCGATTCATGATTCATGATTCAATTCATGATTCATTTAATGATTCATGATTTATGATTTATGATTCATGATTTATGAATCATGATTCGATTCATGATTCATGATTCAATTCATGATTCATTTAATGATTCATGATTTATGATTTATGATTCATGATTTATGAATCATGATTCGATTCATGATTCATGATTCATGAATCATGATTCGATTCATGATTCATGATTCAATTCATGATTCATTTAATGATTCATGATTTATGACTCAATTCATGATTCATGATTCATGAATCATGATTCGATTCATGATTCATGATTCAATTCATGATTCATGAATCATGATTCGATTCATGATTCATGATTCAATTCATGATTCATTTAATGATTCATGATTTATGATTCAATTCATGATTTATGATTTGATTCATGATTCATGATTCATGAATCATGATTCAATTCATGATTCGTGAATTATGAATCATGATCCGATTTATGAATCATGATTTGATTCATGAATCATGATTCGATTCATGATTCATGATTTATGAATCAAGATTCGATTCATGATTCATGATTCATGAATCATGATTCATTTAATGATTCATGATTTATGATTCAATTCATGATTTATGATTCGATTCATGATTCATGATTCATGAATCATGATTCGATTCATGATTGATGATTCATGAATCATGAATCATGATTCATGAATCATGATTCGATCCATGATTCGTGATTCATGAATCATGATTCGATTCATGAATCATGAATCATGATTCATGAATCAAATTCATGATTCATGATTCAATTCCTGATTCCTGATTCATGATTCATGATTCAAGATTCAATTCATGATTCATGACTCAATTCATGATTCAATTCATGATTCATGATTCAATTCATGATTCATGACTCATGATTCAATTCATGATTCATGATTC
The DNA here is from genome assembly GCA_036250195.1 of Mixophyes australis. Lineage (NCBI taxonomy): Eukaryota > Metazoa > Chordata > Amphibia > Anura > Limnodynastidae > Mixophyes > Mixophyes australis. The sequence goes on along the minus strand of JAVHZZ010000023.1, from coordinate 285,040 downwards.
ATGATTCATGATTCAATTCATGATTCATGATTCAATTCATGATTCATGATTCATGATTCAAATCATGATTCCTGATTCATGATTTATAATTCATGATTTAATTCATGATTCATTTAATGATTCATGATTTATGATTCAATTCATGATTTATGATTCGATTCATGATTCATGATTCATGAATCATGATTCATGATTCATGATTCATGATTCGATTCATGATTCATGATTCATGAATCATGATTTAAATCTTGATTAATGATTCATTAATCATGATTCAATTCATGATTCATGATTCAATTCATGATTAAATTCATGAATCATGATTTAATTCATGATTCATGATTCAATTCATGATTCATGATTCAATTCATGATTCATGATTCAATTCATGATTCGTGATTCATGATTCAATTCATGATTCAATTCATGATTCATGATTCAATTCATGATTCATGATTCAATTCATGATTCATGATTTAATTCACGATTCATGATTCAATTCATGATTCATTTAATGATTCATGATTTATGATTCAATTCATGATTTATGATTCGATTCATGATTCATGAATCATGATTTGATTCATGATTCATAATTCATGAATCATGATTCATGATTTATGATTCAATTCATGATTTATGATTTGATTCATGATTCATGATTCATGAATAATGATTTGATTCATGATTCATGATTCATAAATATTGATTCATGATTCATTAATCATGATTCGATTCATGAAACATGATTCGATTCATGATTCGATTCATGAATCATGATTCGATTCATGATTCGTGATTCATGAAGCATGATTCGATTCATGAATCATGATTTGATTCATGATTCATGATTAATGAATCATGATTCATGATTCATTAATCATGATTTGATTCATGAATCATGATTCGATTCATGATTCGTGATTCATGAAGCATGATTCGATTCATGAATCATGATTCGATTCATGATTCATGATTAATGAATCATGATTCATGATTCATTAATCATGATTCGATTCATGAATCATGATTCGATTCATGATTCGTGATTCATGAAGCATGATTCGATTCATGAATCATGATTCGATTCATGATTCATGATTTATGAATCATGATTCGATTCATGATTCATGATTCATGAATCATGATTCGATTAATGATTCATGATTCAATTCATGATTCATTTAATGATTCATGATTTATGATTCAATTCATGATTTATGATTCGATTCATGAATCATGATTTGATTCATGATTCATGAATCATGATTCATGATTCATGAATCATGATTCGATTCATGAATCATCATTCGATTCATGAATCATCATTCGATTCATGATTCATGATATATGAATCATGATTCGATTCATGATTCATGATTCATGAATCATGATTCGATTCATGATTCATGATTCAATTCATGATTCATTTAATGATTCATGATTTATGATTTATGATTCATGATTTTTGAATCATGATTCGATTCATGATTCATGATTCATGAATCATGATTCGATTCATGATTCATGATTCAATTCATGATTCATTTAATGATTCATGATTTATGACTCAATTCATGATTCATGATTCAATTCATGATTCATGAATCATGATTCGATTCATGATTCATGATTCAATTCATGATTCATTTAATGATTCATGATTTATGATTCAATTCATGATTTATGATTTGATTCATGATTCATGATTCATGAATCATGATTCGATTCATGATTCGTGAATTATGAATCATGATCCGATTTATGAATCATGATTTGATTCATGAATCATGATTCGATTCATGATTCATGATTTATGAATCATGATTCGATTCATGATTCATGATTCATGAATCATGATTCATTTAATGATTCATGATTTATGATTCAATTCATGATTTATGATTCGATTCATGATTCATGATTCATGAATCATGATTCGATATATGATTGATGATTCATGAATCATGAATCATGATTCATGAATCATGATTCGATCCATGATTCGTGATTCATGAATCATGATTCGATTCATGAATCATGAATCATGATTCATGAATCATGATTCGATCCATGATTCGTGATTCATGAATCATGATTCGATTCATGATTCATGATTCATGAATCATGATTCATTTAATGATTCATGATTTATGATTGAATTCATGATTTATGATTCGATTCATGATTCGATTCATGATTCATTATTCATGAATCATGATTCGATTCATGATTCATGATTCATAATTCGATTCATGATTCATGATTCATGAATCAAATTCATGATTCATGATTCATGAATCAAATTCATGATTCATGATTCAATTCATGATTCATGATTCAATTCATGATTCCTAATTCATGATTCATGATTCATGATTCAATTCATGATTCATGATTCAATTCATGATTCAATTCATGATTCATGATTCAATTCATGATTCATGATTCAATTCATGATTAATGATTCATGATTCAATTCATGATTCATGATTCATGATTCAATTCATGACTCATGATTTATGATTTAATTCATGATTCAATTCATGATTCATGATTCATGACTCATGATTCTTGATTCAATTCATGACTCATGATTCAATTCATGATTCATGATTCAATTCATGATTCATGAATCATAATTAAATTCATGATTCATGATTCGATTCATGATTCATGATTCATGATTCAATTCATGATTCATGATTCAATTCATGACTCATGATTCAATTCATGATTCATGTTTTAATTCATGATTCATTTAATGATTCATGATTTATGATTCAATTCATGATTTATGATTCAATTCATGATTTATGATTCAATTCATGATTCATGATTCATGAATCATGGTTCGATTCATGATTTATTTCATGATTCATGATTCATGATTCAATTCATGATTCATGATTCATTATTTAATTCATGATTTAATTCATGATTCATGATTCAATTCATGATTCATGATTCAATTCATGATTCATGATTCAATTCATGATTCAATTCATGATTCAATTCATGATTCATGATTCAATTCATGATTCATGATTCAATTCATGATTCATGATTCATGATTCAATTCATGATTCATGATTCAATACATGACTCATGATTCAATATATGATTCAATTCATGATTCAAATCATAATTCATGATACATGATTCAATTTATGATTCATGATTCAATTCATGATTCATGATTCAAATCATGATTCCTGATTCATGATTCATGATTCAATTCATGATTCAATTCATGATTCATGATTCAATTCATGATTTAATTCATGATTCAATTCATGATTCATGATTCAATTCATGATTCAATTAATGATTCATGATTCAATTCATGATTTAATTCATGATTCAATTCATGATTCATGATTCAATTCATGATTCAATTCATGATTCAATTCATGACTCATGATTCAATTCATGATTCATGATTCAATTCTTGATTCATGATTCATAAATCATGATTCAATTCATGATTCATGATTCATGATTCAATTCATGATTCAACTCATGAATCATGATTTGATTCATGATTCATGATTCATTTCATGATTCATGATTCAAATTATGATTAATGATTCATGATTCAATTCATGATTCATGATTCAATTCATGATTCATGATTCAATTCATGATTCGTGATTCATGATTCAATTAATGATTCATGATTCAATTCATGATTCATGATACATGATTCAATTTATGATTCGTGATTCATGATTCAATTCATGATTCAATTCATGAATCATGATTCGATTCATGATTCATGATTCATGAATCATGATTCATTTAATGATTCATGATTTATGATTCAATTCATGATTTATGATTCGATTCATGATTCATGATTCATGAATCATGATTCGATTCATGATTCATGATTCATGAATCATGATTCGATTCATGATTAATGATTCATGAATCATGATTCGATTCATGAATCATTATTCGATTCATGAATCATAAATCATGAATCGAATCATGATTCATGATTCGATTCATGATAAATGATTCATGAATCATGATTCGATTTATGATAAATGATTCATGAATCATGATTCGATTCATGATTCATGATTCATGATTCGATTCATGATTCATGAATCATGATTCATTTAATGATTCATGATTTATGATTCAATTCATGATTTATGATTTGATTCATGATTCATGATTCATGAATCATGATTCGATTCATGATTCATGATTCGTGAATCATAATTCGATTCATGATTCATGATTCCTGAATCATAATTCGATTCATGATTCATGATTATTGAATCATGATTCGATTCATGATTCATGATTCATGAATCATAATTCGATTCATGATTCATGATTCATGAATCATGATTCGATTCATGATTCATGATTCATGATTCAATTAATGATTCAATTCTTGATTCATGATTCAATTCATGATTCAATTCATGATTGATGATTCATGATTCAATTCATGATTCATGATTCATGATTCAATTCATGATTCATGATTCATGATTCAATTCATGATTCATGATTCATGATTTAATTCATGATTCAATTCATGATTTAATTCATGACTCATGATTCAATTCATGATTCATGATTCAATTTATGATTCATGATTTAATTCATGATTCATTTAATGATTCATGATTTATGATTCAATTCATGATTTATGATTCGATTCATGATTCATGAATCATGATTCAATTCATGATTCATGATTCATGAATCATGATTCAATTATTGATTCATAAATCATGATTCAAATTATGATTCATGATTCATGATTCAATTAATGATTTAATTCATGAATTATGATTTGATTCTTGATTCATGATTCATTTCATGATTCATGATTCATGATTCAATTCATGATTCATGATTCAATTCATGATTCATGATTCAATTCATGATTCATGATTCAATTCATGATTCATGATTCATGATTCAATTCATGATTCATGATTCAATTCATGATTCATGATTTAATTCATGATTAATTTAATGATTCATGATTTATGATTCAATTCATGATTTATGATTCGATTCATGATTCGTGATTCATTAATCATGATTCGATTCATGAATCATGATTCGATTCATAATTCATGATTCATTTAATGATTCATGATTTATGATTCAATTCATGATTTATGATTTGATTCATGATTCATGATTCATGAATCATGATTCGATTCATGATTCATGATTCATGAATCATAATTCGATTCATGATTCATGAATCATGATTCGATTCATGAATCATGATTCATGAATCATGATTCGATTCATGATTCATGATTCATGATTTAATTCATGATTCAATTCATGATTCAATTCATGATTCATGATTCAATTCATGATTCATGATTTAATTCATGATTCATTTAATGATTCATGATTTATGATTCAATTCATGATTTATGATTCGATTCATGATTCATGATTCATGAATAATGATTCAATTCATGATTCATGATTCATGAACATAATTCAATTCTTGATTCATAAATCATGATTCAATTCATGATTCATGATTCATGATTCAATTAATGATTTAATTCATGAATTATGATTTGATTCATGATTCATGATTCATTTCGTGATTCATGATTCATGATTCAATTCATGATTCATGATTCAATTCATGATTCATGATTCAATTCATGATTCATTTCATGATTGATGATTCATGATTCAATTCATGATTAATTTAATGATTCATGAATTATGATTCAATTTATGATTTATGATTCGATTCATGATTCATGTTTCATGAATCATGATTCGATTCATGATTCGTTATTCATGAATCATGATTCGATTCATGAATCATGATTTGATTCATGAATCATGATTCGATTCATGATTTAATTCATGATTCAATTCATGATTCATGATTCATGAATTATGATTCATGACTCATGATTCTTGATTCAATTCATGACTTATGATTCAATTCATGATTCATGATTCAATTCATGATTCATGAATCATGATTCAATTCATGATTCATGATTCATGATTCATGATTCAATTCATGATTCATGATTCAATTCATGACTCATGATTCAATTCATGATTCATGTTTTAATTCATGATTCATTTAATGATTCATGATTTATGATTCAATTCATGATTTATGATTCAATTCATAATTCATGAATCATGGTTCGATTCATGATTTATTTCATGATTCATGATTCATGATTCAATTCATGATTCATGATTCATTATTTAATTCATGATTTAATTCATGATTCATGATTCAATTCATGATTCATGATTCAATTCATGATTCATGATTCAATTCATGATTCAATTCATGATTCATGATTCAATTCATGATTCATGATTCAATTCATGATTCATGATTCATGATTCAATTCATGATTCATGATTCAATACATGATTCATGATTCAATATATGATTCAATTCATGATTCAAATCATAATTCATGATACATGATTCAATTTATGATTCATGATTCAATTCTTGATTCATGATTTAAATCATGATTCCTGATTCCTGATTCATGATTCAATTCATGATTCAATTCATGATTCATGATTCAATTCATGATTTAATTCATGATTCAATTCATGATTCATGATTCAATTCATTATTCAATTAATGATTCATGATTCAATTCATGATTTAATTCATGATTCAATTCATGATTCATGATTCAATTCATGATTCAATTAATGATTCAATTCATGACTCATGATTCAATTCATGATTCATGATTCAATTCTTGATTCATGATTCATAAATCATGATTCAATTCATGATTCATGATTCATGATTCAATTCATGATTCAACTCATGAATCATGATTTGATTCATGATTCATGATTCATTTCATGATTCATGATTCATGATTCAAATTATGATTAATGATTCATGATTCAATTCATGATTCATGATTCAATTCATGATTCATGATTCAATTCATGATTCATGATTCAATTCATGATTCGTGATTCATGATTCAATTCATGATTCATGATTCAATTCATGATTCATGATACATGATTCAATTTATGATTCGTGATTCATGATTCAATTCATGATTCAATTCATGAATCATGATTCGATTCATGATTCATGATTCATGAATCATGATTCAATTCTTGATTCATAAATCATGATTCAATTCATGATTCATGATTCATGATTCAATTAATGATTTAATTCATGAATTATGATTTGATTCATGATTCATGATTCATTTCATGATTCATGATTCATGATTCAATTCATGATTCATGATTCAATTCATGATTCATGATTCAATTCATGATTCGTGATTCATGATTCAATTCATGATTCAATTCATGATTCATAATTCAATTCATGATTCATGATACATGATTAAATTTATGATTCATTTCATGATTCATGATTCATGATTCAATTCATGATTCATGATTCAATTCATGATTAATTTAATGATTCATGATTTATGATTCAATTCATGATTTATGATTCGATTCATGATTCATGATTCATGAATCATGATTCGATTCATGATTCGTGATTCATTAATCATGATTCGATTCATGAATCATGATTCGATTCATAATTCATGATTCATTTAATGATTCATGATTTATGATTCAATTCATGATTTATGATTTGATTCATGATTCATGATTCATGAATCATGATTCGATTCATGATTCATGATTCATGAATCATAATTCGATTCATGATTCATGAATCATGATTCGATTCATGATTCATGATTCATGAATCATGATTCGATTCATGATTCATGATTCATGATTCATGATTTAATTCATGATTCAATTCATGATTCAATTCATGACTCATGATTCAATTCATGATTCTTGATTCAATTCATGATTCATGATTTAATTCATGATTCATTTAATGATTCATGATTTATGATTCAATTCATGATTTATGATTCGATTCATGATTCATGATTCATGAATCATGATTCAATTCATGATTCATGATTCATGAATCATGATTCAATTCTTGATTCATAAATCATGATTCAATTCATGATTCATGATTCATGATTCAATTAATGATTTAATTCATGAATTATGATTTGATTCATGATTCATGATTGATTTCAAGATTCATGATTCATGATTCAATTCATGATTCATGATTCAATTCATGATTGATGATTCATGATTCAATTTATGATTCATTTCATGATTGATGATTCATGATTCAATTCATGATTAATTTAATGATTCATGATTTATGATTCAATTTATGATTTATGATTCGATTCATGATTCATGAATCATGATTCGATTCATGATTCGTTATTCATGAATCATGATTCGATTCATGAATCATGATTCGATTCATGAATCATGATTCGATTCATGATTTAATTCATGATTCAATTCATGATTCATGATTCATGATTCATGATTCATGACTCATGATTCTTGATTCAATTCATGACTTATGATTCAATTCATGATTCATGATTCAATTCATGATTCATGAATCATGATTCAATTCATGATTCATGATTCGATTCATGATTCATGATTCATGATTCAATTCATGATTCATGATTCAATTCATGACTCATGATTCAATTCATGATTCATGTTTTAATTCATGATTCATTTAATGATTCATGATTTATGATTCAATTCATGATTCATGAATCATGGTTCGATTCATGATTTATTTCATGATTCATGATTCAATTCATGATTCATGATTCATTATTTAATTCATGATTTAATTCATGATTCATGATTCAATTCATGATTCATGATTCAATTCATGATTCATGATTCAATTCATGATTCAATTCATGATTCAATTCATGATTCATGATTCAATTCATGATTCATGATTCAATTCATGATTCATGATTCAATACATGATTCATGATTCAATATATGATTCAATTCATGATTCAAATCATAATTCATGATTCCTGATTCATGATTCATGATTCAATTCATGATTCAATTCATGATTCATGATTCAATTCATGATTTAATTCATGATTCAATTAATGATTCATGATTCAATTCATGATTCAATTAATGATTCATGATTCAATTCATGATTTAATTCATGATTCAATTCATGATTCATGATTCAATTCATGATTCAATTAATGATTCAATTCATGACTCATGATTCAATTCATGATTCATGATTCAATTCTTGATTCATGATTCATAAATCATGATTCAATTCATGATTCATGATTCAATTCATGATTCAACTCATGAATCATGATTTGATTCATGATTCATGATTCATTTCATGATTCATGATTCATGATTCAAATTATGATTAATGATTCATGATTCAATTCATGATTCATGATTCAATTCATGATTCATGATTCAATTCATGATTCATGATTCAATTCATGATTCGTGATTCATGATTCAATTAATGATTCATGATTCAATTCATGATTCATGATACATGATTCAATTTATGATTCGTGATTCATGATTCAATTCATGATTCAATTCATGAATCATGATTCGATTCATGATTCATGATTTATAAATCATGATTCATTTAATGATTCATGATTTATGATTCAATTCATGATTTATGATTCGATTCATGATTCATGATTCATGAATCATGATTCGATTCATGATTCATGATTCATGAATCATGATTCGATTCATGATTCATGAATCATGATTCGATTCATGATTAATGATTCATGAATCATTATTCGATTCATGAATCATAAATCATGAATCGAATCATGATTCATGATTCGATTCATGATAAATGATTCATGAATCATGATTTGATTCATGATTCATGATTCATGATTCGATTCATGATTCATGATTCATGATTCATTTAATGATTCATGATTTATGATTCAATTCATGATTTATGATTTGATTCATGATTCATGAATCATGATTCGATTCATGATTCATGATTCATGAATCATAATTCGAATTATGATTCATGATTATTGAATCATGATTCGATTCATGATTCATGATTCATGAATCATGATTCAATTCATTATTTATGATTCATGAATCATGATTCAATTCTTGATTCATAAATCATGATTCAATTCATGATTCATGATTCATGATTCAATTAATGATTTAATTCATGAATTATGATTTGATTCATGATTCATGATTCATTTCATGATTCATGATTCATGATTCAATTCATGATTCATGATTCAATACATGATTCATGATTCAATTCATGATTCGTGATTCATGATTCAATTCATGATTCAATTCATGATTCATAATTCAATTCATGATTCATGATACAGGATTAAATTTATGATTCATTTCATGATTCATGATTCATGATTCAATTCATGATTCATAATTCAATTCATGATTCATGATTCAATTCATGATTAATTTAAGGATTCATGATTTATGATTCAATTCATGATTTATGATTCGATTCATGATTCATGATTCATGAATCATGATTCGATTCATGATTCGTGATTCATTAATCATGATTCGATTCATGAATCATGATTCGATTCATAATTCATGATTCATTTAATGATTCATGATTTATGATTCAATTCATGATTTATAATTTGATTCATGATTCATGATTCATGAATCATGATTCGATTCATGATTCATGATTCATGAATCATAATTCGATTCAAGATTCATGAATCATGATTCGATTCATGATTCATGATTCATGAATCATGATTCGATTCATGATTCATGATTCATGATTCATGATTTAATTCATGATTCAATTCATGATTCAATTCATGACTCATGATTCAATTCATGATTCATGATTCAATTCATGATTCATGATTCAATTCATGATTAATGATTTAATTCATGATTCATTTAATGATTCATGATTTATGATTCAATTCATGATTTATGATTCAATTCATGATTCATGATTCATGAATCATGATTCATGATTCATGAATCATGATTCAATTCATGATTCATGATTCATGAATCATGATTCAATTCTTGATTCATAAATCATGATTCAATTCATGATTCATGATTTATGATTCAATTAATGATTTAATTCATGAATTATGATTTGATTCATGATTCATGATTCATTTCATGATTCATGATTCATGATTCAATTCATGATTCATGATTCAATTCAATATTTCATGATTCAATTCATGATTCATGATTCAATTTATGATTCATTTCATGATTGATGATTCATGATTCAATTCATGATTAATTTAATGATTCATGATTTATGATTCAATTTATGATTTAGGATTCGATTCATGATTCATGATTCATGAATCATGATTCGATTCATGATTCGTGATTCATGAATCATGATTCGATTCATGAATCATGATTCGATTCATGAATCATGATTCGATTCATGATTCATGATTCATGAATCATGATTCGATTCATGATTCATGAATCATGATTCGATTCATGATTCATGAATCATGATTCATTTAATGATTCATGATTTATGATTCAATTCATGATTTATGATTCGATTCATGATTAATGAATCATGATTCGATTCATGATTCATGATTCATGAATCATGATTCGATTCATGATTCATGATTCAATTCATGATTCATGATTTAATTCATGATTCATAATTTAATTCATGATTCATTTAATGATTCATGATTTATGATTCAATTCATGATTTATGATTTGATTCATGATTCATGGTTCATGAATCATGATTCAATTCATGATTTATGATTCGATTCATGATTCATGATTCATGAATCATGATTCAATTCATAATTTATGATTCATGAATCATGATTCAATTCTTGATTCATAAATCATGATTCAATTCACGATTCATGATTCATGATTCAATTAATGATTTAATTCATGAATCATGATTTGATTCATGATTCATGATTCATTTCATGATTCATGATTCATGATTCAATTCATGATTCATGATTCATGATTCAATTCATGATTCATGATTCAATTCATGATTCATGAATCAATTCATAATTCAATTCATGATTCATGATTCAATTCATGATTCATGATACATGATTCAATTTATGATTAATTTCATGATTCATGATTCAATTCATGATTCATGATTTAATTCATGATTCATGATTCAATTCATGATTAATTTAATGATTCATGATTTATGATTCAATTCATGATTTATGATTCGATTCATGATTCATGAATCATGAATCGAATCATAAATCATGAATCATGAATCATGATTCATGAATCATGAATCATGAATCGAATCATAAATCATGAATTGAATCATTCAATTCACGATTCATGATTCAATTCATGATTCATGATTTAATTCATGACTCATGATTCAATTCATGATTCATTTAATGAATCATGATTTATGATTCAATTCATGATTTATGATTCGATTCATGATTCATGATTCATGAATCATGATTCGATTCATGATTCATGATTCATGATTCAATTCATGACTCATGATTCAATTCATGATTCAGGATTTAATTCATGATTCATTTAATGATTCATGATTTATGATTCAATTCATTATTTATGATACGATTCATGATTCATGATTCATTTAATGATTCATGATTTATGATTCAATTCATGATTTATGATACGATTCATGATTCATATTTCATGAATGATGATTCAATTCATGATTTATGATTCGATTCATGATTCATGAATCATAATTCAATTCTTGATTCATGATTCATAAATCATGATTCAATTCATGATTCATGATTCATGATTCAATTCATGATTTAATTCATGAATCATGATTTGATTCATGATTCATGATTCATTTCATGATTCAATTCACGATTTATGATTCAATTCATGATTCATGATTCAAATTATGATTCATGATTCAATTCATGATTCATGATTCAATTCATGATTTATGTTTCAATTCATGATTTATGATTCAATTCATGCTTCGTGATTCATGATTCAATTCATGATTCAATTCATGATTCATGATTCAAATCATGATTCATGATACATGATTCAATTTATGATTCATTTCATGATTCATGGTTCAATTCATGATTCATGATTCAATTCATGATTCATGATTCAATTCATGATTCATTTAATGATTCATGATTTATGATTCAATTCATGATTTATGATTCGATTCATGATTCATGATTCATGAATCATGATTCATGAATCATGATTCGATTCATGATTCGTGATTCATGAATCATGATTCGATTCATGAATCATGATTCGATTCATGAATCATGATTAGGTTCATGAATCATGATTCGATTCATGATTCATGATTTATGAATCATGATTCGATTCATGATTCATGATTCATGAATCATGATTCATTTAATGATTCATGATTTATGATTCAATTCATGATTTATGATTCGATTCATGATTCATGATTCATGAATCATGATTCGATTCATGATTCGTGATTTATGAATCATGATTCGATTCATGAATCATGATTGGATTCATGATTCATGATTCATGAATCATGATTGGATTCATGATTCATGATTCATGAATCATGATTCATTTAATGATTCATGATTTATGATTCAATTCATGATTTATGATTCGATTCATGATTCAATTCATGATTCAATTCATGATTCATGATTTAATTCATGATTCATGATTCAATTCATGATTCATTTAATGATTCATTATTTATGATTCATTTCATGATTTATGATTCAATTCATGATTTATAATTTGATTCATGATTCATGATTCATGAATCATGATTCGATTCATGATTCATGATTCATGAATCATAATTCGATTCAAGATTCATGAATCATGATTCGATTCATGATTCATGATTCATGAATCATGATTCGATTCATGATTCATGATTCATGATTCATGATTTAATTCATGATTCAATTCATGATTCAATTCATGACTCATGATTCAATTCATGATTCATGATTCAATTCATGATTAATGATTTAATTCATGATTCATTTAATGATTCATGATTTATGATTCAATTCATCATTTATGATTCAATTCATGATTCATGATTCATGAATCATGATTCATGATTCATGAATCATGATTCAATTCATGATTCATGATTCATGAATCATGATTCAATTCTTGATTCATAAATCATGATTCAATTCATGATTCATGATTTATGATTCAATTAATGATTTAATTCATGAATTATGATTTGATTCATGATTCATGATTCATTTCATGATTGATGATTCATGATTCAATTCATGATTCATGATTCAATTCAATATTTCATGATTCAATTCATGATTCATGATTCAATTTATGATTCATTTCATGATTGATGATTCATGATTCAATTCATGATTAATTTAATGATTCATGATTTATGATTCAATTTATGATTTATGATTCGATTCATGATTCATGATTCATGAATCATGATTCGATTCATGATTCGTGATTCATGAATCATGATTCGATTCATGAATCATGATTCGATTCATGAATCATGATTCGATTCATGATTCATGATTCATGAATCATGATTCGATTCATGATTCATGAATCATGATTCGATTCATGATTCATGAATCATGATTCATTTAATGATTCATGATTTATGATTCAATTCATGATTTATGATTCGATTCATGATTAATGAATCATGATTCGATTCATGATTCATGATTCATGAATCATGATTCGATTCATGATTCATGATTCAATTCATGATTCATGATTTAATTCATGATTCATAATTTAATTCATGATTCATTTAATGATTCATGATTTATGATTCAATTCATGATTTATGATTTGATTCATGATTCATGGTTCATGAATCATGATTCAATTCATGATTTATGATTCGATTCATGATTCATGATTCATGAATCATGATTCAATTCATAATTTATGATTCATGAATCATGATTCAATTCTTGATTCATAAATCATGATTCAATTCACGATTCATGATTCATGATTCAATTAATGATTTAATTCATGAATCATGATTTGATTCATGATTCATGATTCATTTCATGATTCATGATTCATGATTCAATTCATGATTCATGATTCATGATTCAATTCATGATTCATGATTCAATTCATGATTCATGAATCAATTCATAATTCAATTCATGATTCATGATTCAATTCATGATTCATGATACATGATTCAATTTATGATTAATTTCATGATTCATGATTCAATTCATGATTCATGATTTAATTCATGATTCATGATTCAATTCATGATTAATTTAATGATTCATGATTTATGATTCAATTCATGATTTATGATTCGATTCATGATTCATGAATCATGAATCGAATCATAAATCATGAATCATGAATCATGATTCATGAATCATGAATCATGAATCGAATCATAAATCATGAATTGAATCATTCAATTCACGATTCATGATTCAATTCATGATACATGATTTAATTCATGACTCATGATTCAATTCATGATTCATTTAATGAATCATGATTTATGATTCAATTCATGATTTATGATTCGATTCATGATTCATGATTCATGAATCATGATTCGATTCATGATTCATGATTCATGATTCAATTCATGACTCATGATTCAATTCATGATTCATGATTCAATTCATGATTAATGATTTAATTCATGATTCATTTAATGATTCATGATTTATGATTCAATTCATCATTTATGATTCAATTCATGATTCATGATTCATGAATCATGATTCATGATTCATGAATCATGATTCAATTCATGATTCATGATTCATGAATCATGATTCAATTCTTGATTCATAAATCATGATTCAATTCATGATTCATGATTTATGATTCAATTAATGATTTAATTCATGAATTATGATTTGATTCATGATTCATGATTCATTTCATGATTCATGATTCATGATTCAATTCATGATTCATGATTCAATTCAATATTTCATGATTCAATTCATGATTCATGATTCAATTTATGATTCATTTCATGATTGATGATTCATGATTCAATTCATGATTAATTTAATGATTCATGATTTATGATTCAATTTATGATTTATGATTCGATTCATGATTCATGATTCATGAATCATGATTCGATTCATGATTCGTGATTCATGAATCATGATTCGATTCATGAATCATGATTCGATTCATGAATCATGATTCGATTCATGATTCATGATTCATGAATCATGATTCGATTCATGATTCATGAATCATGATTCGATTCATGATTCATGAATCATGATTCATTTAATGATTCATGATTTATGATTCAATTCATGATTTATGATTCGATTCATGATTAATGAATCATGATTCGATTCATGATTCATGATTCATGAATCATGATTCGATTCATGATTCATGATTCAATTCATGATTCATGATTTAATTCATGATTCATAATTTAATTCATGATTCATTTAATGATTCATGATTTATGATTCAATTCATGATTTATGATTTGATTCATGATTCATGGTTCATGAATCATGATTCAATTCATGATTTATGATTCGATTCATGATTCATGAATCATGATTCAATTCATAATTTATGATTCATGAATCATGATTCAATTCTTGATTCATAAATCATGATTCAATTCACGATTCATGATTCATGATTCAATTAATGATTTAATTCATGAATCATGATTTGATTCATGATTCATGATTCATTTCATGATTCATGATTCATGATTCAATTCATGATTCATGATTCATGATTCAATTCATGATTCATGATTCAATTCATGATTCATGAATCAATTCATAATTCAATTCATGATTCATGATTCAATTCATGATTCATGATACATGATTCAATTTATGATTAATTTCATGATTCATGATTCAATTCATGATTCATGATTTAATTCATGATTCATGATTCAATTCATGATTAATTTAATGATTCATGATTTATGATTCAATTCATGATTTATGATTCGATTCATGATTCATGAATCATGAATCGAATCATAAATCATGAATCATGAATCATGATTCATGAATCATGAATCATGAATCGAATCATAAATCATGAATTGAATCATTCAATTCACGATTCATGATTCAATTCATGATACATGATTTAATTCATGACTCATGATTCAATTCATGATTCATTTAATGAATCATGATTTATGATTCAATTCATGATTTATGATTCGATTCATGATTCATGATTCATGAATCATGATTCGATTCATGATTCATGATTCAATTCATGACTCATGATTCAATTCATGATTCAGGATTTAATTCATGATTCATTTAATGATTCATGATTTATGATTCAATTCATTATTTATGATACGATTCATGATTCATGATTCATTTAATGATTCATGATTTATGATTCAATTCATGATTTATGATACGATTCATGATTCATATTTCATGAATGATGATTCAATTCATGATTTATGATTCGATTCATGATTCATGAATCATAATTCAATTCTTGATTCATGATTCATAAATCATGATTCAATTCATGATTCATGATTCATGATTCAATTCATGATTTAATTCATGAATCATGATTTGATTCATGATTCATGATTCATTTCATGATTCAATTCACGATTTATGATTCAATTCATGATTCATGATTCAAATTATGATTCATGATTCAATTCATGATTCATGATTCAATTCATGATTTATGTTTCAATTCATGATTTATGATTCAATTCATGCTTCGTGATTCATGATTCAATTCATGATTCAATTCATGATTCATGATTCAAATCATGATTCATGATACATGATTCAATTTATGATTCATTTCATGATTCATGATTCATGGTTCAATTCATGATTCATGATTCAATTCATGATTCATGATTCAATTCATGATTCATTTAATGATTCATGATTTATGATTCAATTCATGATTTATGATTCGATTCATGATTCATGATTCATGAATCATGATTCATGAATCATGATTCGATTCATGATTCGTGATTCATGAATCATGATTCGATTCATGAATCATGATTCGATTCATGAATCATGATTAGGTTCATGAATCATGATTCGATTCATGATTCATGATTTATGAATCATGATTCGATTCATGATTCATGATTCATGAATCATGATTCATTTAATGATTCATGATTTATGATTCAATTCATGATTTATGATTCGATTCATGATTCATGATTCATGAATCATGATTCGATTCATGATTCGTGATTTATGAATCATGATTCGATTCATGAATCATGATTGGATTCATGATTCATGATTCATGAATCATGATTGGATTCATGATTCATGATTCATGAATCATGATTCATTTAATGATTCATGATTTATGATTCAATTCATGATTTATGATTCGATTCATGATTCAATTCATGATTCAATTCATGATTCATGATTTAATTCATGATTCATGATTCAATTCATGATTCATTTAATGATTCATTATTTATGATTCATTTCATGATTTATGATTCGATTCATGATTCATGATTCATGAATCATGATTCGATTCATGATTCATGATTCATGAATCATGATTCATGATTTATAATTTATGAATCATGATTCATGATTCATGAATCATGATTTGATTCATGATTCATGATTCATGATTCAATTCATGATTCATGATTCAATTCATGACTCATGATTCAATTCATGGTTAATGATTTAATTAATGATTCATTTAATGATTCATGATTTATAATTCAATTCATGATTTATGATTTGATTCATTATTCATGATTTATGAATCATGATTCGATTAATGATTCATGATTCATGAATCATAATTCAATTCTTGATTCATGATTCATAAATCATGATTCAGTTCATGATTTTCATGAATCATGATTCTATTCATGATTCATGATTCATGATTCAAATCATGTTTACATTCATGAATCATGATTCAATTCATAATTCATGATTCAATTCATGATTCGTGATTCATGATTGAATTCATGAGTCAATTCATGATTCATGATTCATGATTCAATTCATGATTCATGATTCAATTCATGATTAAATTCATGATTCATGATTCATGATTTAATTCATGATTCAATTCATGATTCATGATTCAATTCATGATTCATGATTCATGATTCAATTCATGATTCATGATTCAATTCATGATTCATGATTTAATTCATGATTCATGATGCAATTCATAATTCATTTAATGATTCATGATTTATGATTCAATTCATGATTTATGATTCGATTCATGATTCTTGATTCATGAATCATGATTCGATTCATGATTCATAATTCGATTCATGATTCGATTCATGAATTATGATTCATGAATCATGATTCGATTCATGATTCATGATTCATGAATCATAATTGAATTCATGATTCAAGATTCATGATTCAATTCATGATTCATATTTCATGATTCAATTCATGATTCATTAATTGATTCATGATTCATGATTCATTATTCATGATTCAATTCATGAATCATGATTCGATTCATGATTCATTATTCATGAATCATGATTCGATTCATGATTCATGATTCATGATTTATGATTCATGATTCAATTCATGATTCATGATTCAATTCATGATTCATGATTCAATTCATGATTCATTTCATGATTCATGAGTCATGATTCATGATTCAATTCATGATTCATGATACATGATTCAATTCATGATTCATGATACATGATTCAATTCATGATTCATTTCATGATTCATGATTCATGATTTATGAATCAATTCATGATTCATGATTCATTTAATGATTCATGATTCATGATTCAATTCATGATTTATGAATCGATTTATGATTAATGATTCATGAATCATGATTCAATTCATGATTCATGATTCAATTCATGATTCATGATTCATGATTTGATTCATGATTTATGATTCATGATTCATGATTCAATTCATGATTCACGATTCATGATTCAATTCATGACTCATGATTCATGATTCATGATTCATGATTTAATTCATGATTCATGATTCAATTCATGATTCATTTCATGATTCATGGTTTATGATTAAATTCATGATTCATGATTCAATTCATGATTCATGATTCATGATTTAATTCATGATTCAATTCATGATTCATGATTCAATTCATGATTCATGATACATGATTCAATTCATGATTCATTTCATTAATCATGATTCATGATTGATGATTCAATTCATGATTCATGATTAAATTCATGATTCATGATTTAATTCATGATTCATGATTTAATTCATGATTCATGATGCAATTCATAATTCATTTAATGATTCATGATTTATGATTCAATTCATGATTTATGATTCGATTCATGATTCTTGATTCATGAATCATGATTCAATTCATGATTCATGATTCATGATTCAATATATGATTCAATTCATGATTAATGATTCAAATCATAATTTATGATTCATGATTCAATTCATGATTCATGATTCAATTTATGACTCATGATTCAATTCATGATTCATTTCATGATTCATTATTTATGATTCAATTCATGATTTATGATTCGATTCATGATTCATGATTTATGATTCGATTCATGATTCATGATTCATGAATCATGATTCAATTCATGATTCATGATTCATGAATCATGATTCATGATTTATGAATCATGATTCATGATTCATGAATCATGATTTGATTCATGATTCATGATTTATGAATCATGATTCAATTCATGATTCATGATTCAATTCATGATTCATGATTTGATTCATGATTTATGATTAAATTCATGATTTATGATTCGATTCATGATTCATGAATCTTGATTCGATTTATGATTCATGATTCAGGAATCATGATTCGATTCATGATTCAATTCATGATTCATGATTCATGATTCAAATTCACGATTCATGATTCAATTCATGATTCATGATTTAATTCATGACTCATGAGTCAATTCATGATTCATTTAATGATTCATGATTTATGATTCAATTCATGATTTATGATTCGATTCATGATTCATGATTCATGAATCATGATTCGATTCATGATTCATGATTCATTATTCAATTCATGACTCATGATTCAATTCATGATTCAGGATTTAATTCATGATTCATTTAATGATTCATGATTTATGATTCAATTCATGATTTATGATACGATTCATGATTCATGATTCATGAATGATGATTCAATTCATGATTTATGATTTGATTCATGATTCATGATTCATGAATCATGATTCAATTCTTGATTCATGATTCTTAAATCATGATTCAATTCATGATTCATGATTCAATTCATGATTCAATTCATGAATCATGATTTGATTCATGATCCATGATTCATTTCATGATTCAATTCACGATTTATGATTCAATTCATGATTCATGATTCAAATTATGATTCATGATTCATGATTCAATTGATGATTCATGATTCAATTCATGATTCATGATTCAATTCATGATTTATGATTCAATTCATGATTCAATTCATGATTCATGATTCAATTCATGATTCATGATACATGATTCAATTTATGATTCATTTCATGATTCATGATTCATGATTCAATTCATGATTCATGATTCAATTCATGATTCATGATTTAATTCATGATTCATGATTTATGATTCAATTCATGATTTATGATTCGATTCATGATTCATGAATCACGATTCATGATTCAAGAATCATGATTCGATTCATGAATCATGATTCGATTCATGATTCGTGATTCATGAATCATGATTCGATTCATGAATCATGATTCGATTCATGATTCGTGATTCATAAATCATGATTCGATTCATGAATCATGATTCGATTCATGAATCATGATTCGGTTCATGAATCATGATTCGATTCATGATTCATGATTCGATTCATGAATCATGATTCGATTCATGATTCATGATTTATGAATCATGATTCGATTCATGATTCATGATTCATGAATCATGATTCATTTAATGATTCATGATTTATGATTCAATTCATGATTTATGATTCGATTCATGATTCAATTCATGATTCATGATTCAATTCATGATTCATGATTTAATTCATGATTCATGATTCAATTCATGATTCATTTAATGATTCATGATTTATGATTCAGTTCATGATTTATGATTCGATTCATGATTCATGATTCATGAATCATGATTCGATTCATGATTCATGATTCATGAATCATGATTGATGATTTATGATTTATGAATCATGATTCATGATTCATGATTTGATTCATGATTCATGATTCATGATTCAATTCATGATTCATGATTCAATTTATGACTCATGATTCAATTCATGGTTAGTGATTTAATTAATGATTCATTTAATGATTCATGATTTATGATTTAATTCATGATTTATAATTTGATTCATTATTCATGATTTATGAATCATGATTCGATTCATGATTCATGATTCATGAATCATAATTCAATTCTTGATTCATGATTCATAAATCATGATTCAATTCATGATTTTCATGAATCATGATTCGATTCATGATTGATGATTCATGATTCAAATCATGTTTACATTCATGAATCATGATTCAATTCATAATTCATGATTCAATTCATGATTCATGATTCAATTCATGATTCGTGATTCATGGTTCAATTCATGATTCAATTCATGATTCATGATTCAAGATTCATTTCATGATTCATGATTCAATTCATGATTAAATTCATGATTCATGATTCAATTCATGATTCATGATTCATGATTTAATTCATGATTCATGATTCAATTCATGATTCATGATACATGATTCAATTCATGATTCATTTCATTAATCATGATTCATGATTCATGATTCAATTCATGATTCATGATTCAATTCATGATTCATGATTTAATTCATGATTCATGATGCAATTCATAATTCATTTAATGATTCATGATTTATGATTCAATTCATGATTTATGATTCGATTCATGATTCTTGATTCATGAATCATGATTCGATTCATGATTCATGATTCATGAATCTTGATTCGATTCATGAATCATGATTCGATTCTTGATTCATGATTCATGAATCATGATTCGATTCATGATTCATAATTCGATTCCTGATTCGATTCATGAATCATGATTCATGAATCATGATTCAATTCATGATTCATGATTCATGAATCATGATTGAATTCATGATTCAAGATTCATGATTCAATTCATGATTCATATTTCATTAATCAATTCATGATTCATTAATTGATTCATGATTCATGATTCATTATTCATGATTCAATTCATGGTTCATGATTCATGAGTCATGATTCAATTCATGAATCATGATTCGATTCATGATTCATTAGTCATGAATCATGATTCAATTCATGAATCATGATTCGATTCATGATTCATGATTCATGATTTATGATTCATGATTCAATTCATGATTCATGATTCAATTCATGATTCATGATTCAATTCATGATTCATGATTCAATTCATGATTCATGATACATGATTCAATTCATGATTCATGATACATGATTCAATTCATGATTCATTTCATGATTCATGATTCATGATTTATGAATCAATTCATGATTCATGATTCATTTAATGATTCATGATTCATGATTCAATTCATGATTTATGAATCGATTTATGATTAATGATTCATGAATCATGATTCAATTCATGATTCATGATTCAATTCATGATTCATGAATCATGATTTGATTCATGATTTATGATTCATGATTCATGATTCAATTCATGATTCACGATTCATGATTCAATTCATGACTCATGATTCATGATTTATGATTCATGATTTAATTCATGATTCATGATTCAATTCATGATTCATTTCATGATTCATGATTTATGATTAAATTCATGATTCATGATTCAATTCATGATTCATGATTCATGATTTAATTCATGATTCAATTCATGATTCATGATTCAATTCATGATTCATGATACATGATTCAATTCATGATTCATTTAATTAATCATGATTCATGATTCAATTCATGATTCATGATTAAATTCATGATTCATGATTTAATTCATGATTCATGATTTAATTAATGATTCATGATGCAATTCATAATTCATTTAATGATTCATGATTTATGATTCAATTCATGATTTATGATTCGATTCATGATTCATGATTCATGAATCTTGATTCGATTCATGAATCATGATTCGATTCATGATTCGTGATTCATGAATCATGATTCGATTCATGATTCATGATTCATGAATCATGATTTGATTCATGATTCATGATTCATGATTTATGATTCAATTCATGATTTATGATTCGATTCATGATTCATTTAATGATTCATGATTTATGATTCAATTCATGATTTATGATTCGATTCATGATTCAATTCATGATTCATGATTCAATTCATGATTCATGATTTAATTCATGATTCATGATTCAATTCATGATTCATTTAATGATTCATGATTCATGATTTATGAATCAATTCATGATTCATGATTCATTTAATGATTCATGATTCATGATTCAATTCATGATTTATGAATCGATTTATGATTAATGATTCATGAATCATGATTCAATTCATGATTCATGATTCAATTCATGATTCATGAATCATGATTTGATTCATGATTTATGATTCATGATTCATGATTCAATTCATGATTCACGATTCATGATTTATGAATCGATTTATGATTAATGATTCATGAATCATGATTCAATTCATGATTCATGATTCAATTCATGATTCATGAATCATGATTTGATTCATGATTTATGATTCATGATTCATGATTCAATTCATGATTCACGATTCATGATTCAATTCATGACTCATGATTCATGATTCATGATTCATGATTTAATTCATGATTCATGATTCAATTCATGATTCATTTCATGATTCATGATTTATGATTAAATTCATGATTCATGATTCAATTCATGATTCATGATTCATGATTTAATTCATGATTCAATTCATGATTCATGATTCAATTCATGATTCATGATACATGATTCAATTCATGATTCATTTCATTAATCATGATTCATGATTCAATTCATGATTCATGATTAAATTCATGATTCATGATTTAATTCATGATTCATGAATCATGATTTGATTCATGATTCATGATTCATGAATCATGATTCAATTCATGATTCGGGATTCATGAATCATGATTCGATTCATGATTCATGATTCATGAATCATGATTTGATTCATGATTCATGATTCATGATTTATGATTCAATTCATGATTTATGATTCGATTCATGATTCATTTAATGATTCATGATTTATGATTCAATTCATGATTTATGATTCGATTCATGATTCAATTCATGATTCATGATTCAATTCATGATTCATGATTTAATTCATGATTCATGATTCAATTCATGATTCATTTAATGATTCATGATTTATGATTCAGTTCATGATTTATGATTTGATTCATGATTCATGATTTATGAATCATGATTCGATTCATGATTCATGATTCATGAATCATGATTGATGATTTATGATTTATGAATCATGATTCATGATTCATGAATCATGATTTGATTCATGATTCATGATTCATGATTCAATTAATGATTCATGATTCAATTTATGACTCATGATTCAATTCATGGTTAGTGATTTAATTAATGATTCATTTAATGATTCATGATTTATGATTCAATTCATGATTTATGATTTGATTCATTATTCATGATTTATGAATCATGATTCGATTCATGATTCATGATTCATGAATCATAATTCAATTCTTGATTCATGATTCATAAATCATGATTCAATTCATGATTTTCATGAATCATGATTCGATTCATGATTGATGATTCATGATTCAAATCATGTTTACATTCATGAATCATGATTCAATTCATAATTCATGATTCAATTCATGATTCATGATTCAATTCATGATTCGTGATTCATGGTTCAATTCATGATTCAATTCATGATTCATGATTCATGATTCATTTCATGATTCATGATTCATTTCATGATTCATGATTCAATTCATGATTAAATTCATGATTCATGATTCAATTCATGATTCATGATTCATGATTTAATTCATGATTCAATTCATGATTCATGATTCAATTCATGATTCATGATACATGATTCAATTCATGATTCATTTCATTAATCATGATTCATGATTCATGATTCAATTCATGATTCATGATTCAATTCATGATTCATGATTTAATTCATGATTCATGATGCAATTCATAATTCATTTAATGATTCATGATTTATGATTCAATTCATGATTTATGATTCGATTCATGATTCTTGATTCATGAATCATGATTCGATTCATGATTCATGATTCATGAATCTTGATTCGATTCATGAATCATGATTCGATTCTTGATTCATGATTCATGAATCATGATTCGATTCATGATTCATAATTCGATTCCTGATTCGATTCATGAATCATGATTCATGAATCATGATTGAATTCATGATTCAAGATTCATGATTCAATTCATGATTCATATTTCATTAATCAATTCATGATTCATTAATTGATTCATGATTCATGATTCATTATTCATGATTCAATTCATGGTTCATGATTCATGAGTCATGATTCAATTCATGAATCATGATTCGATTCATGATTCATGATTCATGATTTATGATTCATGATTCAATTCATGATTCATGATTCAATTCATGATTCATGATTCAATTCATGATTCATGATACATGATTCAATTCATGATTCATTTAATTAATCATGATTCATGATTCAATTCATGATTCATGATTAAATTCATGATTCATGATTTAATTCATGATTCATGATTTAATTAATGATTCATGATGCAATTCATAATTCATTTAATGATTCATGATTTATGATTCAATTCATGATTTATGATTCGATTCATGATTCATGATTCATGAATCTTGATTCGATTCATGAATCATGATTCGATTCATGATTCGTGATTCATGAATCATGATTCGATTCATGATTCATGATTCATGATTTATGATTCAATTCATGATTTATGATTCGATTCATGATTCATTTAATGATTCATGATTTATGATTCAATTCATGATTTATGATTCGATTCATGATTCAATTCATGATTCATGATTCAATTCATGATTCATGATTTAATTCATGATTCATGATTCAATTCATGATTCATTTAATGATTCATGATTCATGATTTATGAATCAATTCATGATTCATGATTCATTTAATGATTCATGATTCATGATTCAATTCATGATTTATGAATCGATTTATGATTAATGATTCATGAATCATGATTCAATTCATGATTCATGATTCAATTCATGATTCATGAATCATGATTTGATTCATGATTTATGATTCATGATTCATGATTCAATTCATGATTCACGATTCATGATTCAATTCATGACTCATGATTCATGATTCATGATTCATGATTTAATTCATGATTCATGATTCAATTCATGATTCATTTCATGATTCATGATTTATGATTAAATTCATGATTCATGATTCAATTCATGATTCATGATTCATGATTTAATTCATGATTCAATTCATGATTCATGATTCAATTCATGATTCATGATACATGATTCAATTCATGATTCATTTCATTAATCATGATTCATGATTCAATTCATGATTCATGATTAAATTCATGATTCATGATTTAATTCATGATTCATGAATCATGATTTGATTCATGATTCATGATTCATGAATCATGATTCAATTCATGATTCATGATTCATGAATCATGATTCATTTAATGATTCATGATTTATGATTCAATTCATGATTTATGATTCGATTCATGATTCATGATTCATGAATCATGATTCGATTCATGAATCATGATTCGATTCATGATTCGTGATTCATGAATCATGATTCGATTCATGATTCATGATTCATGAATCATGATTTGATTCATGATTCATGATTCATGATTTATGATTCAATTCATGATTTATGATTCGATTCATGATTCATTTAATGATTCATGATTTATGATTCAATTCATGATTTATGATTCGATTCATGATTCAATTCATGATTCATGATTCAATTCATGATTCATGATTTAATTCATGATTCATGATTCAATTCATGATTCATTTAATGATTCATGATTTATGATTCAGTTCATGATTTATGATTTGATTCATGATTCATGATTCATGAATCATGATTCGATTCATGATTCATGATTCATGAATCATGATTGATGATTTATGATTTATGAATCATGATTCATGATTCATGATTCATGATTCAATTAATGATTCATGATTCAATTTATGACTCATGATTCAATTCATGGTTAGTGATTTAATTAATGATTCATTTAATGATTCATGATTTATGATTCAATTCATGATTTATGATTTGATTCATTATTCATGATTTATGAATCATGATTCGATTCATGATTCATGATTCATGAATCATAATTCAATTCTTGATTCATGATTCATAAATCATGATTCAATTCATGATTTTCATGAATCATGATTCGATTCATGATTGATGATTCATGATTCAAATCATGTTTACATTCATGAATCATGATTCAATTCATAATTCATGATTCAATTCATGATTCATGATTCAATTCATGATTCGTGATTCATGGTTCAATTCATGATTCAATTCATGATTCATGATTCATGATTCATTTCATGATTCATGATTCATTTCATGATTCATGATTCAATTCATGATTAAATTCATGATTCATGATTCAATTCATGATTCATGATTCATGATTTAATTCATGATTCAATTCATGATTCATGATTCAATTCATGATTCATGATACATGATTCAATTCATGATTCATTTCATTAATCATGATTCATGATTCATGATTCAATTCATGATTCATGATTCAATTCATGATTCATGATTTAATTCATGATTCATGATGCAATTCATAATTCATTTAATGATTCATGATTTATGATTCAATTCATGATTTATGATTCGATTCATGATTCTTGATTCATGAATCATGATTCGATTCATGATTCATGATTCATGAATCTTGATTCGATTCATGAATCATGATTCGATTCTTGATTCATGATTCATGAATCATGATTCGATTCATGATTCATAATTCGATTCCTGATTCGATTCATGAATCATGATTCATGAATCATGATTGAATTCATGATTCAAGATTCATGATTCAATTCATGATTCATATTTCATTAATCAATTCATGATTCATTAATTGATTCATGATTCATTATTCATGATTCAATTCATGGTTCATGATTCATGAGTCATGATTCAATTCATGAATCATGATTCGATTCATGATTCATGATTCATGATTTATGATTCATGATTCAATTCATGATTCATGATTCAATTCATGATTCATGATTCAATTCATGATTCATGATTCAATATATGATTCATGACACATGATTCAATTCATGATTCATGATACATGATTCAATTCATGATTCATTTCATGATTCATGATTCATGATTTATGAATCAATTCATGATTCATGATTCATTTAATGATTCATGATTCATGATTCAATTCATGATTTATGAATCGATTTATGATTAATGATTCATGAATCATGATTCAATTCAAGATTCATGATTCAATTCATGATTCATGAATCATGATTTGATTCATGATTTATGATTCATGATTCATGATTCAATTCATGATTCACGATTCATGATTCAATTCATGACTCATGATTCATGATTCATGATTCATGATTTAATTCATGATTCATGATTCAATTCATGATTCATTTCATGATTCATGATTTATGATTAAATTCATGATTCATGATTCAATTCATGATTCATGATTCATGATTTAATTCATGATTCAATTCATGATTCATGATTCAATTCATGATTCATGATACATGATTCAATTCATGATTCATTTCATTAATCATGATTCATGATTCAATTCATGATTCATGATTAAATTCATGATTCATGATTTAATTCATGATTCATGATTTAATTAATGATTCATGATGCAATTCATAATTCATTTAATGATTCATGATTTATGATTCAATTCATGATTTATGATTCGATTCATGATTCTTGATTCATGAATCATGATGCGATTCATGATTCATGAATCGTGATTCGATTCATGAATCATGATTCATTATTTATGATTCATGATTCATGATTCAATATATGATTCAATTCATGATTAATGATTCAAATCATAATTCATGATTCATGATTCAATTCATGATTCATGATTCAATTCATGACTCATGATTCAATTCATGATTCATTTCATGATTCATTATTTATGATTCAATTCATGATTTATGATTCGATTCATGATTCATGATTCATGAATCATGATTCGATTCATGATTCATGATTCATGAATCATGATTCATGATTTATGATTTATGAATCATGATTCATGATTCATGAATCATGATTTGATTCATGATTCATGATTTATGAATCATGATTCAATTCATGATTCATGATTCAATTCATGATTCATGATTTGATTCATGATTTATGATTAAATTCATGATTTATGATTCGATTCATGATTCATGAATCATGATTAGATTCATGATTCATGAATCATGATTCGATTTATGATTCATGATTCAGGAATCATGATTCGATTCATGATTCAGGAATCATGATTCGATTCATGATTCAATTCATGATTCATGATTCATGATTTGATTCATGATTTATGATTCATGATTCATGATTCAATTCATGATTCATGATTTATGATTCATGATTCATGATTCATGATTCAATTCATGATTCAATTCATGATTCATGATTCAATTCATGATTCATGATTCAAGATTCAATTCATGATTCATGATTTGATTCATGATTTATGATTCATGATTCATGATTCAATTCATGATTCATGATTTGATTCATGATTTATGATTCATGATTCATGATTCAATTCATGATTCAATTCATGATTCAATTCATGATTCATGATTCATGATTCAATTCATGATTCAATTCATGATTCAATTCATGATTCAATTCATGATTCATGATTCATGATTCAATTAATGATTTAATTCATGATTCATGATTCAATTCATGATTCATGATTCATAATTCAATTCATGATTCATGATTCAATTCATGACTCATGATTCATGATTCAATTCATGATTCATGATTCATAATTCAATTCATGATTCATGATTCATGATTTAATTCATGATTCATGATTCAATTCATGATTCATTTCATGATTCATGATTTATGATTAAATTCATGATTTATAATTCGATTCATGATTCATGAATCATGATTCAATTCATGATTCATGATTCATGAATCATGATTCGATTTATGATTCAGGAATCATGATTCGATACATGATTCATGATTCATGATTCAATTCATGATTCATGATTCATGATTTGATTCATGATTTATGATTCATGATTCATGATTCATGATTCATGATTTGATTCATGATTTATGATTCATGATTCATGATTCATGATTCAATTCATGATTCATGATTCAATTCATGACTCATGATTCAATTCATGAATCATGATTGAAATCATGATTCATGTTTTAATTCATGATTCATTTAATGATTCATGATTTATGATTTGATTCATGATTCATGATTTATGAATCATGATACGATTCATGATTCATGATTTATAAATCATGGTTCGTTTCATGATTCATGATTCATCATTCAATTCATGATTCATGATTTAATTCATGATTCAATTCATAATTCTTGATTCAATTCATGATTCATGATTCAATTCATGACTCATGATTCATGATTTAATTCATGATTCATGATTCAATTCATGATTCATTTCATGATTCATGATTTATGATTAAATTCATGATTTATAATTCGATTCATGATTCATGAATCATGATTCAATTCATGATTCATGATTCATGAATCATGATTCGATTTATGATTCAGGAATCATGATTCGATACATGATTCAATTCATGATTCATGATTTGATTCATGATTTATGATTCATGATTCATGATTCATGATTTGATTCATGATTTATGATTCATGATTCATGATTTAATTCATGATTCATGATACATGATTCAATTCATGATTCATGATTCATGATTTAATTCATGATTCAATTCATGATTCAATTCATGATTCATGATTCATGATTTAATTCATGATTCAATTCATGATTCATGATTTAATTCATGATTCATGATTTAATTCATGATTCATGATGCAATTCATAATTCATTTAATGATTCATAATTTATGATTCAATTCATGATTTATGATTCGATTCATGATTCATGATATATGAATCATGGTTCGATTCATGATTCATGATTCAATTCATGATTCATGATACATGATTCAATTCATGATTCATTTCATGATTCATGATTCATGATTCAATTCATGATTCATGATTCAAATTATGACTTATGATTCAATTCATGATTCATGATTCAATTCATGATTTATGATTCAATTCATGATTCTTTTAATGATTCATGATTTATGATTCAATTCATGATTTATGATTCGATTCATGATTCATGATTCATAAATCATCATTCGATTCATGATAAATGTTTTATGAATCATGATTCGATTCATGATTCATGATTCATGAATCATGATTCGATTCATGATTTATGAATCATGATTCAATTCATGATTCATGATTCGATTCATGATTCATGATTCATGATTGAATTCATGATTCATGATTCGATTCATGATTCATGATTCAATTCATGATTCATTTCATGATTCATGATTCATGATTCAATTCATGATTCATGATTCAATTCATGATTCATGATTCAATTCATGACTCATAATTCATTTCATGATTCATGATTCAATTCATGATTCATGTTTTAATTCATGATTCATTTAATGATTCATGATTTATGATTCAATTCATGATTTATGATTCGATTAATGATTTATGATTCATGAATCATGATTCGATTCATGATTCATGATTTATGAATCATGATACGATTCGTGATTCATAGTTAATGATTCATGATTCAATTCATGATTCATGATTCAATTCATGATTCATGATTCAATTCATGATTCAATTCATGATTCATGATTCAATTCATGATTCATGATTCAATTCATGATTCAATGATTCATGATTTAATTCATGATTCATGAATTATTATTCGATTCATGATTTATGATTCAATTCATGATTCATGATTCATGATTCATGATTCAATTCATGATTCATGATTTAAATTATGATTCAATTCATGATTCATGATTCAATTCATGATTCAGGAATCATGATTCGATTCATGATTCATGATTCAATTCATGATTTAATTCATGATTCATGATTCAATTCATGATTCATGATTCATGATTTGATTCATGATTTATGACTCATGATTCATGATTCAATTCATGATTCATGATTTGATTCATGATTTATGATTCATGATTCATGATTCATGATTTGATTCATGATTTATGACTCATAATTCATGATTCAATTCATGATTCATGATTTGATTCATGATTTATGATTCATGATTCATGATTCAATTCATGATTCAATTCATGATTCATGATTCATGATTCAATTCATGATTCATGATTCAATTCATGATTCATGATTCAATTCATGATTCATTTCATGATTCATGATTCATGATTCAATTCATGATTCATGATACATGATTCAATTCATGATTCATTTCATGATTCATGATTCATGATTCATGAATCAATTCATGATTCATGATTCATTTAATGATTCATGATTCATGATTCAATTCATGATTTATGAATCGATTTATGATTAATGATTCATGAATCATGATTCAATTCATAATTCATGATACATGATTCAATTCATGATTCATGATTTAATTCATGATTCATGATTCATGATTTAATTCATGATTTATGATTCATGATTCATGATTCAATTCATGATTCATGATTCAATTCATGATTCACGATTCATGATTCAATTCATGACTCATGATTCATGATTCATGATTTAATTCATGATTCATGATTCAATTCATGATTCATTTCATGATTCATGATTTATGATTAAATTCATGATTTATGATTCGATTCATGATTCATGAATCATGATTCGATTCATGATTCATGAATCATGATTCGATTTATGATTCATGATTCAGGAATCATGATTCGATTCATGATTCATGATTCAATTCATGATTCATGATTCATGATTCATGATTCAATTCATGATTCAAATCATGATTCATGATTCGATTCATGATTCACGTTTTAATTCATGATTCATTTAATGATTCATGATTTATGATTTGATTCATGATTCATGATTTATGAATCATGATACGATTCATGATTCATGATTTATAAATCATGGTTCGTTTCATGATTCATGATTCATCATTCAATTCATGATTCATGATTTAATTCATGATTCAATTCATAATTCTTGATTCAATTCATGATTCATGATTCAATTCATGACTCATGATTCATGATTTAATTCATGATTCATGATTCAATTCATGATTCATTTCATGATTCATGATTTATGATTAAATTCATGATTTATAATTCGATTCATGATTCATGAATCATGATTCAATTCATGATTCATGATTCATGAATCATGATTCGATTTATGATTCAGGAATCATGATTCGATACATGATTCAATTCATGATTCATGATTTGATTCATGATTTATGATTCATGATTCATGATTCATGATTTGATTCATGATTTATGATTCATGATTCATGATTTAATTCATGATTCATGATACATGATTCAATTCATGATTCAATTCATGATTCATGATTCATGATTTAATTCATGATTCAATTCATGATTCAATTCATGATTCATGATTCATGATTTAATTCATGATTCAATTCATGATTCATGATTTAATTCATGATTCATGATTTAATTCATGATTCATGATGCAATTCATAATTCATTTAATGATTCATAATTTATGATTCAATTCATGATTTATGATTCGATTCATGATTCATGATATATGAATCATGATACGATTCATGATTCATGATTCATAAATCATGGTTCGATTCATGATTCATGATTCAATTCATGATTCATGATACATGATTCAATTCATGATTCATTTCATGATTCATGATTCATGATTCAATTCATGATTCATGATTCAAATTATGACTTATGATTCAATTCATGATTCATGATTCAATTCATGATTTATGATTCAATTCATGATTCTTTTAATGATTCATGATTTATGATTCAATTCATGATTTATGATTCGATTCATGATTCATGATTCATAAATCATCATTCGATTCATGATAAATGTTTTATGAATCATGATTCGATTCATGATTCATGATTCATGAATCATGATTCGATTCATGATTTATGAATCATGATTCAATTCATGATTCATGATTCGATTCATGATTCATGATTCATGATTGAATTCATGATTCATGATTCGATTCATGATTCATGATTCAATTCATGATTCATTTCATGATTCATGATTCATGATTCAATTCATGATTCATGATTCAATTCATGATTCATGATTCAATTCATGACTCATAATTCATTTCATGATTCATGATTCAATTCATGATTCATGTTTTAATTCATGATTCATTTAATGATTCATGATTTATGATTCAATTCATGATTTATGATTCGATTAATGATTTATGATTCATGAATCATGATTCGATTCATGATTCATGATTTATGAATCATGATACGATTCGTGATTCATAGTTAATGATTCATGATTCAATTCATGATTCATGATTCAATTCATGATTCATGATTCAATTCATGATTCAATTCATGATTCATGATTCAATTCATGATTCATGATTCAATTCATGATTCAATGATTCATGATTTAATTCATGATTCATGAATTATTATTCGATTCATGATTTATGATTCAATTCATGATTCATGATTCATGATTCATGATTCAATTCATGATTCATGATTTAAATTATGATTCAATTCATGATTCATGATTCAATTCATGATTCAGGAATCATGATTCGATTCATGATTCATGATTCAATTCATGATTCATGATTTGATTCATGATTTATGATTCATGATTCATGATTCATGATTTGATTCATGATTTATGACTCATAATTCATGATTCAATTCATGATTCATGATTTGATTCATGATTTATGATTCATGATTCATGATTCAATTCATGATTCAATTCATGATTCATGATTCATGATTCAATTCATGATTCATGATTCAATTCATGATTCATGATTCAATTCATGATTCATTTCATGATTCATGATTCATGATTCAATTCATGATTCATGATACATGATTCAATTCATGATTCATTTCATGATTCATGATTCATGATTCATGAATCAATTCATGATTCATGATTCATTTAATGATTCATGATTCATGATTCAATTCATGATTTATGAATCGATTTATGATTAATGATTCATGAATCATGATTCAATTCATAATTCATGATACATGATTCAATTCATGATTCATGATTTAATTCATGATTCATGATTCATGATTTAATTCATGATTTATGATTCATGATTCATGATTCAATTCATGATTCATGATTCAATTCATGATTCACGATTCATGATTCAATTCATGACTCATGATTCATGATTCATGATTTAATTCATGATTCATGATTCAATTCATGATTCATTTCATGATTCATGATTTATGATTAAATTCATGATTTATGATTCGATTCATGATTCATGAATCATGATTCGATTCATGATTCATGAATCATGATTCGATTTATGATTCATGATTCAGGAATCATGATTCGATTCATGATTCATGATTCAATTCATGATTCATGATTCATGATTCATGATTCAATTCATGATTCAAATCATGATTCATGATTCGATTCATGATTCATGATTCAATTCATGATTCATTTCATGATTCATGATTCATGATTCAATTCATGATTCATGATTCAATTCATGATTCATGATTCAATTCATGATTCATTTCATGATTCATGATTCAATTCATGATTCATGATACATGATTCAATTCATAATTCATTTCATGATTCATGATTCATGATTCATTTAATGATTCATGATTCATGATTCAATTCATGATTTATGAATCGATTTATGATTAATGATTCATGAATCATGATTCAATTCATAATTCATGATACATGATTCAATTCATGATTCATTTCTTGATTCATGATTCATGATTCAATTCATGATTCATGATTTAATTCATGATTCATGATTTGATTCATGATTTATGATTCATGATTCATGATTCAATTCATGATTCATGATTGAATTCATGATTCACGATTCATGATTCAATTCATGACTCATGATTCATGATTCATGATTTAATTCATGATTCATGATTCAATTCATGATTCATGATTCAATTCATGATTCATTTCATGATTCATGATTTATGATTAAATTCATGTTTTATGATTCGATTCATGATTCATGAATCATGATTCGATTCATGATTCATGATTCATGATTCAATTCATGATTCATGATTCATGATTCAATTCATGATTCAATTCATGATTCATGATTCAATTCATGATTCAAGATAAATGATTTGATTCATGATTTATGATGCATGATTCATGATTCAATTCATGATTCATGATTTGATTCATGATTTATGATTCATGATTCATGATTCAATTCATGATTCATGATTCAATTCATGATTCATAGTTCATGATTCATGATTCAATTCATGATTCATGATTCAATTCATGATTCATGATTCAATTCATGATTCAATTCATGATTCATGATTCAATTCATGATTCATGATTCAATTCATGATTCAATGATTCATGATTTAATTCATGATTCATGATTCATTATTCGATTCATGATTTATGATTCAATTCATGATTCATGATTCATGATTCATGATTCAATTCATGATTCATGATTTAAATTATGATTCAATTCATGATTCATGATTCAATTCATGATTCAGGAATCATGATTCGATTCATGATTCATGATTCATGATTCAATTCATGATTCAATTCATGATTCATGATTCAATTCATGATTCAATTCATGATTCATGATTCATGATTCAATACATGATTCATGATTCATGATTCAATTCATGATTCATGATTTGATTCATGATTTATGATTCATGATTCATGATTCATGATTCAATTCATGATTCAATTCATGATTCATGAATCAATTCATGATTCAATTCATGATTCATGATTCAATTCATGATTAAATTCATGATTTAATTCATGATTCATGATTCATGATTCAATTCCTGATTCATGATTCATGATTCAATTCATGATTTAATTCATGATTCATGATTCAATTCATGATTCATGATTCTTGATTCAATTCATGATTCATGATTCAATTCATGACTCATGATTCATGATTTAATTCATGATTCATGATTCAATTCATGATTCATTTCATGATTCATGATTTATGATTAAATTCATGATTTATAATTCCATTCATGATTCATGAATCATGATTCAATTCATGATTCATGATTCATGAATCATGATTCGATTTATGATTCAGGAATCATGATTCGATACATGATTCATGATTCATGATTTAATTCATGATTCATGATTCATGATTTGATTCATGATTTATGATTCATGATTCATGATTCAATTCATGATTCATGATTCAATTCATGATTCATGATTCAATTCATGACTCATGATTCAATTCATGATTCATGATTCAATTCATGATTCATGTTTTAATTCATGATTCATTTAATGATTCATGATTTATGATTCGATTCATGATTCATGATTCATGAATCATGATTCGATTTATGATTCAGGAATCATGATTCGATACATGAATCATGATTCATGATTCAATTTATGATTCATGATTCATGATTTGATTCATGATTTATGATTCATGATTCATGATTCAATTCATGATTCATGATTCAATTCATGATTCATGATTCCATTCATGACTCATGATTCCATTCATGACTCATGATTCAATTCATGATTCTTGATTCAATTCATGATTCATTTAATGATTCATGATTTATGAGTCGATTCATGATTCATGATTTATGAATCATGATACAATTCATGATTCATGATTCATAAATCATGGTTCGATTCATGATTAATGATTCAATTCATGATTCATGATACATGATTCAATTCATGATTCAATTTCATGATTCATGATTCATGATTCAATTCATGATTCATGATTCAATTCATAATTCATGATTCAATTCATGATTCTTTTAATGATTCATGATTTATGATTCAATTCATGATTTATGATTCGATTCATGATTCATGATTCATAAATCATCATTCGATTCATGATTCATGTTTTATGAATCATGATTCGATTCATGATTCATGAATCATGATTCGATTCATGATTTATGAATTATGATTCAATTCATGATTCATGATTCGATTCATGATTCATGATTCATGATTGAATTCATGATTCATGATTCGATTCATGATTCATGATTCAATTCATGATTCATTTCATGATTCATGATTCATGATTCAATTCATGATTCATGATTCAATTCATGACTCATAATTCATTTCATGATTCATGATTCAATTCATAATTCATGTTTTAATTCATGATTCATTTAATGATTCATGATTTATGATTCAATTCATGATTCAATTCATGATTCTTGATTCATGATTCAACTCATGATTCATGATTAATGATTTGATTCATGATTTATGACTCATGATTCATGATTCAATTCATGATTCATGATTTGATTCATGATTTATGATTCATGATTCATGATTCATGATTCAATTCATGATTCAATTCATGATTCATGATTCAATTCATGATTCAATTCATGATTCATGATTCATGATTCAATTTATGATTCAATTCATGATTTAATTCATGATTCATGATTCATGATTCAATTCATGATTCATGATTCATGATTCATGATTCAATTCATGATTTAATTCATGATTCATGATTCAATTATGATTCATGATTCAATTCATGATTCATGATTCATGAATCATGATTCGATTTATGATTCAGGAATCATGATTTGATACATGATTCATGATTCATGATTCAATTTATGATTCATGATTCATGATTCAATTTATGATTCATGATTTGATTCATGATTTATGATTCATGATTCATGATTCATGATTCAATTCATGATTCATGATTCAATTCATGATTCATGATTCCATTCATGACTCATGATTCCATTCATGACTCATGATTCAATTCATGATTCATGATTCAATTCATGATTCATTTAATGATTCATGATTTATGATTCGATTCATGATTCATGATTTCTGAATCATGATACGATTCATGATTCATGATTCATAAATCATGGTTCGATTCATGATTAATGATTCAATTCATGATTCATGATACATGATTCAATTCATGATTCAATTTCATGATTCATGATTCATGATTCAATTCATGATTCATGATTCAAATTATAATTCATGATTCAATTCATGATTCTTTTAATGATTCATGATTTATTATTCAATTCATGATTTATGATTCGATTCATGATTCATGATTCATAAATCATCATTCGATTCATGATTCATGTTTTATGAATCATGATTTGAATCATGATTCATGATTCATGAATCATGATTCGAT
This sequence comes from Mixophyes australis, assembly GCA_036250195.1. Taxonomy (NCBI): domain Eukaryota; kingdom Metazoa; phylum Chordata; class Amphibia; order Anura; family Limnodynastidae; genus Mixophyes; species Mixophyes australis. The sequence continues at coordinate 244,290 of JAVHZZ010000023.1, read as the reverse complement.
TCATGATTTATGAATTATGATTCAATTCATGATTCATGATTCGATTCATGATTCATGATTGAATTCATGATTCATGATTCGATTCATGATTCATGATTCAATTCATGATTCATTTCATGATTCATGATTCATGATTCAATTCATGATTCATGATTCAATTCATGACTCATAATTCATTTCATGATTCATAATTCAATTCATAATTCATGTTTTAATTCATGATTCATTTAATGATTCATGATTTATGATTCAATTCATGATTTATGATTCGATTCATGATTTATGATTCATGAATCATAATTTGATTCATGATTCATGATTTATGAATCATGATACGATTCATGATTCATAGTTCATGATTCATGATTCAATTCATGATTCATGATTCAATTCATGATTTATGATTCAATTCATGATTCGATTCATGATTCATGATTCAATTCATGATTCATGATTCATTATTCGATTCATGATTTATGATTCAATTCATGATTCATGATTCATGATTCAATTCATGATTCATGATTTAAATTATGATTCAATTCATGATTCATGATTCAATTCATGATTCATGATTCAATTCATGATTCATGATTCATGATCCAATTCATGATTCATGATTCATGATTCAATTCATGATTCAATTCATGATTCATGATTCAATTCATGATTCACGATTTATGATTCAATTCATGATTCATGATTCAATTCATGATTTATGATTCAATTCATGATTCGATTCATGATTCAATTCATGATTCATGATTCATTATTCGATTCATGATTTATGATTCAATTCATGATTCATGATTCATGATTCAATTCATGATTCATGATTTAAATTATGATTCAATTCATGATTCATGATTCAATTCATGATTCATGATTCAATTCATGATTCATGATTCATGATCCAATTCATGATTCATGATTCTTGATTCAATTCATGATTCAATTCATGATTCATGATTCAATTCATGATTCACAATTTATGATTCAATTCGTGATTCATGTTTTAATTCATGATTCATTTAATGATTCATGATTTATGATTCGATTCATGATTCATAAATCATGGTTCGATTCATGATTCATGATTTAATTCATGATTCATGATACATGATTCAATTCATGATTCATTTCATGATTCATGACTCATGATTCAATTCATGATTCATGATTCAATTCATAATTCATGATTTAATTCATGATTCTTTTAATGATTCATGATTTAAGATTCAATTCATGATTTATGATTCGATTCATGATTCATGATTCATAAATCATCATTCGATTCATGATTCATGTTTTATGAATCATGATTCGATTCGTGATTCATGATTCATGAATCATGATTCGATTCATGATTTATGAATCATGATTCAATTCATGATTCATTTCATGATTCATGATTCATGATTCAATTCATGATTCATGATTCAATTCATGATTCATGATTCAATTCATGACTCATAATTAATTTCATGATTCATGATTCAATTCATGATTCATGTTTTAATTCATGATTCATTTAATGATTCATGATTTATGATTCAATTCATGATTTATGATTCGATTCATGATTCATGATTTAATTCATGATTCATGATTTAATTCATGATTCATGATTTAATTCATGATTCATGATTTATGATTCAATTCATGGTTCATGATTCAATTCATGATTCATGTTTTAATTCATGATTCATTTAATGATTCATGATTTATGATTCAATTCATGATTTATGATTCAATTCATGATTCATGATTCATGAATCATGATTCGATTCATGATTCATGATTTATGAATCTTGATACGATTCATGATTCAATTCATGATTCAATTCATGATTCATGATTTAATTCATGATTCATGATTCATGATTAAATTCATGATTCATGATTTAATTCATGATTCATATTTCATGATTCAATTCATGATTCATAATTCATGATTCAATTCACGATTCAATTCATGATTCAATTCGTGATTCATGATTCAATTCATGATTCATTTCATGATTCATGATTTATGATTCAATTCATGATTCATGATTCAATTCATGATTCAATGATTCATGATTTAATTCATGATTCATGATTCATTATTCGATTCATGATTTATGATTCAATTCATGATTCATGATTCATGATTCATGATTCAATTCATGATTCATGATTTAAATTATGATTCAATTCATGATTCATGATTTAATTCATGATTCATGATTCAATTCATGATTCATGATTCATGATTCAATTCATGATTCATGATTCATGATTGAATTCATGATTCAATTCATGATTCATGATTCAATTCATGATTCACGATTCATGATTCAATTCATGATTCATGATTCAATTCATGATTCATAATTCATGATTCAATTCATGATTCATAATTCATGATTCAATTCATGATTCATGATTCAATTCATGATTCATGATTCATGATTCAATTCATGATTCATGATTCAATTCATGATTCATGATTCAATTTATGATTCATGATTCAATTCATGATTTAATTCATGATTCATGATTCAATTCATGATTCATGATTCAATTCATGATTCAATTCATGATTCATGATTCAATTCATGATTCATGATTCAATTCATGATTCAATGCATGATTCATGATTCAATTCATGATTCATGATTCAATTCATGATTCATGATTCAATTCATGATTCAATTCATGATTCATGATTCAATTCATGATTCAATGATTCATGATTTAATTCATGATTCATGATTTATGATTCAATTCATGATTCATGATTCAATTCATGATTCATGTTTTAATTCATGATTCATGATTTATGAATCATGATACGATTCATGATTCAATTCATGATTCATGATTCAATTCATGATTCATGATTTATGATTCAATTCATGATTTATGATTCAATTCATGATTCATGATTTATGAATCATGATACGATTCATGATTCAATTCATGATTCATGATTCAATTCATGATTCAATTCATGATTCATGATTCAATTCATGATTCATGATTTAATTCATGATTCAATGCATGATTCATGATTTAATTCATGATTCATATTTCATGATTCAATTCATGATTCATAATTCATGATTCAATTCATGATTCATGATTCATGATTCAATTCATGATTCATGATTTATAATTCAATTCATGACTCATGATTCAATTCATGATTCATAATTCATGATTCAATTCATGATTCATGATTCATGATTCAATTCATGATTCATGATTCATAATTCAATTCATGACTCATGATTCAATTCATGATTCATTTCATGATTCATGATTTATGATTCAATTCATGATTTATGATTCGATTCATGATTCATGAATCATGATTCGATTCATGATTCATGAATCATGATTTATGATTTATGAATCATGATTCATGATTCATGATTCATGAATCATGATTTATGATTTATGAATCATGATTCATGATTCATGATTTATGAATCATGATTCAATTCATGAATCATTATTTAATTCATGATTCATGATTCGATTCATGATTCAATTCATGATTCATGATTTGATTCATGATTCATGATTCAATTCATGACTCATGATTCATGATTTTAATTATGATTCATTTAATGATTCATGATTTATGATTCAATTCATGATTTAGGATTCGATTCATGATTCATGAGTCATGAATCATGATTGGATTCATGATTCATGAATCATGATTCGATTCATGATTCATGAATCATGATTCAATTCTTGATTCATGATTCATAAATTATGATTCAATTCATGATTCATGAATCATGATTCGATTCATGATTCATGATTCATGAATCATGATTCAATTCTTGATTCATGATTCATAAATTATGATTCAATTCATGATTCATGAATCATGATTCATGATTCAAATCATGATTTAATTCATGAATCATGATTTATTTCATGATTCGTGATTCATTTCATGATTCATGATTCATGATTCAATTCATGATTCATGATTCAATTCATGATTCAATTCATGATTCATGATTTAATTCATAATTCATGAATCATGATTCAATTCATGATTCATGATTCAATTTATGATTCAATTCATGATTCATGATTCATGATTCAATTCATGACTCATGATTCAATTCATGACTCATGATTCAATTAATGTTTCATGATTCAATTCATGATTCATGATTTATGAATTATGATACGATTCATGATTCATAATTCATGATTCATGTTTCAATTCATGATTCATGATTCAATTCATGATTCAATTCATGATTCATGATTCAATTCATGATTCCTAATTCATGATTCATGATTCATGATTCAATTCATGATTCATGATTCAATTCATGATTCAATTCATGATTCATGATTCAATTCATGATTCATGATTCATGATTCAATTCATGATTCATGATTCAATTCATGATTCATGATTCAATTAATGATTCAATTCATGATTCAATTCATGATTCATGATTCATGATTCAATTCATGATTCATTTCATGATTCATGATTTATGATTAAATTCATGATTTATGATTCGATTCATGATTCATGAATCATGATTCGATTCATGATTCATGAATCATGATTCGATTTATGATTCATGATTCAGGAATCATGATTCGATTTATGATTCATGATTCAGGAATCATGATTCGATTCATGATTCATGATTCATGATTCAATTCATGATTCATGATTCATGATTTGTTTCATGATTTATGCTTCATGATTCAATTCATGATTCATGATTCAATTCATGACTTATGATTCAATTCATGATTTATGATTCGATTCATGATTCATGAATCATGATTCGATTCATGATTCATGAATCATGATTCGATTTATGATTCATGATTCAGGAATCATGATTCGATTTATGATTCATGATTCAGGAATCATGATTCAATTCATGATTCATGATTCATGATTCAATTCATGATTCATGATTCATGATTTGTTTCATGATTTATGCTTCATGATTCAATTCATGATTCATGATTCAATTCATGACTTATGATTCAATTCATGATTCATGTTTTAATTCATGATTCATTTAATGAATTATGATTTATGATTCAATTCATGATTCATGTTTTAATTCATGATTCATTTAATGATTCATGATTTATGATTCAATTCATGATTCATGTTTTAATTCATGATTCATTTAATGATTCATGATTTATGATTCAATTCATGATTCATGATTCATGAATCATGATTCGATTCATGATTCATGATTTATGAATCATGATACGATTCATAATTCAATTCATGATTCATGATACAATTCATGATTCAATTCATGATTCATGATTCAATTCATGATTCATGATTCAATTCATGATTCAATTCATGATTCATGATTCAATTCATGATTCATGATTCAATTCATTATTCAATTCATGATTCATGATTCAATTCATGATTAAATTCATGATTCATGATTCATGATTCAATTCATGATTCATGATTCAATTCATGATTCAATTCATGATTCCTGATTCAAATCATAATTCATGATTCATGATTCAATTCATGATTCATGATTCAATTCATGATTAAATTCATGATTCATGATTCAATTCATGATTCATGATTCAATTCATGATTCAATGATTCATGATTTAATTCATGATTCATGATTTATGATTCAATTCATGATTCATGATTCAATTCATGATTCATGTTTTAATTCATGATTCATTTAATGATTCATGATTTATGATTAAATTCATGATTTATGATTAAATTCATGATTCATGATTCATGAATCATTATACGATTCATGATTTAATTCATGATTCATGATTCATGATTCAATTCATGATTCATGATTCAATTCATGATTTATGATTCATGATTCAATTCATGATTCAATTCATGATTCATGATTCAATTCATGATTCATGATTCAATTCATGATTCATTATTCAATTCATGATTCATGATTCAATTCAAGATTCAATTCAAGATTCATGATTCAATTCATGATTCATGATTCAATTTATGATTCATGATTCAATTCATGATTTAATTCATGATTCATTTCATGATTCATGATTCAATTCATGATTTAATTCATGATTCATGATTCATGATTCAATTCATGATTCATGATTCATGATTCAATTCATGTTTCAATTCATGATTCATGATTAAATTCATGATTCATGATACATGATTCAATTCATGATTCCTTTCATGATTCATGATTCATGATTCATGATTAATAAATCATGATTCTATTCATGATTCATGATTCAAGATTCGATTCATGATTCAATTCATGATTCATAAATCATGATTCGATTCATGAATCATGATTCATGATTCAATTCATAATTCATGATTCAATTCATGATTCATGATTCAATTTATGATTCATGATTCAATTCATGATTCAATTCATGATTCATGATTCAATTCATGATTCAATTCATGATTCATGATTCAATTCATGATTCATGATTCATGATTCAGTTCATGATTCATGATTCATGATTCAGTTCATGATTCATGATTCAATTCATGATTCATGATTCAATATATGATTTAATTCATGATTCATGATTCATGATTCATAATTCATGATTCAATTCATGATTCATGATTGAATTCATGATTCATGATTCAAATTATGATTCATGATTCAATTCATGATTCATGATTCAATATATGATTCAATTCATGATTCATGATTCAAATCATAAGTCATGATTCAATTCATGATTCATGATTCAATTCATGACTCATGATTCAATTCATGATTCATTTCATGATTCATGATTTATGATTCAATTCATGATTTATGATTCGATTCATGATTCATGAATCATGAATTGATTCATGATTCATGATTTATGAATCATGATTCGATTCATGATTAATGATTCATGATTTAATTCATGATTCATGATTTGATTCATGATTCATGATTTAATTCATGATTCATGATTCAATTCATGATTCATGATTCAATTCATGATTCAATTCATGATTCATGTTTCATAATTCAATTCATGATTCATGATTCAATTCATGATTCATGATTCATTATTTAATTCATGATTCATTATTCGATTCATGATTCATGATTCAATTCATGATTCGATTCATGATTAATGATTCATGATTCAATTCATGATTCATGATTCAATTCATGATTCATGATTCAATTCATGATTCAATTCATGATTCATGTTTCATAATTCAATTCATGATTCATGATTCAATTCATGATTCATGATTCATGATTTAATTCATGATTCATTATTCGATTCCTGATTCATGATTCAATTCATGATTCCTGATTCATGATTCATGTATCATGATTTATGATTCAATTCATGATTCATTATTCAATTCATGATTCAATTCATGATTCATGATTCAATTCATGACTCATGATTCAATTCATGATTCATGATTTAATTCATGATTCATGATTCATGATTAAATTCATGATTCATGATTTAATTCATGATTCATATTTCATGATTCAATTCATGATTCATAATTCATGATTCAATTCATGATTCATGATTCAATTCATGATTCATGATTCAATTCATGACTCATGATTCAATTCATGATTCATTTAATGATTCATGATTTATGATTCAATTCATGATTTAGGATTCGATTCATGATTCATGAGTCATGAATCATGATTGGATTCATGATTCATGAATCATAATTCGATTCATTAATTCATGATTCATGAATCATGATTCAATTCTTGATTCATTAATCATAAATTATGATTCAATTCATGATCCATGAATCATGATTCATGATTCAAATCATGATTTATTTCATGATTCGTGATTCGATTCATGATTCGTGATTCATTTCATGATTCGTGATTCATTTCATGATTTGTGATTCATTTCATGATTCGTGATTCATTTCATGATTCATGATTCATGATTCAATTCATGATTCATGATTCAATTCATGATTCAATTCATGATTCATGATTCAATTCATAATTCATGAATCATGATTCAATTCATGATTCATGATTCAATTCATGATTCAATTCATGATTCATGATTCAATTCATGATTCATGATTCATGATTCAATTCATGATTCCTGATTCATGATTCAATTCATGATTCATGTTTCAATTCATGATTCATGATTCAATTCATGATTCAATTCAAGATTCAATTCATGATTCATGATTTATGATTCAATTCATGATTCCTAATTCATGATTCATGATTCAATTCATGATTCATGATTCAATTTATGATTCAATTCATGATTCATGATTCATTATTCATGATTCAATTCATGATTCATGATTCAATTCATGATTCATGATTCATGATTCAATTAATGATTCAATTCATGATTCAATTCATGATTCATGATTCAATTCATGATTCAATTCATGATTCATGATTCAATTCATGATTCATGATTCAATTCATGATTCATGATTCAAGATTCATGATTTAATTCATGATTCATGATTCAATTCATGATTCATGATTCAATTTATGATTCAATTCATGATTCATGATTCAATTCATGATACGATTCATGATTCAATTCATGATTCATGATTCAATTCATGATTCATGATTCAATTCATGATTCATGATTCAATTCATGATTCCATTCATGATTCATGATTCAATTCATGATTCATGATTCAATTCAAGATTCATTTTTCAATTCATGATTCATGATTCAATTTATGATTCAATTCATGATTCATGATTCAATTCATGATTCAATTCATGATTCATGATTCAATTCATGACTCATGATTCAATTCATGATTCATGATTTAATTCATGATCCATGATTCATGATTAAATTCATGATTCATGATTTAATTCATGATTCATATTTCATGATTCAATTCATGATTCATAATTCATGATTCAATTCATGATTCATGATTCATGATTCAATTCATGATTCATGATTCAATTCATGACTCATGATTCAGTTCATGATTCATTTAAAGATTCATGATTTATGATTCAATTCATGATTTAGGATTCGATTCATGATTCATGAGTCATGAATCATGATTGGATTCATGATTCATGAATCATAATTCGATTCATTAATTCATGATTCATGAATCATCATTCAATTCTTGATTCATTAATCATAAATTATGATTCAATTCATGATCCATGAATCATGATTCATGATTCAAATCATCATTTAATTCATGAATCATGATTTATTTCATGATTCGTGATTCATTTCATGATTCATGATTCATGATTCAATTCATGATTCATGATTCAATTCATGATTCCATTCATGATTCATGATTCAATTCATGATTCATGATTCAATTCAAGATTCATTATTTAATTCATGATTCATGATTCAATTCATGATTCAATTCATGATTCATGATTCAATTCATGATTCAATTCATGATTCATGATTCAATTCATGATTCATGATTCATTTCATGATTCAATTCATGATTCATGATTCAATTCATGATTCAATTCATGATTCATGATTCAATTCATGATTCAATGATTCATGATTTAATTCATGATTCATGATTCATGATTCAATTCATGATTCATGATTCAATTCATGATTCATGTTTTAATTCATGATTCATTTAATGATTCATGATTTATGATTTAATTCATGATTCATGATTCATGAATCATGATTCGATTCATGATTCATGATTTATGAATCATGATACGATTCATGATTCAATTCATGATTCATGTTTTAATTCATGATTCATTTAATGATTCATGATTTATGATTCAATTCATGATTCATGATTCATGAATCATGATTCGATTCATGATTCATGATTTATGAATCATGATACGATTCATGATTCAATTCATGATTCATGATTCAATTCATGATTCAATTCATGATTCATGATTCAATTCATGATTCATGATTTAATTCATGATTCATGATTCATGATTAAATTCATGATTCATGATTTAATTCATGATTCATATTTCATGATTCAATTCATGATTCATAATTCATGATTCAATTCATGATTCATGATTCATGATTCAATTCATGATTCATGATTCATAATTCAATTCATGACTCATGATTCAATTCATGATTCATTTCATGATTCATGATTTATGATTCAATTCATGATTTATGATTTGATTCATGATTCATGAATCATGATTTATGATTTATGAATCATGATTCATGATTCATGATTTATGAATCATGATTCAATTCATGATTCATGATTCAATTCATGATTCATGATTTGATTCATGATTCAATTCATGATTCATGATTTGATTCATGATTCATGATTCAATTCATGATTCATGATTCAATTCATGACTCATGATTCATGATTTTAATTATGATTCATTTAATGATTCATGATTTATGATTCAATTCATGATTTAGGATTCAATTCATGAATTATGATACATGATTCAATTCATGATTCATTTCATGATTCATGATTCAATTCATGATTCATGATTCAAATTATGACTTATGATTCAATTCATGATTCATGATTCAATTCATGATTTATGATTCAATTCATGATTCTTTTAATGATTCATGATTTATGATTCAATTCATGATTTATGATTCGATTCATGATTCATGATTCATAAATCATCATTCGATTCATGATAAATGTTTTATGAATCATGATTCGATTCATGATTCATGATTCATGAATCATGATTCGATTCATGATTTATGAATCATGATTCAATTCATGATTCATGATTCGATTCATGATTCATGATTCATGATTGAATTCATGATTCATGATTCGATTCATGATTCATGATTCAATTCATGATTCATTTCATGATTCATGATTCATGATTCAATTCATGATTCATGATTCAATTCATGATTCATGATTCAATTCATGACTCATAATTCATTTCATGATTCATGATTCAATTCATGATTCATGTTTTAATTCATGATTCATTTAATGATTCATGATTTATGATTCAATTCATGATTTATGATTCGATTAATGATTTATGATTCATGAATCATGATTCGATTCATGATTCATGATTTATGAATCATGATACGATTCGTGATTCATAGTTAATGATTCATGATTCAATTCATGATTCATGATTCAATTCATGATTCATGATTCAATTCATGATTCAATTCATGATTCATGATTCAATTCATGATTCATGATTCAATTCATGATTCAATGATTCATGATTTAATTCATGATTCATGAATTATTATTCGATTCATGATTTATGATTCAATTCATGATTCATGATTCATGATTCATGATTCAATTCATGATTCATGATTTAAATTATGATTCAATTCATGATTCATGATTCGATTCATGATTCATGATTCATGATTCAATTCATGATTTAATTCATGATTCATGATTCAATTCATGATTCATGATTCATGATTTGATTCATGATTTATGACTCATGATTCATGATTCAATTCATGATTCATGATTTGATTCATGATTTATGATTCATGATTCATGATTCATGATTTGATTCATGATTTATGACTCATAATTCATGATTCAATTCATGATTCATGATTTGATTCATGATTTATGATTCATGATTCATGATTCAATTCATGATTCAATTCATGATTCATGATTCATGATTCAATTCATGATTCATGATTCAATTCATGATTCATGATTCAATTCATGATTCATTTCATGATTCATGATTCATGATTCAATTCATGATTCATGATACATGATTCAATTCATGATTCATTTCATGATTCATGATTCATGATTCATGAATCAATTCATGATTCATGATTCATTTAATGATTCATGATTCATGATTCAATTCATGATTTATGAATCGATTTATGATTAATGATTCATGAATCATAATTCAATTCATAATTCATGATACATGATTCAATTCATGATTCATGATTTAATTCATGATTCATGATTCATGATTTAATTCATGATTTATGATTCATGATTCATGATTCAATTCATGATTCATGATTGAATTCATGATTCACGATTCATGATTCAATTCATGACTCATGATTCATGATTCATGATTTAATTCATGATTCATGATTCATTTCATGATTCATGATTTATGATTAAATTCATGATTTATGATTCGATTCATGATTCATGAATCATGATTCGATTCATGATTCATGAATCATGATTCGATTTATGACTCATGATTCAGGAATCATGATTCGATTCATGATTCATGATTCAATTCATGATTCATGATTCATGATTCATGATTCAATTCATGATTCAAATCATGATTCATGATTCGATTCATGATTCATGATTCAATTCATGATTCATGATTCAATTCATGATTCATTTCATGATTCATGATTCATGATTCAATTCATGATTCATGATTCAATTCATGATTCATGATTCAATTCATGATTCATTTCATGATTCATGATTCAATTCATGATTCATGATACATGATTCAATTCATAATTCATTTCATGATTCATGATTCATGATTCATGATTCATTTAATGATTCATGATTCATGATTCAATTCATGATTTATGAATCGATTTATGATTAATGATTCATGAATCATGATTCAATTCATAATTCATGATACATGATTCAATTCATGATTCATTTCTTGATTCATGATTCATGATTCAATTCATGATTCATGATTTAATTCATGATTCATGATTTGATTCATGATTTATGATTCATGATTCATGATTCAATTCATGATTCATGATTGAATTCATGATTCACGATTCATGATTCAATTCATGACTCATGATTCATGATTCATGATTTAATTCATGATTCATGATTCAATTCATGATTCATGATTCAATTCATGATTCATTTCATGATTCATGATTTATAATTAAATTCATGATTTATGATTCGATTCATGATTCATGAATCATGATTCGATTCATGATTCATGATTCATGATTCAATTCATGATTCATGATTCATGATTCATGATTCAATTCATGCTTCAATTCATGATTCATGATTCAATTCATGATTCATGATTTGATTCATGATTTATGATGCATGATTCATGATTCAATTCATGATTCATGATTTGATTCATGATTTATGATTCATGATTCATGATTCAATTCATGATTCATGATTCAATTCATGATTCATGATTCAATTCATGATTCATAGTTCATGATTCATGATTCAATTCATGATTCATGATTCAATTCATGATTCATGATTCAATTCATGATTCAATTCATGATTCATGATTCAATTCATGATTCATGATTCAATTCATGATTCAATGATTCATGATTTAATTCATGATTCATGATTCATTATTCGATTCATGATTTATGATTCAATTCATGATTCATGATTCATGATTCATGATTCAATTCATGATTCATGATTTAAATTATGATTCAATTCATGATTCATGATTCAATTCATGATTCAGGAATCATGATTCGATTCATGATTCATGATTCATGATTCAATTCATGATTCAATTCATGATTCATGATTCAATTCATGATTCAATTCATGATTCATGATTCATGATTCAATACATGATTCATGATTCATGATTCAATTCATGATTCAATTCATGATTCATGAATCAATTCATGATTCAATTCATGATTCATGATTCATGATTCAATTCATGATTAAATTCATGATTTAATTCATGATTCATGATTCATGATTCAATTCCTGATTCATGATTCATGATTCAATTCATGATTTAATTCATGATTCATGATTCAATTCATGATTCATGATTCTTGATTCAATTCATGATTCATGATTCAATTCATGACTCATGATTCATGATTTAATTCATGATTCATGATTCAATTCATGATTCATTTCATGATTCATGATTTATGATTAAATTCATGATTTATAATTCCATTCATGATTTATGAATCATGATTCAATTCATGATTCATGATTCATGAATCATGATTCGATTTATGATTCAGGAATCATGATTCGATACATGATTCATGATTCATGATTCAATTCATGATTCATGATTCATGATTTGATTCATGATTTATGATTCATGATTCATGATTCAATTCATGATTCATGATTCAATTCATGATTCATGATTCAATTCATGACTCATGATTCAATTCATGATTCATGATTCAATTCATGATTCATGTTTTAATTCATGATTCATTTAATGATTCATGATTTATGATTCGATTCATGATTCATGATTCATGAATCATGATTCGATTTATGATTCAGGAATCATGATTCGATACATGATTCATGATTCATGATTCAATTTATGATTCATGATTCATGATTCAATTTATGATTCATGATTCATGATTCATGATTCAATTCATGATTCATGATTCAATTCATGATTCATGATTCCATTCATGACTCATGATTCCATTCATGACTCATGATTCAATTCATGATTCTTGATTCAATTCATGATTCATTTAATGATTCATGATTTATGATTCGATTCATGATTCATGATTTATGAATCATGATACAATTCATGATTCATGATTCATAAATCATGGTTCGATTCATGATTAATGATTCAATTCATGATTCATGATACATGATTCAATTCATGATTCAATTTCATGATTCATGATTCATGATTCAATTCATGATTCATGATTCAATTCATAATTCATGATTCAATTCATGATTCTTTTAATGATTCATGATTTATGATTCAATTCATGATTTATGATTCGATTCATGATTCATGATTCATAAATCATCATTCGATTCATGATTCATGTTTTATGAATCATGATTCGATTCATGATTCATGAATCATGATTCGATTCATGATTTATGAATTATGATTCAATTCATGATTCATGATTCGATTCATGATTCATGATTCATGATTGAATTCATGATTCATGATTCGATTCATGATTCATGATTCAATTCATGATTCATTTCATGATTCATGATTCATGATTCAATTCATGATTCATGATTCAATTCATGACTCATAATTCATTTCATGATTCATGATTCAATTCATAATTCATGTTTTAATTCATGATTCATTTAATGATTCATGATTTATGATTCAATTCATGATTCAATTCATGATTCATGATTCATGATTCAACTCATGATTCATGATTAATGATTTGATTCATGATTTATGACTCATGATTCATGATTCAATTCATGATTCATGATTTAAATCATGATTTATGATTCATGATTCATGATTCATGATTCAATTCATGATTCAATTCATGATTCATGATTCAATTCATGATTCAATTCATGATTCATGATTCATGATTCAATTTATGATTCAATTCATGATTTAATTCATGATTCATGATTCATGATTCAATTCATGATTCATGATTCATGATTCATGATTCAATTCATGATTTAATTCATGATTCATGATTCAATTATGATTCATGATTCAATTCATGATTCATGATTCATGAATCATGATTCGATTTATGATTCAGGAATCATGATTTGATACATGATTCATGATTCATGATTCAATTTATGATTCATGATTCATGATTCAATTTATGATTCATGATTTGATTCATGATTTATGATTCATGATTCATGATTCATGATTCAATTCATGATTCATGATTCAATTCATGATTCATGATTCCATTCATGACTCATGATTCCATTCATGACTCATGATTCAATTCATGATTCATGATTCAATTCATGATTCATTTAATGATTCATGATTTATGATTCGATTCATGATTCATGATTTCTGAATCATGATACGATTCATGATTCATGATTCATAAATCATGGTTCGATTCATGATTAATGATTCAATTCATGATTCATGATACATGATTCAATTCATGATTCAATTTCATGATTCATGATTCATGATTCAATTCATGATTCATGATTCAAATTATAATTCATGATTCAATTCATGATTCTTTTAATGATTCATGATTTATTATTCAATTCATGATTTATGATTCGATTCATGATTCATAAATCATCATTCGATTCATGATTCATGTTTTATGAATCATGATTTGAATCATGATTCATGATTCATGAATCATGATTCGATTCATGATTTATGAATTATGATTCAATTCATGATTCATGATTCGATTCATGATTCATGATTGAATTCATGATTCATGATTCGATTCATGATTCATGATTCAATTCATGATTCATTTCATGATTCATGATTCATGATTCAATTCATGATTCATGATTCAATTCAAGACTCATAATTCATTTCATGATTCATAATTCAATTCATAATTCATGTTTTAATTCATGATTCATTTAATGATTCATGATTTATGATTCAATTCATGATTTATGATTCGATTCATGATTTATGATTCATGAATCATAATTTGATTCATGATTCATGATTTATGAATCATGATACGATTCATGATTCATAGTTCATGATTCATGATTCAATTCATGATTCATGATTCAATTCATGATTTATGATTCAATTCATGATTCGATTCATGATTCATGATTCAATTCATGATTCATGATTCATTATTCGATTCATGATTTATGATTCAATTCATGATTCATGATTCAATTCATGATTCATGATTTAAATTATGATTCAATTCATGATTCATGATTCAATTCATGATTCATGATTCAATTCATGATTCATGATTCATGATCCAATTCATGATTCATGATTCATGATTCAATTCATGATTCAATTCATGATTCATGATTCAATTCATGATTCACGATTTATGATTCAATTCATGATTCATGATTCAATTCATGATTTATGATTCAATTCATGATTCGATTCATGATTCATGATTCAATTCATGATTCATGATTCATTATTCGATTCATGATTTATGATTCAATTCATGATTCATGATTCATGATTCAATTCATGATTCATGATTTAAATTATGATTCAATTCATGATTCATGATTCAATTCATGATTCATGATTCAATTCATGATTCATGATTCATGATCCAATTCATGATTCATGATTCATGATTCAATTCATGATTCAATTCATGATTCATGATTCAATTCATGATTCACGATTTATGATTCAATTCATGATTCATGATTCAATTCGTGATTCATGTTTTAATTCATGATTCATTTAATGATTCATGATTTATGATTCGATTCATGATTCATAAATCATGGTTCGATTCATGATTCATGATTTAATTCATGATTCATGATACATGATTCAATTCATGATTCATTTCATGATTCATGACTCATGATTCAATTCATGATTCATGATTCAATTCATAATTCATGATTTAATTCATGATTCTTTTAATGATTCATGATTTAAGATTCAATTCATGATTTATGATTCGATTCATGATTCATGATTCATAAATCATCATTCGATTCATGATTCATGTTTTATGAATCATGATTCGATTCGTGATTCATGATTCATGAATCATGATTCGATTCATGATTTATGAATCATGATTCAATTCATGATTCATTTCATGATTCATGATTCATGATTCAATTCATGATTCATGATTCAATTCATGATTCATGATTCAATTCATGACTCATAATTAATTTCATGATTCATGATTCAATTCATGATTCATGTTTTAATTCATGATTCATTTAATGATTCATGATTTATGATTCAATTCATGATTTATGATTCGATTCATGATTCATGATTTAATTCATGATTCATGATTTAATTCATGATTCATGATTTAATTCATGATTCATGATTTATGATTCAATTCATGGTTCATGATTCAATTCATGATTCATGTTTTAATTCATGATTCATTTAATGATTCATGATTTATGATTCAATTCATGATTTATGATTCAATTCATGATTCATGATTCATGAATCATGATTCGATTCATGATTCATGATTTATGAATCTTGATACGATTCATGATTCAATTCATGATTCAATTCATGATTCATGATTTAATTCATGATTCATGATTCATGATTAAATTCATGATTCATGATTTAATTCATGATTCATATTTCATGATTCAATTCATGATTCATAATTCATGATTCAATTCATGATTCATGATTCATGATTCAATTCACGATTCAATTCATGATTCAATTCGTGATTCATGATTCAATTCATGATTCATTTCATGATTCATGATTTATGATTCAATTCATGATTCATGATTCAATTCATGATTCAATGATTCATGATTTAATTCATGATTCATGATTCATTATTCGATTCATGATTTATGATTCAATTCATGATTCATGATTCATGATTCATGATTCAATTCATGATTCATGATTTAAATTATGATTCAATTCATGATTCATGATTTAATTCATGATTCATGATTCAATTCATGATTCATGATTCATGATTCAATTCATGATTCATGATTGAATTCATGATTCAATTCATGATTCATGATTCAATTCATGATTCACGATTCATGATTCAATTCATGATTCATGATTCAATTCATGATTCATAATTCATGATTCAATTCATGATTCATAATTCATGATTCAATTCATGATTCATGATTCAATTCATGATTCATGATTCATGATTCAATTCATGATTCATGATTCAATTCATGATTCATGATTCAATTTATGATTCATGATTCAATTCATGATTTAATTCATGATTCATGATTCAATTCATGATTCATGATTCAATTCATGATTCAATTCATGATTCAATTCATGATTCATGATTCAATTCATGATTTATGATTCAATTCATGATTCAATGCATGATTCATGATTCAATTCATGATTCATGATTCAATTCATGATTCATGATTCAATTCATGATTCAATTCATGATTCATGATTCAATTCATGATTCAATGATTCATGATTTAATTCATGATTCATGATTTATGATTCAATTCATGATTCATGATTCAATTCATGATTCATGTTTTAATTCATGATTCATGATTTATGAATCATGATACGATTCATGATTCAATTCATGATTCATGATTCAATTCATGATTCATGATTTATGATTCAATTCATGATTTATGATTCAATTCATGATTCATGATTTATGAATCATGATACGATTCATGATTCAATTCATGATTCATGATTCAATTCATGATTCAATTCATGATTCATGATTCAATTCATGATTCATGATTTAATTCATGATTCAATTCATGATTCATGATTTAATTCATGATTCATATTTCATGATTCAATTCATGATTCATAATTCATGATTCAATTCATGATTCATGATTCATGATTCAATTCATGATTCATGATTTATAATTCAATTCATGACTCATGATTCAATTCATGATTCATAATTCATGATTCAATTCATGATTCATGATTCATGATTCAATTCATGATTCATGATTCATAATTCAATTCATGACTCATGATTCAATTCATGATTCATTTCATGATTCATGATTTATGATTCAATTCATGATTTATGATTCGATTCATGATTCATGAATCATGATTCGATTCATGATTCATGAATCATGATTTATGATTTATGAATCATGATTCATGATTCATGATTCATGAATCATGATTTATGATTTATGAATCATGATTCATGATTCATGATTTATGAATCATGATTCAATTCATGAATCATTATTTAATTCATGATTCATGATTCGATTCATGATTCAATTCATGATTCATGATTTGATTCATGATTCATGATTCAATTCATGATTCATGATTCAATTCATGATTCATGATTCAATTCATGACTCATGATTCATGATTTTAATTATGATTCATTTAATGATTCATGATTTATGATTCAATTCATGATTTAGGATTCGATTCATGATTCATGAATCATGATTCGATTCATGATTCATGAATCATGATTCAATTCTTGATTCATGATTCATAAATTATGATTCAATTCATGATTCATGAATCATGATTCGATTCATGATTCATGATTCATGAATCATGATTCAATTCTTGATTCATGATTCATAAATTATGATTCAATTCATGATTCATGAATCATGATTCATAAATTATGATTCAATTCATGAATCATGATTTATTTCATGATTCGTGATTCATTTCATGATTCATGATTCATGATTCAATTCATGATTCATGATTCAATTCATGATTCAATTCATGATTCATGATTTAATTCATAATTCATGAATCATGATTCAATTCATGATTCATGATTCAATTTATGATTCAATTCATGATTCATGATTCATGATTCAATTCATGATTCCTGATTCATGATTCAATTCATGATTCAATTCATGATTCATGATTCATGATTCAATTCATGACTCATGATTCAATTCATGACTCATGATTCAATTAATGTTTCATGATTCAATTCATGATTCATGATTTATGAATTATGATACGATTCATGATTCATAATTCATGATTCATGTTTCAATTCATGATTCATGATTCAATTCATGATTCAATTCATGATTCATAATTTATGATTCAATTCATGATTCCTAATTCATGATTCATGATTCATGATTCAATTCATGATTCATGATTCAATTCATGATTCAATTCATGATTCATGATTCAATTCATGATTCATGATTCATGATTCAATTCATGATTCATGATTCAATTCATGATTCATGATTCAATTAATGATTCAATTCATGATTCAATTCATGATTCATGATTCATGATTCAATTCATGATTCATTTCATGATTCATGATTTATGATTAAATTCATGATTTATGATTCGATTCATGATTCATGAATCATGATTCGATTCATGATTCATGAATCATGATTCGATTTATGATTCATGATTCAGGAATCATGATTCGATTTATGATTCATGATTCAGGAATCATGATTCGATTCATGATTCATGATTCATGATTCAATTCATGATTCATGATTCATGATTTGTTTCATGATTTATGCTTCATGATTCAATTCATGATTCATGATTCAATTCATGACTTATGATTCAATTCATGATTTATGATTCGATTCATGATTCATTTAATGAATTATGATTTATGATTCAATTCATGATTCATGTTTTAATTCATGATTCATTTAATGATTCATGATTTATGATTCAATTCATGATTCATGTTTTAATTCATGATTCATTTAATGATTCATGATTTATGATTCAATTCATGATTCATGATTCATGAATCATGATTCGATTCATGATTCATGATTTATGAATCATGATACGATTCATAATTCAATTCATGATTCATGATTCAATTCATGATTCAATTCATGATTCAATTCATGATTCATGATTCAATTCATGATTCATGATTCAATTCATGATTCAATTCATGATTCATGATTCAATTCATGATTCATGATTCAATTCATTATTCAATTCATGATTCATGATTCAATTCATGATTAAATTCATGATTCATGATTCATGATTCAATTCATGATTCATGATTCAATTCATGATTCAATTCATGATTCCTGATTCAAATCATAATTCATGATTCATGATTCAATTCATGATTCATGATTCAATTCATGATTCATGATTCAATTCATGATTAAATTCATGATTCATGATTCAATTCATGATTCATGATTCAATTCATGATTCAATGATTCATGATTTAATTCATGATTCATGATTTATGATTCAATTCATGATTCATGATTCAATTCATGATTCATGTTTTAATTCATGATTCATTTAATGATTCATGATTTATGATTAAATTCATGATTTATGATTAAATTCATGATTCATGATTCATGAATCATTATACGATTCATGATTTAATTCATGATTCATGATTCATGATTCAATTCATGATTCATGATTCAATTCATGATTTATGATTCATGATTCAATTCATGATTCAATTCATGATTCATGATTCAATTCATGATTCATGATTCAATTCATGATTCATTATTCAATTTATGATTCATGATTCAATTCATGATTCAATTCATGATTCATTTCATGATTCATGATTCAATTCATGATTTAATTCATGATTCATGATTCATGATTCAATTCATGATTCATGATTCATGATTCAATTCATGTTTCAATTCATGATTCATGATTAAATTCATGATTCATGATACATGATTCAATTCATGATTCCTTTCATGATTCATGATTCATGATTCATGATTAATAAATCATGATTCTATTCATGATTCATGATTCAAGATTCGATTCATGATTCAATTCATGATTCATAAATCATGATTCGATTCATGAATCATGATTCATGATTCAATTCATAATTCATGATTCAATTCATGATTCATGATTCAATTTATGATTCATGATTCAATTCATGATTCAATTCATGATTCATGATTCAATTCATGATTCAATTCATGATTCATGATTCAATTCATGATTCATGATTCATGATTCAGTTCATGATTCATGATTCATGATTCAGTTCATGATTCATGATTCAATTCATGATTCATGATTCAATATATGATTTAATTCATGATTCATGATTCATAATTCATGATTCAATTCATGATTCATGATTGAATTCATGATTCATGATTCAAATTATGATTCATGATTCAATTCATGATTCATGATTCAATATATGATTCAATTCATGATTCATGATTCAAATCATAAGTCATGATTCAATTCATGATTCATGATTCAATTCATGACTCATGATTCAATTCATGATTCATTTCATGATTCATGATTTATGATTCAATTCATGATTTATGATTCGATTCATGATTCATGAATCATGAATTGATTCATGATTCATGATTTATGAATCATGATTCGATTCATGATTAATGATTCATGATTTAATTCATGATTCATGATTTGATTCATGATTCATGATTTAATTCATGATTCATGATTCAATTCATGATTCATGATTCAATTCATGATTCAATTCATGATTCATGTTTCATAATTCAATTCATGATTCATGATTCAATTCATGATTCATGATTCATTATTTAATTCATGATTCATTATTCAATTCATGATTCATGATTCAATTCATGATTCGATTCATGATTAATGATTCATGATTCAATTCATGATTCATGATTCAATTCATGATTCATGATTCAATTCATGATTCAATTCATGATTCATGATTCATGTTTCATAATTCAATTCATGATTCATGATTCAATTCATGATTCATGATTCATGATTTAATTCATGATTCATTATTCGATTCCTGATTCATGATTCAATTCATGATTCCTGATTCATGATTCATGTATCATGATTTATGATTCAATTCATGATTCATGATTCAATTCATGATACGATTCATGATTCAATTCATGATTCATGATTCAATTCATGATTCATGATTCAATTCATGATTCATGATTCAATTCATGATTCCATTCATGATTCATGATTCAATTCATGATTCATGATTCAATTCAAGATTCATTTTTCAATTCATGATTCATGATTCAATTTATGATTCAATTCATGATTCATGATTCAATTCATGATTCAATTCATGATTCATGATTCAATTCATGACTCATGATTCAATTCATGATTCATGATTTAATTCATGATCCATGATTCATGATTAAATTCATGATTCATGATTTAATTCATGATTCATATTTCATGATTCAATTCATGATTCATAATTCATGATTCAATTCATGATTCATGATTCATGATTCAATTCATGATTCATGATTCAATTCATGACTCATGATTCAGTTCATGATTCATTTAATGATTCATGATTTATGATTCAATTCATGATTTAGGATTCGATTCATGATTCATGAGTCATGAATCATGATTGGATTCATGATTCATGAATCATAATTCGATTCATTAATTCATGATTCATGAATCATGATTCAATTCTTGATTCATTAATCATAAATTATGATTCAATTCATGATCCATGAATCATGATTCATGATTCAAATCATGATTTAATTCATGAATCATGATTTATTTCATGATTCGTGATTCATTTCATGATTCATGATTCATGATTCAATTCATGATTCATGATTCAATTCATGATTCCATTCATGATTCATGATTCAATTCATGATTCATGATTCAATTCAAGATTCATTATTTAATTCATGATTCATGATTCAATTCATGATTCAATTCATGATTCATGATTCAATTCATGATTCAATTCATGATTCATGATTCAATTCATGATTCATGATTCATTTCATGATTCAATTCATGATTCATGATTCAATTCATGATTCAATTCATGATTCATGATTCAATTCATGATTCAATGATTCATGATTTAATTCATGATTCATGATTCATGATTCAATTCATGATTCATGATTCAATTCATGATTCATGTTTTAATTCATGATTCATTTAATGATTCATGATTTATGATTCAATTCATGATTCATGATTCATGAATCATGATTCGATTCATGATTCATGATTTATGAATCATGATACGATTCATGATTCAATTCATGATTCATGTTTTAATTCATGATTCATTTAATGATTCATGATTTATGATTCAATTCATGATTCATGATTCATGAATCATGATTCGATTCATGATTCATGATTTATGAATCATGATACGATTCATGATTCAATTCATGATTCATGATTCATAATTCAATTCATGACTCATGATTCAATTCATGATTCATGATTTATGATTCAATTCATGATTTATGATTTGATTCATGATTCATGAATCATGATTTATGATTTATTAATCATGATTCATGATTCATGATTTATGAATCATGATTCAATTCATGATTCATGATTCAATTCATGATTCATGATTTGATTCATGATTCAATTCATGATTCATGATTTGATTAATGATTCATGATTCAATTCATGATTCATGATTCAATTCATGACTCATGATTCATGATTTTAATTATGATTCATTTAATGATTCATGATTTATGATTCAATTCATGATTTAGGATTCGATTCATGATTCATGAGTCATGAATCATGATTGGATTCATGATTCATGAATCATGATTCGATTCATGATTCATGATTCATGAATCATGATTCAATTCTTGATTCATGATTCATAAATTATGATTCAATTCATGATTCATGAATCATGATTCAATTCATGATTCATGATTCAATTCATGATTCAATTCATGATTCATGATTCAATTTATGATTCAATTCATGATTCATGATTCATGATTCAATTCATGATTCCTGATTCATGATTCAATTCATGATTCAATTCATGATTCATGATTCATGATTCAATTCATGACTCATGATTCAATTCATGACTCATGATTCAATTCATGTTTCATGATTCAATTCATGATTCATGATTTATGAATTATGATACAATTCATGATTCATAATTCATGATTCATGTTTCAATTCATGATTCATGATTCAATTCATGATTCAATTCATGATTTATGATTCAATTCATGATTCCTAATTCATGATTCATGATTCAATTCATGATTCATGATTCAATTCATGATTCGATTCATGATTCATGAATCATGATTCGATTTATGATTCATGATTCAGGAATCATGATTCGATTTATGATTCATGATTCAGGAATCATGAATCGATTCATGATTCATGATTCATGATTCAATTCATGATTCATGATTCATGATTTGATTCATGATTTATGCTTCATGATTCAATTCATGATTCATGATTCAATTCATGATTCATGTTTTAATTCATGATTCATTTAATGATTCATGATTTATGATTCAATTCATGATTCATGTTTTAATTCATGATTCATTTAATGATTCATGATTTATGATTCAATTCATGATTCATGATTCATGAATCATGATTCGATTCATGATTCATGATTTATGAATCATGATACGATTCATGATTCAATTCATGATTTATGATTCAATTCATGATTCAATCATGATTCATGATTCAATTCATGATTCATGATTCAATTCATGATTCATGATTTAATTCATGATTCATGATTCATGATTAAATTCATGATTCATGATTTAATTCATGATTAATATTTCATGATTCAATTCATGATTCATAATTCATGATTCAATTCATGATTCATGATTCATGATTCAATTCATGATTCATGATTCATAATTCAATTCATGACTCATGATTCAATTCATGATTCATTTCATGATTCATGATTTATGATTCAATTCATGATTTATGATTCGATTCATGATTCATGAATCATGATTCGATTCATGATTCATGAATCATGATTTATGATTTATGAATCATGATTCATGATTCATGATTTATGAATCATGATTCAATTCATGATTCATGATTCAATTCATGATTCATGATTTGATTCATGATTCATGATTCAATTCATGATTCATGATTCAATTCATGACTCATGATTCATGATTTTAATTATGATTCATTTAATGATTCATGATTTATGATTCAATTCATGATTTAGGATTCGATTCATGATTCATGAGTCATGAATCATGATTGGATTCATGATTCATGAATCATGATTCGATTCATGATTCATGATTCATGAATCATGATTCAATTCTTGATTCATGATTCATAAATTATGATTCAATTCATGAATCATGATTCATGATTCAAATCATGATTCATGATTCAAATCATGATTTAATTCATGAATCATGATTTATTTCATGATTCGTGATTCATTTCATGATTCATGATTCATGATTCAATTCATGATTCATGATTCAATTCATGATTCATGATTCAATTTATGATTCAATTCATGATTCATGATTCATGATTCAATTCATGATTCCTGATTCATGATTCAATTCATGATTCAATTCATGATTCATGATTCAATTCATGACTCATGATTCAATTCATGACTCATGATTCAATTCATGTTTCATGATTCAATTCATGATTCATGATTTATGAATTATGATACGATTCATGATTCATAATTCATGATTCATGCTTCAATTCATGATTCATGATTCAATTCATGATTCAATTCATGACTCATGATTCAATTCATGATTCCTAATTCATGATTCAATTCATGATTCATGATTCAATTCATGATTCAATTCATGATTCATGATTCAATTCATGATTCATGATTCATGATTCATGATTCAATTCATGATTCATGATTCAATTCATGATTCATGATTCAATTAATGATTCAATTCATGATTCAATTCATGATTCATGATTCATGATTGAATTTATGATTCAATTCATGAATTATGATTCAATTCATGATTCATGATTCAAGATTCATGATTTAATTCATGATTCATGATTCAATTCATGATTCATTTCATGATTCATGATTTATGATTAAATTCATGATTTATGATTCGATTCATGATTCATGAATCATGATTCGATTCATGATTCATGAATCATGATTCGATTCACGATTCATGAATCATGATTCGATTTATGATTCATGATTCAGGAATCATGATTCGATTTATGATTCATGATTCAGGAATCATGATTCGATTCATGATTCATGATTCAATTCATGATTCATGATTCATGATTTGATTCATGATTTATGCTTCATGATTCAATTCATGATTCATGATTCAATTCATGACTTATGATTCAATTCATGATTCATGATTCAATTCATGATTCATGTTTTAATTCATGATTCATTTAATGATTCATGATTTATGATTCAATTCATAAATCATGTTTTAATTCATGATTCATTTAATGATTCATGATTTATGATTCAATTCATGATTCATGATTCATGAATCATGATTCGATTCATGATTCATGATTTATGAATCATGATACGATTCATGATTCAATTCATGATTCATGATTCAATTCATGATTCAATTCATGATTCATGATTCAATTCATGATTCATGATTCAATTCATGATTCAATTCATGATTCATGATTCAATTCATGATTCATGATTCAATTCATTATTCAATTCATGATTCATGATTCAATTCATGATTCAATTCATGATTCTCAATTCAATTCATGATTCATGATTCAATTCATGATTCAATTCATGATTCCTGATTCAAATCATAATTCATGATTCATGATTCAATTCATGATTTATGATTCAATTCATGATTCATGATTCAATTCATGATTTAATTCATGATTCATGATTCAATTCATGATTCAATTCATGATTCATGATTCAATTCATGATTCAATGATTCATGATTTAATTCATGATTCATGATTTATGATTCAATTCATGATTCATGATTCAATTCATGATTCATGTTTTAATTCATGATTCATTTAATGATTCATGATTTATGATTAAATTCATGATTTATGATTCAATTCATGATTCATGATTCATGAATCATTATACGATTCATGATTTAAATCATGATTCATGATTCATGATTCAATTCATGATTCATGATTCAATTCATGATTCATGATTCAATTCATGATTCATGATTTATGAATTATGATACGATTCATGATTCATAATTCATGATTCATGTTTCAATTCATGATTCATGATTCAATTCATGATTCAATTCAAGATTCAATTCATGATTCATGATTTATGATTCAATTCATGATTCCTAATTCATGATTCATGATTCATGATTCATGATTCAATTCATGATTCAATTCATGATTCATGATTCAATTCATTATTCATGATTCAATTCATGATTCATTATTCATGATTCAATTCATGATTCATGATTTAATTCATGATTCATGATTCATGATTCAATTAATGATTTAATTCAATTCATGATTCATGATTCAATTCATGATTCAATTCATGATTCATGATTCAATTCATGATTCAATTCATGATTCATGATTCAATTCATGATTCATGATTCAATTCATGATTCATGATTCAAGATTCATGATTTAATTCATGATTCATGATTCAATTCAT
Organism: Mixophyes australis; assembly: GCA_036250195.1. NCBI lineage: Eukaryota > Metazoa > Chordata > Amphibia > Anura > Limnodynastidae > Mixophyes > Mixophyes australis. Next base: position 215,388 of record JAVHZZ010000023.1, on the reverse strand, counting down.
GATTCATGATTCAATTTATGATTCAATTCATGATTCAATTCATGATACGATTCATGATTCAATTCATGTTTCAATTCATGATTCATGATTCAATTCATGATTCATGATTCAATTCATGATTCAATTCATGATTCCATTCATGATTCATGATTCAATTCATGATTCATGATTCAATTCAAGATTCATTATTCAATTCATGATTCATGATTCAATTCATGATTCAATTCATGATTCATGATTCAATTCATGATTCAATTCATGATTCAATTCATGATTCATTATTCAATTCATGATTCATGATTCAATTCAAGATTCATTATTCAATTCATGATTCATGATTCAATTCATGATTCAATTCATGATTCATGATTCAATTCATGATTCAATTCATGATTCAATTCATGATTCATGATTCAATTCATGATTCATGATTCAATTCATGATTCAATTCATGATTCATGATTCAATTCATGATTCAATGATTCATGATTTAATTCATGATTCATGATTTATGATTCAATTCATGATTCATGATTCAATTCATGATTCATGTTTTAATTCATGATTCATGATTTATGAATCATGATACGATTCATGATTCAATTCATGATTCATGATTCAATTCATGATTCATTATTTATGATTCAATTCATGATTTATGATTCAATTCATGATTCATGATTTATGAATCATGATATGATTCATGATTCAATTCATGATTCATGATTCAATTCATGATTCAATTCATGATTCATGATTCAATTCATGATTCATGATTTAATTCATGATTCAATTCATGATTCATGATTTAATTCATGATTCATATTTCATGATTCAATTCATGATTCATAATTCATGATTCAATTCATGATTCATGATTCATGATTCAATTCATGATTCATGATTTATAATTCAATTCATGACTCATGATTCAATTCATGATTCATAATTCATGATTCAATTCATGATTCATGATTCATGATTCAATTCATGATTCATGATTCATAATTCAATTCATGACTCATGATTCAATTCATGATTCATTTCATGATTCATGATTTATGATTCAATTCATGATTTATGATTCGATTCATGATTCATGAATCATGATTCGATTCATGATTCACGAATCATGATTTATGATTTATGAATCATGATTCATGATTCATGATTCATGAATCATGATTTATGATTTATGAATCATGATTCATGATTCATGATTCATGAATCATGATTTATGATTTATGAATCATGATTCATGATTTATGAATCATGATTCAATTCATGAATCATTATTTAATTCATGATTCATGATTCGATTCATGATTCAATTCATGATTCATGATTTGATTCATGATTCATGATTCAATTCATGATTCATGATTCAATTCATGATTCATGATTCAATTCATGACTCATGATTCATGATTTTAATTATGATTCATTTAATGATTCATGATTTATGATTCAATTCATGATTTAGGATTCGATTCATGATTCATGAGTCATGAATCATGATTGGATTCATGATTCATGAATCATGATTCGATTCATGATTCATGAATCATGATTCAATTCTTGATTCATGATTCATAAATTATGATTCAATTCATGATTCATGAATCATGATTCGATTCATGATTCATGATTCATGAATCATGATTCAATTCTTGATTCATGATTCATAAATTATGATTCAATTCATGATTCATGAATCATGATTCATGATTCAAATCATGATTTAATTCATGAATCATGATTTATTTCATGATTCGTGATTCATTTCATGATTCATGATTCATGATTCAATTCATGATTCATGATTCAATTCATGATTCAATTCATGATTCAATTCATGATTCATGATTTATGAATTATGATACGATTCATGATTCATAATTCATGATTCATGTTTCAATTCATGATTCATGATTCAATTCATGATTCAATTCATGATTCATGATTTATGATTCAATTCATGATTCCTAATTCATGATTCATGATTCATGATTCAATTCATGATTCATGATTCAATTCATGATTCAATTCATGATTCATGATTCAATTCATGATTCATGATTCATGATTCAATTCATGATTCATGATTCAATTCATGATTCATGATTCAATTCATGATTCAATTCATGATTCAATTCATGATTCATGATTCATGATTCAATTCATGATTCATTTCATGATTCATGATTTATGATTAAATTCATGATTTATGATTCGATTCATGATTCATGAATCATGATTCGATTCATGATTCATGAATCATGATTCGATTTATGATTCATGATTCAGGAATCATGATTCGATTTATGATTCATGATTCAGGAATCATGATTCGATTCATGATTCATGATTCATGATTCAATTCATGATTCATGATTCATGATTTGTTTCATGATTTATGCTTCATGATTCAATTCATGATTCATGATTCAATTCATGACTTATGATTCAATTCATGATTCATGATTCAATTCATGATTCATGTTTTAATTCATGATTCATTTAATGAATTATGATTTATGATTCAATTCATGATTCATGTTTTAATTCATGATTCATTTAATGATTCATGATTTATGATTCAATTCATGATTCATGTTTTAATTCATGATTCATTTAATGATTCATGATTTATGATTCAATTCATGATTCATGATTCATGAATCATGATTCGATTCATGATTCATGATTTATGAATCATGATACGATTCATAATTCAATTCATGATTCATGATTCAATTCATGATTCAATTCATGATTCAATTCATGATTCATGATTCAATTCATGATTCAATTCATGATTCATGATTCAATTCATGATTCAATTCATGATTCATGATTCAATTCATGATTCATGATTCAATTCATTATTCAATTCATGATTCATGATTCAATTCATGATTAAATTCATGATTCATGATTCATGATTCAATTCATGATTCATGATTCAATTCATGATTCAATTCATGATTCCTGATTCAAATCATAATTCATGATTCATGATTCAATTCATGATTCATGATTCAATTCATGATTCATGATTCAATTCATGATTAAATTCATGATTCATGATTCATGATTCAATTCATGATTCATGATTCAATTCATGATTCAATGATTCATGATTTAATTCATGATTCATGATTTATGATTCAATTCATGATTCATGATTCAATTCATGATTCATGTTTTAATTCATGATTCATTTAATGATTCATGACTTATGATTAAATTCATGATTTATGATTAAATTCATGATTCATGATTCATGAATCATTATACGATTCATGATTTAATTCATGATTCATGATTCATGATTCAATTCATGATTCATGATTCAATTCATGATTTATGATTCATGATTTATGATTCATGATTCAATTCATGATTCAATTCATGATTCATGATTCAATTCATGATTCATGATTCAATTCATGATTCATTATTCAATTCATGATTCATGATTCAATTCAAGATTCAATTCAAGATTCATGATTCAATTCATAATTCATGATTCAATTTATGATTCATGATTCAATTCATGATTCAATTCATGATTCATTTCATGATTCATGATTCAATTCATGATTTAATTCATGATTCATGATTCATGATTCAATTCATGATTCATGATTCATGATTCAATTCATGTTTCAATTCATGATTCATGATTAAATTCATGATACATGATTCAATTCATGATTCCTTTCATGATTCATGATTCATGATTCATGATTAATAAATCATGATTCTATTCATGATTCATGATTCAAGATTCGATTCATGATTCAATTCATGATTCATAAATCATGATTCGATTCATGAATCATGATTCATGATTCAATTCATAATTCATGATTCAATTCATGATTCATAAATCATGATTCGATTCATGAATCATGATTCATGATTCAATTCATAATTCATGATTCAATTCATGATTCATGATTCAATTTATGATTCATGATTCAATTCATGATTCAATTCATGATTCAATTCATGATTCAATTCATGATTCATGATTCAATTCATGATTCATGATTCATGATTCAGTTCATGATTCATGATTCATGATTCAGTTCATGATTCATGATTCAATTCATGATTCATGATTCAATATATGATTTAATTCATGATTCATGATTCATGATTCATAATTCATGATTCAATTCATGATTCATGATTGAATTCATGATTCATGATTCATGATTCAAATTATGATTCATGATTCAATTCATGATTCATGATTCAATATATGATTCAATTCATGATTCATGATTCAAATCATAAGTCATGATTCAATTCATGATTCATGATTCAATTCATGACTCATGATTCAATTCATGATTCATTTCATGATTCATGATTTATGATTCAATTCATGATTTATGATTCGATTCATGATTCATGAATCATGAATTGATTCATGATTCATGATTTATGAATCATGATTCGATTCATAATTAATGATTCATGATTTAATTCATGATTCATGATTTGATTCATGATTCATGATTTAATTCATGATTCATGATTCAATTCATGATTCATGATTCAATTCATGATTCAATTCATGATTCATGTTTCATAATTCAATTCATGATTCATGATTCAATTCATGATTCATGATTCATTATTTAATTCATGATTCATTATTCGATTCATGATTCATGATTCAATTCATGATTCGATTCATGATTAATGATTCATGATTCAATTCATGATTCATGATTCAATTCATGATTCATGATTCAATTCATGATTCAATTCATGATTCATGATTCATGTTTCATAATTCAATTCATGATTCATGATTCAATTCATGATTCATGATTCATGATTTAATTCATGATTCATTATTCGATTCCTGATTCATGATTCAATTCATGATTCCTGATTCATGATTCATGTATCATGATTTATGATTCAATTCATGATTCATTATTCAATTCATGATTCAATTCATGATTCATGATTCAATTCATGACTCATGATTCAATTCATGATTCATGATTTAATTCATGATTCATGATTAAATTCATGATTCATGATTTAATTCATGATTCATATTTCATGATTCAATTCATGATTCATAATTCATGATTCATAATTCATGATTCATGATTCAATTCATGATTCATGATTCAATTCATGACTCATGATTCAATTCATGATTCATTTAATGATTCATGATTTATGATTCAATTCATGATTTAGGATTCGATTCATGATTCATGAGTCATGAATCATGATTGGATTCATGATTCATGAATCATAATTCGATTCATTAATTCATGATTCATGAATCATGATTCAATTCTTGATTCATTAATCATAAATTATGATTCAATTCATGATCCATGAATCATGATTCATGATTCAAATCATGATTTATTTCATGATTCGTGATTCATTTCATGATTCGTGATTCATTTCATGATTCATGATTCATGATTCAATTCATGATTCATGATTCAATTCATGATTCAATTCATGATTCATGATTCAATTCATAATTCATGAATCATGATTCAATTCATGATTCATGATTCAATTCATGATTCAATTCATGATTCATGATTCAATTCATGATTCATGATTCATGATTCAATTCATGATTCCTGATTCATGATTCAATTCATGATTCATGTTTCAATTCATGATTCATGATTCAATTCATGATTCAATTCAAGATTCAATTCATGATTCATGATTTATGATTCAATTCATGATTCCTAATTCATGATTCATGATTCAATTCATGATTCATGATTCAATTTATGATTCAATTCATGATTCATGATTCATTATTCATGATTCAATTCATGATTCATGATTCAATTCATGATTCATGATTCATGATTCAATTAATGATTCAATTCATGATTCAATTCATGATTCATGATTCAATTCATGATTCAATTCATGATTCATGATTCAATTCATGATCCATGATTCAAGATTCATGATTTAATTCATGATTCATGATTCAATTCAAGATTCATGATTCAATTTATGATTCAATTCATGATTCATGATTCAATTCATGATACGATTCATGATTCAATTCATGATTCATGATTCAATTCATGATTCATGATTCAATTCATGATTCATGATTCAATTCATGATTCCATTCATGATTCATGATTCAATTCATGATTCATGATTCAATTCAAGATTCATTATTCAATTCATGATTCATGATTCAATTTATGATTCAATTCATGATTCATGATTCAATTCATGATTCAATTCATGATTCATGATTCAATTCATGACTCATGATTCAATTCATGATTCATGATTTAATTCATGATCCATGATTCATGATTAAATTCATGATTCATGATTTAATTCATGATTCATATTTCATGATTCAATTCATGATTCATAATTCATGATTCAATTCATGATTCATGATTCATGATTCAATTCATGATTCATGATTCAATTCATGACTCATGATTCAGTTCATGATTCATTTAATGATTCATGATTTATGATTCAATTCATGATTTAGGATTCGATTCATGATTCATGAGTCATGAATCATGATTGGATTCATGATTCATGAATCATAATTCGATTCATTAATTCATGATTCATGAATCATGATTCAATTCTTGATTCATTAATCATAAATTATGATTCAATTCATGATCCATGAATCATGATTCATGATTCAAATCATGATTTAATTCATGAATCATGATTTATTTCATGATTCGTGATTCATTTCATGATTCATGATTCATGATTCAATTCATGATTCATGATTCAATTCATGATTCCATTCATGATTCATGATTCAATTCATGATTCAATTCAAGATTCATTATTTAATTCATGATTCATGATTCAATTCATGATTCAATTCATGATTCATGATTCAATTCATGATTCAATTCATGATTCTTGATTCAATTCATGATTCATGATTCATTTCATGATTCAATTCATGATTCATGATTCAATTCATGATTCAATTCATGATTCATGATTCAATTCATGATTCAATGATTCATGATTTAATTCATGATTCATGATTCATGATTCAATTCATGATTCATGATTCAATTCATGATTCATGTTTTAATTCATGATTCATTTAATGATTCATGATTTATGATTCAATTCATGATTCATGATTCATGAATCATGATTCGATTCATGATTCATGATTTATGAATCATGATACGATTCATGATTCAATTCATGATTCATGTTTTAATTCATGATTCATTTAATGATTCATGATTTATGATTCAATTCATGATTCATGATTCATGAATCATGATTCGATTCATGATTCATGATTTATGAATCATGATACGATTCATGATTCAATTCATGATTCATGATTCAATTCATGATTCAATTCATGATTCATGATTCAATTCATGATTAATGATTTAATTCATGATTCATGATTCATGATTAAATTCATGATTCATGATTTAATTCATGATTCATATTTCATGATTCAATTCATGATTCATAATTCATGATTCAATTCATGATTCATGATTCATAATTCAATTCATGACTCATGATTCAATTCATGATTCATTTCATGATTCATGATTTATGATTCAATTCATGATTTATGATTTGATTCATGATTCATGAATCATGATTTATGATTTATGAATCATGATTCATGATTCATGATTTATGAATCATGATTCAATTCATGATTCATGATTCAATTCATGATTCATGATTTGATTCATGATTCAATTCATGATTCATGATTTGATTCATGATTCATGATTCAATTCATGATTCATGATTCAATTCATGACTCATGATTCATGATTTTAATTATGATTCATTTAATGATTCATGATTTATGATTCAATTCATGATTTAGGATTCGATTCATGATTCATGAGTCATGAATCATGATTGGATTCATGATTCATGAATCATGATTCGATTCATGATTCATGATTCATAAATTATGATTCAATTCATGATTCATGAATCATGATTCATGATTCAAATCATGATTTAATTCATGAATCATGATTTATTTCATGATTCGTGATTCATTTCATGATTCATGATTCATGATTCAATTCATGATTCATGATTCAATTCATGATTCAATTCAAGATTCAATTCATGATTCATGATTTATGATTCAATTCATGATTCCTAATTCATGATTCATGATTCAATTCATGATTCATGATTCAATTTATGATTCAATTCATGATTCATGATTCATTATTCATGATTCAATTCATGATTCATGATTCAATTCATGATTCATGATTCATGATTCAATTAATGATTCAATTCATGATTCAATTCATGATTCATGATTCAATTCATGATTCAATTCATGATTCATGATTCAATTCATGATTCATGATTCAATTCATGATTCATGATTCAAGATTCATGATTTAATTCATGATTCATGATTCGATTCATGATTCAATTTATGATTCAATTCATGATTCATGATTCAATTCATGATACGATTCATGATTCAATTCATGATTCATGATTCAATTCATGATTCATGATTCAATTCATGATTCATGATTCAATTCATGATTCCATTCATGATTCATGATTCAATTCATGATTCATGATTCAATTCAAGATTCATTATTCAATTCATGATTCATGATTCAATTTATGATTCAATTCATGATTCATGATTCAATTCATGATTCAATTCATGATTCATGATTCAATTCATGACTCATGATTCAATTCATGATTCATGATTTAATTCATGATCCATGATTCATGATTAAATTCATGATTCATGATTTAATTCATGATTCATATTTCATGATTCAATTCATGATTCATAATTCATGATTCAATTCATGATTCATGATTCATGATTCAATTCATGATTCATGATTCAATTCATGACTCATGATTCAGTTCATGATTCATTTAAAGATTCATGATTTATGATTCAATTCATGATTTAGGATTCGATTCATGATTCATGAGTCATGAATCATGATTGGATTCATGATTCATGAATCATAATTCGATTCTTGATTCATTAATCATAAATTATGATTCAATTCATGATCCATGAATCATGATTCATGATTCAAATCATGATTTAATTCATGAATCATGATTTATTTCATGATTCGTGATTCATTTCATGATTCATGATTCATGATTCAATTCATGATTCATGATTCAATTCATGATTCCATTCATGATTCATGATTCAATTCATAATTCATGATTCAATTCAAGATTCATTATTTAATTCATGATTCATGATTCAATTCATGATTCAATTCATGATTCATGATTCAATTCATGATTCAATTCATGATTCATGATTCAATTCATGATTCATGATTCATTTCATGATTCAATTCATGATTCATGATTCAATTCATGATTCAATTCATGATTCATGATTCAATTCATGATTCAATGATTCATGATTTAATTCATGATTCATGATTTATGATTCAATTCATGATTCATGATTCATGAATCATGATTCGATTCATGATTCATGATTTATGAATCATGATACGATTCATGATTCAATTCATGATTCATGTTTTAATTCATGATTCATTTAATGATTCATGATTTATGATTCAATTCATGATTCATGATTCATGAATCATGATTCGATTCATGATTCATGATTTATGAATCATGATACGATTCATGATTCAATTCATGATTCATGATTCAATTCATGATTCAATTCATGATTCATGATTCAATTCATGATTCATGATTTAATTCATGATTCATGATTAAATTCATGATTCATGATTTAATTCATGATTCATATTTCATGATTCAATTCATGATTCATAATTCATGATTCAATTCATGATTCATGATTCATGATTCAATTCATGATTCATGATTCATAATTCAATTCATGACTCATGATTCAATTCATGATTCATTTCATGATTCATGATTTATGATTCAATTCATGATTCATAATTCATGATTCAATTCATGATTCATGATTCATGATTCAATTCATGATTCATGATTCATAATTCAATTCATGACTCATGATTCAATTCATGATTCATTTCATGATTCATGATTTATGATTCAATTCATGATTTATGATTTGATTCATGATTCATGAATCATGATTTATGATTTATGAATCATGATTCATGATTCATGATTTATGAATCATGATTCAATTCATGATTCATGATTCAATTCATGATTCATGATTTGATTCATGATTCAATTCATGATTCATGATTTGATTCATGATTCATGATTCAATTCATGATTCATGATTCAATTCATGACTCATGATTCATGATTTTAATTATGATTCATTTAATGATTCATGATTTATGATTCAATTCATGACTTAGGATTCGATTCATGATTCATGAGTCATGAATCATGATTGGATTCATGATTCATGAATCATGATTCGATTCATGATTCATGATTCATAAATTATGATTCAATTCATGATTCATGAATCATGATTCATGATTCAAATCATGATTTAATTCATGAATCATGATTTATTTCATGATTCGTGATTCATTTCATGATTCATGATTCATGATTCAATTCATGATTCATGATTCAATTCATGATTCAATTCATGATTCATGATTCAATTTATGATTCAATTCATGATTCATGATTCATTATTCAATTCATGATTCCTGATTCATGATTCAATTCATGATTCAATTCATGATTCATGATTCATGATTCAATTCATGACTCATGATTCAATTCATGACTCATGATTCAATTCATGTTTCATGATTCAATTCATGATTCATGATTTATGAATTATGATACAATTCATGATTCATAATTCATGATTCATGTTTCAATTCATGATTCATGATTCAATTCATGATTTATGATTCAATTCATGATTCCTAATTCATGATTCATGATTCAATTCATGATTCATGATTCAATTCATGATTCGATTCATGATTCATGAATCATGATTCGATTTATGATTCATGATTCAGGAATCATGATTCGATTTATGATTCATGATTCAGGAATCATGAATCGATTCATGATTCATGATTCTTGATTCAATTCATGATTCATGATTCATGATTTGATTCATGATTTATGCTTCATGATTCAATTCATGATTCATGATTCAATTCATGATTCATGTTTTAATTCATGATTCATTTAATGATTCATGATTTATGATTCAATTCATGATTCATGTTTTAATTCATGATTCATTTAATGATTCATGATTTATGATTCAATTCATGATTCATGATTCATGAATCATGATTCGATTCATGATTCATGATTTATGAATCATGATACGATTCATGATTCAATTCATGATTCATGATTCAATTCATGATTCAATCATGATTCATGATTCAATTCATGATTCATGATTCAATTCATGATTCATGATTTAATTCATGATTCATGATTAAATTCATGATTCATGATTTAATTCATGATTAATATTTCATGATTCAATTCATGATTCATAATTCATGATTCAATTCATGATTCATGATTCATGATTCAATTCATGATTCATGATTCATAATTCAATTCATGACTCATGATTCAATTCATGATTCATTTCATGATTCATGATTTATGATTCAATTCATGATTTATGATTCGATTCATGATTCATGAATCATGATTTATGATTTATGAATCATGATTCATGATTCATGATTTATGAATCATGATTCATGATTCATGATTTATGAATCATGATTCAATTCATGATTCATGATTCAATTCATGATTCATGATTTGATTCATGATTCATGATTCAATTCATGACTCATGATTCAATTCATGACTCATGATTCATGATTTTAATTATGATTCTTTTAATGATTCATGATTTATGATTCAATTCATGATTTAGGATTCGATTCATGATTCATGAGTCATGAATCATGATTGGATTCATGATTCATGAATCATGATTCGATTCATGATTCATGATTCATGAATCATGATTCAATTCTTGATTCATGATTCATAAATTATGATTCAATTCATGAATCATGATTCATGATTCAAATCATGATTCATGATTCAAATCATGATTTAATTCATGAATCATGATTTATTTCATGATTCGTGATTCATTTCATGATTCATGATTCATGATTCAATTCATGATTCATGATTCAATTCATGATTCATGATTCAATTTATGATTCAATTCATGATTCCTGATTCATGATTCAATTCATGATTCATGATTCATGATTCAATTCATGACTCATGATTCAATTCATGACTCATGATTCAATTCATGTTTCATGATTCAATTCATGATTCATGATTTATGAATTATGATACGATTCATGATTCATAATTCATGATTCATGCTTCAATTCATGATTCATGATTCAATTCATGATTCAATTCATGATTTATGATTCAATTCATGATTCGTGATTCAATTCATGATTCAATTCATGATTCATGATTCAATTCATGATTCATGATTCATGATTCAATTCATGATTCATGATTCAATTCATGATTCATGATTCAATTAATGATTCAATTCATGATTCAATTCATGATTCATGATTCATGATTGAATTTATGATTCAATTCATGAATTATGATTCAATTCATGATTCATGATTCATGATTTATGATTAAATTCATGATTTATGATTCGATTCATGATTCATGAATCATGATTCGATTCATGATTCATGAATCATGATTCGATTCATGATTCATGATTCAATTCATGATTCATGATTCATGATTTATGCTTCATGATTCAATTCATGATTCATGATTCAATTCATGACTTATGATTCAATTCATGATTCATGATTCAATTCATGATTCATGTTTTAATTCATGATTCATTTAATGATTCATGATTTATGATTAAATTCATGATTTATGATTCAATTCATGATTCATGATTCATGAATCATTATACGATTCATGATTTAATTCATGATTCATGATTCATGATTCAATTCATGATTCATGATTCAATTCATGATTCATTATTCAATTCATGATTCATGATTCAATTCAAGATTTAATTCAAGATTAATGATTCAATTCATGATTCATGATTCAATTTATGATTCATGATTCAATTCATGATTCAATTCATGATTCATTTCATGCTTCATGATTCAATTCATGATTCATGATTTAATTCATGATTCATGATTCAATTCATGATTCATGATTCATGATTCAATTCATATTTCAATTCTTGATTCATGATTCAATTCATGATTCATGATACATGATTCAATTCATGATTCCTTTCATGATTCATGATTCATGATTAATAAATCATGATTCTATTCATGATTCATGATTCAAGATTCGATTCATGATTCAATTCATGATTCATGATTCATAAATCATGATTCGATTCATGATTCATGATTCATGATTCAATTCATAATTCATGATTCAATTCATGATTCATGATTCAATTTATGATTCATGATTCAATTCATGATTCAATTCATGATTCATGATTCAATTCATGATTCAATTCATGATTCATGATTCAATTCATGATTCATGATTCATGATTCAGTTCATGATTCATGATTCAATTCATGATTCATGATTCAATATATGATATAATTCATGATTCATGATTCATAATTCATGATTGAATTCATGATTCATGATTGAATTCATGATTCATGATTAAAATTATGATTCATGATTCAATTCATGATTCATGATTCAATATATGATTCAATTCATGATTCGTGATTCAAATCATAAGTCATGATTCAATTCATGATTCATGATTCAATTCATGACTCATAATTCAATTAATGATTCATTTCATGATTCATGATTTATGATTCAATACATGATTTATGATTCGATTCATGATTCATGAATCATGAATTGATTCATGATTCATGATTTATGAATCATGATTCGATTCATGATTAATGATTCATGATTCAATTCATGATTCATGATTTGATTCATGATTCATGATTTAATTCATGATTCATGATTCAATTCATGATTCATGATTCAATTCATGATTCATGATTTAATTCATGATTCATTTAATGATTCATGATTTATGATTCAATTCATGATTTATGATTCGATTCATGATTCATGAATCATGATTCATGATTTGATTCATGATTCATGATTTGATTCATGATTCATGATTCAATTCATGATTCATGATTCAATTCATGATTCATGATTTGATTCATGATTCATGATTTGATTCATGATTCATGATTCAATTCATGATTCATGATTCAATTCATGATTCATGATTTAATTCATGATTCATTTAATGATTCATGATTTATGATTCAATTCATGATTTAGGATTCGATTCATGATTCATGAATCATGATTCGATTCATGATTCATGAATCATGATTCGATTCCTGATTCATGATTCATGATTAAAATCATGATTTAATTCATGAATCATGATTTATTTCATGATTCATGATTCATTTCATGATTCATGATTCAATTCATGATTCATGATTCAATTCATAATTCATGATTCATGATTCAATTTATGATTCATGATTCAATTCATGATTCAGTTCATGATTTATGATTCAATTCATGATTCATGATTCATGATTCAATTCATGATTCCTGATTCATGATTCAATTCATGATTCATGTTTCAATTCATGATTCAATTCATAATTCATGATTTAATTCATGATTCATGATTCAATTCATGATTAATGATTTATGATTCAATTCATGATTCATTTCATGATTCATGATTTATGATTAAATTCATGATTTATGATTCGATTCATGATTCATGAATCATGATTAGATTCATGATTCATGAATCATGATTCGATTTATGATTCATGATTCATGATTTTATTCATGATTTGATTCATGATTCATGATTCAATTCATTATTCATGATTCATGATTTGATTCATGCTTCATGATTTGATTCATGATTTATGATTTATGATTAATGATTCAATTCATGATTCATGATTCAATTCATGATTCATGATTCAATTCATGATTCATGTTTTAATTCATGATTCATTTAATGATTCATGATTTATGATTCAATTCATGATTCATGTTTTAATTCATGATTCATGATTCATCAATCATGATTTGATTCATGATTCATGATTTATGAATCATGATACGATTCACGATTCATGATTCATAAATCATGGTTCGATTCATGATTCATGATTCAGTTCATGATTCAATTCATGATTCATGATTCAATTCATGATTCATGATTCAATTCATGATTCAATTCATGATTCATGTTTCATAATTCAATTCATAATTCATGATTTAATTCATGATTCATGATTCATGATTTAATTCATGATTCATTATTTGATTCATGATTCATAATTCAATTCATGATTCCTGATTTATGATTTATGTATCATGATTTATGATTCAATTCATGATTCATGATTCAATTCATGATTCAATTCAAGATTCATGATTCAATTCATGACTCATGATTCAATTCATGATTCATGATTTAATTCATGATTCATGATTAAATTCATGATTCATGATTTAATTCATGATTCATATTTCATGATTCAATTCATGATTCATAATTCATGATTCAATTCATGATTCATGATTCATGATTCAATTCATGATTCATGATTCAATTCATGACTCATGATTCAATTCATGATTCATTTAATGATACATGATTTATGATTCAATTCATGATTTAGGATTCGATTCATGATTCATGAGTCATGAATCATGATTGGATTCATGATTCATGAATCATAATTTGATTCATTAATTCATGATTCATGAATCATGATTCAATTCTTGATTCATTAATCATAAATTATGATTCAATTCATGATCCATGAATCATGATTCATGATTCAAATCATGATTTAATTCATGAATCATGATTTATTTCATGATTCATGATTCATTTCATGATTCATGATTCAATTCATGATTCATGATTCAATTCATGATTCATGATTCAATTCATAATTCATGAATCATGATTCAATTCATGATTCATGATTCAATTCATGATTCAATTCATGATTCATTATTCAATTCATGATTCATGATTCAATTCATGATTCATGATTCATGATTCAATTCATGATTAAATTCATAATTCATGATTCAATTCATGATTCATGATTCAATTCATGACTCATGATTCAATTCATGATTCATGATTCAATTCATGATTCATGATTTATGAATTATGATACGATTCATGATTCATAATTCATGATTCATGTTTCAATTCATGATTCATGATTCAATTCATGATTCAATTCAAGATTCAATTAATGATTCATGATTTATGATTCAATTCATGATTCCTAATTCATGATTCATGATTCATGATTCAATTCATGATTCATGATTCAATTCATGATTAATATTTCATGATTCAATTCATGATTCATAATTCATGATTCAATTCATGATTCATGATTCATGATTCAATTCATGATTCATGATTCATAATTCAATTCATGACTCATGATTCAATTCATGATTCATTTCATGATTCATGATTTATGATTCAATTCATGATTTATGATTCGATTCATGATTCATGAATCATGATTCGATTCATGATTCATGAATCATGATTTATGATTTATGAATCATGATTCATGATTCATGATTTATGAATCATGATTCAATTCATGATTCATGATTCAATTCATGATTCATGATTTGATTCATGATTCATGATTCAATTCATGATTCATGATTGAATTCATGACTCATGATTCATGATTTTAATTATGATTCATTTAATGATTCATGATTTATGATTCAATTCATGATTTAGGATTCGATTCATGATTCATGAGTCATGAATCATGATTGGATTCATGATTCATGAATCATGATTCGATTCATGATTCATGATTCATGAATCATGATTCAATTCTTGATTCATGATTCATAAATTATGATTCAATTCATGATTCATGATTCATGATTCAATTCATGATTCATGATTCAATTCATGATTCATGATTCAATTTATGATTCAATTCATGATTCATGATTCATGATTCAATTCATGATTCCTGATTCATGATTCAATTCATGATTCAATTCATGATTCATGATTCATGATTCAATTCATGACTCATGATTCAATTCATGACTCATGATTCAATTCATGTTTCATGATTCAATTCATGATTCATGATTTATGAATTATGATACGATTCATGATTCATAATTCATGATTCATGCTTCAATTCATGATTCATGATTCAATTCATGATTCAATTCATGATTTATGATTCAATTCATGATTCCTAATTCATGATTCAATTCATGATTCATGATTCAATTCATGATTCAATTCATGATTCATGATTCAATTCATGATTCATGATTCATGATTCAATTCATGATTCATGATTCAATTCATGATTCATGATTCAATTAATGATTCAATTCATGATTCAATTCATGATTCATGATTCATGATTGAATTTATGATTCAATTCATGAATTATGATTCAATTCATGATTCATGATTCAAGATTCATGATTTAATTCATGATTCATGATTCAATTCATGATTCATTTCATGATTCATGATTTATGATTAAATTCATGATTTATGATTCGATTCATGATTCATGAATCATGATTCGATTCATGATTCATGAATCATGATTCGATTCACGATTCATGAATCATGATTCGATTTATGATTCATGATTCAGGAATCATGATTCGATTTATGATTCATGATTCAGGAATCATGATTCGATTAATGATTCATGATTCAATTCATGATTCATGATTCATGATTTATGTTTCATGATTCAATTCATGATTCATGATTCAATTCATGACTTATGATTCAATTCATGATTCATGATTCAATTCATGATTCATGTTTTAATTCATGATTCATTTAATGATTCATGATTTATGATTCAATTCATATATCATGTTTTAATTCATGATTCATTTAATGATTCATGATTTATGATTCAATTCATGATTCATGATTCATGAATCATGATTCGATTCATGATTCATGATTTATGAATCATGATACGATTCATGATTCAATTCATGATTCATGATTCAATTCATGATTCAATTCATGATTCATGATTCAATTCATGATTCATGATTCAATTCATGATTCAATTCATGATTCATGATTCAATTCATGATTCATGATTCAATTCATTATTCAATTCATGATTCATGATTCAATTCATGATTCAATTCATGATTCTCAATTCAATTCATGATTCATGATTCAATTCATGATTCAATTCATGATTCCTGATTCAAATCATAATTCATGATTCATGATTCAATTCATGATTTATGATTCAATTCATGATTCATGATTCAATTCATGATTTAATTCATGATTCATGATTCATGATTCAATTCATGATTCATGATTCAATTCATGATTCAATGATTCATGATTTAATTCATGATTCATGATTTATGATTCAATTCATGATTCATGATTCAATTCATGATTCATGTTTTAATTCATGATTCATTTAATGATTCATGATTTATGATTAAATTCATGATTTATGATTCAATTCATGATTCATGATTCATGAATCATTATACGATTCATGATTTAATTCATGATTCATGATTCATGATTCAATTCATGATTCATGATTCAATTCATGATTCATTATTCAATTCATGATTCATGATTCAATTCAAGATTTAATTCAAGATTAATGATTCAATTCATGATTCATGATTCAATTTATGATTCATGATTCAATTCATGATTCAATTCATGATTCATTTCATGCTTCATGATTCAATTCATGATTCATGATTTAATTCATGATTCATGATTCATGATTCAATTCATGATTCATGATTCATGATTCAATTCATATTTCAATTCTTGATTCATGATTCAATTCATGATTCATGATACATGATTCAATTCATGATTCCTTTCATGATTCATGATTCATGATTAATAAATCATGATTCTATTCATGATTCATGATTCAAGATTCGATTCATGATTCAATTCATGATTCATGAATCATAAATCATGATTCGATTCATGATTCATGATTCATGATTCAATTCATAATTCATGATTCAATTCATGATTCATGATTCAATTTATGATTCATGATTCAATTCATGATTCAATTCATGATTCATGATTCAATTCATGATTCAATTCATGATTCATGATTCAATTCATGATTCATGATTCATGATTCAGTTCATGATTCATGATTCAATTCATGATTCATGATTCAATATATGATTTAATTCATGATTCATGATTCATAATTCATGATTGAATTCATGATTCATGATTGAATTCATGATTCATGATTAAAATTATGATTCATGATTCAATTCATGATTCATGATTCAATATATGATTCAATTCATGATTCGTGATTCAAATCATAAGTCATGATTCAATTCATGATTCATGATTCAATTCATGACTCATAATTCAATTCATGATTCATTTCATGATTCATGATTTATGATTCAATACATGATTTATGATTCGATTCATGATTCATGAATCATGAATTGATTTATGATTCATGATTTATGAATCATGATTCGATTCATGATTAATGATTCATGATTCAATTCATGATTCATGATTTGATTCATGATTCATGATTTAATTCATGATTCATGATTCAATTCATGATTCATGATTCAATTCATGATTCATGATTTAATTCATGATTCATTTAATGATTCATGATTTATGATTCAATTCATGATTTATGATTCGATTCATGATTCATGAATCATGAATCATGAATTGATTCATGATTCATGATTTATGAATCATGAAACGATTCATGATTAATGATTCATGATTCAATTCATGATTCATGATTTGATTCATGATTCATGATTTGATTCATGATTCATGATTCAATTCATGATTCATGATTCAATTAATGATTCATGATTTAATTCATGATTCATTTAATGATTCATGATTTATGATTCAATTCATGATTTAGGATTCGATTCATGATTCATGAATCATGATTCGATTCATGATTTATGAATCATGATTCGATTCCTGATTCATGATTCATGATTAAAATCTTGATTTAATTCATGAATCATGATTTATTTCATGATTCATGATTCATTTCATGATTCATGATTCAATTCATGATTCATGATTCAATTCATAATTCATGATTCATGATTCAATTTATGATTCATGATTCAATTCATGATTCAGTTCATGATTTATGATTCAATTCATGATTCATGATTCATGATTCAATTCATGATTCCTGATTCATGATTCAATTCATGATTCATGTTTCAATTCATGATTCAATTCATAATTCATGATTTAATTCATGATTCATGATTCAATTCATGATTAATGATTTATGATTCAATTCATGATTCATTTCATGATTCATGATTTATGATTAAATTCATGATTTATGATTCGATTCATGATTCATGAATCATGATTAGATTCATGATTCAGGAATCATGATTCGATTTATGATTCATGATTCATGATTTTATTCATGATTTATGATTCATGATTAATGATTCAATTCATGATTCATGATTCATGATTTGATTCATGATTCAATTAATTATTCATGATTCATAATTTGATTCATGCTTCATGATTTGATTCATGATTTATGATTTATGATTAATGATTCAATTCATGATTCATGATTCAATTCATGATTCATGATTCAATTCATGATTCATGTTTTAATTCATGATTCATTTAATGATTCATGATTTATGATTCAATTCATGATTCATGTTTTAATTCATGATTCATGATTCATCAATCATGATTTGATTCATGATTCATGATTTATGAATCATGATACGATTCATGATTCATGATTCATAAATCATGGTTCGATTCATGATTCATGATTCAGTTCATGATTCAATTCATGATTCATGATTCAATTCATGATTCATGATTCAATTCATGATTCAATTCATGATTCATGATTCATGTTTCATAATTCAATTCATGATTCATGATTTAATTCATGATTCATGATTCATGATTTAATTCATGATTCATTATTTGATTCATGATTCATGATTCAATTCATGATTCCTGATTTATGATTTATGTATCATGATTTATGATTCAATTCATGATTCATGATTCAATTCATGATTCAATTCAAGATTCATGATTCAATTCATGACTCATGATTCAATTCATGATTCATGATTTAATTCATGATTCATGATTAAATTCATGATTCATGATTTAATTCATGATTCATATTTCATGATTCAATTCATGATTCATAATTCATGATTCAATTCATGATTCATGATTCATGATTCAATTCATGATTCATGATTCAATTCATGACTCATGATTCAATTCATGATTCATTTAATGATACATGATTTATGATTCAATTCATGATTTAGGATTCGATTCATGATTCATGAGTCATGAATCATGATTGGATTCATGATTCATGAATCATAATTCGATTCATTAATTCATGATTCATGAATCATGATTCAATTCTTGATTCATTAATCATAAATTATGATTCAATTCATGATCCATGAATCATGATTCATGATTCAAATCATGATTTAATTCATGAATCATGATTTATTTCATGATTCATGATTCATTTCATGATTCATGATTCATGATTCAGTTCATGATTCATGATTCAATTCATGATTCATGATTCAATTCATAATTCATGAATCATGATTCAATTCATGATTCATGATTCAATTCATGATTCAATTCATGATTCATGATTCAATTCATGATTCATGATTCAATTCATGATTCATGATTCATGATTCAATTCATGATTAAATTCATAATTCATGATTCAATTCATGATTCATGATTCAATTCATGACTCATGATTCAATTCATGATTCATGATTCAATTCATGATTCATGATTTATGAATTATGATACGATTCATGATTCATAATTCATGATTCATGTTTCAATTCATGATTCATGATTCAATTCATGATTCAATTCAAGATTCAATTAATGATTCATGATTTATGATTCAATTCATGATTCCTAATTCATGATTCATGATTCATGATTCATGATTCAATTCATGATTCATGATTCAATTCATGATTCAATTCATGATTCATGATTCATTATTCATGATTCAATTCATGATTCATGATTCAATTTATGATTCATGATTCAATTCATGATTCATGATTTAAGATTCATGATTTAATTCATGATTCATGATTCAATTCATGATTCATGATTCAATTCATGATTCATGATTCAATTTATGATTCAATTCATGATTCATGATTCAATTAATGATACAATTCATGATTCAATTCATGATTCAATTCATGATTCATGATTCAATTCATGATTCATGATTCAATTCATGATTCATGATTCAATTCATGATTCCATTCATGATTCAATTAATGATTCATGATTTATGATTCAATTCATGATTCCTAATTCATGATTCATGATTCATGATTCATGATTCAATTCATGATTCATGATTCAATTCATGATTCAATTCATGATTCATGATTCATTATTCATGATTCAATTCATGATTCATGATTCAATTTATGATTCATGATTCAATTCATGATTCATGATTTAAGATTCATGATTTAATTCATGATTCATGATTCAATTTATGATTCAATTCATGATTCATGATTCAATTAATGATACAATTCATGATTCAATTCATGATTCAATTCATGATTCATGATTCAATTCATGATTCATGATTCAATTCATGATTCATGATTCAATTCATGATTCCATTCATGATTCATGATTCAATTCATGATTCATGATTCAATTCAAGATTCATTATTCAATTCATGATTCATGATTCAATTCATGATTCAATTCATGATTCATGATTCAATTCATGATTCAATTCATGATTCAATTCATGATTCATGATTCAATTCATGATTCATGATTCAATTCATGATTCAATTCATGATTCATGTTTCAATTCATGATTCATGATTCAATTCATGATTCAGGATTCAATTCATAATTCAATGATTCATGATTTAATTCATGATTCATGATTTATGATTCAATTCATGATTCATGATTCAATTCATGATTCATGTTTTAATTCATGATTCATTTAATGATTCATGATTTATGATTCAATTCATGATTCATGATTCATGAATCATGATTCGATTCATGATTCATGATTTATGAATCATGATACGATTCATGATTCAATTCATGATTCATGATTCAATTCATGATTCAATTCATGATTCATGATTTAATTCATGATTCATGATTCATGATTAAATTCATGATTCATGATTAAATTCATGATTCATGATTTAATTCATGATTCATATTTCATGATTCAATTCATGATTCATAATTCATGATTCAATTCATGATTCAATTCATGATTCATGATTCATAATTCAATTCATGACTCATGATTCAATTCATGATTCATTTCATGATTCATGATTTATGATTCAATTCATGATTTATGATTCGATTCATGATTCATGAATCATGATTCGATTCATGATTCATGAATCATGATTTATGATTTATGAATCATGATTCATGATTCATGATTCATGAATCATGATTTATGATTTATGAATCATGATTCATGATTCATGATTTATGAATCATGATTCAATTCATGATTCATGATTCAATTCATGAATCATGATTTGATTCATGATTCAATTCATGATTCATGATTTGATTCATGATTCAATTCATGATTAATGATTTGATTCATGATTCAATTCATGATTCATGATTCAATTCATGACTCATGATTCATGATTTTAATTATGATTCATTTAAGGATTCATGATTTATGATTCAATTCATGATTTAGGATTCGATTCATGATTCATGAGTCATGAATCATGATTGAAATCATGATTCATGAATCATGATTCGATTCATGATTCATGGATCATGAATCATGATTCAATTCTTGATTCATAAATTATGATTCAATTCATGATTCATGAATCATGATTCATGATTCAAATCATGATTTAATTCATGAATCATGATTTATTTCATGATTCGTGATTCATTTCATGATTCATGATTCAATTTATGATTGAAATCATGATTCATGATTCATGATTCAATTCATGATTCCTGATTCATGATTCAATTCATGATTCAATTCATGATTCATGATTCATGATTCAATTCATGACTCATGATTCAATTCATGACTCATGATTCAATTCATGTTTCATGATTCAATTCATGATTCATGATTTATGAATTATGATACGATTCATGATTCATAATTCATGATTCATGTTTCAATTCATGATTCATGATTCAATTCATGATTCAATTCATGATTTATGATTCAATTTATGATTCCTAATTCATGATTCATGATTCAATTCATGATTCATGATTCAATTCATGATTCAATTCATGATTCATGATTCAATCATGATTCATGATTCATGATTCAATTCATGATTCATGATTCAATTCATGATTCATGATTCAATTAATGATTCAATTCATGATTCAATTCATGATTCATGATTCATGATTCAATTCATGATTCAATTCATGATTCATGATTCAATTCATGATTCATGATTCAAGATTCATGATTTAATTCATGATTCATGATTCAATTCATGATTCATTTCATGATTCATGATTTATGATTAAATTCATGATTTATGATTCGATTCATGATTCATGAATCATGATTCGATTCATGATTCATGAATCATGATTCGATTTATGATTCATGATTCAGGAATCATGATTCGATTTATGATTCATGATTCAAGAATCATGATTCGATTCATGATTCATGATTCATGATTCAATTCATGATTCATGATTCATGATTTGATTCATGATTTATGCTTCATGATTCAATTCATGATTCATGATTCAATTCATGACTTATGATTCAATTCATGATTCATGATTCAATTCATGATTCATGTTTTAATTCATGATTCATTTAATGATTCATGCTTCATGATTCAATTCATGATTCATGATTCAATTCATGACTTATGATTCAATTCATGATTCATGATTCAATTCATGATTCATGTTTTAATTCATGATTCATTTAATGATTCATGATTTATGATTTAATTCATGATTCATGATTTAATTCATGATTCATGATTCATGATTTAATTCATGATTCATTATTTGATTCATGATTCATGATTCAATTCATGATTCCTGATTTATGATTTATGTATCATGATTTATGATTCAATTCATGATTCATGATTCAATTCATGATTCAATTCATGATTCATGATTCAATTCATGACTCATGATTCAATTCATGATTCATGATTTAATTCATGATTCATGATTAAATTCATGATTCATGATTTAATTCATGATTCATATTTCATGATTCAATTCATGATTCATAATTCATGATTCAATTCATGATTCATGATTCATGATTTAATTCATGATTCATGATTCAATTCATGACTCATGATTCAATTCATGATTCATTTAATGATACATGATTTATGATTCAATTCATGATTTAGGATTCGATTCATGATTCATGAGTCATGAATCATGATTGGATTCATGATTCATGAATCATAATTCGATTCATTAATTCATGATTCATGAATCATGATTCAATTCTTGATTCATTAATCATAAATTATGATTCAATTCATGATCCATTAATCATGATTCATGATTCAAATCATGATTTAATTCATGAATCATGATTTATTTCATGATTCATGATTCATTTCATGATTCATGATTCATGATTCAATTCATGATTCATGATTCAATTCATGATTCATGATTCAATTCATAATTCATGAATCATGATTCAATTCATGATTCATGATTCAATTCATGATTCAATTCATGATTCATGATTCAATTCATGATTCATGATTCATGATTCAATTCATGATTAAATTCATAATTCATGATTCAATTCATGATTCATGATTCAATTCATGACTCATGATTCAATTCATGATTCATGATTCAATTCATGATTCATGATTTATGAATTATGATACGATTCATGATTCATAATTCATGATTCATGTTTCAATTAATGATTCATGATTCAATTCATGATTCAATTCAAGATTCAATTAATGATTCATGATTTATGATTCAATTCATGATTCCTAATTCATGATTCATGATTCATGATTCAATTCATGATTCATGATTCAATTCATGATTCAATTCATGATTCATGATTCATTATTCATGATTCAATTCATGATTCATGATTCAATTTATGATTCATGATTCAATTCATGATTCATGATTTAAGATTCATGATTTAATTCATGATTCATGATTCAATTCATGATTCATGATTCAATTTATGATTCAATTCATGATTCATGATTCAATTAATGATACAATTCATGATTCAATTCATGATTCAATTCATGATTCATGATTCAATTCATGATTCATGATTCAATTCATGATTCCATTCATGATTCAATTAATGATTCATGATTTATGATTCAATTCATGATTCCTAATTCATGATTCATGATTCATGATTCATGATTCAATTCATGATTCATGATTCAATTCATGATTCAATTCATGATTCATGATTCATTATTCATGATTCAATTCATGATTCATGATTCAATTTATGATTCATGATTCAATTCATGATTCGTGATTTAAGATTCATGATTTAATTCATGATTCATGATTCAATTTATGATTCAATTCATGATTCATGATTCAATTAATGATACAATTCATGATTCAATTCATGATTCAATTCATGATTCATGATTCAATTCATGATTCATGATTCAATTCATGATTCATGATTCAATTCATGATTCATGATTCAATTCATGATTCCATTCATGATTCATGATTCAATTCATGATTCATTTTTCAATTCAAGATTCATTATTCAATTCATGATTCATGATTCAATTCATGATTCAATTCATGATTCATGATTCAATTCATGATTCAATTCATGATTCAATTCATGATTCATGATTCAATTCATGATTCATGATTCAATTCATGATTCAATTCATGATTCATGATTCAATTCATGATTCAATTCATGATTCATGATTCAATTCATGATTCATGATTCATGATTCAGTTCATGATTCATGATTCAATTCATGATTCATGATTCAATATATGATTTAATTCATGATTCATGATTCATAATTCATGATTGAATTCATGATTCATGATTGAATTCATGATTCATGATTCAAATTATGATTCATGATTCAATTCATGATTCATGATTCAATATATGATTCAATTCATGATTCATGATTCAAATCATAAGTCATGATTCAATTCATGATTCATAATTCAATTCATGACTCATGATTCAATTCATGATTCATTTCATGATTCATGATTTATGATTCAATACATGATTTATGATTCGATTCATGATTCATGAATCATGAATTGATTCATGATTCATGATTTATGAATCATGATTCGATTCATGATTAATGATTCATGATTCAATTCATGATTCATGATTTGATTCTTGATTCATGATTTAATTCATGATTCATGATTCAATTCATTATTCATGATTCAATTCATGATTCATGATTTAATTCATGATTCATTTAATGATTCATGATTTATGATTCAATTCATGATTTATGATTCGATTCATGATTCATGAATCATGAATTGATTCATGATTCATGATTTATGAATCATGATTCGATTCATGATTAATGATTCATGATTCAATTCATGATTCATGATTTGATTCATGATTCATGATTTGATTCATGATTCATGATTCAATTCATGATTCATGATTTAATTCATGATTCATGATTCAATTCATGATTCATGATTTAATTCATGATTCATTTAATGATTCATGATTTATGATTCAATTCATGATTTAGGATTCGATTCATGATTCATGATTAATGATTCAATTCTTGATTCATGATTCATAAATCATGATTCAATTCATGATTCATGAATCATGATTTGATTCCTGAATCATGATTTATTTCATGATTCATGATTCATTTCATGATTCATGATTCATGATTCAATTCATGATTCATTTCATGATTCATGATTCATGATTCAATTCATGATTCATGATTCAATTCATGATTCATGATTCAATTCATAATTCATGATTCATGATTAAAATCATGATTTAATTCATGATTCATGATTCAATTCATAATTCATGATTCATGATTCAATTTATGATTCATGATTCAATTCATGATTCAGTTCATGATTTATGATTCAATTCATGATTCATGATTCATGATTCAATTCATGATTCCTGATTCATGATTCAATTCATGATTCATGTTTCAATTCATGATTCAATTCATAATTCATGATTTAATTCATGATTCATGATTCAATTCATGATTAATGATTTATGATTCAATTCATAATTCATGATTTAATTCATGATTCATGATTCAATTCATGATTAATGATTTATGATTCAATTCATGATTCATTTCATGATTCATGATTTATGATTAAATTCATGATTTATGATTCGATTCATGATTCATGAATCATGATTAGATTCATGATTCATGAATCATGATTCGATTTATGATTCATGATTCATGATTTTATTCATGATTTATGATTCAATTCATGATTCATGATTCAATTCATTATTCATGATTCATGATTTGATTCATGATTCATGATTTGATTCATGATTTATGATTAATGATTCAATTCATGATTCATGATTCAATTCATGATTCATGATTCAATTCATGATTCATGTTTTAATTCATGATTCATTTAATGATTCATGATTTATGATTCAATTCATGATTCATGTTTTAATTCATGATTCATGATTCATCAATCATGATTCGATTCATGATTCGTGATTTATGAATCATGATACGATTCATGATTCATGATTCATAAATCATGGTTCGATTCATGATTCATGATTCATGATTCAGTTCATGATTCAATTCATGATTCATGATTCAATTCATGATTCATGATTCAATTCATGATTCAATTCATGATTCATGATTCATGTTTCATAATTCAATTCAAGATTCATGATTCAATTCATGATTCATGATTTATGATTTAATTCATGATTCATTATTCGATTCATGATTCATGATTCAATTCAGGATTCCTGATTCATGATTCATGTATCATGATTTATGATTCAATTCATGATTCATGATTCAATTCATGATTTAATTCATGATTCATGATTCAATTCATGACTCATGATTCAATTCATGATTCATGATTTAATTCATGATTCATGATTAAATTCATGATTCATGATTTAATTCATGATTCATATTTCATGATTCAATTCATGATTCATAATTCATGATTCAATTCATGATTCATGATTCATGATTCAATTCATGATTCATGATTCAATTCATGACTCATGATTCAATTCATGATTCATTTAATGATTCATGATTCATTTAATGATTCATGATTTATGATTCAATTCATGATTTAGGATTTGATTCATGATTCATGAGTCATGAATCATGATTGGATTCATGATTCATGAATCATAATTCGATTCATTAATTCATGATTCATGAATCATGATTCAATTATTGATTCATTAATCATAAATTATGATTCAATTCATGATCCATGAATCATGATTCATGATTCAAATCATGATTTAATTCATGAATCATGATTTATTTCATGATTCGCAATTCATTTCATGATTCATTTCATGATTCATGATTCAATTCATGATTCAATTCATGATTCATGATTCAATTCATAATTCATGAATCATGATTCAATTCATGATTCATGATTCAATTCATGATTCAATTCATGATTCATGATTCAATTCATGATTCATGATTCATGATTCAATTCATGATTCCTGATTCATGATTCAATTTATGATTCATGATTCAATTCATAATTCATGATTCAATTCATGATTCATGATTCAATTCATGACTCATGATTCAATTCATGATTCATGATTCAATTCATGATTCATGATTTATGAATTATGATACGATTCATGATTCATAATTCATGATTCATGTTTCAATTCATGATTCATGATTCAATTCATGATTCAATTCAAGATTCAATTCATGATTCATGATTTATGATTCAATTCATGATTCCTAATTCATGATTCATGATTCATGATTCATGATTCAATTCATGATTCATGATTCAATTCATGATTCATTATTCATGATTCAATTCATGATTCATGATTCAATTAATGATTCAATTCATGATTCAATTCATGATTCAATTCATGATTCATGATTCAATTCATGATTCATGATTCAATTCATGATTCATGATTCAAGATTCCTGATTTAATTCATGATTCATGATTCAATTCATGATTCATTTCATGATTCATGATTTATGATTAAATTTATGATTTATGATTCGATTCATGATTCATGATTCGATTCATGATTCATGATTCATGAATCATGATTCGATTTATGATTCAAGATTCAGGAATCATGATTCGATTCATGATTCATGATTCATGATTCAATTCATGATTCATAATTCATGATTTGATTCATGATTTATGATTCATTATTCAATTCATGATTCATGATTTGATTCATGATTCATGATTCATGATTCATGATTGAATTCATGACTTATGATTCAATTCATGATTCATGATTCAATTCATGATTCATGTTTTAATTCATGATTCATTTAATGATTCATGATTTATGATTTGATTCATGATTCATGAATCATGATTCGATTCATGATTCATGATTTATGAATCATGATATGATTCATGATTCAATTCATGATTCATGATTCAATTCATGATTCAATTCATGATTGATGATTCAATTCATGATTCATGATTCAATTCATGATTCATGATTGATGATTCAATTCATGATTTATGATTTAATTCATGATTCAATTCATGATTCATGATTCAATTCATGATTCATGATTCAATTCATGATTCATGATTCAATTTATGATTCCTGATTCAAATCATAATTCATGATTCATGATTTAATTCATGATTCGTGATTCAATTCATGATTCATGATTCAAATTATGATTTAATTCATGATTCATGATTCATGATTCAATTCATGATTCATGATTCAATTCATGATTCAATGATTCATGATTTAATTCATGATTCATGATTTATGATTCAATTCATGATTCATGATTCAATTCATGATTCATGTTTTAATTCATGATTCATTTAATGATTCATGATTTATGATTAAATTCATGATTTATGATTAAATTCATGATTCATGATTCATGAATCATTATACGATTCATGATTCAATTCATGATTCATGATTCAATTCATGATTTAATTCATGATTCATGATTCAATTCATGATTCATGATTAAATTCATGATTCATGATTCATGATTCAATTCATGATTCAATTCATGATTCATGATTCAATTCATGATTCATGATTCAATTCATGATTCATTATTCAATTCATGATTCATTATTCAATTCATGATTCTATTCAAGATTCATGATTCAATTCATGATTCATGATTCAATTTATGATTCATGATTCAATTCATGATTCGATTCATGATTCTTTTCATGATTCATGATTCAATTCATGATTCATGATTTAATTCATGATTCATGATTCATGATTCAATTCATGATTCATGATTCATGATTCAATTCATGATTCATGATTCAATATATGATTCAATTCATGATTCAAATCATAATTCATGATTCATGATTCAATTCATGATTCATGATATATGATTCAATTCATGATGCCTTTCATGATTCATGATTCATGATTCAATTCATAATTCAATTCATGATTCATGATTCAATTCATGACTCATGATTCAATTCATGATTCATGATTCAATATATGATTCAATTCATGATTCATGATTCAAATCATAATTAATGATTCATGATTCAATTCATGACTTATGATTCAATTCATGATTCAATTCATGATTCATGATTCAATTCATAATTCATGATTCAATTCATGATTCATTTAATGATTTATGATTCAATTCATGATTCATGATTCAATTCATGATTCATGATTTAATTTATAATTCATGATTCAATTCATGATTCAATTCATGATTCTTTTCATGATTCATGATTCAATTCATGATTCATGATTTAATTCATGATTCATGATTTAATTCTTGATTCATGATTCATGATTCAATTCATGATTCATGATTCATGATTCAATTCATGATTCATGATTCAATTCATAATTCATGATTCAATTCATGATTCATTTAATGATTCATGATTTTTGATTCAATTCATGATTTATGATTCGATTCATGATTCATAAATCATCATTCGAGTCATGATTCATGTTTTATAAACCATGATTCGATTCATGATTCATGATTCAATTCATGACTCATGATTCAATTCATGATTCATGATTCAATTCATAATTCATGATTCAATTCATGATTCATTTAATGATTTATGATTCGATTCATGATTTATGATTCGATTCATGATTCATGATTCATAAATCATCATTCGATTCATGATTCATGTTTTATGAATCATGATTCGATTCATTATTTATGAATCATGATTCAATTCATGATTCATGATTTATGATTCGATTCATGATTTATGATTGAATTCATGATCCATGATTCGATTCATGGTTCATGATTCAATTCATGATTCATTTCATGATTCATAATTCATGATTCAATTCATTATTCATGATTTAATTCATGATTCATGATTCAATTCATGACTCATGATTTAATTCATGATTCATGATTCAATTCATGATTCATGTTTTAATTCATGATTCAATTCATGATTCATGATTCAATTCATGACTCATGATTCAATTCATGATTCATGATTCAATTCATGATTCATGTTTTATTTCATGATTCATTTAATGATTCATGATTTATGATTCAATTCATGATTCATGATTTATGAATTATGATACGATTCATGATTCATATTTCATGATTCATGATTCAATTCATGATTTAATTCATGATTCATGATTCAATTCATGATTCAATGATTCATGATTTAATTCATGATTCATGATTTATGATTCAATTCATGATTCATGATTCAATTCATGATTCATGATTCATGATTCAATTCATGATTCATGATTCAATTCATGATTTATGATTTAATTCATGATTCAATTCATGATTCATGATTCAATTCATGATTCATGATTCAAGATTCATGATTTAATTCATGATTCATGATTTAATTCATGATTCATTTCATGATTCATGATTTATGATAAAATTCATGATTTATGATTCGATTCATGATTCATGATTTGATTCATGATTTATGATTCATGATTCATGATTCATGATTCATGATTCAATTCATGATTCATGATTCAATTCATGACTTATGATTCAATTCATGATTCATGATTCAATTCATGATTCATGTTTTAATTCATGATTCATTTAATGATTCATGATTCAATTCATAATTCAATTCATGATTCATGATTCAATTCATGATTCATGATTCAATTCATGATTCCTGATTCAAATCATAATTCATGATTCATGATTCAATTCATGATTCATGATTCAATTCATGATTCATGATTCAATTCATGATTCAATTCATGATTCATGATTCATAATTCAATTCATGATTCATGATTCAATTCATGACTCAATTCATGAATTATGATTCATGATTCATAATTCAATTCATGATTCATTATTCAATTCATGATTCATGATTCATGATTCAATTCATGATTCATGATTTAATTCATGATTCATGATTCAATGCATGATTCATTATTAAATTCATGATTCATGATTCATGATTCAATTCATGATTCATGATTCAATTCATGATTCAATTCATGATTCATGATTCAATTCATGATTCATGATTCAATTCATGATTCATGATTCATGATTCAATTCATGATTCATAATTCGAGATTCAATTCATGATTCATGATTCATGATTCAATTCATGATTCATGATTCAATTCATGATTCATGATTCAATTCATGATTCAATTCATGATTCATGATTCATGATTCATAATTCAATTCATGATTCATGATTCATGATTCAATTCATGATTCATGATTCAATTCATGATTCATGATTCAATTCATGATTCATGATTCAATTCATGATTCATGATTCATGATTCATGATTCAATTCATGATTCATGATTCAATTCATGATTCATGATTCAATTCATGATTCAATTCATGATTCAATTCATGATTCATGATTCAATTCATGATTCATGATTCATTATTCAATTCATGATTCATGATTCAATTCATGATTCATGATTCAATTCATGATTCATGATTCAATTCATGATTCATGATTCATGATTCATGATTCAATTCATGATTCATGATTCAATTCATGATTCATGATTCAATTCATGATTCATGATTCAATTCATGATTCATGATTAAATTCATGAATTATGATTCATGATTAAATTTATGATTCATGATTCAATTCATGATTCATAATTCATGATTCAATTCATGATTCATGATTCATGATTCAATTCATGATTCATGATTCAATTCATGATTCATGATTCATGATTCAATTCATGATTCATTTCATGATTCATGATTTATGATTTAATTCATGATTTATGATTCGATTCATGATTCATAAATCATGATTCGATTCATGATTCATGAATCTAGATTCAATTCATGATTCATGATTCATAAATCATGGTTCGATTCATGATTCATTATTCATGAATCATGATTCAATTCATGATTCATTATTCATGATTCGATTCATGATTCATGATTCAATTCATGATTCAATTCATTATTCAATTCATGAATCAAGATTTGATTCATGATTCATGATTCATGATTCAATTCATGATTCATGATTCAATTCATGATTCAATTCAAGATTCATGATTCAATTAATGATTCATAATTCAATTCATGATTCATAATTCAATTCATGATTCATGATTCAATTCATGATTCATGATTCAATTCATGATACATGATTCAATTCATGTTTTATGATTCAATTCATGTTTCAATATATGATTCAATTCATGATTCATGATTCAAATCATAATTCATGATTCATGATTCAATTCATGATTCATGATTCAATTCATGATTCATGATTCATGATTCAATTCATGATTCATGATTTAATTCATGATTCAATTCATGATTCATGATTTAATTCATGAATCAATTCATGATTCATGATTCAATTCATGATTCATGATACATGATTCAATTCATGATTAATTTCATGATTCATGATTCATGATTCAATTCATGATTCATGATTCAATTCATGACTCATGATTCAATTCATGATTAATGATTCAATTCATGTTTCAATTCATGATTCAATTCATAATTCATGATTTAATTCATGATTCATGATTCAATTCATGATTAATGATTTATGATTCGATTCATGATTCATTTCATGATTCATGATTTATGATTGAATTCATGATTTATGATTCGATTCATGATTCATGAATCATGATTAGATTCATGATTCATGAATCATGATTCGATTTATGATTCATGATTCATGATTTTATTCATGATTTATGATTCATGATTCATGATTCAATTCATGATTCATGATTCATGATTTGATTCATGATTCATGATTCAATTCATTATTCATGATTCATGATTTGATTCATGCTTCATGATTTAATTCATGATTTATGATTTATGATTAATGATTCAATTCATGATTCATGATTCAATTCATGATTCATGATTCAATTCATGATTCATGTTTTAATTCATGATTCATTTAATGATTCATGATTTATGATTCAATTCATGATTCATGTTTTAATTCATGATTCATGATTCATCAATCATGATTTGATTCATGATTCATGATTTATGAATCATGATACGATTCATGATTCATGATTCATAAATCATGGTTCGATTCATGATTCATGATTCATGATTCAGTTCATGATTCAATTCATGATTCATGATTCAATTCATGATTCATGATTCAATTCATGATTCAATTCATGATTCATGATTCATGTTTCATAATTCAATTCATGATTCATGATTTAATTCATGATTCATGATTCATGATTTAATTCATGATTCATTATTCGATTCATGATTCATGATTCAATTCATGACTCATGATTCAATTCATGATTCAAGATTTAATTCAGGATTCATGATTAAATTCATGATTCATGATTTAATTCATGATTCATTTTTCATGATTCAATTCATGATTCATAATTCATGATTCAATTCATGATTCAATTCATGATTCATGATTCAATTCATGACTCATGATTCAATTCATGATTCATTTAATGATTCATGATTTATGATTTAATTCATGATTTAGGATTCGATTCATGATTCATGAGTCATGAATCATGATTGGATTCATGATTCATGAATCATAATTCGATTCATTAATTCATGATTCATGAATCATGATTCAATTCTTGATTCATTAATCATAAATTATGATTCAATTCATGATCCATGAATCATGATTCATGATTCAAATCATGATTTAATTCATGAATCATGATTTATTTCATGATTCGTGATTCATTTCATGATTCATGGTTCATGATTCAATTCATGATTCATGATTCAATTCATGATTCAATTCATAATTCATGAATCATGATTCAATTCATGATTCATGATTCAATTCATGATTCAATTCATGATTCATGATTCAATTCATGATTCATGATTCATGATTCAATTCATGATTCCTGATTCATGATTCAATTCATGATTCATGATTCAATTCATGATTCAATTCATAATTCATGATTCAATTCATGATTCATGATTCAATTCATGACTCATTATTCAATTCATGATTCATGATTCAATTCATGATTCATGATTTATGAATTATGATACGATTCATGATTCATAATTCATGATTCATGTTTCAATTCATGATTCATGATTCAATTCATGATTCAATTCAAGATTCAATTAATGATTCATGATTTATGATTCAATTCATGATTCCTAATTCATGATTCATGATTCATGATTCATGATTCAATTCATGATTCATGATTCAATTCATGATTCAATTCATGATTCATGATTCATTATTCATGATTCAATTCATGATTCATGATTCAATTCATGATTCATGATTCAATTCATGATTCATGATTCAAGATTCATGATTTAATTCATGATTCATGATTCAATTCATGATTCATGATTCAATTTATGATTCAAGTCATGATTCATGATTCAATTAATGATACAATTCATGATTCAATTCATGATTCAATTCATGATTCATGATTCAATTCATGATTCATGATTCAATTCATGATTCATGATTCAATTCATGATTCCATTCATGATTCATGATTCAATTCATGATTCATGATTCAATTCATGATTCCATTCATGATTCATGATTCAATTCATGATTCATGATTCAATTCAAGATTCATTATTCAATTCATGATTCATGATTCAATTCATGATTCAATTCATGATTCATGATTCAATTCATGATTCAATTCATGATTCAATTCATGATTCAATTCATGATTCATGATTCAATTCATGATTCATGATTCAATTCATGATTCAATTCATGATTCATGTTTTAATTCATGATTCATGATTCAATTCATGATTCAATTCATGATTCAATGATTCATGATTTAATTCATGATTCATGATTTATGATTCAATTCATGATTCATGATTCAATTCATGATTCATGTTTTAATTCATGATTCATTTAATGATTCATGATTTATGATTCAATTCATGATTCATGATTCATGAATCATGATTCGATTCATGATTCATGATTTATGAATCATGATACGATTCATGATTCAATTCATGATTCATGATTCAATTCATGATTCAATTCATGATTCATGATTCAATTCATGATTCATGATTTAATTCATGATTCATGATTCATGATTAAATTCATGATTCATGATTTAATTCATGATTCATATTTCATGATTCAATTCATGATTCATAATTCATGATTCAATTCATGATTCAATTCATGATTCATGATTCATAATTCAATTCATGACTCATGATTCAATTCATGATTCATTTCATGATTCATGATTTATGATTCAATTCATGATTTATGATTCGATTCATGATTCATGAATTATGACTCGATTCATGATTCATGAATCATGATTGGATTCATGATTCATGAATCATGATTCGATTCATGATTCATGGATCATGAATCATGATTCAATTCTTGATTCATAAATTATGATTCAATTCATGATTCATGAATCATGATTCATGATTCAAATCATGATTTAATTCATGAATCATGATTTTTTTCATGATTCAAGATTCATGATTCAATTCATGATTCATGATTCAATTCATGATTTAATTCATGATTCATGATTCAATTTATGATTGAAATCATGATTCATGATTCATGATTCAATTCATGATTCCTGATTCATGATTCAATTCATGATTCATTTCATGATTCATGATTCATGATTCAATTCATGACTCATGATTCAATTCATGACTCATGATTCAATTCATGTTTCATGATTCAATTCATGATTCATGATTTATGAATTATGATACGATTCATGATTCATGTTTCAATTCATGATTCATGATTCAATTCATGATTCAATTCATGATTTATGATTCAATTTATGATTCCTAATTCATGATTCATGATTCAATTCATGATTCATGATTCAATTCATGATTCAATTCATGATTCATGATTCAATCATGATTCATGATTCATGATTCAATTCATGATTCATGATTCAATTAATGATTCAATTCATGATTCAATTCATGATTCATGATTCATGATTCAATTCATGATTCAATTCATGATTCATGATTCAATTCATGATTCATGATTCAAGATTCATGATTTAATTCATGATTCATGATTCAATTCATGATTCATTTCATGATTTATGATTCAATTCATGATTCATGATTCAATTTATGATTCATGATTCAATTCATGATTCGATTCATGATTCTTTTCATGATTCATGATTCAATTCATGATTCATGATTTAATTCATTATTCATTTAATGATTCATGATTTATGATTCAATTCATGATTTATGATTCTTTTCATGATTCATGATTCAATTCATGATTCATGATTTAATTCATTATTCATTTAATGATTCATGATTTATGATTCAATTCATGATTTATGATTCGATTCATGATTCATGATTCATGATTTATGATTCAATTGATGATTTATGATTCGATTCATGATTCATGATTCATGAATCATGATTCGATTCATGATTCATGATTCGATCCATGATTCATGATTCATGAATCATGATTCGATTCATGAATCATGATTCGATTCATGATTCATGATTCATGAATCATGATTTGATTCATGGTTCATGATTCATGAATTATGATTCGATTCATGAATCATGATTCATGATTTATGAATCATGATTCGATTCATGATTCATGATTTATGAATCATGATTTGATTCATGATTCATGATTCATGAATCATGATTCGATTCATGATTCATGATTCAATTCATGATTCATTTAATGATTCATGATTTATGATTCAATTCATGATTTATGATTCGATTCATGATTCATGAATCATGATTCGATTCATGATTCATGATTCGATCCATGATTCATGATTCATGAATCATGATTTGATTCATGAATCATGAATCGATCCATGATTCGTGATTCATGAATCATGATTCGATTCATGATTCATGATTCATGAATCATGATTCGATTCATGATTCATGATTCATGAATCATGATTCATTTAATGATTCATGATTTATTATTCAATTCATGATTTATGATTCGATTCATGATTCATGATTCGATTCATGATTCATGATTCATGAATCATGATTCGATTCATGATTCATGAATCATGATTCGATTCATGATTCATGATTCATGAATCATGATTCGATTCATGATTCATGATTCATGATTCGATTCATGATTCATGAATCATGATTCGATTCATGATTCATGATTCATGAATCATGATTCATGATTCGATTCATGATTCATGATTCATGAATCATGATTCGATTCATGATTCATAATTCATGAATCATGATTCGATTCATGATTCATGATTCATGAATCATGATTCGATTCATGAATCATGATTCGATTCATGATTCATGAATTATGATTCAATTTATGATTCATGATTCATGATTCGATTCATTATTTATGATTGAATTCATGTTTCATGATTCATGATTCAAGATTCATGATTCAAGATTCATGATTCATGATTCATGATTCATGATTCATGATTAAGATTCATGATTCAAGATTCATGATTCATGATTCATGATTCATGATTCATGATTCAATTCACGATTCATTTAATGATTCATGATTTATGATTCAATTCATGATTTATGATTCGATTCATGATTCATGATTCATGAATCATGATTTGATTCATGGTTCATGATTCATGAATCATGATTCATGATTCATGAATCATGATTCGATTCATGAATCATGATTTGATTCATGAATCATGATTCATGAATGATGATTCGATTCATGAATCATGATTCGATTCATGAATCATGATTCGATTCATGATTCATGATTCATGAATCATGATTTGATTCATGGTTCATGATTCATGAATCATGATTCGATTCATGAATCATGATTCATGATTTATGAATCATGATTCGATTCATTATTCATGATTTATGAATCATGATTTGATTCATGATTCATGATTCGATCCATGATTCATGATTCATGAATCATGATTTGATTCATGAATCATGATTCGATCCATGATTCGTGATTCATGAATCATGATTCGATTCATGATTCATGATTCATGA
Source organism: Mixophyes australis (assembly GCA_036250195.1). NCBI lineage: Eukaryota > Metazoa > Chordata > Amphibia > Anura > Limnodynastidae > Mixophyes > Mixophyes australis. The sequence goes on along the minus strand of JAVHZZ010000023.1, from coordinate 174,352 downwards.
ATCATGATTCGATTCATGATTCATGATTCATGAATCATGATTCATTTAATGATTCATGATTTATGATTCAATTCATGATTTATGATTCGATTCATGATTCATGATTCATGATTTATGATTCAATTGATGATTTATGATTCGATTCATGATTCATGATTCATGAATCATGATTCGATTCATGATTCATGATTCGATCCATGATTCATGATTCATGAATCATGATTCGATTCATGAATCATGATTCGATTCATGATTCATGATTCATAAATCAAGATTTGATTCATGGTTCATGATTCATGAATCATGATTCGATTCATGAATCATGATTCATGATTTATGAATCATGATTCGATTCATGATTCATGATTTATAAATCATGATTTGATTCATAATTCATGATTCATGAATCATGATTCGATTCATGATTCATGATTCAATTCATGATTCATTTAATGATTCATGATTTATGATTCAATTCATGATTTATGATTCGATTCATGATTCATGAATCATGATTCGATTCATGATTCATGATTCGATCCATGATTCATGATTCATGAATCATGATTTGATTCATGAATCATGATTCGATCCATGATTCGTGATTCATGAATCATGATTCGATTCATGATTCATGATTCATGAATCATGATTCGATTCATGATTCATGATTCATGAATCATGATTCATTTAATGATTCATGATTTATGATTCAATTCATGATTTATGATTCGATTCATGATTCATGATTCGATTCATGATTCATGATTCATGAATCATGATTCGATTCATGATTCATGATTCATGAATCATGATTCGATTCATGATTCATGATTCATGATTCGATTCATGATTCATGAATCATGATTCGATTCATGATTCATAATTCATGAATCATGATTCGATTCATGATTCATGATTCATGAATCATGATTCGATTCATGAATCATGATTCGATTCATGATTCATGAACCATGATTCAATTTATGATTCATGATTCATGATTCGATTCATTATTTATGATTGAATTCATGTTTCATGATTCATGATTCAAGATTCATGATTCAAGATTCATGATTCATGATTCATGATTCAAGATTCATGATTCAAGATTCATGATTCATGATTCATGATTCATGATTCATGATTCAATTCACGATTCATTTAATGATTCATGATTTATGATTCAATTCATGATTTATGATTCGATTCATGATTCATGATTCATGAATCATGATTTGATTCATGGTTCATGATTCATGAATCATGATTCATGATTCATGAATCATGATTCGATTCATGAATCATGATTTGATTCATGAATCATGATTCATGAATGATGATTCGATTCATGAATCATGATTCGATTCATGAATCATGATTCGATTCATGATTCATGATTCATGAATCATGATTTGATTCATGGTTCATGATTCATGAATCATGATTCGATTCATGAATCATGATTCATGATTTATGAATCATGATTCGATTCATGATTCATGATTTATGAATCATGCTTTGATTCATGATTCATGATTCATGAATCATGATTCGATTCATGATTCATGATTCAATTCATGATTCATTTAATGATTCATGATTTATGATTCAATTCATGATTTATGATTCGATTCATGATTCATGAATCATGATTCGATTCATGATTCATGATTCGATCCATGATTCATGATTCATGAATCATGATTTGATTCATGAATCATGATTCGATCCATGATTCGTGATTCATGAATCATGATTCGATTCATGATTCATGATTCATGAATCATGATTCGATTCATGATTCATGATTCATGAATCATGATTCATTTAATGATTCATTATTTATGATTCAATTCATGATTTATGATTCGATTCATGATTCATGATTCATGAATCATGATTCATGATTCATGAATCATGATTCGATTCATGATTCATGATTCATGATTCATGATTCATGAATCATGATTCATGATTCATGAATCATGATTCGATTCATGATTCATGATTCATGAATCATGAATCGAATCATGATTCATGATTCATGAATCATGATTCGATTTATGATTCATGATTCATGAATCATGATTCATGATTCATGAATCATGATTCGATTCATGAATCATGAATCATGATTCATGATTCATGAATCATGATTCGATTCATGAATCATGATTCGATTCATGATTCATGATTCACGAATCATGATTTTAATCATGAATCATGATTCGATTCATGATTCATGATTCATGAATCATGATTCAATTCATGAATCATGATTCGATTCATGAATCATGATTCGATTCATGATTCATGAATCATGATTCAATTTATGATTCATGATTTATGATTCAATTCATGATTTATGATTCGATTCATGATTCATGATTCATGAATCATGATTTGATTCATGATTCATGATTCATGAATCATGATTCATGATTTATGATTCAATTCATGATTTATGATTCGATTCATGATTCATGATTCATGAATAATGATTTGATTCATGATTCATGATTCATGAATCATGATTCATGATTCATTAATCATGATTCGATTCATGAATCATGATTCGATTCATGATTCGTGATTCATGAATCATGATTCGATTCATGAATCATGATTTGATTCATGATTCATGATTTATGAATCATGATTCAATTCATGATTCATGATTCATGAATCATGATTCGATTCATGATTCATGATTCAATTCATGATTCATTTAATGATTCATGATTATGATTTATGATTCATGATTTATGAATCATGATTCGATTCATAATTCATGATTCATGAATCATGAATCGATTCATGATTCATGATTCAATTCATGATTCATTTAATGATTCATGATTTATGATTCAATTCATGATTTATGATTAGATTCATGATTCATGATTCATGAATCATGATTTGATTCATGATTCATGATTCATGAATCATGATTTGATTCATGATTCATGATTCATGAATCATGATTCATGATTTATGATTCAATTCATGATTTATGATTCGATTCATGATTCATGATTCATGAATCATGATTTGATTCATGATTCATGATTCATGAATCATGATTCATGAATCATGATTCGATTCATGAATAATGATTCGATTCATGATTCGTGATTCATGAATCATGATTCGATTCATGAATCCTGATTCGATTCATGAATCATGATTTGATTCATGATTCATGATTCATGAATCATGATTCGATTCATGATTCATGATTCAATTCATGATTCATTTAATGATTCATGATTTATGATTTATGATTCATGATTTATGAATCATGATTCGATTCATGAATCATGATTCGATTCATGATTCATGAATCATGATTCAATTTATGATTCATGATTCATGATTCGATTCATTATTTATGATTGAATTCATGTTTCATGATTCATGATTCAAGATTCATGATTCAAGATTCATGATTCATGATTCATGATTCAAGATTCATGGTTCAAGATTCATGATTCATGATTCATGATTCATGATTCATGATTCATGATTCAATTCACGATTCATTTAATGATTCATGATTTATGATTCAATTCATGATTTATGATTCGATTCATGATTCATGATTCATGATTCATGATTCAATTCACGATTCATTTAATGATTCATGATTTATGATTCAATTCATGATTTATGATTCGATTCATGATTCATGATTCATGAATCATGATTTGATGCATGGTTCATGATTCATGAATCATGATTCATGATTCATGAATCATGATTCATTTCATGAATCATGATTTGATTCATGAATCATGATTCATGAATCATGATTCGATTCATGAATCATGACTCGATTCATGATTCATGATTTATGAATCATGATTTGATTAATGATTCATGATTCATGAATCATGATTCGATTCATGATTCATGATTTAATTCATTATTCATTTAATGATTCATGATTTATGATTCAATTCATGATTTATGATTCGATTCATGATTCATGATTCATGATTTATGATTCAATTCATGATTTATGATTTGATTCATGATTCATGATTCATGAATCATGATTCGATTCATGAATCATGATTCGATCCATGATTCGTGATTCATGAATCATGATTCGATTCATGATTCATGATTCATGAATCATGATTCGATTCATGATTCATGATTCATGAATCATGATTCATTTAATGATTCATGATTTATGATTCGATTCATGATTCATGATTCATGATTTATGATTCAATTCATGATTTATGATTTGATTCATGATTCATGATTCATGAATCATGATTCGATTCATGAATCATGATTCGATCCATGATTCGTGATTCATGAATCATGATTCGATTCATGATTCGATTCATGAATCATGATTCGATTCATGATTCATGATTCATGAATCATGATTTGATTCATGGTTCATGATTCATGAATCATGATTCGATTCATGAATCATGATTCATGATTTATGAATCATGATTCATGAATCATGATTCATGATTTATGAATCATGATTTGATGCATGATTCATGATTCATGAATCATGATTCGATTCATGATTCATGATTCAATTCATGATTCATTTAATGATTCATGATTTATGATTCAATTCATGATTTATGATTCGATTCATGATTCATGAATCATGATTCGATCCATGATTCGTGATTCATGAATCATGATTCGATTCATGATTCATGATTCATGAATCATGATTCGATTCATGATTCATGATTCATGAATCATGATTCATTTAATGATTCATGATTTATGATTCAATTCATGATTTATGATTCGATTCATGATTCATGATTCGATTCATGATTCATGATTCATGAATCATGATTCGATTCATGATTCATGATTCATAATTCATGATTCGATTCATGATTCATAATTCATGAATCATGATTCGATTAATGATTCGTGATTCACGAATCATGATTCATGATTCATGATTCATGAATCATGATTCGATTCATGATTCATGATTCATGAATCATGATTCGATTCATGATTCATGATTCGATTCATGATTCATGATTCATGAATCATGATTCGATTCATGATTCATGATTCATAATTCATGATTCGATTCATGATTCATAATTCATGAATCATGATTCGATTAATGATTCGTGATTCACGAATCATGATTCATGATTCATGATTCATGAATCATGATTCGATTCATGAATCATGATTCGATTCATGATTCATGATTCACGAATCATGATTTTAATCATGAATCATGATTCGATTCATGATTCATGAATCATGATTCATGAATCATGAATCATGATTCGATTCATGAATCATGATTCGATTCATGATTCATGATTCATGATTCGATTCATGATTTATGATTGAATTCATGTTTCATGATTTATGATTCAAGATTCATGATTCAAGATTCATGATTCATGAATCATGATTCATGATTCAATTCACGATTCATTTAATGATTCATGATTTATGATTCAATTCATGATTTATGATTCGATTCATGATTCATGATTCATGAATCATGATTTGATTCATGGTTCATGATTCATGAATCATGATTCATGATTCATGAATCATGATTCATGATTCAATTCATGATTTATGATTCGATTCATGATTCATGATTCATGAATCATGATTTGATTCATGGTTCATGATTCATGAATCATGATTCATGATTCATGAATCATGATTCATGATTCATGAATCATGATTCGATTCATGAATCATGATTCGATTCATGATTCGTGATTCATAATTCATGATTCGATTCATGAGTCATGATTCATGAATCATGATTCGATTCATGATTCATGATTCAATTCATGATTCATTTAATGATTCATGATTTATGATTCAATTCATGATTTATGTTTCGATTCATGATTCATGATTCATGATTCATGATTCATGATTTATGATTCAATTCATGATTTATGATTCGATTCATGATTCATGATTCATGAATCATGATTCATGATTCATGAATCATGATTCATGATTCATGAATCATGATTCGATTCATGATTCATGATTCGATCCATGATTCATGATTCATGAATCATGATTCGATTCATGAATCATGATTCGATTCATGATTCATGATTCATGAATCATGATTTGATTCATGGTTCATGATTCATGAATCATGATTCGATTCATGAATCATGATTCGATTCATGAATCATGATTCGATTCATGATTCATGATTTATGAATCTTGATTTGATTCATGATTCATGATTCATGAATCATGATTCGATTCATGATTCATGATTCAATTCATGATTCATTTAATGATTCATGATTTATGATTCAATTCATGATTTATGATTCGATTCATGATCCATGAATCATGATTCGATTCATGATTCATGATTCAATTCATGATTCATTTAATGATTCATGATTTATGATTCAATTCATGATTTATGATTCGATTCATGATTCATGAATCATAATTCGAATCATGAATCATGATTCGATCCATGATTCGTGATTCATGAATCATGATTCGATTCATGATTCATGATTCATGAATCATGATTCGATTCATGATTCGTGATTCATGAATCATGATTCGATTCATGATTCATGATTCATGAATCATGATTCGATTCATGATTCATGATTCAATTCATGATTCATTTAATGATTCATGATTTATGATTCAATTCATGATTTATGATTCGATTCATGATTCATGATTCATGATTTATGATTCGATTCATGATTTATGATTCGATTCATGATTCATGATTCATGAATCATGATTCGATTCATGATTCATGATTCGATTCATGATTCATGATTCATGAATCATGATTCGATTCATGAATCATGATTCGATTCATGATTCATGATTCATGAATCATGATTTGATTCATGGTTCATGATTCATGAATCATGATTCGATTCATGAATCATGATTCGATTCATGAATCATGATTCGATTCATGATTCATGATTTATGAATCATGATTTGATTCATGATTCATGATTCATGAATCATGATTCGATTCATGATTCATGATTCAATTCATGATTCATTTAATGATTCATGATTTATGATTCAATTCATGATTTATGATTTGATTCATGATTCATGAATCATGATTCGATTCATGATTCATGATTCATGAATCATGATTCGATTTATGAATCATGATTCGATTCATGAATCATGATTCAATTCATGATTCATGATTTATTAATCATGATTCGATTCATGATTCATGAATCATGATTCATGAATCATGATTCGATTCATGATTCATGATTCATGATTCATGATTCATGAATCATGATTCGATTCATGATTCATGATTCATGAATCATGATTCGATTCATGATTCATGAATCATGATTCGATTCATGATTCATGATTTATGATTCAATTCATTATTTATGATTCGATTCATGATTCATGATTCATGAATCATGATTTGATTCATGGTTCATGATTCATGAATCATGATTCATGATTCATGAATCATGATTCATGATTCAATTCATGATTTATGATTCGATTCATGATTCATGATTCATGAATCATGATTTGATTCATGGTTCATGATTCATGAATCATGATTCATGATTCATGAATCATGATTCATGATTCATGAATCATGATTCGATTCATGAATCATGATTCGATTCATGATTCGTGATTCATAATTCATGATTCGATTCATGAGTCATGATTCATGAATCATGATTTGATTCATGATTCATGATTCAATTCATGATTCATTTAATGATTCATGATTTATGATTCAATTCATGATTTATGTTTCGATTCATGATTCATGATTCATGATTCATGATTCATGATTTATGATTCAATTCATGATTTATGATTCGATTCATGATTCATGATTCATGAATCATGATTCATGATTCATGAATCATGATTCGATTCATGATTCATGATTCGATCCATGATTCATGATTCATGAATCATGATTCGATTCATGAATCATGATTCGATTCATGATTCATGATTCATGAATCATGATTTGATTCATGGTTCATGATTCATGAATCATGATTCGATTCATGAATCATGATTCGATTCATGAATCATGATTCGATTCATGATTCATGATTTATGAATCTTGATTTGATTCATGATTCATGATTCATGAATCATGATTCGATTCATGATTCATGATTCAATTCATGATTCATTTAATGATTCATGATTTATGATTCAATTCATGATTTATGATTCGATTCATGATCCATGAATCATGATTCGATTCATGATTCATGATTCAATTCATGATTCATTTAATGATTCATGATTTATGATTCAATTCATGATTTATGATTCGATTCATGATTCATGAATCATGATTCGAATCATGAATCATGATTCGATCCATGATTCGTGATTCATGAATCATGATTCGATTCATGATTCATGATTCATGAATCATGATTCGATTCATGATTCGTGATTCATGAATCATGATTCGATTCATGATTCATGATTCATGAATCATGATTCGATTCATGATTCATGATTCAATTCATGATTCATTTAATGATTCATGATTTATGATTCAATTCATGATTTATGATTCGATTCATGATTCATGATTCATGATTTATGATTCGATTCATGATTTATGATTCGATTCATGATTCATGATTCATGAATCATGATTCGATTCATGATTCATGATTCGATTCATGATTCATGATTCATGAATCATGATTCGATTCATGAATCATGATTCGATTCATGATTCATGATTCATGAATCATGATTTGATTCATGGTTCATGATTCATGAATCATGATTCGATTCATGAATCATGATTCGATTCATGAATCATGATTCGATTCATGATTCATGATTTATGAATCATGATTTGATTCATGATTCATGATTCATGAATCATGATTCGATTCATGATTCATGATTCAATTCATGATTCATTTAATGATTCATGATTTATGATTCAATTCATGATTTATGATTTGATTCATGATTCATGAATCATGATTCGATTCATGATTCATGATTCATGAATCATGATTCGATTTATGAATCATGATTCGATTCATGAATCATGATTCAATTCATGATTCATGATTTATTAATCATGATTCGATTCATGATTCATGAATCATGATTCATGAATCATGATTCGATTCATGATTCATGATTCATGATTCATGATTCATGAATCATGATTCGATTCATGATTCATGATTCATGAATCATGATTCGATTCATGATTCATGAATCATGATTCGATTCATGATTCATGATTTATGATTCAATTCATGATTTATGATTCGATTCATGATTCATGATTCGATTCATGATTCATGAATCATGAATCATGATTCGATTCATGATTCATGATTCATAATTCATGATTCGATTCATGATTCATGATTCATAATTCATGATTCGATTCATGATTCATGATTCATGAATCATGATTCGATTCATGATTCATGATTCATGAATCATGATTCGATTCATGATTCATGATTCATGAATCATGATTCGATTCATGATTCATGATTCATGAATCATGATTCGATTCATGATTCATGATTCATGAATCATGATTCGATTCATGATTCATGATTCATGTATCATGATTCGATTCATGATTCATGATTCATGAATCATGATTCGATTCATGATTCGTGATTCACGAATCATGATTCATGATTCATGAATCATGATTCGATTCATGATTCATGATTCATGAATCATGATTCGATTCATGATTCATGATTCATGATTCGATTCATGATTCATGATTCATGAATCATGATTCGATTCATGAATCATGATTTGATTCATGAATCATGATTCATGAATCATGATTCATGAATCATGATTCGATTCATGAATCATGATTCATGAATCATGATTCGATTCATGAATCATGACTCGATTCATGATTCATGATTTATGAATCATGATTTGATTCATGATTCATGATTCATGAATCATGATTCATGAATCATGATTCGATTCATGAATCATGACTCGATTCATGATTCATGATTTATGAATCATGATTTGATTCATGATTCATGATTCATGAATCATGATTCGATTCATGATTCATGATTCAATTCATTATTCATTTAATGATTCATGATTTATGATTCAATTCATGATTTATGATTCGATTCATGATTCATGATTTATGATTCAATTCATGATTTATGATTCGATTCATGATTCATGATTCATGAATCATGATTCGATTCATGATTCATGATTCGATCCATGATTCATGATTCATGAATCATGATTCGATTCATGATTCATGATTTGATTCATGATTCATGATTCATGAATCATGATTTGATTCATGGTTCATGATTCATGAATCATGATTCGATTCATGGTTCATGATTCATGAATCATGATTCGATTCATGAATCATGATTCATGATTTATGAATCATGATTCGATTCATGATTCATGATTTATGAATCATGATTTGATTCATGATTCATGATTCATGAATCATGATTCGATTCATGATTCATGATTCAATTCATGATTCATTTAATGATTCATGATTTATGATTCAATTCATGATTTATGATTCGATTCATGATTCATGATTCAATTCATGATTTATGATTCGATTCATGATTCATGATTCGATTCATGATTCATGATTCGATCCATGATTCATGATTCATGAATCATGATTCGATTCATGAATCATGATTCGATCCATGATTCGTGATTCATGAATCATGATTCGATTCATGATTCATGATTCATGAATCATGATTCGATTCATGATTCATGATTCATGAATCATGATCCATGAATCATGATTCATGATTTATGATTCAATTCATGATTTATGATTCGATTCATGATTCATGATTCGATTCATGATTCATGATTCATGAATCATGATTCGATTCATGATTCATGATTCATGAATCATGATTCGATTCATGATTCGTGATTCATGAATCATGATTCGATTCATGATTCGTGATTCACGAATCATGATTCATGATTCATGAATCATGATTCGATTCATGATTCATGATTCATGAATCATGATTCGATTCATGATTCATGATTCATGAATCATGATTTGATTCATGATTCATGATTCATGAATCATGATTCGATTCATGATTCATGATTCATGAATCATGATTCGATTCATGATTCATGATTCATGAATCATAATTCATGAATCATGATTCGATTCATGAATCATGATTCGATTCATGAATCATGATTCGATTCATGATTCATGATTCACGAATCATGATTTTAATCATGAATCATGATTCGATTAATGATTCATGATTCATGAATCATGATTCGATTCATGAATCATGATTCGATTCATGAATCATGATTCAATTCATGAATCATGATTCGATTCATGATTCATGAATCATGATTCAATTTATGATTCATGATTCATGATTCGATTCATGATTTATGATTGAATTCATGTTTCATGATTCATGATTCAAGATTCATGATTCAAGATTCATGATTCATGATTCATGATTCATGATTCAATTCACGATTCATTTAATGATTCATGATTTATGATTCAATTCATGATTTATGATTCGATTCATGATTCATGATTCATAAATCATGATTTGATTCATGGTTCATGATTCATGAATCATGATTCATGATTCATGAATCATGATTCGATTCATGAATCATGATTCGATTAATGATTCGTGATTCATGAATCATGATTCGATTCATGATTCGTGATTCATGAATCATGATTCGATTCATGATTCATGATTCATGAATCATGATTTGATTCATGATTCATGATTCATGAATCATGATTTGATTCATGGTTCATGATTCATGAATCATGATTCGATTCATGATTCATGATTCATGAATCATGATTCGATTCCTGATTCATGATTCATGAATCATGATTCATGATTCATGAATCATGATTCGATTCATGAATCATGATTCGATTCATGATTCGTGATTCACGAATCATGATTCATGATTCATGAATCATGATTCGATTCATGATTCATGATTCATGAATCATGATTCGATTCATGATTCATGATTCATGATTCGATTCATGATTCGTGATTCACGAATCATGATTCATGATTCATGAATCATGATTCGATTCATGATTCATGATTCATGAATCATGATTCGATTCATGATTCATGATTCATGAATCATAATTCGATTCATGATTCATGATTCGATTCATGATTCATGAATCATGATTCGATTCATGATTCATGATTCATGAATCATGATTCGATTCATGATTCATGATTCATGAATCATGATTCGATTCATGATTCATGAATCATGATTCGATTCATGATTCATGATTCATGAATCATGATTCGATTCATGAATCATGATTCGATTCATGATTCATGAATCATGATTCAATTTATGATTCATGGTTCATGATTCGATTCATTATTTATGATTGAATTCATGTTTCATGATTCATGATTCAAGATTCATGATTCAAGATTCATGATTCATGATTCATGATTCAAGATTCATGATTCATGATTCATGATTCATGATTCAATTCACGATTCATTTAATGATTCATGATTTATAATTCAATTCATGATTTATGATTCGATTCATGATTCATGATTCATGAATCATGATTTGATTCATGGTTCATGATTCATGAATCATGATTCATGATTCATGAATCATGATTCGATTCATGAATCATGATTTGATTCATGAATCATGATTCATGAATCATGATTCGATTCATGAATCATGATTCATGAATCATGATTCGATTCATGAATCATGACTCGATTCATGATTCATGATTTATGAATCATGATTTGATTCATGATTCATGATTCATGAATCATGATTCGATTCATGATTCATGATTCAATTCATTATTCATTTAATGATTCATGATTTATGATTCAATTCATGATTTATGATTCGATTCATGATTCATGATTCATGATTTATGATTCAATTCATGATTTATGATTCGATTCATGATTCATGATTCATGAATCATGATTCGATTCATGATTCATGATTCGATCCATGATTCATGATTCATGAATCATGATTCGAATCATGATTCATGATTCGATTCATGATTCATGATTCATGAATCATGATTTGATTCATGGTTCATGATTCATGAATCATGATTCGATTCATGAATCATGATTCATGATTTATGAATCGTGATTCGATTCATGATTTATGATTTATGAATCATGATTTGATTCATGATTCATGATTCATGAATCATGAATCGATTCATGATTCATGATTCAATTCATGATTCATTTAATGATTCATGATTTATGATTCAATTCATGATTTATGATTCGATTCATGATTCATGATTCAATTCATGATTTATGATTCGATTCATGATTCATGATTCATGAATCATGATTCGATTCATGATTCGTGATTCATGAATCATGATTCGATTCATGATTCGTGATTCACGAATCATGATTCATGATTCATGAATCATGATTCGATTCATGATTCATGATTCATGAATCATGATTCGATTCATGATTCATGATTCATGAATCATGATTCGATTCATGATTCATGATTCATGAATCATGATTCGATTCATGATTCATGATTCATGAATCATGATTCGATTCATGATTCATGATTCATGAATTATGATTCGATTCATGATTCATGATTCATGAATCATGATTCATGAATCATGATTCGATTCATGAATCATGATTCGATTCATGATTCATGATTCACGAATCATGATTTTAATCATGAATCATAATTCGATTCATGATTCATGATTCATGAATCATGATTCGATTCATGATTCATGATTCATGATTCGATTCATGATTTATGATTGAATTCATGTTTCATGATTCATGATTCAAGATTCATGATTCAAGATTCATGATTCATGATTCATGATTCATGATTCATGATTCAATTCACGATTCATTTAATGATTCATGATTTATGATTCAATTCATGATTTATGATTCGATTAATGATTCATGATTCATAAATCATGATTTGATTCATGGTTCATGATTCATGAATCATGATTCATGAATCATGATTCGATTCATGAATCATGATTCGATTAATGATTCGTGATTCATGAATCATGATTCGATTCATGATTCGTGATTCATGAATCATGATTCGATTCATGATTCCTGATTCATGAATCATGATTCGATTCATGATTCATGATTCAATTCATGATTCATTTAATGAATCATGATTTATGATTCAATTCATGATTTATGATTCGATTCATGATTCATGATTCATGATTTATGATTCAATTCATGATTTATGATTCGATTCATGATTCATGATTCATGAATCATGATTCGATTCATGATTCATGATTCGATCCATGATTCATGATTCATGAATCATGATTCGATTCATGAATCATGATTCGATTCATGATTCAAGATTCATGAATCATGATTTGATTCATGGTTCATGATTCATGAATCATGATTCGATTCATGAATCATGATTCGATTCATGAATCATGATTCGATTCATGAATCATGATTCGATTCATGATTCATGATTTATGAATCATGATTTGATTCATGATTCATGATTCATGATTCATGAATCATGATTCGATTCATGATTCATGATTCATGAATCATGATTCATGATTCATGAATCATTATTCGATTCATGAATCATGATTTGATTCATGATTCGTGATTCACGAATCATGATTCATGATTCATGAATCATGATTCGATTCATGATTCATGATTCATGAATCATGATTCGATTCATGATTCATGATTCGATTCATGATTCATGAATCATGATTCGATTCATGATTCATGATTCATGAATCATGATTCGATTCATGATTCATGATTCATGATTCGATTCATGATTCATGAATCATGATTCGATTCATGATTCATGAATCATGATATGATTCATGATTCGATTCATGATTCATGAATCATGATTCGATTCATGATTCGATTCATGATTCATGAATCATGATTCGATTCATGATTCATAATTCATGAATCATGATTCGATTCATGATTCATGATTCATGAATCATGATTCGATTCATGATTCATGATTCATGAATCATGATTCGATTCATGATTCATGATTCATGAACCATGATTCGATTCATGATTCATGATTCATGAATTATGATTCGATTCATGATTCATGATTCATGAATCATGATTCATGAATCATGATTCGATTCATGAATCATGATTCGATTCATGATTCATGATTCACGAATCATGATTTTAATCATGAATCATGATTCGATTCATGATTCATGATTCATGAATCATGATTCGATTCATGATTCATGATTCATGATTCGATTCATGATTTATGATTGAATTCATGTTTCATGATTCATGATTCAAGATTCATGATTCAAGATTCATGATTCATGATTCATGATTCATGATTCATGATTCAATTCACGATTCATTTAATGATTCATGATTTATGATTCAATTCATGATTTATGATTCGATTAATGATTCATGATTCATAAATCATGATTTGATTCATGGTTCATGATTCATGAATCATGATTCATGATTCATGAATCATGATTCGATTCATGAATCATGATTCGATTAATGATTCGTGATTCATGAATCATGATTCGATTCATGATTCGTGATTCATGAATCATGATTCGATTCATGATTCCTGATTCATGAATCATGATTCGATTCATGATTCATGATTCAATTCATGATTCATTTAATGAATCATGATTTATGATTCAATTCATGATTTATGATTCGATTCATGATTCATGATTCATGATTTATGATTCAATTCATGATTTATGATTCGATTCATGATTCATGATTCATGAATCATGATTCGATTCATGATTCATGATTCGATCCATGATTCATGATTCATGAATCATGATTCGATTCATGAATCATGATTCGATTCATGATTCAAGATTCATGAATCATGATTTGATTCATGGTTCATGATTCATGAATCATGATTCGATTCATGAATCATGATTCGATTCATGAATCATGATTCGATTCATGAATCATGATTCGATTCATGATTCATGATTTATGAATCATGATTTGATTCATGATTCATGATTCATGATTCATGATTCATGATTCATGATTCATGATTCATGAATCATGATTCGATTCATGATTCATGATTCATGAATCATGATTCATGATTCATGAATCATGATTCGATTCATGAATCATGATTTGATTCATGATTCGTGATTCACGAATCATGATTCATGATTCATGAATCATGATTCGATTCATGATTCATGATTCATGAATCATGATTCGATTCATGATTCATGATTCGATTCATGATTCATGAATCATGATTCGATTCATGATTCATGATTCATGAATCATGATTCGATTCATGATTCATGATTCATGATTCGATTCATGATTCATGAATCATGATTCGATTCATGATTCATGAATCATGATATGATTCATGATTCGATTCATGATTCATGAATCATGATTCGATTCATGATTCGATTCATGATTCATGAATCATGATTCGATTCATGATTCATAATTCATGAATCATGATTCGATTCATGATTCATGATTCATGAATCATGATTCGATTCATGAATCATGATTCGATTCATGATTCATGAATCATGATTCAATTTATGATTCATGATTCATGATTCGATTCATTATTTATGATTGAATTCATGTTTCATGATTCATGATTCACGAATCATGATTTTAATCATGAATCATGATTCGATTCATGATTCATGATTCATGAATCATGATTCGATTCATGAATCATGATTCAATTCATGAATCATGATTCGATTCATGATTCATGAATCATGATTCAATTTATGATTCATGATTCATGATTCGATTCATGATTTATGATTGAATTCATGTTTCATGATTCATGATTCAAGATTCATGATTCAAGATTCATGATTCATGATTCATGATTCATGATTCAATTCACGATTCATTTAATGATTCATGATTTATGATTCAATTCATGATTTATGATTCGATTCATGATTCATGATTCATAAATCATGATTTGATTCATGGTTCATGATTCATGAATCATGATTCATGATTCATGATTCATGAATCATGATTCATGATTCATGAATCATGATTCGATTAATGATTCGTGATTCATGAATCATGATTCGTGATTCATGAATCATGATTCGATTCATGATTCCTGATTCATGAATCATGATTCGATTCATGATTCAATTCATGATTCATTTAATGATTCATGATTTATGATTCAATTCATTATTTATGATTCCATTCATGATTCATGATTCATGATTTATGATTCAATTCATGATTTATGATTCGATTCATGATTCATGATTCATGAATCATGATTCGATTCATGATTCATGATTCGATCCATGATTCATGAATCATGATTCGATTCATGAATCATGATTCGATTCATGATTCAAGATTCATGAATCATGATTTGATTCATGGTTCATGATTCATGAATCATGATTCGATTCATGAATCATGATTCGATTCATGAATCATGATTCGATTCATGAATCATGATTCGATTCATGATTCATGATTTATGAATCATGATTTGATTCATGATTCATGAATCATGATTCGATTCATGATTCATGATTCATGAATCATGATTCGATTCATGATTCATGATTCATGAATCATGATTCATGATTCATGAATCATGATTCGATTCATGAATCATGATTCGATTCATGATTCATGATTCATGAATCATGATTCGATTCATGAATCATGATTCGATTCATGATTCATGATTCATGAATCATGATTCGATTCATGAATCATGATTCGATTCATGATTCGTGATTCACGAATCATGATTCATGATTCATGAATCATGATTCGATTCATGATTCATGATTCGATTCATGATTCATGAATCATGATTCGATTCATGATTCATGATTCATGAATCATGATTCGATTCATGATTCATGATTCATGATTCATGAATCATGATTCGATTCATGATTCATGATTCATGATTCGATTCATGATTCATGAATCATGATTCGATTCATGATTCATGATTCATGAATCATGATTCGATTCATGATTCATAATTCATGAATCATGATTCGATTCATGATTCATGATTCATGAATCATGATTCGATTCATTATTTATGATTGAATTCATGTTTCATGATTCATGATTCAAGATTCATGATTCATGATTCATGATTCAAGATTCATGATTCAAGATTCATGATTCATGATTCATGATTCATGATTCATGATTCAATTCACGATTCATTTAATGATTCATGATTTATGATTCATGAATCATGATTTGATTCATGGTTCATGATTCATGAATCATGATTCATGATTCATGAATCATGATTCGATTCATGAATCATGATTTGATTCATGAATCATGATTCATGAATGATGATTCGATTCATGAATCATGACTCGATTCATGATTCATGATTTATGAATCATGATTTGATTCATGATTCATGATTCATGAATCATGATTCGATTCATGATTCATGATTCAATTCATTATTCATTTAATGATTCATGATTTATGATTCAATTCATGATTTATGATTCGATTCATGATTCATGATTCATGATTTATGATTCGATTCATGATTCATGATTCATGATTTATGATTCAATTGATGATTTATGATTCGATTCATGATTCATGATTCATGAATCATGATTCGATTCATGAATCATGATTCAATTCATGATTCATGATTCATGAATCATGATTTGATTCATGGTTCATGATTCATGAATCATGATTCGATTCATGAATCATGATTCATGATTTATGAATCATGATTCAAATCATGATTCATGATTTATGAATCATGATTTGATTCATGATTCATGATTCATGAATCATGATTCATGAATCATGATTCGATTCATGATTCATGATTCAATTCATGATTCATTTAATGATTCATGATTTATGATTCAATTCATGATTTATGATTCGATTCATGATTCATGATTCGATCCATGATTCATGATTCATGAATCATGATTTGATTCATGAATCATAATTCGATCCATGATTCGTGATTCATGAATCATGATTCGATTCATGATTCATGATTCATGAATCATGATTCGATTCATGATTCATGATTCATGAATCATGATTCATTTAATGATTCATGATTTATGATTCAATTTATGATTTATGATTCGATTCATGATTCATGATTCGATTCATGATTCATGATTCATGAATCATGATTCGATTCATGATTCATGATTCATAATTCATGATTCGATTCATGATTCATGATTCATGAATCATGAATTGAATCATGATTCATGATTCATGAATCATGATTCGATTCATGATTCATGATTCATGAATCATGATTCGATTCATGATTCATGATTCATGAATCATGATTCATGATTCATGAATCATGATTCATGATTCATGAATCATGATTCGATTCATGAATCATGATTCGATTCATGATTCATGATTAACGAATCATGATTTTAATCATGAATCATGATTCGATTCATGATTCATGATTCAAGATTCATGATTCATGATTCATGATTCATGATTCATGATTCAATTCACGATTCATTTAATGATTCATGATTTATGATTCATGAATCATGATTTGATTCATGGTTCATGATTCATGAATCATGATTCATGATTCATGAATCATGATTCGATTCATGAATCATGATTTGATTCATGAATCATGATTCATGAATGATGATTCGATTCATGAATCATGACTCGATTCATGATTCATGATTTATGAATCATGATTTGATTCATGATTCATGATTCATGAATCATGATTCGATTCATGATTCATGATTCAATTCATTATTCATTTAATGATTCATGATTTATGATTCAATTCATGATTTATGATTCGATTCATGATTCATGATTCAATTCATGATTCATTTAATGATTCATGATTTATGATTCAATTCATGATTTATGATTCGATTCATGATTCATGATTCATGAATCATGATTCGATTCATGATTCATTATTCGATTCATGATTCATGTTTCATGAATCATGATTCGATTCGTGATTCATGATTCAATTCATGATTCATTTAATGATTCATGATTTATGATTCAATTCATGATTTATGATTCAATTCATGATTCATGATTCATGAATCATGATTCTATTCATGATTCGTGATTCATGAATCATGATTCGATTTATGAATCATGATTTGATTCATGAATCATGATTCGATTCATTATTTATGATTCATGATTTAATTCATGATTCATTTAATGATTCATGATTTATGATTCAATTCATGATTTATGATTCGATTCATGATTCATGATTCATGAATCATGATTCAATTCATGATTTATGATTCGATTCATGATTCATGATTCATGAATTATGATTCAATTCTTGATTAATGATTCATTAATCATGATTCAATTCATGATTCATGATTCAATTCATGATTAACTTCATGAATCATGATTCAATTCATGATTCATGATTCAATTCATGATTCATGATTCAATTCATGATTCAATTCATGATTCGTGATTCATGATTCAATTCATGATTCAATTCATGATTTATGATTTAATTCATGATTCATGATTCAATTCATGATTCATGATTTAATTCATGATTCATGATTCAATTCATGATTCATTTAATGATTCATGATTTATGATTTAAGTCATGATTTATGATTCGATTCATGATTCATGATTCATGAATCATGATTTGATTCATGATTCATGATTCATGAATCATGATTCATGATTCATGAATCATGATTCGATTCATGAATCATGATTCGATTCATGATTCGTGATTCATGAATCATGATTCGATTCATGAATCATCATTCGATTCATGAATCATCATTCGATTCATGATTCATGATTTATGAATCATGATTCGATTCATGATTCATGATTCATGAATCATGATTCGATTCATGATTCATGATTCAATTCATGATTCATTTAATGATTCATGATTTATGATTTATGATTCATGATTTATGAATCATGATTCGATTCATGATTCATGATTCATGAATCATGATTCGATTCATGATTCATGATTCAATTCATGATTCATTTAATGATTCATGATTTATGACTCAATTCATGATTTATGATTCGATTCATGATTAATGATTCATGAATCATGATTCGATTCATGATTCATGATTCGATTCATGATTCATGATTCATGAATCATGATTCGATTCATGATTCATGATTCAATTCATGATTCATTTAATGATTCATGATTTATGATTCAATTCATGATTTATGATTTGATTCATGATTCATGATTCATGAATCATGATTCGATTCATGATTCGTGATTCATGAATCATGATTCGATTTATGAATCATGATTTGATTCATGAATCATGATTCGATTCATGATTCATGATTTATGAATCATGATTCGATTCATGATTCATGATTCATGAATCATGATTCATTTAATGATTCATGATTTATGATTCAATTCATGATTTATGATTCGATTCATGATTCATGATTCATGAATCATGATTCGATTCATGATTCGTGATTCATGAATCATGATTCGATTCATGATTCATGATTCATGATTCATAATTCATGATTCGATTCATGATTCATGATTCATGAATCATGAATAAATTCATGATTCAAGATTCATTATTTGATTCATGATTCATGATTCATGATTCATGAATCAAATTCATGATTCATGATTCGATTCATGATTCATGATTCATGAATCATGAATTAAATTCATGATTCATGATTCAATTCCTGATTCCTGATTCATGATTCATGAATCATGAATTAAATTCATGATTCATGATTCAATTCCTGATTCCTGATTCATGATTCATGATTCATGATTTAATTCATGATTCATGACTCAATTCATGATTCATGACTCAATTCATGATTCAATTCATGATTCATTTAATGATTCATGATTTATGATTTATGATTCATGATTTATGAATCATGATTCGATTCATGATTCATGATTCTTGAATCATGATTCGATTCATGATTCATGATTCGATTCATGATTCATGATTCAATTCATGATTCATTTAATGATTCATGATTTATGACTCAATTCATGATTTATGATTCGAATTATGATTCATGATTCATGAATCATGATTCGATTCATGATTCATGATTCGATTCATGATTCATGATTCATGAATCATGATTCGATTCATGATTCATGATTCAATTCATGATTCATTTCATGATTCATGATTTATGATTCAATTCATGATTTATGATTTGATTCATTATTCATGATTCATGAATCATGATTCGATTCATGATTCGTGATTCATGAATCATGATTCGATTTATGAATCATGATTTGATTCATGAATCATGATTCGATTCATGATTCATGATTTATGAATCATGATTCGATTCATGATTCATGATTCATGAATCATGATTCGATTCA
Organism: Mixophyes australis; assembly: GCA_036250195.1. Taxonomy (NCBI): domain Eukaryota; kingdom Metazoa; phylum Chordata; class Amphibia; order Anura; family Limnodynastidae; genus Mixophyes; species Mixophyes australis. The sequence goes on along the minus strand of JAVHZZ010000023.1, from coordinate 151,774 downwards.
TGATTCATGATTCATGAATCATGATTCGATTCATGATTCATGATTCATGAATCATGAATCATGATTCATGAATCATGATTCGATTCATGAATCATGATTCGATCCATGATTCGTGATTCATGAATCATGATTCAATTCATGAATCATGATTCGATTCATGATTCATGATTCATGAATCATGATTCGATTCATGATTCATGATTCATGAATCATGATTTGATTCATGATTCATGATTCATGAATCATGATTCGATTTATGATTCATGATTCATGATTTATTATTTGATTCATGATTCATGATTCATGAATCATGATTCATTTAATGATTCATGATTCATAATTCATGATTCGATTCATGATTCATGATTCATAAATCATGATTCAATTCATGATTCAAGATTCATTATTTGATTCATGATTCATGATTCATGATTCATGATTCAATTCATGATTCATGATTCAATTCATGATTCATGATTCATGATTCAAATCATGATTCCTGATTCATGATTTATGATTCATGATTTAATTCATGATTCATTTAATGATTCATGATTTATGATTCAATTCATGATTTTTGATTCGATTCATGATTCATGATTCATGAATCATGATTCAATTCATGATTTATGATTCGATTCATGATTCATGAATCATGATTCAATTCTTGATTAATGATTCATTAATCATGATTCAATTCATGATTCATGATTCAATTCATGAATAAATTCATGAATCATGATTCAATCCATGATTCATGATTCTATTCATGATTCATGATTCAATTCATGATTCATGATTCAATTCATGATTCAATTCATGATTCATGATTCAATTCATGATTCATGATTTAATTCATGATTCATGATTCAATTCATGATTCATTTAATGATTCATGATTTATGATTCAATTCATGATTTATGATTCGATTCATGATTCATGATTCATAAATCATGATTTGATTCATGATTCATGATTCATGAATCATGATTCATGATTTATAATTCAATTCATGATTTATGATTCGATTCATGATTCATGATTCATGAATAATGATTTGATTCATGATTCATGATTCATGAATCATGATTCATGATTCATTAATCATGATTCGATTCATGAATCATGATTCGATTCATGATTCGTGATTCATGAATCATGATTCGATTCATGAATCATGATTTGATTCATGATTCATGATTTATGAATCATGATTCAATTCATGATTCATGATTCATGAATCATGATTCGATTCATGATTCATGATTCAATTCATGATTCATTTAATGATTCATGATTATGATTTATGATTCATGATTTATGAATCATGATTCGATTCATGATTCATGATTCATGAATCATGAATCGATTCATGATTCATGATTCAATTCATGATTCATTTAATGATTCATGATTTATGATTCAATTCATGATTTATGATTAGATTCATGATTCATGATTCATGAATCATGATTTGATTCATGATTCATGATTCATGAATCATGATTCATGATTTATGATTCAATTCATGATTTATGATTCGATTCATGATTCATGATTCATGAATCATGATTTGATTCATGATTCATGATTCATGAATCATGATTCATGATTCATGATTCACGAATCATGATTCATGATTCATGAATCATGATTCGATTCATGAATAATGATTCGATTCATGATTCGTGATTCATGAATCATGATTCGATTCATGAATCCTGATTCGATTCATGAATCATGATTCGATTCATGATTCATGATTCATGAATCATGATTCGATTCATGATTCATGATTCAATTCATGATTCATTTAATGATTCATGATTTATGATTTATGATTCATGATTTATGAATCATGATTCGATTCATGATTCATGATTCATGAATCATGATTCGATTCATGATTCATGATTCAATTCATGATTCATTTAATGATTCATGATTTATGATTCAATTCATGATTTATGATTCGATTCATGATTAATGATTCATGAATCATGATTCAATTCATGATTTATGATTCGATTCATGATTCATGATTCATGAATTATGATTGAATTCTTGATTAATGATTCATTAATCATGATTCAATTCATGATTCATGATTCAATTCATGATTCATGATTCAATTCATGATTCATGATTCAATTCATGATTCGTGATTCATGATTCATTTCATGATTCAATTCATGATTCATGATTTAATTCATGATTCATGATTCAATTCATGATTTATGATTCGATTCATGATTCATGATTCATGAATCATGATTTGATTCATGATTCATGATTCATGAATCATGATTCGATTCATGAATCATGATTCGATTCATGAATCATGATTCGATTCATGATTCATGATTTATGAATCATGATTCGATTCATGATTCATGATTCATGAATCATGATTCGATTCATGATTCATGATTCAATTCATGATTTATTTAATGATTCATGATTTATGATTTATGATTCATGATTTATGAATCATGATTCGATTCATGATTCATGATTCATGAATCATGATTCGATTCATTATTCATGATTCAATTCATGATTCATTTAATGATTCATGATTTATGATTCAATTCATGATTTATGATTTGATTCATGATTCATGATTCATGAATCATGATTCGATTCATGATTCATGATTCGATTCATGATTCATGATTCATGAATCATGATTCGATTCATGATTCATGATTCAATTCATGATTCATTTAATGATTCATGATTTATGATTCAATTCATGATTTATGATTTGATTCATGATTCATGATTCATGAATCATGATTCGATTCATGATTCATGAATCATGATTCGATTTATGAATCATGATTTGATTCATGAATCATGATTTGATTCATGATTTATGAATCATGCTTCGATTCATGATTCATGATTCATGAATCATGATTCATTTAATGATTCATGATTTATGATTCAATTCATGATTTATGATTCGATTCATGATTCATGATTCATGAATCATGATTCGATTCATGATTCGTGATTCATGAATCATGATTCGATTCATGATTCATAATTCATGATTCGATTCATGATTCAAGATTCATTATTTGATTCATGATTCATGATTCATGATTCATGAATCAAATTCATGATTCATGATTCGATTCATGATTCATGATTCATGAATCATGAATCAAATTCATGATTCATGATTCAATTCATGATTCATGATTCATGATTCAAATCATGATTCCTGATTCATGATTTATGATTCATGATTTAATTCATGATTCATTTAATGATTCATGATTTATGATTCAATTCATGATTTATGATTCGATTCATGATTCATGATTCATGAATCATGATTCAATTCATGATTTATGATTCGATTTATGATTCATGATTCATGACTCATGATTCATTTCTTGATTAATGATTCAGTAATCATGATTCAATTCATGATTCATGATTCAATTCATGATTCATGATTCAATTCATGATTCATGATTCAATTCATGATTAAATTCATTAATCATGATTCAATTCATGAATCATGATTCAATTCATGATTCATGATTCAATTCATGATTCATGATTCAATTCATGATTCATGATTCAATTCATGATTCGTGATTCATGATTCAATTCATGATTCAATTCATGATTCATGATTCAATTCATGATTCATGATTCAATTCATGATTCATGATTTAATTCATGATTCATGATTCAATTCATGATTCATTTAATGATTCATGATTTATGATTCAATTCATGATTTATGATTCGATTCATGATTCATGATTCATGAATCATGATTTGATTCATGATTCATAATTCATGAATCATGATTCATGATTTATGACTCAATTCATGATTTATGATTCGATTCATGATTCATGATTCATGAATAATGATTCGATTCATGAATCATTATTCGATTCATGATTCGTGATTCATGAATCATGATTCGATTCATGAATCATGATTCGATTCATTATTCATGATTTATGAATCATGATTCGATTCATGATTCATGATTCATGAATCATGATTCGATTCATGATTCATGATTCAATTCATGATTCATTTAATGATTCATGATTATGATTTATGATTCATGATTTATGAATCATGATTCGATTCATGATTCATGATTTATGAATCATGATTCGATTCATGATTCATGATTCATGAATCATGATTCGATTCATGATTCATGATTCAATTCATGATTCATTTAATGATTCATGATTATGATTTATGATTCATGATTTATGAATCATGATTCGATTCATGATTCATGAATCATGAATCATGATTCGATTCATGATTCATGATTCAATTCATGATTCATTTAATGATTCATGATTTATGATTCGATTCATGAATTATGATTCGATTCATGATTCATGATTTATGAATCATGATTCGATTCATGATTCATGATTCATGAATCATGATTCGATTCATGATTCATGAGTCATGAATCATGATTCATTTAATGATTCATGATTTATAATTCAATTCATTATTTATGATTCGATTCATGATTCATAATTCATGAATCATGATTCGATTCATGATTCATGATTCATGAATCATGAATCATGATTCATGAGTCATGATTCGATTCATGAATCATGATTCGATCCATGATTCGTGATTCATGAATCATGATTCAATTCATGAATCATGATTCGATTCATGATTCATGATTCATGAATCATGATTCGATTCATGATTCATGATTCATGAATCATGATTCGATTCATGATTCATGATTCATGAATTATGATTCGATTTATGATTCATGATTCATGATTTATGATTCGATTCATGATTCATGATTCATGAATCATGATTCATTTAATGATTCATGATTTATGATTCAATTCATGATTTATGATTCGATTCCGGATTCATGATTCGATTCATGATTCATGATTCATGAATCATGATTCGATTCATGATTCATGATTCATAATTCATGATTCGATTCATGATTCATAAATTATGATTCAATTCATGATTCAAGATTCATTATTTGATTCATGATTCATGATTCATGATTCATGAATCAAATTCATGATTCATGATTCGATTCATGATTCATGAATCATGATTCAATTCATGATTCAAGATTCATTATTTGATTCATGATTCATGATTCATGATTCATGAATCAAATTTATGATTCATGATTCAATTCATGATTCCTGATTCATGATTCATGATTCATGATTCATGATTCAAGATTCAATTCATGATTCATGAATCAATACATGATTCAATTCATGATTCATGATTCAATTCATGATTCATGACTCATGATTCAATTCATGATTCATGATTCATGATTCAATTCATGATTCATGATTCATGATTCAATCATGATTCCTGATTCATGATTTATGATTCATGATTTAATTCATGATTCATTTAATGATTCATGATTTATGATTCAATTCATGATTTATGATTCGATTCATGATTCATGATTCATGAATCATGATTCAATTCATGATTTATGATTCGATTCATGATTCATGATTCATGAATCATGATTCAATTCTTGATTAATGATTCATTAATCATGATTCAATTCATGATTCATGATTCAATTCATGAATAAATTCATGAATCATGATTCAATTCATGATTCATGATTCAATTCATGATTCATGATTCAATTCATGATTGATGATTCAATTCATGATTCATGATTCAATTCATGATTCAATTCATGATTCATGATTCAATTCATGATTCATGATTCAATTCATGATTCATGATTTAATTCATGATTCATGATTCAATTCATGATTCATTTAATGATTCATGATTTATGATTCAATTCATGATTTATGATTCGATTCATGATTCATGATTCATGAATCATGATTTGATTCATGATTCATGATTCATGAATCATGATTCATGATTTATGATTCAATTCATGATTTATGATTCGATTCATGATTCATGATTCATGAATAATGATTTGATTCATGATTCATGATTCATGAATCATGATTCATGATTCATTAATCATGATTCGATTCATGAATCATGATTCGATTCATGAATCGTGATTCATGAATAATGATTCGATTCATGAATCATGATTTGATTCATGATTCATGATTTATGAATCATGATTCGATTCATGATTCATGATTCATGAATCATGATTCGATTCATGATTCATGATTCAATTCATGATTCATTTAATGATTCATGATTATGATTTATGATTCATGATTTATGAATCATGATTCGATTCATGATTCATGAATCATGAATCGATTCATGATTCATGATTCAATTCATGATTCATTTAATGATTCATGATTTATGATTCAATTCATGATTTATGATTCGATTCATGATTCATGATTCATGAATCATGATTTGATTCATGATTCATGATTCACGAATCATGATTCATGATTCATGAATCATGATTCGATTCATGAATAATGATTCGATTCATGATTCGTGATTCATGAATCATGATTCGATTCATGAATCCTGATTCGATTCATGAATCATGATTCGATTCATGATTCATGATTTATGAATCATGATTCGATTCATGATTCATGATTCATGAATCATGATTCGATTCATGATTCATGATTCAATTCATGATTCAATTCATGATTCATTTAATGATTCATGATTTATGATTTATGATTCATGATTTATGAATCATGATTCGATTCATGATTCATGATTCATGAATCATGATTCGATTCATGATTCATGATTCAATTCATGATTCATTTAATGATTCATGATTTATGATTCAATTCATGATTTATGATTCGATTCATGATTCATGATTCATGAATCATGATTCGATTCATGATTCATTATTCGATTCATGATTCATGTTTCATGAATCATGATTCGATTCATGATTCATGATTCAATTCATGATTCATTTAATGATTCATGATTTATGATTCAATTCATGATTTATGATTCAATTCATGATTCATGATTCATGAATCATGATTCGATTCATGATTCGTGATTCATGAATCATGATTCGATTTATGAATCATGATTTGATTCATGAATCATGATTCGATTCATGATTTATGATTCATGATTTAATTCATGATTCATTTAATGATTCATGATTTATGATTCAATTCATGATTTATGATTCGATTCATGATTCATGATTCATGAATCATGATTCAATTCATGATTTATGATTCGATTCATGATTCATGATTCATGAATTATGATTCAATTCTTGATTAATGAATCATTAATCATGATTCAATTCATGATTCATGATTCAATTCATGATTAACTTCATGAATCATGATTCAATTCATGATTCATGATTCAATTCATGATTTATGATTCAATTCATGATTCATGATTCAATTCATGATTCGTGATTCATGATTCAATTCATGATTCAATTCATGATTCATGATTTAATTCATGATTCATGATTCAATTCATGATTCATGATTTAATTCATGATTCATGATTCAATTCATGATTCATTTAATGATTCATGATTTATGATTCAATTCATGATTTATGATTCGATTCATGATTCATGATTCATGAATCATGATTTGATTCATGATTCATGATTCATGAATCATGATTCATGATTCATGAATCATGATTCATGATTCATGAATCATGATTCATGATTCATGTATCATGATTCGATTCATGAATCATGATTCGATTCATGATTCGTGATTCATGAATCATGATTCGATTCATGAATCATGATTCGATTCATGAATCATCATTCGATTCATGATTCATGATTTATGAATCATGATTCGATTCATGATTCATGATTCATGATTCAATTCATGATTCATTTAATGATTCATGATTTATGATTTATGATTCATGATATATGAATCATTATTCGATTCATGATTCATGATTCATGAATCATGATTCGATTCATGATTCATGATTCAATTCATGATTCATTTAATGATTCATGATTTATGACTCAATTCATGATTTATGATTCGATTCATGATTCAATTCATGATTTATGATTTGATTCATGATTCATGATTCGATTCATGATTCATGATTCATGAATCATGATTCGATTCATGATTCATGATTCAATTCATGATTCATTTAATGATTCATGATTTATGATTCAATTCATGATTTATGATTTGATTCATGATTCATGATTCATGAATCATGATTCGATTCATGATTCGTGATTAATGAATCATGATTCGATTTATGAATCATGATTTGATTCATGAATCATGATTCGATTCATGATTCATGATTTATGAATCATGATTCGATTCATGATTCATGATTCATGAATCATGATTCATTTAATGATTCATGATTTATGATTCAATTCATGATTTATGATTCGATTCATGATTCATGATTCATGAATCATGATTCGATTCATGATTCGTGATTCATGAATCATGATTCGATTCATGATTCATGATTCATGATTCATAATTCATGATTCGATTCATGATTCATGATTCATGAATCATGATTAAATTCATGATTCAAGATTCATTATTTGATTCATGATTCATGAATCATGAATCAAATTCCTGATTCCTGATTCATGATTCATGATTCATGATTTTATTCATGATTCATGACTCAATTCATGATTCAATTCATGATTCATGATTCAATTCATGATTCATGACTCATGATTCAATTCATGATTCATGATTCATGATTCATGATTCAATTCATGATTCATGATTCAATTCATGATTCATGATTCATGATTCAAATCATGTTTCCTGATTCATGATTTATGATTCATGATTTAATTCATGATTCATTTAATGATTCATGATTTATGATTCAATTCATGATTTATGATTCGATTCATGATTCATGATTCATGAATCATGATTCAATTCATGATTTATGATTCGATTCATGATTCATGATTCATGAATCATGATTCAATTCTTGATTAATGATTCATTAATCATGATTCAATTCATGATTAATGATTCATTAATCATGATTCAATTCATGATTCATGATTCAATTCATGATTAAATTCATGAATCATGATTCAATTCATGAATCATGATTCAATTCATGATTCATGATTCAATTCATGATTCATGATTCAATTCATGATTCATGATTCAATTCATGATTCATGATTCAATTCATGATTCATGATTCAATTCATGATTCATGATTCAATTCATGATTCGTGATTCATGATTCAATTCATGATTCAATTCATGATTCATGATTCAATTCATGATTCATGATTCAATTCATGATTCATGATTTAATTCATGATTCATGATTCAATTCATGATTCATTTAATGATTCATGATTTATGATTCAATTCATGATTTATGATTCGATTCATGATTCATGATTCATGAATCATGATTTGATTCATGATTCATAATTCATGAATCATGATTCATGATTTATGATTCAATTCATGATTTATGATTCGATTCATGATTCATGATTCATGAATAATGATTTGATTCATGATTCATGATTCATTAATCATGATTCGATTCATGAATCATGATTCGATTCATGATTCGTGATTCATGAATCATGATTCGATTCATGAATCATGATTCGATTCATGAATCATGATTTATGAATCATGATTCGATTCATGATTCATGATTCATGAATCATGATTCGATTCATGATTCATGATTCAATTCATGATTCATTTAATGATTCATGATTATGATTTATGATTCATGATTTATGAATCATGATTCGATTCATGATTCATGATTCATGAATCATGATTCGATTCATGATTCATGATTCAATTCATGATTCATGATTTATGATTCAATTCATGATTTATTATTCGATTCATGATTCATGATTCATGAATCATGATTTGATTCATGATTCATGATTCATGAATCATGATTCATGATTTGATTCATGATTCATGATTCATGAATCATGATTCATGATTCAATTCATGATTTATGATTCGATTCATGATTCATGATTCATGAATCATGATTTAATTCATGATTCATGATTCATGAATCATGATTCATGATTCATGATTCATGAATCATGATTCATGATTCATGAATCATGATTCATGATTCATGAATCATGATTCGATTCATGAATAATGATTCGATTCATGATTCGTGATTCATGAATCATGATTCGATTCATGAATCCTGATTCGATTCATGAATCATGATTCGATTCATGATTTATGATTCATGATTTAATTCATGATTCATTTAATGATTCATGATTTATGATTCAATTCATGATTTATGATTCGATTCATGATTCATGATTCATGAATCATGATTCAATTCATGATTTATGATTCGATTCATGATTCATGATTCATGAATTATGATTCCATTCTTGATTAATGATTCATTAATCATGATTCAATTCATGATTCATGATTCAATTCATGATTAACTTCATGAATCATGATTCAATTCATGATTCATGATTCAATTCATGATTCATGATTCAATTCATGATTCATGATTCAATTCATGATTCGTGATTCATGATTCAATTCATGATTCAATTCATGATTCATGATTTAATTCATGATTCATGATTCAATTCATGATTCATGATTTAATTTATGATTCATGATTCAATTCATGATTCATTTAATGATTCATGATTTATGATTCAATTCATGATTTATGATTCGATTCATGATTCATGATTCATGAATCATGATTTGATTCATGATTCATGATTCATGAATCATGATTCATGATTCATGAATCATGATTCGATTCATGAATCATGATTCGATTCATGATTCATGATTTATGAATCATGATTCGATTCATGAATCATGATTCGATTCATGAATCATCATTCGATTCATGATTCATGATTTATGAATCATGATTCGATTCATGATTCAGGATTCATGAATCATGATTCGATTCATGATTCATGATTCAATTCATGATTCATTTATTGATTCATGATTTATGATTTATGATTCATGATTTATGAATCATTATTCGATTCATGATTCATGATTCATGAATCATGATTCGATTCATGATTCATGATTCAATTCATGATTCATTTAATGATTCATGATTTATGACTCAATTCATGATTTATGATTCGATTCATGATTCAATTCATGATTTATGATTTGATTCATGATTCATGATTCGATTCATGATTCATGATTCATGAATCATGATTCGATTCATGATTCATGATTCAATTCATGATTCATTTAATGATTCATGATTTATGATTCAATTCATGATTTATGATTTGATTCATGATTCATGATTCATGAATCATGATTCGATTCATGATTCGTGATTAATGAATCATGATTTGATTTTTGAATCATGATTTGATTCATGAATCATGATTCGATTCATGATTCATGATTTATGAATCATGATTCGATTCATGATTCATGATTCATGAATCATGATTCATTTAATGATTCATGATTTATGATTCAATTCATGATTTATGATTCGATTCATGATTCATGATGCATGAATCATGATTCAATTCATGATTCGTGATTCATGAATCATGATTCGATTCATGATTCATGATTCATGATTCATAATTCATGATTCGATTCAGATTCATGAATCATGATTAAATTCATGATTCAAGATTCATTATTTGATTCATGATTCATGATCATGATTCATGAATCAAATTCATGATTCATGATTCGATTCATGATTCATGATTCATGAATCATGAATCAAATTCCTGATTCCTGATTCATGATTCATGATTTTATTCATGATTCATGACTCAATTCATGATTCAATTCATGATTCATGATTCAATTCATGATTCATGACTCATGATTCAATTCATGATTCATGATTCATGATTCAATTCATGATTCATGATTCAATTCATGATTCATGATTCATGATTCAAATCATGTTTCCTGATTCATGATTTATGATTCATGATTTAATTCATGATTCATTTAATGATTCATGATTTATGATTCAATTCATGATTTATGATTCGATTCATGATTCATGATTCATGAATCATGATTCAATTCTTGATTAATGATTCATTAATCATGATTCAATTCATGATTAATGATTCATTAATCATGATTCAATTCATGATTATGATTCAATGATTCATATTCAATTCATGATTCATGATTCAATTCATGATTAAATTCATGAATCATGATTCAATTCATGAATCATGATTCAATTCATGATTCATGATTCAATTCATGATTCATGATTCAATTCATGATTCATGATTCAATTCATGATTCGTGATTCATGATTCAATTCATGATTCAATTCATGATTCATGATTCAATTCATGATTCATGATTCAATTCATGATTCATGATTTAATTCATGATTCATGATTCAATTCATGATTCATTTAATGATTCATGATTTATGATTCAATTCATGATTTATGATTCGATTCATGATTCATGATTCATGAATCATGATTTGATTCATGATTCATAATTCATGAATCATGATTCATGATTTATGATTCAATTCATGATTTATGATTCGATTCATGATTCATGATTCATGAATAATGATTTGATTCATGATTCATGATTCATTAATCATGATTCGATTCATGAATCATGATTCGATTCATGATTCGTGATTCATGAATCATGATTCGATTCATGAATCATGATTCGATTCATGAATCATGATTTATGAATCATGATTCGATTCATGATTCATGATTCATGAATCATGATTCGATTCATGATTCATGATTCAATTCATGATTCATTTAATGATTCATGATTATGATTATGATTCATGATTTATGAATCATGATTCGATTCATGATTCATGATTCATGAATCATGATTCGATTCATGATTCATGATTCAATTCATGATTCATTTAATGATTCATGATTTATGATTCAATTCATGATTTATGATTCGATTCATGATTCATGATTCATGAATCATGATTTGATTCATGATTCATGAATCATGATTCATGATTTGATTCATGATTCATGATTCATGAATCATGATTCATGATTCAATTCATGATTTATGATTCGATTCATGATTCATGATTCATGAATCATGATTTAATTCATGATTCATGATTCATGAATCATGATTCATGATTCATGATTCATGAATCATGATTCATGATTCATGAATCATGATTCATGATTCATGAATCATGATTCGATTCATGAATAATGATTCGATTCATGATTCGTGATTCATGAATCATGATTCGATTCATGAATCCTGATTCGATTCATGAATCATGATTCGATTCATGATTTATGATTCATGATTTAATTCATGATTCATTTAATGATTCATGATTTATGATTCAATTCATGATTTATGATTCGATTCATGATTCATGATTCATGAATCATGATTCAATTCATGATTTATGATTCGATTCATGATTCATGATTCATGATTCATGAATCAAATTCATGATTCATGATTCGATTCATGATTCATGATTCATGAATCATGAATCAAATTCCTGATTCCTGATTCATGATTCATGATTTTATTCATGATTCATGACTCAATTCATGATTCAATTCATGATTCATGATTCAATTCATGATTCATGACTCATGATTCAATTCATGATTCATGATTCATGATTCATGATTCAATTCATGATTCATGATTCAATTCATGATTCATGATTCATGATTCAAATCATGTTTCCTGATTCATGATTTATGATTCATGATTTAATTCATGATTCATTTAATGATTCATGATTTATGATTCAATTCATGATTTATGATTCGATTCATGATTCATGAATCATGATTCAATTCATGATTTATGATTCGATTCATGATTCATGATTCATGAATCATGATTCAATTCTTGATTAATGATTCATTAATCATGATTCAATTCATGATTAATGATTCATTAATCATGATTCAATTCATGATTCATGATTCAATTCATGAATAAATTCATGAATCATGATTCAATTCATGAATCATGATTCAATTCATGATTCATGATTCAATTCATGATTCATGATTCAATTCATGATTCATGATTCAATTCATGATTCGTGATTCATGATTCAATTCATGATTCAATTCATGATTCATGATTCAATTCATGATTCATGATTCAATTCATGATTCATGATTTAATTCATGATTCATGATTCAATTCATGATTCATTTAATGATTCATGATTTATGATTCAATTCATGATTTATGATTCGATTCATGATTCATGATTCATGAATCATGATTTGATTCATGATTCATGATTCATGAATCATGATTCATGATTTATGATTCAATTCATGATTTATGATTCGATTCATGATTCATGATTCATGAATAATGATTTGATTCATGATTCATGATTCATTAATCATGATTCGATTCATGAATCATGATTCGATTCATGATTCGTGATTCATGAATCATGATTCGATTCATGAATCATGATTTATGAATCATGATTCGATTCATGATTCATGATTCATGAATCATGATTCGATTCATGATTCATGATTCAATTCATGATTCATTTAATGATTCATGATTATGATTTATGATTCATGATTTATGAATCATGATTCGATTCATGATTCATGATTCATGAATCATGATTCGATTCATGATTCATGATTCAATTCATGATTCATTTAATGATTCATGATTTATGATTCAATTCATGATTTATGATTCGATTCATGATTCATGATTCATGAATCATGATTTGATTCATGATTCATGATTCATGAATCATGATTCATGATTTGATTCATGATTCATGATTCATGAATCATGATTCATGATTCAATTCATGATTTATGATTCGATTCATGATTCATGATTCATGAATCATGATTTAATTCATGATTCATGATTCATGAATAATGATTTGATTCATGATTCATGATTCATTAATCATGATTCGATTCATGAATCATGATTCGATTCATGATTCGTGATTCATGAATCATGATTCGATTCATGAATCATGATTCGATTCATGAATCATGATTTATGAATCATGATTCGATTCATGATTCATGATTCATGAATCATGATTCGATTCATGATTCATGATTCAATTCATGATTCATTTAATGATTCATGATTATGATTTATGATTCATGATTTATGAATCATGATTCGATTCATGATTCATGATTCATGATTCAATTCATGATTCATGATTTATGATTCAATTCATGATTTATTATTCGATTCATGATTCATGATTCATGAATCATGATTTGATTCATGATTCATGATTCATGAATCATGATTCATGATTTGATTCATGATTCATGATTCATGAATCATGATTCATGATTCAATTCATGATTTATGATTCGATTCATGATTCATGATTCATGAATCATGATTTAATTCATGATTCATGATTCATGATTCATGAATCATGATTCATGATTCATGAATCATGATTCGATTCATGAATAATGATTCGATTCATGATTCGTGATTCATGAATCATGATTCGATTCATGAATCCTGATTCGATTCATGAATCATGATTCGATTCATGATTTATGATTCATGATTTAATTCATGATTCATTTAATGATTCATGATTTATGATTCAATTCATGATTTATGATTCGATTCATGATTCATGATTCATGAATCATGATTCAATTCATGATTTATGATTCGATTCATGATTCATGATTCATGAATTATGATTCCATTCTTGATTAATGATTCATTAATCATGATTCAATTCATGATTCATGATTCAATTCATGATTAACTTCATGAATCATGATTCAATTCATGATTCATGATTCAATTCATGATTCATGATTCAATTCATGATTCATGATTCAATTCATGATTCGTGATTCATGATTCAATTCATGATTCAATTCATGATTCATGATTTAATTCATGATTCATGATTCAATTCATGATTCATGATTTAATTTATGATTCATGATTCAATTCATGATTCATTTAATGATTCATGATTTATGATTCAATTCATGATTTATGATTCGATTCATGATTCATGATTCATGAATCATGATTTGATTCATGATTCATGATTCATGAATCATGATTCATGATTCATGAATCATGATTCGATTCATGAATCATGATTCGATTCATGATTCATGATTTATGAATCATGATTCGATTCATGAATCATGATTCGATTCATGAATCATCATTCGATTCATGATTCATGATTTATGAATCATGATTCGATTCATGATTCATGATTCATGAATCATGATTCGATTCATGATTCATGATTCAATTCATGATTCATTTATTGATTCATGATTTATGATTTATGATTCATGATTTATGAATCATTATTCGATTCAAGATTCATGATTCATGAATCATGATTCGATTCATGATTCATGATTCAATTCATGATTCATTTAATGATTCATGATTTATGACTCAATTCATGATTTATGATTCGATTCATGATTCAATTCATGATTTATGATTTGATTCATGATTCATGATTCGATTCATGATTCATGATTCATGAATCATGATTCGATTCATGATTCATGATTCAATTCATGATTCATTTAATGATTCATGATTTATGATTCAATTCATGATTTATGATTTGATTCATGATTCATGATTCATGAATCATGATTCGATTCATGATTCGTGATTAATGAATCATGATTTGATTTATGAATCATGATTTGATTCATGAATCATGATTCGATTCATGATTCATGATTTATGAATCATGATTCGATTCATGATTCATGATTCATGAATCATGATTCATTTAATGATTCATGATTTATGATTCAATTCATGATTTATGATTCGATTCATGATTCATGATGCATGAATCATGATTCAATTCATGATTCGTGATTCATGAATCATGATTCGATTCATGATTCATGATTCATGATTCATAATTCATGATTCGATTCATGATTCATGAATCATGATTAAATTCATGATTCAAGATTCATTATTTGATTCATGATTCATGATTCATGATTCATGAATCAAATTCATGATTCATGATTCGATTCATGATTCATGATTCATGAATCATGAATCAAATTCCTGATTCCTGATTCATGATTCATGATTTTATTCATGATTCATGACTCAATTCATGATTCAATTCATGATTCATGATTCAATTCATGATTCATGACTCATGATTCAATTCATGATTCATGATTCATGATTCAATTCATGATTCATGATTCAATTCATGATTCATGATTCATGATTCAAATCATGTTTCCTGATTCATGATTTATGATTCATGATTTAATTCATGATTCATTTAATGATTCATGATTTATGATTCAATTCATGATTTATGATTCGATTCATGATTCATGATTCATGAATCATGATTCAATTCTTGATTAATGATTCATTAATCATGATTCAATTCATGATTAATGATTCATTAATCATGATTCAATTCATGATTCATGATTCAATTCATGATGAAATTCATGAATCATGATTCAATTCATGAATCATGATTCAATTCATGATTCATGATTCAATTCATGATTCATGATTCAATTCATGATTCATGATTCAATTCATGATTCGTGATTCATGATTCAATTCATGATTCAATTCATGATTCATGATTCAATTCATGATTCATGATTCAATTCATGATTCATGATTTAATTCATGATTCATGATTCAATTCATGATTCATTTAATGATTCATGATTTATGATTCAATTCATGATTTATGATTCGATTCATGATTCATGATTCATGAATCATGATTTGATTCATGATTCATGATTCATTAATCATGATTCGATTCATGAATCATGATTCGATTCATGATTCGTGATTCATGAATCATGATTCGATTCATGAATCATGATTCGATTCATGAATCATGATTCATGATTTATGATTCAATTCATGATTTATGATTCGATTCATGATTCATGATTCATGAATAATGATTTGATTCATGATTCATGATTCATTAATCATGATTCGATTCATGAATCATGATTCGATTCATGATTCGTGATTCATGAATCATGATTCGATTCATGAATCATGATTCGATTCATGAATCATGATTTATGAATCATGATTCGATTCATGATTCATGATTCATGAATCATGATTCGATTCATGATTCATGATTCAATTCATGATTCATTTAATGATTCATGATTATGATTTATGATTCATGATTTATGAATCATGATTCGATTCATGATTCATGATTCATGAATCATGATTCGATTCATGATTCATGATTCAATTCATGATTCATTTAATGATTCATGATTTATGATTCAATTCATGATTTATGATTCGATTCATGATTCATGATTCATGAATCATGATTTGATTCATGATTCATGATTCATGAATCATGATTCATGATTTGATTCATGATTCATGATTCATGAATCATGATTCATGATTCAATTCATGATTTATGATTCGATTCATGATTCATGATTCATGAATCATGATTTAATTCATGATTCATGATTCATGAATCATGATTCATGATTCATGATTCATGAATCATGATTCATGATTCATGAATCATGATTCATGATTCATGAATCATGATTCGATTCATGAATAATGATTCGATTCATGATTCGTGATTCATGAATCATGATTCGATTCATGAATCCTGATTCGATTCATGAATCATGATTCGATTCATGATTTATGATTCATGATTTAATTCATGATTCATTTAATGATTCATGATTTATGATTCAATTCATGATTTATGATTCGATTCATGATTCATGATTCATGAATCATGATTCAATTCATGATTTATGATTCGATTCATGATTCATGATTCATGATTCATGAATCAAATTCATGATTCATGATTCGATTCATGATTCATGATTCATGAATCATGAATCAAATTCCTGATTCCTGATTCATGATTCATGATTTTATTCATGATTCATGACTCAATTCATGATTCAATTCATGATTCATGATTCAATTCATGATTCATGACTCATGATTCAATTCATGATTCATGATTCATGATTCATGATTCAATTCATGATTCATGATTCAATTCATGATTCATGATTCATGATTCAAATCATGTTTCCTGATTCATGATTTATGATTCATGATTTAATTCATGATTCATTTAATGATTCATGATTTATGATTCAATTCATGATTTATGATTCGATTCATGATTCATGATTCATGAATCATGATTCAATTCATGATTTATGATTCGATTCATGATTCATGATTCATGAATCATGATTCAATTCTTGATTAATGATTCATTAATCATGATTCAATTCATGATTAATGATTCATTAATCATGATTCAATTCATGATTCATGATTCAAATCATGATTAAATTCATGAATCATGATTCAATTCATGAATCATGATTCAATTCATGATTCATGATTCAATTCATGATTCATGATTCAATTCATGATTCATGATTCAATTCATGATTCGTGATTCATGATTCAATTCATGATTCAATTCATGATTCATGATTCAATTCATGATTCATGATTCAATTCATGATTCATGATTTAATTCATGATTCATGATTCAATTCATGATTCATTTAATGATTCATGATTTATGATTCAATTCATGATTTATGATTCGATTCATGATTCATGATTCATGAATCATGATTTGATTCATGATTCATAATTCATGAATCATGATTCATGATTTATGATTCAATTCATGATTTATGATTCGATTCATGATTCATGATTCATGAATAATGATTTGATTCATGATTCATGATTCATTAATCATGATTCGATTCATGAATCATGATTCGATTCATGATTCGTGATTCATGAATCATGATTCGATTCATGAATCATGATTCGATTCATGAATCATGATTTATGAATCATGATTCGATTCATGATTCATGATTCATGAATCATGATTCGATTCATGATTCATGATTCAATTCATGATTCATTTAATGATTCATGATTATGATTTATGATTCATGATTTATGAATCATGATTCGATTCATGATTCATGATTCATGAATCATGATTCGATTCATGATTCATGATTCAATTCATGATTCATTTAATGATTCATGATTTATGATTCAATTCATGATTTATGATTCGATTCATGATTCATGATTCATGAATCATGATTTGATTCATGATTCATGATTCATGAATCATGATTCATGATTTGATTCATGATTCATGATTCATGAATCATGATTCATGATTCAATTCATGATTTATGATTCGATTCATGATTCATGATTCATGAATCATGATTTAATTCATGATTCATGATTCATGAATCATGATTCATGATTCATGATTCATGAATCATGATTCATGATTCATGAATCATGATTCATGATTCATGAATCATGATTCGATTCATGAATAATGATTCGATTCATGATTCGTGATTCATGAATCATGATTCGATTCATGAATCCTGATTCGATTCATGAATCATGATTCGATTCATGATTTATGATTCATGATTTAATTCATGATTCATTTAATGATTCATGATTTATGATTCAATTCATGATTTATGATTCGAATCATGATTCATGATTCATGAATCATGATTCAATTCATGATTTATGATTCGATTCATGATTCATGATTCATGAATTATGATTCAATTCTTGATTAATGATTCATTAATCATGATTCAATTCATGATTCATGATTCAATTCATGATTAACTTCATGAATCATGATTCAATTCATGATTCATGATTCAATTCATGATTCATGATTCAATTCATGATTCATGATTCAATTCATGATTCGTGATTCATGATTCAATTCATGATTCAATTCATGATTCATGATTTAATTCATGATTCATGATTCAATTCATGATTCATGATTTAATTTATGATTCATGATTTAATTCATGATTCATTTAATGATTCATGATTTATGATTCAATTCATGATTTATGATTCGATTCATGATTCATGATTCATGAATCATGATTCAATTCATGATTTATGATTCGATTCATGATTCATGATTCATGAATCATGATTCAATTCTTGATTAATGATTCATTAATCATGATTCAATTCATGATTAATGATTCATTAATCATGATTCAATTCATGATTCATGATTCAATTCATGAATAAATTCATGAATCATGATTCAATTCATGAATCATGATTCAATTCATGATTCATGATTCAATTCATGATTCATGATTCAATTCATGATTCATGATTCAATTCATGATTCGTGATTCATGATTCAATTCATGATTCAATTCATGATTCATGATTCAATTCATGATTCATGATTCAATTCATGATTCATGATTTAATTCATGATTCATGATTCAATTCATGATTCATTTAATGATTCATGATTTATGATTCAATTCATGATTTATGATTCGATTCATGATTCATGATTCATGAATCATGATTTGATTCATGATTCATGATTCATGAATCATGATTCATGATTTATGATTCAATTCATGATTTATGATTCGATTCATGATTCATGATTCATGAATAATGATTTGATTCATGATTCATGATTCATTAATCATGATTCGATTCATGAATCATGATTCGATTCATGATTCATGATTCATGAATCATGATTCGATTCATGATTCATGATTCAATTCATGATTCATTTAATGATTCATGATTATGATTTATGATTCATGATTTATGAATCATGATTCGATTCATGATTCATGATTCATGAATCATGATTCGATTCATGATTCATGATTTAATTCATGATTCATTTAATGATTCATGATTTATGATTCAATTCATGATTTATGATTCGATTCATGATTCATGATTCATGAATCATGATTTGATTCATGATTCATGATTCATGAATCATGATTCATGATTTGATTCATGATTCATGATTCATGAATCATGATTCATGATTCAATTCATGATTTATGATTCGATTCATGATTCATGATTCATGAATCATGATTTAATTCATGATTCATGATTCATGAATCATGATTCATGATTCATGATTCATGAATCATGATTCATGATTCATGAATCATGATTCATGATTCATGATTCATGAATCATGATTCATGATTCATGAATCATGATTCATGATTCATGAATCATGATTCGATTCATGAATAATGATTCGATTCATGATTCGCGATTCATGAATCATGATTCGATTCATGAATCCTGATTCGATTCATGAATCATGATTCGATTCATGATTTATGATTCATGATTTAATTCATGATTCATTTAATGATTCATGATTTATGATTCAATTCATGATTTATGATTCGATTCATGATTCATGATTCATGAATCATGATTCAATTCATGATTTATGATTCGATTCATGATTCATGATTCATGAATTATGATTCAATTCTTGATTAATGATTCATTAATCATGATTCAATTCATGATTCATGATTCAATTCATGATTAACTTCATGAATCATGATTCAATTCATGATTCATGATTCAATTCATGATTCATGATTCAATTCATGATTCATGATTCAATTCATGATTCGTGATTCATGATTCAATTCATGATTCAATTCATGATTCATGATTTAATTCATGATTCATGATTCAATTCATGATTCATGATTTAATTTATGATTCATGATTCAATTCATGATTCATTTAATGATTCATGATTTATGATTCAATTCATGATTTATGATTCGATTCATGATTCATGATTCATGAATCATGATTTGATTCATGATTCATGATTCATGAATCATGATTCATGATTCATGAATCATGATTCGATTCATGAATCATGATTCGATTCATGATTCGTGATTCATGAATCATGATTCGATTCATGAATCATGATTCGATTCATGAATCATGATTCGATTCATGATTCATGATTTATGAATCATTATTCGATTCATGATTCATGATTCATGAATCATGATTCGATTCATGATTCATGATTCAATTCATGATTCATTTAATGATTCATTATTTATGACTCAATTCATGATTTATGATTCGATTCATGATTCAATTCATGATTTATGATTTGATTCATGATTCATGATTCGATTCATGATTCATGATTCATGAATCATGATTCGATTCATGATTCATGATTCAATTCATGATTCATTTAATGATTCATGATTTATGATTCAATTCATGATTTATGATTTGATTCATGATTCATGATTCATGAATCATGATTCGATTCATGATTCGTGATTAATGAATCATGATTCGATTTATGAATCATGATTCGATTCATGATTCATGATTTATGAATCATGATTCGATTCATGATTCATGATTCATGAATCATGATTCATTTAATGATTCATGATTTATGATTCAATTCATGATTTATGATTCGATTCATGATTCATGATTCATGAATCATGATTCGATTCATGATTCATGATTCATGATTCATAATTCATGATTCGATTCATGATTCATGATTCATGTATCATGATTCATTTAATGATTCATGATTTATGATTCAATTCATGATTTATGATTCGATTCATGATTCGTGATTCATGAATCATGATTCGATTCATGATTCATGATTCATGATTCATAATTCATGATTCGATTCATGATTCATGATTCATGAATCATGATTAAATTCATGATTCAAGATTCATTATTTGATTCATGATTCATGATTCATGATTCATGAATCAAATTCATGATTCATGATTCGATTCATGATTCATGATTCGATTCATGAATCCTGATTCGATTCATGAATCATGATTCGATTCATGATTTATGATTCATGATTTAATTCATGATTCATTTAATGATTCATGATTTATGATTCAATTCATGATTTATGATTCGATTCATGATTCATGATTCATGAATCATGATTCAATTCATGATTTATGATTCGATTCATGATTCATGATTCATGATTCATGAATCAAATTCATGATTCATGATTCGATTCATGATTCATGATTCATGAATCATGAATCAAATTCCTGATTCCTGATTCATGATTCATGATTTTATTCATGATTCATGACTCAATTCATGATTCAATTCATGATTCATGATTCAATTCATGATTCATGACTCATGATTCAATTCATGATTCATGATTCATGATTCATGATTCAATTCATGATTCATGATTCAATTCATGATTCATGATTCATGATTCAAATCATGTTTCCTGATTCATGATTTATGATTCATGATTTAATTCATGATTCATTTAATGATTCATGATTTATGATTCAATTCATGATTTATGATTCGATTCATGATTCATGATTCATGAATCATGATTCAATTCATGATTTATGATTCGATTCATGATTCATGATTCATGAATCATGATTCAATTCTTGATTAATGATTCATTAATCATGATTCAATTCATGATTAATGATTCATTAATCATGATTCAATTCATGATTCATGATTCAAATCATGATTAAATTCATGAATCATGATTCAATTCATGAATCATGATTCAATTCATGATTCATGATTCAATTCATGATTCATGATTCAATTCATGATTCATGATTCAATTCATGATTCGTGATTCATGATTCAATTCATGATTCAATTCATGATTCATGATTCAATTCATGATTCATGATTCAATTCATGATTCATGATTTAATTCATGATTCATGATTCAATTCATGATTCATTTAATGATTCATGATTTATGATTCAATTCATGATTTATGATTCGATTCATGATTCATGATTCATGAATCATGATTTGATTCATGATTCATAATTCATGAATCATGATTCATGATTTATGATTCAATTCATGATTTATGATTCGATTCATGATTCATGATTCATGAATAATGATTTGATTCATGATTCATGATTCATTAATCATGATTCGATTCATGAATCATGATTCGATTCATGATTCGTGATTCATGAATCATGATTCGATTCATGAATCATGATTCGATTCATGAATCATGATTTATGAATCATGATTCGATTCATGATTCATGATTCATGAATCATGATTCGATTCATGATTCATGATTCAATTCATGATTCATTTAATGATTCATGATTATGATTTATGATTCATGATTTATGAATCATGATTCGATTCATGATTCATGATTCATGAATCATGATTCGATTCATGATTCATGATTCAATTCATGATTCATTTAATGATTCATGATTTATGATTCAATTCATGATTTATGATTCGATTCATGATTCATGATTCATGAATCATGATTTGATTCATGATTCATGATTCATGAATCATGATTCATGATTTGATTCATGATTCATGATTCATGAATCATGATTCATGATTCAATTCATGATTTATGATTCGATTCATGATTCATGATTCATGAATCATGATTTAATTCATGATTCATGATTCATGAATCATGATTCATGATTCATGATTCATGAATCATGATTCATGATTCATGAATCATGATTCATGATTCATGAATCATGATTCGATTCATGAATAATGATTCGATTCATGATTCGTGATTCATGAATCATGATTCGATTCATGAATCCTGATTCGATTCATGAATCATGATTCGATTCATGATTTATGATTCATGATTTAATTCATGATTCATTTAATGATTCATGATTTATGATTCAATTCATGATTTATGATTCGAATCATGATTCATGATTCATGAATCATGATTCAATTCATGATTTATGATTCGATTCATGATTCATGATTCATGAATTATGATTCAATTCTTGATTAATGATTCATTAATCATGATTCAATTCATGATTCATGATTCAATTCATGATTAACTTCATGAATCATGATTCAATTCATGATTCATGATTCAATTCATGATTCATGATTCAATTCATGATTCATGATTCAATTCATGATTCGTGATTCATGATTCAATTCATGATTCAATTCATGATTCATGATTTAATTCATGATTCATGATTCAATTCATGATTCATGATTTAATTTATGATTCATGATTTAATTCATGATTCATTTAATGATTCATGATTTATGATTCAATTCATGATTTATGATTCGATTCATGATTCATGATTCATGAATCATGATTCAATTCATGATTTATGATTCGATTCATGATTCATGATTCATGAATCATGATTCAATTCTTGATTAATGATTCATTAATCATGATTCAATTCATGATTAATGATTCATTAATCATGATTCAATTCATGATTCATGATTCAATTCATGAATAAATTCATGAATCATGATTCAATTCATGAATCATGATTCAATTCATGATTCATGATTCAATTCATGATTCATGATTCAATTCATGATTCATGATTCAATTCATGATTCGTGATTCATGATTCAATTCATGATTCAATTCATGATTCATGATTCAATTCATGATTCATGATTCAATTCATGATTCATGATTTAATTCATGATTCATGATTCAATTCATGATTCATTTAATGATTCATGATTTATGATTCAATTCATGATTTATGATTCGATTCATGATTCATGATTCATGAATCATGATTTGATTCATGATTCATGATTCATGAATCATGATTCATGATTTATGATTCAATTCATGATTTATGATTCGATTCATGATTCATGATTCATGAATAATGATTTGATTCATGATTCATGATTCATTAATCATGATTCGATTCATGAATCATGATTCGATTCATGATTCATGATTCATGAATCATGATTCGATTCATGATTCATGATTCAATTCATGATTCATTTAATGATTCATGATTATGATTTATGATTCATGATTTATGAATCATGATTCGATTCATGATTCATGATTCATGAATCATGATTCGATTCATGATTCATGATTTAATTCATGATTCATTTAATGATTCATGATTTATGATTCAATTCATGATTTATGATTCGATTCATGATTCATGATTCATGAATCATGATTTGATTCATGATTCATGATTCATGAATCATGATTCATGATTTGATTCATGATTCATGATTCATGAATCATGATTCATGATTCAATTCATGATTTATGATTCGATTCATGATTCATGATTCATGAATCATGATTTAATTCATGATTCATGATTCATGAATCATGATTCATGATTCATGATTCATGAATCATGATTCATGATTCATGAATCATGATTCATGATTCATGATTCATGAATCATGATTCATGATTCATGAATCATGATTCATGATTCATGAATCATGATTCGATTCATGAATAATGATTCGATTCATGATTCGCGATTCATGAATCATGATTCGATTCATGAATCCTGATTCGATTCATGAATCATGATTCGATTCATGATTTATGATTCATGATTTAATTCATGATTCATTTAATGATTCATGATTTATGATTCAATTCATGATTTATGATTCGATTCATGATTCATGATTCATGAATCATGATTCAATTCATGATTTATGATTCGATTCATGATTCATGATTCATGAATTATGATTCAATTCTTGATTAATGATTCATTAATCATGATTCAATTCATGATTCATGATTCAATTCATGATTAACTTCATGAATCATGATTCAATTCATGATTCATGATTCAATTCATGATTCATGATTCAATTCATGATTCATGATTCAATTCATGATTCGTGATTCATGATTCAATTCATGATTCAATTCATGATTCATGATTTAATTCATGATTCATGATTCAATTCATGATTCATGATTTAATTTATGATTCATGATTCAATTCATGATTCATTTAATGATTCATGATTTATGATTCAATTCATGATTTATGATTCGATTCATGATTCATGATTCATGAATCATGATTTGATTCATGATTCATGATTCATGAATCATGATTCATGATTCATGAATCATGATTCGATTCATGAATCATGATTCGATTCATGATTCGTGATTCATGAATCATGATTCGATTCATGAATCATGATTCGATTCATGAATCATGATTCGATTCATGATTCATGATTTATGAATCATTATTCGATTCATGATTCATGATTCATGAATCATGATTCGATTCATGATTCATGATTCAATTCATGATTCATTTAATGATTCATTATTTATGACTCAATTCATGATTTATGATTCGATTCATGATTCAATTCATGATTTATGATTTGATTCATGATTCATGATTCGATTCATGATTCATGATTCATGAATCATGATTCGATTCATGATTCATGATTCAATTCATGATTCATTTAATGATTCATGATTTATGATTCAATTCATGATTTATGATTTGATTCATGATTCATGATTCATGAATCATGATTCGATTCATGATTCGTGATTAATGAATCATGATTCGATTTATGAATCATGATTCGATTCATGATTCATGATTTATGAATCATGATTCGATTCATGATTCATGATTCATGAATCATGATTCATTTAATGATTCATGATTTATGATTCAATTCATGATTTATGATTCGATTCATGATTCATGATTCATGAATCATGATTCGATTCATGATTCATGATTCATGATTCATAATTCATGATTCGATTCATGATTCATGATTCATGTATCATGATTCATTTAATGATTCATGATTTATGATTCAATTCATGATTTATGATTCGATTCATGATTCGTGATTCATGAATCATGATTCGATTCATGATTCATGATTCATGATTCATAATTCATGATTCGATTCATGATTCATGATTCATGAATCATGATTAAATTCATGATTCAAGATTCATTATTTGATTCATGATTCATGATTCATGATTCATGAATCAAATTCATGATTCATGATTCGATTCATGATTCATGATTCATGAATCATGAATCAAATTCATGATTCATGATTCAATTCCTGATTCCTGATTCATGATTCATGATTCATGATTTAATTCATGATTCATGACTCAATTCATGATTCAATTCATGATTCATGATTCAATTCATGATTCATGACTCATGATTCAATTCATGATTCATGATTCATGATTCATGATTCAATTCATGATTCATGATTCGATTCATGATTCATGATTCAAATCATGATTCCTGATTCATGATTTATGATTCATGATTTAATTCATTATTCATTTAAAGATTCATGATTTATGATTCAATTCATGATTTATGATTCGATTCATGATTCATGATTCATGAATCATGATTCAATTCATGATTTATGATTCGATTCATGATTCATGATTCATGAATCATGATTCAATTCTTGATTAATGATTCATTAATCATGATTCAATTCATGATTAATGATTCATTAATCATGATTCAATTCATGATTCATGATTCAATTCATGATTAAATTCATGAATCATGATTCAATTCATGAATCATGATTCAATTCATGATTCATGATTCAATTCATGATTCATGATTCAATTCATGATTCATGATTTAATTCATGATTCGTGATTCATGATTCAATTCATGATTCAATTCATGATTCATGATTCAATTCATGATTCATGATTCAATTCATGATTCATGATTTAATACATGATTCATGATTCAATTCATGATTCATTTAATGATTCATGATTTATGATTCAATTCATGATTTATGATTCGATTCATGATTCATGATTCATGAATCATGATTTGATTCATGATTCATAATTCATGAATCATGATTCATGATTTATGATTGAATTCATGATTTATGATTCGATTCATGATTCATGATTCATGAATAATGATTTGATTCATGATTCATGATTCATTAATCATGATTCGATTCATGAATCATGATTCATTAATCATGATTCGATTCATGAATCATGATTCGATTCATGATTCGTGATTCATGAATCATGATTCGATTCATGAATCATGATTCGATTCATGATTTATGATTTATGAATCATGATTCATTTAATGATTCATGAATCATGATTCGATTCATGATTCATGATTCAATTCATGATTCATTTAATGATTCATGATTATGATTTATGATTCATGATTTATGAATCATGATTCGATTCATGATTCATGATTCATGAATCATGATTCATGATTTATGATTCAATTCATGATTTATGATTCGATTCATGATTCATGATTCATGAATCATGATTTGATTCATGATTCATGATTCATGAATCATGATTCATGATTTGATTCATGATTCATGATTCATGAATCATGATTCATGATTCAATTCATGATTTATGATTCGATTCATGATTCATGATTCAATTCATGATTTATGATTCGATTCATGATTCATGATTCATGAATCATGATTTAATTCATGATTCATGATTCATGAATCATGAATCATGATTCATGATTCATGATTCATGAATCATGATTCATGATTCATGAATCATGATTCATAATTCATGAATCATGATTCGATTCATAATTAATGATTCGATTCATGATTCGTGATTCATGAATCATGATTCGATTTATGAATCCTGATTCAATTCATGAATCATGATTCGATTCATGATTCATGATTTATGAATCATGATTCGATTCATGATTCATGATTCATGAATCATGATTTGATTCATGATTCATGATTCAATTCATGATTCATTTAATGATTCATGATTTATGACTCAATTCATGATTTATGATTCGATTCATGTTTCATGATTCATGAATCATGATTCGATTCATGATTCATGATTCGATTCATGATTCATGATTCATGAATCATGATTCGATTCATGATTCATGATTCAATTCATGATTCATTTAATGATTCATGATTTATGATTCAATTCATGATTTATGATTCAATTCATGATTCATGATTCATGAATCATGATTCAATTCATGATTCGTGATTCATGAATCATGATTCGATTTATGAATCATGATTTGATTCATGAATCATGATTCGATTCATGATTCATGATTTATGAATCATGATTCGATTCATGATTCATGATTCATGAATCATGATTCATTTAATGATTCATGATTTATGATTCAATTCATGATTTATGATTCAATTCATGATTAAATTCATGAATCATGATTCAATTCAGGATTCATGATTCAATTCATGATTCATGATTCAATTCATGATTCATGATTCAATTCATGATTCATGATTTAATTCATGATTCATGATTCAATTCATGATTCATTTAATGATTCATGATTTATGATTCAATTCATGATTTATGATTCGATTCATGATTTATGATTCATGAATGATGATTCATGATTTATGATTCAATTAATGATTTATGATTCGATTCATGATTCATGATTCATGAATAATGATTTGATATATGATTCATGATTCATGAATCATGATTCATGATTCATTAATCATGATTCGATTCATGAATCATGATTCCATTCATGATTCGTGATTCATGAATCATGTTTCGATTCATGAATCATGATTCGATTCATGATTCATGATTTATGAATCATGATTTGATTCATGATTCATGAATCATGAATCATGATTCGATTCATGATTCATGATTCTATTCATGATTCATTTAATGATTCATGATTATGATTTATGATTCGATTCATGATTCATGATTCTATTCATGATTCATGATTCATGAATCATGATTCGATTCATGATTCATGATTCAATTCATGATTCATTTAATGATTCATGATTTATGATTCAATTCATGATTTATGATTCGATTCATGATTCATTATTCATGAATCATGATTTGATTCATGATTCATGATTCATGAATCATGATTCATGATTTATGATTCAATTCATGATTTATGATTCGATTCATGATTCATGATTCATGAATCATGATTTGATTCATGATTCATGATTCATGAATCATGATTCATGAATAATGATTCGATTCATGAATAATGATTCGATTCATGATTCGTGATTCATGAATCCTGATTCGATTCATGAATCCTGATTCGATTCATGAATCATGATTCGATTCATGAATCATGATTTATGAATCATGATTCGATTCATGATTCATGATTCATGAATCATGATTCAATTCATGATTCATGATTCAATTCATGATTCATTTAATGATTCATGATTTATGATTTATGATTCATGATTTATGAATCATGATTCGATTCATGATTCATGATTCTTGAATCATGATTCGATTCATGATTCATGATTCAATTCATGATTCATTTAATGATTCATGATTTATGATTCAATACATGATTTATGATTCAATTCATGATTCATTATTCATGAATCATGATTCGATTCATGATTCATTATTCGATTCATGATTCATGTTTCATGAATCATGATTTGATTCATGATTCATGATTCAATTCATGATTCATTTAATGATTCATGATTTATGATTCAATTCATGATTTATGATTCAATTCATGATTCATGATTCATGAATCATGATTCGATTCATGATTCGTGATTCATGAATCATGATTCGATTTATGAATCATGATTTGATTCATGAATCATGATTCGATTCATGATTCATGATTTATGAATCATGATTCGATTCATGATTCATGATTCATGAATCATGATTCATTTAATGATTCATGATTTATGATTCAATTCATGATTTATGATTCGATTCATGATTCATGATTCATGAATCATGATTCGATTCATGATTCGTGATTCATGAATCATGATTCGATTCATGATTCATGATTCATGATTCATAATTCATGATTCGATTCATGATTCATGAATCATGATTCAATTCATGATTCAAGATTCATTATTTGATTCATGATTCATAATTCATGAATCAAATTCATGATTCATGATTCAATTCCTGATTCCTGATTCCTGATTCATGATTCATGATTCATGATTCAAGATTCAATTCATGATTCATGACTCAATTCATGATTCAATTCATGATTCATGATTCAATTCATGATTCATGACTCATGATTCAATTCATGATTCATGATTCATATTTCATGATTCAATTCATGATTTATGATTCGATTCATGATTCATGATTCATGATTCAAATCATGATTCCTGATTCATGATTTATGATTCATGATTTAATTCATGATTCATTTAATGATTCATGATTTATGATTCAATTCATGATTTATGATTCGATTCATGATTCATGATTCATGAATCATGATTCAATTCATGATTTATGATTCGATTCATGATTCATGATTCATGAATCATGATTCAAATCTTGATTAATGATTCATTAATCATGATTCAATTCATGATTCATGATTCAATTCATGATTAAATTCATGAATCATGATTCAATTCATGATTCATGATTCAATTCATGATTCATGATTCAATTCATGATTCATGATTTAATTCATGATTCATGATTCAATTCATGATTCATTTAATGATTCATGATTTATGATTCAATTCATGATTTATGATTCGATTCATGATTTATGATTCATGAATGATGATTCATGATTTATGATTCAATTAATGATTTATGATTCGATTCATGATTCATGATTCATGAATAATGATTTGATATATGATTCATGATTCATGAATCATGATTCATGATTCATTAATCATGATTCGATTCATGATTCGTGATTCATGAATCATGTTTCGATTCATGAATCATGATTCGATTCATGATT
Source organism: Mixophyes australis (assembly GCA_036250195.1). Taxonomy (NCBI): domain Eukaryota; kingdom Metazoa; phylum Chordata; class Amphibia; order Anura; family Limnodynastidae; genus Mixophyes; species Mixophyes australis. Next base: position 118,147 of record JAVHZZ010000023.1, on the reverse strand, counting down.
CATGATTTATGAATCATGATTTGATTCATGATTCATGAATCATAATTCATGATTCGATTCATGATTCATGATTCTATTCATGATTCATTTAATGATTCATGATTATGATTTATGATTCATGATTTATGAATCATGATTCGATTCATGATTCATGATTCATGAATCATGATTCGATTCATGATTCATGATTCAATTCATGATTCATTTAATGATTCATGATTTATGATTCAATTCATGATTTATGATTCGATTCATGATTCATGATTCATGAATCATGATTTGATTCATGATTCATGATTCATGAATCATGATTCATGATTTATGATTCAATTCATGATTTATGATTCGATTCATGATTCATGATTCATGAATCATGATTTGATTCATGATTCATGATTCATGAATCATGATTCATGATTCATGAATAATGATTCGATTCATGAATAATGATTTGATTCATGATTCGTGATTCATGAATCCTAATTCGATTCATGAATCCTGATTCGATTCATGAATCATGATTCGATTCATGAATCATGATTTATGAATCATGATTCGATTCATGATTCATGATTCATGAATCATGATTCGATTCATGATTCATGATTCAATTCATGATTCATTTAATGATTCATGATTTATGATTTATGATTCATGATTTATGAATCATGATTCGATTCATGATTCATGATTCTTGAATCATGATTCGATTCATGATTCATGATTCAATTCATGATTCATTTAATGATTCATGATTTATGATTCAATACATGATTTATGATTTAATTCATGATTCATTATTCATGAATCATGATTCGATTCATGATTCATTATTCGATTCATGATTCATTTAATGATTCATGATTTATGATTCAATTCATGATTTATGATTCAATTCATGATTCATGATTCATGAATCATGATTCGATTCATGATTCGTGATTCATGAATCATGATTCGATTTATGAATCATGATTTGATTCATGAATCATGATTCGATTCATGATTCATGATTCATGAATCATGATTCGATTCATGATTCGTGATTCATGAATCATGATTCGATTTATGAATCATGATTTGATTCATGAATCATGATTCGATTCATGATTCATGATTTATGAATCATGATTCGATTCATGATTCATGAATCATGATTCATTTAATGATTCATGATTTATGATTCAATTCATGATTTATGATTCGATTCATGATTCATGATTCATGAATCATGATTCGATTCATGATTCGTGATTCATGAATCATGATTCGATTCATGATTCATGATTCATGATTCATAATTCATGATTCGATTCATGATTCATGATTCATGAATCATGATTCAATTCATGATTCAAGATTCATTATTTGATTCATGATTCATGATTCATAATTCATGAATCAAATTCATGATTCATGATTCAATTCCTGATTCCTGATTCCTGATTCATGATTCATGATTCATGATTCAAGATTCAATTCATGATTCATGACTCAATTCATGATTCAATTCATGATTCATGATTCAATTCATGATTCATGACTCATGATTCAATTCATGATTCATGATTCATGATTCATGATTCAATTCATGATTTATGATTCGATTCATGATTCATGATTCATGATTCAAATCATGATTCATGATTCATGATTTATGATTCATGATTTAATTCATGATTCATTTAATGATTCATGATTTATGATTCAATTCATGATTTATGATTCGATTCATGATTCATGATTCATGAATCATGATTCAATTCATGATTTATGATTCGATTCATGATTCATGATTCATGAATCATGATTCAAATCTTGATTAATGATTCATTAATCATGATTCAATTCATGATACATGATTCAATTCATGATTAAATTCATGAATCATGATTCAATTCATGATTCATGATTCAATTCATGATTCATGATTCAATTCATGATTCATGATTCAATTCATGATTCATGATTTAATTCATGATTCATGATTCAATTCATGATTCATTTAATGAATTATGATTTATGATTCAATTCATGATTTATGATTCGATTCATGATTTATGATTCATGAATGATGATTCATGATTTATGATTCAATTCATGATTTATGATTCGATTCATGATTTATGATTCATGAATGATGATTCATGATTTATGATTCAATTAATGATTTATGATTCGATTCATGATTCATGATTCATGAATAATGATTTGATTCATGATTCATGATTCATGAATCATGATTCATGATTCATTAATCATGATTCGATTCATGAATCATGATTCGATTCATGATTCGTGATTCATGAATCATGTTTCGATTCATGAATCATGATTCGATTCATGATTCATGATTCATGACTCATGATTCAATTCATGATTCATGATTCATGATTCATGATTCAATTCATGATTTATGATTCGATTCATGATTCATGATTCATGATTCAAATCATGATTCCTGATTCATGATTTATGATTCATGATTTAATTCATGATTCATTTAATGATTCATGATTTATGATTCAATTCATGATTTATGATTCAATTCATGATTCATGAATCATGATTCAATTCATGATTTATGATTCGATTCATGAATCATGATTCATGAATCATGATTCAAATCTTGATTAATGATTCATTAATCATGATTCAATTCATGATTCATGATTCAATTCATGATTAAATTCATGAATCATGATTCAATTCATGATTCATGATTCAATTCATGATTCATGATTCAATTCATGATTCATGATTCAATTCATGATTCATGATTTAATTCATGATTCATGATTCAATTCATGATTCATTTAATGATTCATGATTTATGATTCAATTCATGATTTATGATTCGATTCATGATTTATGATTCATGAATGATGATTCATGATTTATGATTCAATTAATGATTTATGATTCGATTCATGATTCATGATTCATGAATAATGATTTGATATATGATTCATGATTCATGAATCATGATTCATGATTCATTAATCATGATTCGATTCATGAATCATGATTCGATTCATGATTCGTGATTCATGAATCATGTTTCGATTCATGAATCATGATTCGATTCATGATTCATGATTTATGAATCATGATTTGATTCATGAATCATGTTTCGATTCATGAATCATGATTCGATTCATGATTCATGATTTATGAATCATGATTTGATTCATGATTCATGAATCATGAATCATGATTCGATTCATGATTCATGATTCTATTCATGATTCATTTAATGATTCATGATTATGATTTATGATTCATGATTTATGAATCATGATTCGATTCATGATTCATGATTCATGAATCATGATTCGATTCATGATTCATGATTCAATTCATGATTCATTTAATGATTCATGATTTATGATTCAATTCATGATTTATGATTCGATTCATGATTCATGATTCATGAATCATGATTTGATTCATGATTCATGATTCATGAATCATGATTCATGATTTATGATTCAATTCATGATTTATGATTCGATTCATGATTCATGATTCATGAATCATGATTTGATTCATGATTCATGATTCATGAATCATGATTCATGATTCATGAATAATGATTCGATTCATGAATAATGATTCGATTCATGATTCGTGATTCATGAATCCTGATTCGATTCATGAATCCTGATTCGATTCATGAATCATGATTCGATTCATGAATCATGATTTATGAATCATGATTCGATTCATGATTCATGATTCATGAATCATGATTCGATTCATGATTCATGATTCAATTCATGATTCATTTAATGATTCATGATTTATGATTTATGATTCATGATTTATGAATCATGATTCGATTCATGATTCATGATTCTTGAATCATGATTCGATTCATGATTCATGATTCAATTCATGATTCATTTAATGATTCATGATTTATGATTCAATACATGATTTATGATTCAATTCATGATTCATTATTCATGAATCATGATTCGATTCATGATTCATTATTCGATTCATGATTCATGTTTCATGAATCATGATTTGATTCATGATTCATGATTCAATTCATGATTCATTTATTGATTCATGATTTATGATTCAATTCATGATTTATGATTCAATTCATGATTCATGATTCATGAATCATGATTCGATTCATGATTCGTGATTCATGAATCATGATTCGATTTATGAATCATGATTTGATTCATGAATCATGATTCGATTCATGATTTATGATTCATGATTTAATTCATGATTCATTTAATGATTCATGATTTATGGTTCAATTCATGATTTATGATTCGATTCATGATTCATGATTCATGAATCATGATTCAATTCATGATTTATGATTCAATTCATGATTCATGATTCATGAATCATGATTCAATTCTTGATTAATGATTCATTAATCATGATTCAATTCATGATTCAATTCATGATTAAATTCATGAATCATGATTCAATTCATGATTCATGATTCAATTCATGATTCATGATTTAATTCATGATTCATGATTCAATTCATGATTCGTGATTCATGATTCAATTCATGATTCAATTCATGATTCATGATTTAATTCATGATTCATGATTTAATTCATGATTCATGATTTAATTCATGATTCATTTAATGATTCATGATTTATGATTCAATTCATGATTTATGATTCGATTCATGAATCATGATTTGATTCATGATTCATGATTCATGAATCATGATTCATGATTCATGAGTCATGATTCGATTCATGAATCATGATTCGATTCATGATTCGTGATTCATGAATCATGATTAGATTCATGAATCATCATTCGATTCATGAATCATCATTCGATTCATGATTCATGATTTATGAATCATGATTCGATTCATGATTCATGATTCATAATTCATGATTCGATTCATGATTCATGATTTAATTCATGATTCATTTAATGATTCATGATTTATGATTTATGATTCATGATTTATGAATCATGATTCGATTCATGATTCATGATTCATGAATCATGTTTCGATTCATGATTCATGATTCAATTCATGATTCATTTAATGATTCATGATTTATGACTCAATTCATGATTCATGATTCATGAATCATGATTCGATTCATGATTCATGATTCGATTCATGATTCATGATTCATGAATCATGATTCGATTCATGATTCATGATTCAATTTATGATTCATTTAATGATTCATGATTTATGATTCAATTCATGATTTATGATTTGATTCATGATTCATGATTCATGAATCATGATTCAATTCATGATTCGTGATTCATGAATCATGATTCGATTTATGAATCATGATTTGATTCATGAATCATGATTCGATTCATGATTCATGATTTATGAATCATGATTCGATTCATGATTCATGATTCATGAATTATGATTCGATTCATGATTCATGATTCATGAATCATGATTCGATTCATGATTCATGATACATGAATCATGATTCGATTCATGATTCATGATTCATGAATCATGATTCGATTCATGATTCATGAATCATGATTCATTTAATGATTCATGATTTATGATTCAATTCATGATTTATGATTCGATTCATGATTCATGATTCGATTCATGATTCATGATTCATGATTCATGATTCATAATTCGATTCATGATTCATGATTTATGATTCGATTCATGATTCATGAATCATGATTCGATTCATGATTCATGATTCATAATTCGATTCATGATTCATGATTCATGAATCAAATTCATGATTCATTTAATGATTCATGATTTATGATTTATGATTCATGATTTATGAATCATGATTCGATTCATGATTCATGATTCATGAATCATGATTCGATTCATGATTCATGATTCAATTCATGATTCATTTAATGATTCATGATTTATGACTCAATTCATGATTTTTGATTCGATTCATGATTCATGATTCATGAATCATGATTCGATTCATGATTCATTATTCGATTCATGATTCATGATTCATGAATCATGATTCGATTCATGATTCATGATTCAATTCATGATTCATTTAATGATTCATGATTTATGATTCAATTCATGATTTATGATTCAATTCATTATTCATGATTCATGAATCATGATTCAATTCATGATTCGTGATTCATGAATCATGATTCGATTTATGAATCATGATTTGATTCATGAATCATGATTTGATTCATGATTCATGATTTATGAATCATGATTCGATTCATGATTCATGATTCATGAATCATGATTCATTTAATGATTCATGATTTATGATTCAATTCATGATTTATGATTCGATTCATGATTCATGATTCATGAATCATGATTCGATTCATGATTCGTGATTCATGAATCATTATTCGATTCATGATTCATGATTCATAATTCATGATTCGATTCATGATTCATGATTCATGAATCATGATTCAATTCATGATTCAAGATTCATGAATCAAATTCATGATTCATGATTCGATTCATGAATCAAATTCATGATTCATGATTCGATACATGATTCATGATTCATGAATCATGATTCAATTCATGATTCAAGATTCATTATTTGATTCATGATTCATGATTCATGATTTATGAATCAAATTCATGATTCATGATTCAATTCCTGATTCCTGATTCCTGATTCATGATTCATGATTCATGATTCAAGATTCAATTCATGATTCATGACTCAATTCATGATTCAATTCATGATTCATGATTCAATTCATGATTCATGACTCATGATTCAATTCATGATTCATGATTCAATTCATGATTCATGATTCATGATTCAAATCATGATTTCTGATTCATGATTTATGATTCATGATTTAATTCATGATTCATTTAATGATTCATGATTTATGATTCAATTCATGATTTATGATTCGATTCATGATTCATGATTCAATTCATGATTCATTTAATGATTCATGATTATGATTTATGATTCATGATTTATGAATCATGATTCGATTCATGATTCATGATTCAATTAATGATTCATTTAATGATTCATGATTTATGATTCAATTCATGATTTATGATTAGATTCATGATTCATGATTCATGAATCATGATTTGATTCATGATTCATGATTCATGAATCATGATTCATGATTTATGATTCATGAATCATGATTCATGATTTATGATTCAATTCATGATTTATGATTCGATTCATGATTCATGATTCATGAATCATGATTTGATTCATGATTCATGATTCATGATTCATGATTCACGAATCATGATTCATGATTCATGAATCATGATTCGATTCATAAATAATGATTCGATTCATGATTCGTGATTCATGAATCATGATTCGATTCATGAATCCTGATTCGATTCATGAATCATAATTCGATTCATGATTCATGATTTATGAATCATGATTCGATTCATGATTCATGATTCATGAATCATGATTCGAATCATGATTCATGATTCAATTCATGATTCAGTTCATGATTCATTTAATGATTCATGATTTATGATTTATGATTCATGATTTATGAATCATGATTCGATTCATGATTCATGATTCAATTCATGATTCATTTAATGATTCATGATTTATGATTCAATTCATGATTTATGATTCGATTCATGATTCATGATTCATGAATCATGATTCGATTCATGATTCATTATTCGATTCATGATTCATGTTTCATGAATCATGATTCGATTCATGATTCATGATTCAATTCATGATTCATTTAATGATTCATGATTTATGATTCAATTCATGATTTATGATTCAATTCATGATTCATGATTCATGAATCATGATTCGATTCATGATTCGTGATTCATGAATCATGATTCGATTTATGAATCATGATTTGATTCATGAATCATGATTCGATTCATGATTTATGATTCATGATTTAATTCATGATTCATTTAATGATTCATGATTTATGATTCAATTCATGATTTATGATTCAATTCATGATTCATGATTCATGAATCATGATTCAATTCATGATTTATGATTCGATTCATGATTAACTTCATGAATCATGATTCAATTCATGATTCATGATTCAATTCATGATTCATGATTCAATTCATGATTCATGATTCAATTCATGATTCGTGATTCATGATTCAATTCATGATTCAATTCATGATTCATGATTTAATTCATGATTCATTATTCAATTCATGATTCATAATTTAATTCATGATTCATGATTCAATTCATGATTCATTTAATGATTCATGATTTATGATTCAATTCATGATTTATGATTCGATTCATGATTCATGATTCTTGAATCATGATTGGATTCATGAATCATGATTCGATTCATGATTCGTGATTCATGAATCATGATTCGATTCATGAATCATGATTCGATTCATGAATCATGATTCGATTCATGAATCATCATTCGATTCATTATTCATGATTTATGAATCATGATTCGATTCATGATTCATGATTCATGAATCATGATTCGTTTCATGATTCATGATTCAATTCATGATTCATTTAATGATTCATGATTTATGATTTATGATTCATGATTTATGAATCATTATTCGATTCATGATTCATGATTCATGAATCATGATTCGATTCATGATTCATGATTCAATTCATGATTCATTTAATGATTCATGATTTATGACTCAATTCATTATTTATGATTCGATTCATGATTCAATTCATGATTTATTATTTGATTCATGATTCATGATTCGATTCATGATTCATGATTCATGATTCATGATTCGATTCATGATTCATGATTCAATTCATGATTCATTTAATGATTCATGATTTATGATTCAATTCATGATTTATGATTTGATTCATGATTCATGATTCATGAATCATGATTCGATTCATGATTCGTGATTAATGAATCATGATTCGTTTTATGAATCATGATTTGATTCATCAATCATGATTCGATTCATGATTCATGATTTATGAATCATGATACGATTCATGATTCATGATTCATGAATCATGATTCATTTAATGATTCATGATTTATGATTCAATTCATGATTTATGATTCGATTCATGATTCATGATTCATGAATCATGATTCGATTCATGATTCATTATTCGATTCATGATTCATGTTTCATGAATCATGATTCGATTCATGATTCATGATTCAATTCATGATTCATTTAATGATTCATGATTTATGATTCAATTCATGATTTATGATTCAATTCATGAATCATGATTCATGAATCATGATTCGATTCATGATTCGTGATTCATGAATCATGATTCGATTTATGAATCATGATTTGATTCATGAATCATGATTCGATTCATGATTTATGATTCATGATTTAATTCATGATTCATTTAATGATTCATGATTTATGATTCAATTCATGATTTATGATTCAATTCATGATTCATGATTCATGAATCATGATTCAATTCATGATTTATGATTCGATTCATGATTAACTTCATGAATCATGATTCAATTCATGATTCATGATTCAATTCATGATTCATGATTCAATTCATGATTCATGATTCAATTCATGATTCGTGATTCATGATTCAATTCATGATTCAATTCATGATTCATGATTTAATTCATGATTCATTATTCAATTCATGATTCATAATTTAATTCATGATTCATGATTCAATTCATGATTCATTTAATGATTCATGATTTATGATTCAATTCATGATTTATGATTCGATTCATGATTCATGATTCTTGAATCATGATTGGATTCATGAATCATGATTCGATTCATGATTCGTGATTCATGAATCATGATTCGATTCATGAATCATGATTCGATTCATGAATCATGATTCGATTCATGAATCATCATTCGATTCATTATTCATGATTTATGAATCATGATTCGATTCATGATTCATGATTCATGAATCATGATTCGTTTCATGATTCATGATTCAATTCATGATTCATTTAATGATTCATGATTTATGATTTATGATTCATGATTTATGAATCATTATTCGATTCATGATTCATGATTCATGAATCATGATTCGATTCATGATTCATGATTCAATTCATGATTCATTTAATGATTCATGATTTATGACTCAATTCATTATTTATGATTCGATTCATGATTCAATTCATGATTTATTATTTGATTCATGATTCATGATTCGATTCATGATTCATGATTCATGATTCATGATTCGATTCATGATTCATGATTCAATTCATGATTCATTTAATGATTCATGATTTATGATTCAATTCATGATTTATGATTTGATTCATGATTCATGATTCATGAATCATGATTCGATTCATGATTCGTGATTAATGAATCATGATTCGATTTATGAATCATGATTTGATTCATCAATCATGATTCGATTCATGATTCATGATTTATGAATCATGATACGATTCATGATTCATGATTCATGAATCATGATTCATTTAATGATTCATGATTTATGATTCAATTCATGATTTATGATTCGATTCATGATTCATGATTCATGAATCATGATTCGATTCATGATTCATGATTCATAATTCATGATTCGATTCATGATTCATGATTCATGAATCATGATTAAATTCATGATTCAAGATTCATTATTTGATTCATGATTCATGATTCATGATTCATGAATCAAATTCATGATTCATGAATCATGAATCAAATTCATGATTCATGATTCAATTCCTGATTCCTGATTCATGATTCATGATTCATGATTTAATTCATGATTCATGACTCAATTCATGATTCAATTCATGATTCATGATTCAATTCATGATTCATGACTCATGATTCAATTCATAATTCATGATTCATGATTCATGATTCAATTCATGATTCATGATTCATGATTCAAATCATGATTCCTGATTCATGATTTATGATTCATGATTTAATTCATGATTCATTTAATGATTCATGATTTATGATTCAATTCATGATTTATGATTCGATTCATGATTCTTGATTCATGAATCATGATTCAATTCATGATTTATGATTCGATTTATGATTCATGATTCATGAATCATGATTCAAATCTTGATTAATGATTCATTAATCATGATTCAATTCATGATTCATGATTCAATTCATGATTAAATTAATGAATCATGATTCAATTCATGATTCATGATTCAATTCATGATTCATGATTCAATTCATGATTGATGATTCAATTCATGATTCGTGATTCATGATTCAATTCATGATTCAATTCATGATTCATGATTCAATTCATGATTCATGATTCAATTCATGATTCATGATTTAATTCATGATTCATGATTCAATTCATGATTCATTTAATGATTCATGATTTATGATTCAATTCATGATTTATGATTCGATTCATGATTTATGATTCATGAATGATGATTCATGATTTATGATTCAATTCATGATTTATGATTCGATTCATGATTCATGATTCATGAATAATGATTTGATTCATGATTCATGATTCATGAATCATGATTCATGATTCATTAATCATGATTCGATTCATGACTCATGATTCAATTCATGATTCATGATTCAATTCATGATTTATGATTCAATTCATGATTCATGATTTAATTCATGATTCATTTAATGATTCATGATTTATGATTTATGATTCATGATTTATGAATCATGATTCGATTCATGATTCATGATTCATGAATCATGATTCGATTCATGATTCATGATTCAATTCATGATTCATTTAATGATTCATGATTTATGATTCAATTCATGATTTATGATTCAATTCATGATTTATGATCAAATTCATGATTCATGATTCGATTCATGATTCTTGATTCATGAATCATGATTCAATTCATGATTCAAGATTCATTATTTGATTCATGATTCATGATTCATGAATCAAATTCATGATTCATGATTCAATTCCTGATTCCTTAATCCTGATTCATGATTCATGATTCATGATTCAAGATTCAATTCATGATTCATGACTCAATTCATGATTCAATTCATAAATCATGATTGAATTCATGATTCATGACTCATGATTCAATTCATGATTCATGATTCATGATTCAATTCATGATTTATGATTCAATTCATGATTCATGATTCATGATTCAAATCATGATTCCTGATTCATGATTTATGATTCATGATTTAATTCATGATTCATTTAATGATTCATGATTTATGATTCAATTCATGATTTATGATTCGATTCATGATTCATGATTCATGAATCATGATTCAATTCATGATTTATGATTACATTCATGATTCATGAATCATGATTCAAATCTTGATTAATGATTCATTAATCATGATTCAATTCATGATTCATGATTCAATTCATGATTAAATTCATGAATCATGATTCAATTCATGATTCATGATTCAATTCATGATTCATGATTCAATTCATGATTCATGATTCAATTCATGATTCGTAATTCATGATTCAATTCATGATTCAATTCATGATTCATGATTCCATACATGATTCATTATTCAATTCATGATTCATGATTTAATTCATGATTCATGATTCAATTCATGATTCATTTAATGATTCATGATTTATGATTCAATTCATGATTTATGATTCGATTCATGATTTATGATTCATGAATGATGATTCATGATTTATGATTCAATTCATGATTTATGATTCGATTCATGATTCATGATTCATGATTCATGAATCATGATTCATGATTCATTAATCATGATTCGATTCATGAATCATGATTCGATTCATGATTCATGATTTATGAATCATGATTCGATTCATGATTCATGATTCATGAATCATGATTCGATTCATGATTCATGAATCATGATTCATGATTCATTAATCATGATTCGATTCATGAATCATGATTCGATTCATGATTCATGATTTATGAATCATGATTCGATTCATGATTCATGATTCATGAATCATGATTCGATTCATGATTCATGATTCAATTCATGATTCATTTAATGATTCATGATTTATGATTTATGATTCATGATTTAGGATTCATGATTCGATTCATGATTCATGATTCATAATTCATGATTCGATTCATGATTCATGAATCATGAATCAAATTCATGATTCAAGATTCATTATTTGATTCATGATTCATGATTCATGATTCATGAATCAAATTCATGATTCATGAATCATGAATCAAATTCATGATTCATGATTCAATTCCTGATTCCTGATTCATGATTCATGATTCATGATTTAATTCATGATTCATGACTCAATTCATGATTCAATTCATGATTCATGATTCAATTCATGATTCATGACTCATGATTCAATTCATAATTCATGATTCATGATTCATGATTCAATTCATGATTCATGATTCATGATTCAAATCATGATTCCTGATTCATGATTTATGATTCATGATTTAATTCATGATTCATTTAATGATTCCTGATTTATGATTCAATTCATGATTTATGATTCGATTCATGATTCATGATTCATGAATCATGATTCAATTCATGATTTATGATTCGATTCATGATTCATGATTCATGAATCATGATTCAAATCTTGATTAATGATTCATTAATCATGATTCAATTCATGATTCATGATTCAATTCATGATTAAATTAATGAATCATGATTCAATTCATGATTCATGATTCAATTCATGATTGATGATTCAATTCATGATTGATGATTCAATTCATGATTCGTGATTCATGATTCAATTCATGATTCAATTCATGATTCATGATTCAATTCATGATTCATGATTCAATTCATGATTCATGATTTAATTCATGATTCATGATTCAATTCATGATTCATTTAATGATTCATGATTTATGATTCAATTCATGATTTATGATTCGATTCATGATTTATGATTCATGAATGATGATTCATGATTTATGATTCAATTCATGATTTATGATTCGATTCATGATTCATGATTCATGAATAATGATTTGATTCATGATTCATGATTCATGAATCATGATTCATGATTCATTAATCATGATTCGATTCATGACTCATGATTCAATTCATGATTCATGATTCAATTCATGATTTATGATTCAATTCATGATTCATGATTTAATTCATGATTCATTTAATGATTCATGATTTATGATTTATGATTCATGATTTAATTCATGATTCATTTAATGATTCATGATTTATGATTCAATTCATGATTTATGATTCGATTCATGATTCATGATTCATGAATCATGATTCAATTCATGATTTATGATTCGATTCATGATTCATGATTCATGAATCATGATTCAAATCTTGATTAATGATTCATTAATCATGATTCAATTCATGATTCATGATTCAATTCATGATTAAATTAATGAATCATGATTCAATTCATGATTCATGATTCAATTCATGATTGATGATTCAATTCATGATTGATGATTCAATTCATGATTCGTGATTCATGATTCAATTCATGATTCAATTCATGATTCATGATTCAATTCATGATTCATGATTCAATTCATGATTCATGATTTAATTCATGATTCATGATTCAATTCATGATTCATTTAATGATTCATGATTTATGATTCAATTCATGATTTATGATTCGATTCATGATTTATGATTCATGAATGATGATTCATGATTTATGATTCAATTCATGATTTATGATTCGATTCATGATTCATGATTCATGAATAATGATTTGATTCATGATTCATGATTCATGAATCATGATTCATGATTCATTAATCATGATTCGATTCATGACTCATGATTCAATTCATGATTCATGATTCAATTCATGATTTATGATTCAATTCATGATTCATGATTTAATTCATGATTCATTTAATGATTCATGATTTATGATTTATGATTCATGATTTATGAATCATGATTCGATTCATGATTCATGATTCATGAATCATGATTCGATTCATGATTCATGATTCAATTCATGATTCATTTAATGATTCATGATTTATGATTCAATTCATGATTTATGATCAAATTCATGATTCATGATTCGATTCATGATTCTTGATTCATGAATCATGATTCAATTCATGATTCAAGATTCATTATTTGATTCATGATTCAT
Organism: Mixophyes australis; assembly: GCA_036250195.1. NCBI lineage: Eukaryota > Metazoa > Chordata > Amphibia > Anura > Limnodynastidae > Mixophyes > Mixophyes australis. The sequence goes on along the minus strand of JAVHZZ010000023.1, from coordinate 103,079 downwards.
GATTCATGATTCATGAATCAAATTCATGATTCATGATTCAATTCCTGATTCCTTAATCCTGATTCATGATTCATGATTCATGATTCAAGATTCAATTCATGATTCATGACTCAATTCATGATTCAATTCATAAATCATGATTGAATTCATGATTCATGACTCATGATTCAATTCATGATTCATGATTCATGATTCAATTCATGATTTATGATTCAATTCATGATTCATGATTCATGATTCAAATCATGATTCCTGATTCATGATTTATGATTCATGATTTAATTCATGATTCATTTAATGATTCATGATTTATGATTCAATTCATGATTTATGATTCGATTCATGATTCATGATTCATGAATCATGATTCAATTCATGATTTATGATTACATTCATGATTCATGAATCATGATTCAAATCTTGATTAATGATTCATTAATCATGATTCAATTCATGATTCATGATTCAATTCATGATTAAATTCATTAATCATGATTCAATTCATGATTCATGATTCGTAATTCATGATTCAATTCATGATTCAATTCATGATTCATGATTCAATTCATGATTCGTAATTCATGATTCAATTCATGATTCAATTCATGATTCATGATTCCATACATGATTCATTATTCAATTCATGATTCATGATTTAATTCATGATTCATGATTCAATTCATGATTCATTTAATGATTCATGATTTATGATTCAATTCATGATTTATGATTCGATTCATGATTTATGATTCATGAATGATGATTCATGATTTATGATTCAATTCATGATTTATGATTCGATTCATGATTCATGATTCATGAATAATGATTTGATTCATGATTCATGATTCATGAATCATGATTCATGATTCATTAATCATGATTCGATTCATGAATCATGATTCGATTCATGATTCATGATTTATGAATCATGATTCGATTCATGATTCATGATTCATGAATCATGATTCGATTCATGATTCATGATTCAATTCATGATTCATTTAATGATTCATGATTATGATTTATGATTCATGATTTATGAATCATGATTCGATTCATGATTCATGATTAAAGAATCATGATTCGAATCATGATTCATGATTCAATTCATGATTTATGATTCAATTCATGATTTATGATTTAATTCATGATTCATTTAATGATTCATGATTTATGATTTATGATTCATGATTTAGGATTCATGATTCGATTCATGATTCATGATTCATGAATCATGATTCGATTCATGATTCAATTCATGATTTATTTAATGATTCATGATTTATGATTCAATTCATGATTTATGATTTGATTCATGATTCATGATTCATGAATCATGATTCGATTCATGATTCGTGATTCATGAATCATGATTCGATTTATGAATCATGATTTGATTCATGAATCATGATTCGATTCATGATTCATGATTTATGAATCATGATTCGATTCATGATTCATGATTCATGAATCATGATTCGATTCATGATTCATGATTCATGAATCATGATTCGATTCATGATTCATGATTCATGAATCATGATTCGATTCATGATTCATGATTCATGAATCATGATTAGATTCATGATTGATGATTCATGAATCATGAATCATGATTCATGAATCATGATTCGATCCATAATTCGTGATTCATGAATCATGATTCGATTCATGATTCATGATTCATGAATCATGATTCGATTCATGATTCATGATTCATGAATCATGATTCGATTCATGATTCATGATTCATGAATCATGATTCATTTAATGATTCATGATTTATGATTTAATTCATGATTTATGATTTGATTCATGATTCATGATTCGATTCATGATTCATGATTCATGAATCATGATTCGATTCATGATTCATGATTCATAATTCGATTCATGATTCATGATTCATGATTCGATTCATGATTCATGATTCATGAATCATGATTCGATTCATGATTCATGATTCATAATTCGATTCATGATTCATGATTCATGAATCAAATTCATGATTCATGATTCAATTCATGATTCATGATTCAATTCATGATTCCTGATTCATGATTCATGATTCATGATTCAATTCATGATTCATGATTCAATTCATGATTCAATTCATGATTCATGATTCAATTCATGATTCATGATTCATGATTCAATTCATGATTCATGATTCAATTCATGACTCATGATTCATGATTCATGACTCATGATTCTTGATTCAATTCATGATTCATGATTCAATTCATGACTCATGATTCATGATTCATGACTCATGATTCTTGATTCAATTCATGACTCATGATTCAATTCATGATTCATGATTCAATTCATGATTCATGAATCATGATTCAATTCATGATTCATGATTCGATTCATGATTCATGATTCAATTCATGATTCATGATTCAATTCATGACTCATGATTCAATTCATGATTCATGTTTTAATTCATGATTCATTTAATGATTCATGATTTATGATTCAATTCATGATTTATGATTCAATTCATGATTTATGATTCAATTCATGATTCATGATTCATGAATCATGGTTTGATTCATGATTCATGAATCATGATTAGATTCTAGATTCATGATTCATAAATCATGATTCGATTCATGATTTATTTCATGATTCATGATTCATGATTCAATTCATGATTCATGATTCATTATTTAATTCATGATTTAATTCATGATTCTTGATTCAATTCATGATTCATGATTCGATTCATGACTCATGATTCAATTCATGATTCATGATTCAATTCATGATTTATGATTCAATTCATGATTCATGATTTAATTCATGATTCATTTAATGATTCATGATTTATGATTTATGATTCATGATTTATGAATCATGATTCGATTCATGATTCATGATTCATGAATCATGATTCGATTCATGATTCATGATTCAATTCATGATTCATTTAATGATTCATGATTTATGATTCAATTCATGATTTATGATTCAATTCATGATTTATGATCAAATTCATGATTCATGATTCGATTCATGATTCTTGATTCATGAATCATGATTCAATTCATGATTCAAGATTCATTATTTGATTCATGATTCATGATTCATGAATCAAATTCATGATTCATGATTCAATTCCTGATTCCTTAATCCTGATTCATGATTCATGATTCATGATTCAAGATTCAATTCATGATTCATGACTCAATTCATGATTCAATTCATAAATCATGATTGAATTCATGATTCATGACTCATGATTCAATTCATGATTCATGATTCATGATTCAATTCATGATTTATGATTCAATTCATGATTCATGATTTATGATTCAAATCATGATTCCTGATTCATGATTTATGATTCATGATTTAATTCATGATTCATTTAATGATTCATGATTTATGATTCAATTCATGATTTATGATTCGATTCATGATTCATGATTCATGAATCATGATTCAATTCATGATTTATGATTACATTCATGATTCATGAATCATGATTCAAATCTTGATTAATGATTCATTAATCATGATTCAATTCATGATTCATGATTCAATTCATGATTAAATTCATGAATCATGATTCAATTCATGATTCATGATTCAATTCATGATTCATTATTCAATTCATGATTGATGATTCAATTCATGATTCGTAATTCATGATTCAATTCATGATTCAATTCATGATTCATGATTCCATACATGATTCATTATTCAATTCATGATTCATGATTTAATTCATGATTCATGATTCAATTCATGATTCATTTAATGATTCATGATTTATGATTCAATTCATGATTTATGATTCGATTCATGATTTATGATTCATGAATGATGATTCATGATTTATGATTCAATTCATGATTTATGATTCGATTCATGATTCATGATTCATGAATAATGATTTGATTCATGATTCATGATTCATGAATCATGATTCATGATTCATTAATCATGATTCGATTCATGAATCATGATTCGATTCATGATTCATGATTTATGAATCATGATTCGATTCATGATTCATGATTCATGAATCATGATTCGATTCATGATTCATGATTCAATTCATGATTCATTTAATGATTCATGATTATGATTTATGATTCATGATTTATGAATCATGATTCGATTCATGATTCATGATTAAAGAATCATGATTCGAATCATGATTCATGATTCAATTCATGATTTATGATTCAAATTTATGATTTATGATTTAATTCATAATTCATTTAATGATTCATGATTTATGATTTATGATTCATGATTTAGGATTCATGATTCGATTCATGATTCATGATTCATGAATCATGATTCGATTCATGATTCATGATTCAATTCATGATTTATTTAATGATTCATGATTTATGATTCAATTCATGATTTATGATTTGATTCATGATTCATGATTCATGAATCATGATTCGATTCATGATTCGTGATTCATGAATCATGATTCGATTTATGAATCATGATTTGATTCATGAATCATGATTCGATTCATGATTCATGATTTATGAATCATGATTCGATTCATGATTCATGATTCATGAATCATGATTCGATTCATGATTCATGATTCATGAATCATGATTCGATTCATGATTCATGATTCATGAATCATGATTCGATTCATGATTCATGATTCATGAATCATGATTCGATTCATGATTGATGATTCATGAATCATGAATCATGATTCATGAATCATGATTCGATCCATAATTCGTGATTCATGAATCATGATTCGATTCATGATTCATGATTCATGAATCATGATTCGATTCATGATTCATGATTCATGAATCATGATTCGATTCATGATTCATGATTCATGAATCATGATTCATTTAATGATTCATGATTTATGATTTAATTCATGATTTATGATTTGATTCATGATTCATGATTCGATTCATGATTCATGATTCATGAATCATGATTCGATTCATGATTCATGATTCATAATTCGATTCATGATTCATGATTCATGATTCGATTCATGATTCATGATTCATGAATCATGATTCGATTCATGATTCATGATTCATAATTCGATTCATGATTCATGATTCATGAATCAAATTCATGATTCATGATTCAATTCATGATTCATGATTCAATTCATGATTCCTGATTCATGATTCATGATTCATGATTCAATTCATGATTCATGATTCAATTCATGATTCAATTCATGATTCATGATTCAATTCATGATTCATGATTCATGATTCAATTCATGATTCATGATTCAATTCATGACTCATGATTCATGATTCATGACTCATGATTCTTGATTCAATTCATGATTCATGATTCAATTCATGACTCATGATTCATGATTCATGACTCATGATTCTTGATTCAATTCATGACTCATGATTCAATTCATGATTCATGATTCAATTCATGATTCATGAATCATGATTCAATTCATGATTCATGATTCGATTCATGATTCATGATTCAATTCATGATTCATGATTCAATTCATGACTCATGATTCAATTCATGATTCATGTTTTAATTCATGATTCATTTAATGATTCATGATTTATGATTCAATTCATGATTTATGATTCAATTCATGATTTATGATTCAATTCATGATTCATGATTCATGAATCATGGTTTGATTCATGATTCATGAATCATGATTAGATTCTAGATTCATGATTCATAAATCATGATTCGATTCATGATTTATTTCATGATTCATGATTCATGATTCAATTCATGATTCATGATTCATTATTTAATTCATGATTTAATTCATGATTCTTGATTCAATTCATGATTCATGATTCAATTCATGACTCATGATTCATGATTCATGACTCATGATTCTTGATTCAATTCATGACTCATGATTCAATTCATGATTCATGATTCAATTAATGATTCATGAATCATGATTCAATTCATGATTCATGATTCGATTCATGATTCATGATTCATGATTCAATTCATGATTCATGATTCAATTCATGACTCATGATTCAATTCATGATTCATGTTTTAATTCATGATTCATTTAATGATTCATGATTTATGATTCAATTCATGATTTATGATTCAATTCATGATTTATGATTCAATTCATGATTCATGATTCATGAATCATGGTTCGATTCATGATTCATGAATCATGATTAGATTCATGATTCATGATTCATAAATCATGATTCGATTCATGATTTATTTCATGATTCATGATTCATGATTCAATTCATGATTCATGATTCATTATTTAATTCATGATTTAATTCATGATTCATGATTCAATTCATGATTCATGATTCAATTCATGATTCATGATTCAATTCATGATTCAATTCATGATTAAATTCATGATTCATGATTCAATTCATGATTCATGATTCAATTCATGATTCATGATTCATGATTCAATTCATGATTCATGATTCAATACATGATTCATGATTCAATATATGCTTCAATTCATGATTCAAATCATAATTCATGATACATGATTCAATTTATGATTCATGATTCAATTCATGATTCATGATTCAAATCATGATTCCTGATTCATGATTCATGATTCAATTCATGATTCAATTAATGATTCATGATTCAATTCATGATATAATTCATGATTCAATTCATGATTCATGATTCAATTCATGATTCAATTAATGATTCAATTCATGACTCATGATTCAATTCATGATTCATGATTCAATTCATGATTCATGATTCGATTCATGATTCATGATTCATGAATCATGATTCAATTATTGATTCATGATTCATAAATCATGATTCAATTCATGATTCATGATTCAATTCATGATTCAACTCATGAATCATGATTTGATTCATGATTCATGATTCATTTCATGATTCATGATTCAAATTATGATTAATGATTCATGATTCAATTCATGATTCATGATTCAATTCATGATTCATGATTCATGAATCATGATTCATTTAATGATTCATGATTTATGATTCAATTCATGATTTATGATTCGATTCATGATTCATGATTCATGAATCATGATTCGATTCATGATTCATGATTCATGAATCATGATTCGATTCATAATTCATGATTCATGAATCATGATTCGATTCATGATTCATGATTCATGAATCATGATTCGATTCATAATTCATGATTCATGAATCATGATTCGATTCATGATTCATGAATCATGATTCGATTCATGATTCATGATTCAATTCATGATTCATGATTTATGATTCAATTCATGATTTATGATTCAATTCATGATTTATGATTCAATTCATGATTCATGATTCATTAATCATGGTTCGATTCATGATTCATGAATCATGATTAGATTCATGATTCATGATTCATAAATCATGATTCGATTCATGATTTATTTCATGATTCATGATTCATGATTTAATTCATGATTCATGATTAATTATTTAATTCATGATTTAATTCATGATTCATGATTCAATTCATGATTCATGATTCAATTCATGATTCATGATTCGATTCATGATTCATGTTTCATGAATCATGATTCAATTTTTGATTCATGATTCATAAATCATGATTCAATTCATGATTCATGATTCAATTCATGATTCAACTCATGAATCATGATTTGATTCATGATTCATGATTCATTTCATGATTCATGATTCATGATTCAAATTATGATTAATGATTCATGATTCAATTCATGATTCATGATTCAATTCATGATTCATGATTCAATTCATGATTCATGATTCAATTCATGATTCGTGATTCATGATTCAATTAATGATTCATGATTCAATTCATGATTCATGATACATGATTCAATTTATGATTCGTGATTCATGATTCAATTCATGATTCAATTCATGAATCATGATTCGATTCATGATTCATGATTCATGAATCATGATTCATTTAATGACTCATGATTTATGATTCAATTCATGATTTATGATTCGATTCATGATTCATGATTCATGAATCATGATTCGATTCATGATTCATGATTCATGAATCATGATTCGATTCATGATTAATGATTCATGAATCATGATTCGATTCATGATTCATGATTCATGAATCATGATTCGATTCATGATGCATGATTCATGAATCATGATTCGATTCATGATTCATGATTCATGAATCATGATTCGATTCATGATTCATGATTCATGATTCAATTCATGATTCATGATTCAATTCATGACTCATGATTCAATTCATGATTCATGTTTTAATTCATGATTCATTTAATGATTCATGATTTATGATTCAATTCATGATTTATGATTCAATTCATGATTTATGATTCAATTCATGATTCATGATTCATGAATCATGGTTCAATTCATGATTCATGAATCATGATTAGATTCATGATTCATGATTCATAAATCATGATTCGATTCATGATTTATTTCATGATTCATGATTCATGATTCAATTCATGATTCATGATTCATTATTTAATTCATGATTCAATTCATGATTCATGATTCAATTCATGATTCATGATTCAATTCATGATTCATGATTCAATTCATGATTCATGATTCAATTCATCATTGAATTCATGATTCAATTCATGATTCATGATTCAATTCATGATTCATGATTCAATTCATGATTCATGATTCATGATTCAAATCATTATTCATGATTCAATACATGATTCATGATTCAATATATGATTCAATTCATGATTCAAATCATAATTCATGATACATGATTCAATTTATGATTCAATTCATGATTCATGATTCAAATCATGATTCCTGATTCATGATTCAATTCATGATTCAATTAATGATTCATGATTCAATTCATGATATAATTCATGATTCAATTCATGATTCATGATTCAATTCATGATTCAATTAATGATTCAATTCATGACTCATGATTCAATTCATGATTCATGATTCAATTCATGATTCATGATTCGATTCATGATTCATGATTCATGAATCATGATTCAATTCTTGATTCATGATTCATAAATCATGATTCAATTCATGATTCATGATTCAATTCATGATTCAACTCATGAATCATGATTTGATTCATGATTCATGATTCATTTCATGATTCATGATTCAAATTATGATTAATGATTCATGATTCAATTCATGATTCATGATTCAATTCATGATTCATGATTCATGAATCATGATTCATTTAATGATTCATGATTTATGATTCAATTCATGATTTATGATTTGATTCATGATTCATGATTCATGAATCATGATTCGATTCATGATTCATGATTCATGAATCATGATTCGATTCATAATTCATGATTCATGAATCATGATTCGATTCATGATTCATGATTCATGAATCATGATTCGATTCATAATTCATGATTCATGAATCATGATTCGATTCATGATTCATGATTCATAATTCGATTCATGATTCATGATTCATGATTCGATTCATGATTCATGATTCATGAATCATGATTCGATTCATGATTCATGATTCATAATTCGATTCATGATTCATGATTCATGAATCAAATTCATGATTCATGATTCAATTCATGATTCATGATTCAATTCATGATTCCTGATTCATGATTCATGATTCATGATTCAATTCATGATTCATGATTCAATTCATGATTCAATTCATGATTCATGATTCAATTCATGATTCATGATTCATGATTCAATTCATGATTCATGATTCAATTCATGACTCATGATTCATGATTCATGACTCATGATTCTTGATTCAATTCATGATTCATGATTCAATTCATGACTCATGATTCATGATTCATGACTCATGATTCTTGATTCAATTCATGACTCATGATTCAATTCATGATTCATGATTCAATTCATGATTCATGAATCATGATTCAATTCATGATTCATGATTCGATTCATGATTCATGATTCAATTCATGATTCATGATTCAATTCATGACTCATGATTCAATTCATGATTCATGTTTTAATTCATGATTCATTTAATGATTCATGATTTATGATTCAATTCATGATTTATGATTCAATTCATGATTTATGATTCAATTCATGATTCATGATTCATGAATCATGGTTTGATTCATGATTCATGAATCATGATTAGATTCTAGATTCATGATTCATAAATCATGATTCGATTCATGATTTATTTCATGATTCATGATTCATGATTCAATTCATGATTCATGATTCATTATTTAATTCATGATTTAATTCATGATTCTTGATTCAATTCATGATTCATGATTCAATTCATGACTCATGATTCATGATTCATGACTCATGATTCTTGATTCAATTCATGACTCATGATTCAATTCATGATTCATGATTCAATTAATGATTCATGAATCATGATTCAATTCATGATTCATGATTCGATTCATGATTCATGATTCATGATTCAATTCATGATTCATGATTCAATTCATGACTCATGATTCAATTCATGATTCATGTTTTAATTCATGATTCATTTAATGATTCATGATTTATGATTCAATTCATGATTTATGATTCAATTCATGATTTATGATTCAATTCATGATTCATGAATCATGGTTCGATTCATGATTCATGAATCATGATTAGATTCATGATTCATGATTCATAAATCATGATTCGATTCATGATTTATTTCATGATTCATGATTCATGATTCAATTCATGATTCATGATTCATTATTTAATTCATGATTTAATTCATGATTCATGATTCAATTCATGATTCATGATTCAATTCATGATTCATGATTCAATTCATGATTCAATTCATGATTAAATTCATGATTCATGATTCAATTCATGATTCATGATTCAATTCATGATTCATGATTCATGATTCAATTCATGATTCATGATTCAATACATGATTCATGATTCAATATATGCTTCAATTCATGATTCAAATCATAATTCATGATACATGATTCAATTTATGATTCATGATTCAATTCATGATTCATGATTCAAATCATGATTCATGATTCATGATTCAATTCATGATTCAATTAATGATTCATGATTCAATTCATGATATAATTCATGATTCAATTCATGATTCATGATTCAATTCATGATTCAATTAATGATTCAATTCATGACTCATGATTCAATTCATGATTCATGATTCAATTCATGATTCATGATTCGATTCATGATTCATGATTCATGAATCATGATTCAATTATTGATTCATGATTCATAAATCATGATTCAATTCATGATTCATGATTCAATTCATGATTCAACTCATGAATCATGATTTGATTCATGATTCATGATTCATTTCATGATTCATGATTCAAATTATGATTAATGATTCATGATTCAATTCATGATTCATGATTCAATTCATGATTCATGATTCATGAATCATGATTCATTTAATGATTCATGATTTATGATTCAATTCATGATTTATGATTCGATTCATGATTCATGATTCATGAATCATGATTCGATTCATGATTCATGATTCATGAATCATGATTCGATTCATAATTCATGATTCATGAATCATGATTCGATTCATGATTCATGATTCATGAATCATGATTCGATTCATAATTCATGATTCATGAATCATGATTCGATTCATGATTCATGAATCATGATTCGATTCATGATTCATGATTCATGATTCAATTCATGATTCATGATTTATGATTCAATTCATGATTTATGATTCAATTCATGATTTATGATTCAATTCATGATTCATGATTCATTAATCATGGTTCGATTCATGATTCATGAATCATGATTAGATTCATGATTCATGATTCATAAATCATGATTCGATTCATGATTTATTTCATGATTCATGATTCATGATTTAATTCATGATTCATGATTAATTATTTAATTCATGATTTAATTCATGATTCATGATTCAATTCATGATTCATGATTCAATTCATGATTCATGATTCGATTCATGATTCATGATTCATGAATCATGATTCAATTTTTGATTCATGATTCATAAATCATGATTCAATTCATGATTCATGATTCAATTCATGATTCAACTCATGAATCATGATTTGATTCATGATTCATGATTCATTTCATGATTCATGATTCATGATTCAAATTATGATTAATGATTCATGATTCAATTCATGATTCATGATTCAATTAATGATTCATGATTCAATTCATGATTCATGATTCAATTCATGATTCGTGATTCATGATTCAATTAATGATTCATGATTCAATTCATGATTCATGATACATGATTCAATTTATGATTCGTGATTCATGATTCAATTCATGATTCAATTCATGAATCATGATTCGATTCATGATTCATGATTCATGAATCATGATTCATTTAATGACTCATGATTTATGATTCAATTCATGATTTATGATTCGATTCATGATTCATGATTCATGAATCATGATTCGATTCATGATTCATGATTCATGAATCATGATTCGATTCATGATTAATGATTCATGAATCATGATTCGATTCATGATTCATGATTCATGAATCATGATTCGATTCATGATGCATGATTCATGAATCATGATTCGATTCATGATTCATGATTCATGAATCATGATTCGATTCATGATTCATGATTCATGATTCAATTCATGATTCATGATTCAATTCATGACTCATGATTCAATTCATGATTCATGTTTTAATTCATGATTCATTTAATGATTCATGATTTATGATTCAATTCATGATTTATGATTCAATTCATGATTTATGATTCGATTCATGATTCATGATTCATGAATCATGGTTCAATTCATGATTCATGAATCATGATTAGATTCATGATTCATGATTCATAAATCATGATTCGATTCATGATTTATTTCATGATTCATGATTCATGATTCAATTCATGATTCATGATTCATTATTTAATTCATGATTCAATTCATGATTCATGATTCAATTCATGATTCATGATTCAATTCATGATTCATGATTCAATTCATGATTCATGATTCAATTCATCATTGAATTCATGATTCAATTCATGATTCATGATTCAATTCATGATTCATGATTCAATTCATGATTCATGATTCATGATTCAAATCATTATTCATGATTCAATACATGATTCATGATTCAATATATGATTCAATTCATGATTCAAATCATAATTCATGATACATGATTCAATTTATGATTCATGATTCAATTCATGATTCATGATTCAAATCATGATTCCTGATTCATGATTCAATTCATGATTCAATTAATGATTCATGATTCAATTCATGATATAATTCATGATTCAATTCATGATTCATGATTCAATTCATGATTCAATTAATGATTCAATTCATGACTCATGATTCAATTCATGATTCATGATTCAATTCATGATTCATGATTCGATTCATGATTCATGATTCATGAATCATGATTCAATTCTTGATTCATGATTCATAAATCATGATTCAATTCATGATTCATGATTCAATTCATGATTCAACTCATGAATCATGATTTGATTCATGATTCATGATTCATTTCATGATTCATGATTCAAATTATGATTAATGATTCATGATTCAATTCATGATTCATGATTCAATTCATGATTCATGATTCATGAATCATGATTCATTTAATGATTCATGATTTATGATTCAATTCATGATTTATGATTTGATTCATGATTCATGATTCATGAATCATGATTCGATTCATGATTCATGATTCATGAATCATGATTCGATTCATAATTCATGATTCATGAATCATGATTCGATTCATGATTCATGATTCATGAATCATGATTCGATTCATAATTCATGATTCATGAATCATGATTCGATTCATGATTCATGAATCATGATTCGATTTATGATTCATGATTCATGATTCAATTCATGATTCATGATTTATGATTCAATTCATGATTTATGATTCAATTCATGATTTATGATTCAATTCATGATTCATGATTCATTAATCATGGTTCGATTCATGATTCATGAATCATGATTAGATTCATGATTCATGATTCATAAATCATGATTCGATTCATGATTTATTTCATGATTCATGATTCATGATTTAATTCATGATTCATGATTAATTATTTAATTCATGATTTAATTCATGATTCATGATTCAATTCATGATTCATGATTCAATTCATGATTCATGATTCGATTCATGATTCATGATTCATGAATCATGATTCAATTTTTGATTCATGATTCATAAATCATGATTCAATTCATGATTCATGATTCAATTCATGATTCAACTCATGAATCATGATTTGATTCATGATTCATGATTCATTTCATGATTCATGATTCATGATTCAAATTATGATTAATGATTCATGATTCAATTCATGATTCATGATTCAATTAATGATTCATGATTCAATTCATGATTCATGATTCAATTCATGATTCGTGATTCATGATTCAATTAATGATTCATGATTCAATTCATGATTCAATTCATGAATCATGATTCGATTCATGATTCATGATTCATGAATCATGATTCATTTAATGACTCATGATTTATGATTCAATTCATGATTTATGATTCGATTCATGATTCATGATTCATGAATCATGATTCGATTCATGATTCATGATTCATGAATCATGATTCGATTCATGATTAATGATTCATGAATCATGATTCGATTCATGATTCATGATTCATGAATCATGATTCGATTCATGATGCATGATTCATGAATCATGATTCGATTCATGATTCATGATTCATGAATCATGATTCGATTCATGATTCATGATTCATGATTCAATTCATGATTCATGATTCAATTCATGACTCATGATTCAATTCATGATTCATGTTTTAATTCATGATTCATTTAATGATTCATGATTTATGATTCAATTCATGATTTATGATTCAATTCATGATTTATGATTCAATTCATGATTCATGATTCATGAATCATGGTTCAATTCATGATTCATGAATCATGATTAGATTCATGATTCATGATTCATAAATCATGATTCGATTCATGATTTATTTCATGATTCATGATTCATGATTCAATTCATGATTCATGATTCATTATTTAATTCATGATTCAATTCATGATTCATGATTCAATTCATGATTCATGATTCAATTCATGATTCATGATTCAATTCATGATTCAATTCATGATTCAATTCATGATTCATGATTCAATTCATGATTCAATTCATGATTCATGATTCATGATTCAAATCATTATTCATGATTCAATACATGATTCATGATTCAATATATGATTCAATTCATGATTCAAATCATAATTCATGATACATGATTCAATTTATGATTCATGATTCAATTCATGATTCATGATTCAAATCATGATTCCTGATTCATGATTCAATTCATGATTCAATTAATGATTCATGATTCAATTCATGATATAATTCATGATTCAATTCATGATTCATGATTCAATTCATGATTCAATTAATGATTCAATTCATGACTCATGATTCAATTCATGATTCATGATTCATGATTCATGAATCATGATTCGATTCATGATTCATGATTCATGAATCATGATTCAATTCTTGATTCATGATTCATAAATCATGATTCAATTCATGATTCATGATTCAATTCATGATTCATGATTCATAAATCATGATTCAATTCATGATTCATGATTCAATTCATGATTCAACTCATGAATCATGATTTGATTCATGATTCATGATTCATTTCATGATTCATGATTCAAATTATGATTAATGATTCATGATTCAATTCATGATTCATGATTCAATTCATGATTCATGATTCATGAATCATGATTCATTTAATGATTCATGATTTATGATTCAATTCATGATTTATGATTTGATTCATGATTCATGATTCATGAATCATGATTCGATTCATGATTCATGATTCATGAATCATGATTCGATTCATAATTCATGATTCATGAATCATGATTCGATTCATGATTCATGATTCATGAATCATGATTCGATTCATAATTCATGATTCATGAATCATGATTCGATTCATGATTCATGAATCATGATTCGATTTATGATTCATGATTCATGATTCAATTCATGATTCATGATTTATGATTCAATTCATGATTTATGATTCAATTCATGATTTATGATTCAATTCATGATTCATGATTCATTAATCATGGTTCGATTCATGATTCATGAATCATGATTAGATTCATGATTCATGATTCATAAATCATGATTCGATTCATGATTTATTTCATGATTCATGATTCATGATTTAATTCATGATTCATGATTAATTATTTAATTCATGATTAAATTCATGATTCATGATTCAATTCATGATTCATGATTCAATTCATGATTCAATTAATGATTCAATTCATGACTCATGATTCAATTCATGATTCATGATTCATGATTCATGAATCATGATTCGATTCATGATTCATGATTCATGAATCATGATTCAATTCTTGATTCATGATTCATAAATCATGATTCAATTCATGATTCATGATTCAATTCATGATTCATGATTCATAAATCATGATTCAATTCATGATTCATGATTCAATTCATGATTCAACTCATGAATCATGATTTGATTCATGATTCATGATTCATTTCATGATTCATGATTCAAATTATGATTAATGATTCATGATTCAATTCATGATTCATGATTCAATTCATGATTCATGATTCATGAATCATGATTCATTTAATGATTCATGATTTATGATTCAATTCATGATTTATGATTTGATTCATGATTCATGATTCATGAATCATGATTCGATTCATGATTCATGATTCATGAATCATGATTCGATTCATAATTCATGATTCATGAATCATGATTCGATTCATGATTCATGATTCATGAATCATGATTCGATTCATAATTCATGATTCATGAATCATGATTCGATTCATGATTCATGAATCATGATTCGATTTATGATTCATGATTCATGATTCAATTCATGATTCATGATTTATGATTCAATTCATGATTTATGATTCAATTCATGATTTATGATTCAATTCATGATTCATGATTCATTAATCATGGTTCGATTCATGATTCATGAATCATGATTAGATTCATGATTCATGATTCATAAATCATGATTCGATTCATGATTTATTTCATGATTCATGATTCATGATTTAATTCATGATTCATGATTAATTATTTAATTCATGATTAAATTCATGATTCATGATTCAATTCATGATTCATGATTCAATTCATGATTCATGATTCGATTCATGATTCATGATTCATGAATCATGATTCAATTTTTGATTCATGATTCATAAATCATGATTCAATTCATGATTCATGATTCAATTCATGATTCAACTCATGAATCATGATTTGATTCATGATTCATGATTCATTTCATGATTCATGATTCATGATTCAAATTATGATTAATGATTCATGATTCAATTCATGATTCATGATTCAATTAATGATTCATGATTCAATTCATGATTCATGATTCAATTCATGATTCGTGATTCATGATTCAATTAATGATTCATGATTCAATTCATGATTCATGATACATGATTCAATTTATGATTCGTGATTCATGATTCAATTCATGATTCAATTCATGAATCATGATTCGATTCATGATTCATGATTCATGAATCATGATTCATTTAATGACTCATGATTTATGATTCAATTCATGATTTATGATTCGATTCATGATTCATGATTCATGAATCATGATTCGATTCATGATTCATGATTCATGATTCATGAATCATGATTCGATTCATGATTAATGATTCATGAATCATGATTCGATTCATGATTCATGATTCATGAATCATGATTCGATTCATGATGCATGATTCATGAATCATGATTCGATTCATGATTCATGATTCATGAATCATGATTCGATTCATGATTCATGATTCATGATTCAATTCATGATTCATGATTCAATTCATGACTCATGATTCAATTCATGATTCATGTTTTAATTCATGATTCATTTAATGATTCATGATTTATGATTCAATTCATGATTTATGATTCAATTCATGATTTATGATTCAATTCATGATTCATGATTCATGAATCATGGTTCAATTCATGATTCATGAATCATGATTAGATTCATGATTCATGATTCATAAATCATGATTCGATTCATGATTTATTTCATGATTCATGATTCATGATTCAATTCATGATTCATGATTCATTATTTAATTCATGATTCAATTCATGATTCATGATTCAATTCATGATTCATGATTCAATTCATGATTCATGATTCAATTCATGATTCATGATTCAATTCATGATTCAATTCATGATTCATGATTCAATTCATGATTCATGATTCAATTCATGATTCATGATTCATGATTCAAATCATTATTCATGATTCAATACATGATTCATGATTCAATATATGATTAAATTCATGATTCAAATCATAATTCATGATACATGATTCAATTTATGATTCATGATTCAATTCATGATTCGTGATTCAAATCATGATTCCTGATTCATGATTCATGATTCAATTCATGATTCAATTAATGATTCATGATTCTATTCATGATTTAATTCATGATTCAATTCATGATTCATGATTCAATTCATGATTCAATTAATGATTCAATTCATGACTCATGATTCAATTCATGATTCATGATTCAATTCATGATTCATGATTCGATTCATGATTCATGATTCGATTCATGATTCATGAATCATGATTCAATTCTTGATTCATGATTCATAAATCATGATTCAATTCATGATTCATGATTCATGATTTAATTCATGATTCAACTCATGAATCATGATTTGATTCATGATTCATGATTCATTTCATGATTCATGATTCATGATTCAAATTATGATTAATGATTCATGATTCAATTCATGATTCATGAATCATGATTAGATTCATGATTCATGATTCATAAATCATGATTCGATTCATGATTTATTTCATGATTCATGATTCATGATTCAATTCATGATTCATGATTCATTATTTAATTCATGATTCAATTCATGATTCATGATTCAATTCATGATTCATGATTCAATTCATGATTCATGATTCAATTCATGATTCATGATTCAATTCATGATTCAATTCATGATTCAATTCATGATTCAATTCATGATTCATGATTCAATTCATGATTCATGATTCAATTCATGATTCATGATTCATGATTCAAATCATTATTCATGATTCAATACATGATTCATGATTCAATATATGATTCAATTCATGATTCAAATCATAATTCATGATACATGATTCAATTTATGATTCATGATTCAATTCATGATTCATGATTCAAATCATGATTCCTGATTCATGATTCAATTCATGATTCAATTAATGATTCATGATTCAATTCATGATATAATTCATGATTCAATTCATGATTCATGATTCAATTCATGATTCAATTAATGATTCAATTCATGACTCATGATTCAATTCATGATTCATGATTCAATTCATGATTCATGATTCGATTCATGATTCATGATTCATGAATCATGATTCAATTCTTGATTCATGATTCATAAATCATGATTCAATTCATGATTCATGATTCAATTCATGATTCAACTCATGAATCATGATTTGATTCATGATTCATGATTCATTTCATGATTCATGATTCAAATTATGATTAATGATTCATGATTCAATTCATGATTCATGATTCAATTCATGATTCATGATTCATGAATCATGATTCATTTAATGATTCATGATTTATGATTCAATTCATGATTTATGATTTGATTCATGATTCATGATTCATGAATCATGATTCGATTCATAATTCATGATTCATGAATCATGATTCGATTCATGATTCATGATTCATGAATCATGATTCGATTCATAATTCATGATTCATGAATCATGATTCGATTCATGATTCATGAATCATGATTCGATTTATGATTCATGATTCATGATTCAATTCATGATTCATGATTTATGATTCAATTCATGATTTATGATTCAATTCATGATTTATGATTCAATTCATGATTCATGATTCATTAATCATGGTTCGATTCATGATTCATGAATCATGATTAGATTCATGATTCATGATTCATAAATCATGATTCGATTCATGATTTATTTCATGATTCATGATTCATGATTTAATTCATGATTCATGATTAATTATTTAATTCATGATTAAATTCATGATTCATGATTCAATTCATGATTCATGATTCGATTCATGATTCATGATTCATGAATCATGATTCAATTTTTGATTCATGATTCATAAATCATGATTCAATTCATGATTCATGATTCAATTCATGATTCAACTCATGAATCATGATTTGATTCATGATTCATGATTCATTTCATGATTCATGATTCATGATTCAAATTATGATTAATGATTCATGATTCAATTCATGATTCATGATTCAATTAATGATTCATGATTCAATTCATGATTCATGATTCAATTCATGATTCGTGATTCATGATTCAATTAATGATTCATGATTCAATTCATGATTCATGATACATGATTCAATTTATGATTCGTGATTCATGATTCAATTCATGATTCAATTCATGAATCATGATTCGATTCATGATTCATGATTCATGAATCATGATTCATTTAATGACTCATGATTTATGATTCAATTCATGATTTATGATTCGATTCATGATTCATGATTCATGAATCATGATTTGATTCATGATTCATGATTCATGAATCATGATTCGATTCATGATTAATGATTCATGAATCATGATTCGATTCATGATTCATGATTCATGAATCATGATTCGATTCATGATGCATGATTCATGAATCATGATTCGATTCATGATTCATGATTCATGAATCATGATTCGATTCATGATTCATGATTCATGATTCAATTCATGATTCATGATTCAATTCATGACTCATGATTCAATTCATGATTCATGTTTTAATTCATGATTCATTTAATGTTTCATGATTTATGATTCAATTCATGATTTATGATTCAATTCATGATTTATGATTCAATTCATGATTCATGATTCATGAATCATGGTTCAATTCATGATTCATGAATCATGATTAGATTCATGATTCATGATTCATAAATCATGATTCGATTCATGATTTATTTCATGATTCATGATTCATGATTCAATTCATGATTCATGATTCATTATTTAATTCATGATTCAATTCATGATTCATGATTCAATTCATGATTCATGATTCAATTCATGATTCATGATTCAATTCATGATTCATGATTCAATTCATGATTCAATTCATGATTCATGATTCAATTCATGATTCATGATTCAATTCATGATTCATGATTCATGATTCAAATCATTATTCATGATTCAATACATGATTCATGATTCAATATATGATTAAATTCATGATTCAAATCATAATTCATGATACATGATTCAATTTATGATTCATGATTCAATTCATGATTCGTGATTCAAATCATGATTCCTGATTCATGATTCATGATTCAATTCATGATTCAATTAATGATTCATGATTCTATTCATGATTTAATTCATGATTCAATTCATGATTCATGATTCAATTCATGATTCAATTGATGATTCAATTCATGACTCATGATTCAATTCATGATTCATGATTCAATTCATGATTCATGATTCGATTCATGATTCATGATTCGATTCATGATTCATGAATCATGATTCAATTCTTGATTCATGATTCATAAATCATGATTCAATTCATGATTCATGATTCATGATTTAATTCATGATTCAACTCATGAATCATGATTTGATTCATGATTCATGATTCATTTCATGATTCATGATTCATGATTCAAATTATGATTAATGATTCATGATTCAATTCATGATTCATGATTCAATTCATGATTCATGATTCAATTCATGATTTATGATTCAATTCATGATTCGTGATTCATGATTCAATTAATGATTCATGATTCAATTCATGATTCATGATACATGATTCAATTTATGATTCGTGATTCATGATTCAATTCATGATTCAATTCATGAATCATGATTCGATTCATGATTCATGATTCATGTATCATGATTCATTTAATGATTCATGATTTATGATTCAATTCATGATTTATGATTCGAATCATGATTCATGATTCATGAATCATGATTCGATTCATGATTCATGATTCATGAATCATGATTCGATTCATGATTCATGATTTATGAATCATGATTCTATTCATGATTCATGATTCATGAATTATGATTCGATTCATGATTCATGATTCATGAATCATGATTCGATTCATGATGCATGATTCATGAATCATGATTCGATTCATGAATCATAAATCATGAATCGAATCATGATTCATGATTCATGAATCATGATTCGATTTATGATAAATGATTCATGAATCATGATTCGATTCATGATTCATGATTCATGATTCATGATTCGATTCATGATTCATGAATCATGATTCATTTAATGATTCATGATTTATGATTCAATTCATGATTTATGATTCGATTCATGATTCATGATTCATGAATCATGATTCAATTCATGATTTATGATTCGATTCATGATTCATGATTCATGAATCATGATTCAATTCTTGATTAATGATTCATTAATCATGATTCAATTCATGATTCATGATTCAATTCATGATTCATGATTCAATTCATGATTAACTTCATGAATCATGATTCAATTCATGATTCATGATTCAATTCATGATTCATGATTCAATTCATGATTCGTGATTCAATTCATGATTCGTGATTCATGATTCAATTCATGATTCAATTCATGATTCATGATTTAATTCATGATTCATGATTCAATTCATGATTCATGATTTAATTCATGATTCATGATTCAATTCATGATTTATGATTCGATTCATGATTCATAATTCATGAATCATGATTTGATTCATGATTCATGATTCATGAATCATGATTCATTATTCATGAATCATGATTCGATTCATGAATCATGATTCGATTCATGATTCGTGATTCATGAATCATGATTCGATTCATGAATCATCATTCGATTCATGAATCATCATTCGATTCATGATTCATGATTTATGTATCATGATTCGATTCATGATTCATGATTCATGAATCATGATTCGATTCATGATTCATGATTTAATTCATGATTCATTTAATGATTCATGATTTATAATTTATGATTCATGATTTATGAATCATGATTCGATTCATGATTCATGAATCATGAATCATGATTCGATTCATGATTCATGATTCAATTAATGATTCATTTAATGATTCATGATTTATGAATCAATTCATGATTTATGATTCGATTCATGATTCATGAATCATGATTCGATTCATGATTCGTGATTCATGAATCATGATTCGATTCATGATTCATGATTCATAATTCATGATTCGATTCATGATTCGTGATTCATGAATCATGATTCGATTCATGAATCCTGATTCGATTCATGAATCATGATTCGATTCATGATTCATGATTCGATTCATGATTCATGATTTATGAATCATGATTCATGAATCATGATTTGATTCATGATTCATGATTTATGAATCATGATTCGATTCATGATTCATGATTCATGAATCATGATTCGATTCATGATTCATGATTTATGAATCATGATTCGATTCATGATTCATGATTCATGAATCATGATTCGATTCATGATTCATGATTCAATTCATGATTCATTTAATGATTCATGATTTATGATTTATGATTCATGATTTATGAATCATGATTCGATTCATGATTCATGATTCATGAATCATGATTCGATTCATGATTCATGATTCAATTCATGATTCATTTAATGATTCATGATTTATGACTCAATTCATGATTTATGATTCGATTCATGATTCATGATTCATGAATCATGATTTGATTCATGATTCATGATTCGATTCATGATTCATGATTCATGAATCATGATTCGATTCATGATTCATGATTCAATTCATGATTCATTTAATGATTCATGATTTATGATTCAATTCATGATTTATGATTCAATTCATGATTCATGATTCATGAATCATGATTCGATTCATGATTCGTGATTCATGAATCATGATTCGATTTATGAATCATGATTTGATTCATGAATCATGATTCGATTCATGATTCATGATTTATGAATCATGATTCGATTCATGATTCATGATTCATGAATCATGATTCATTTAATGATTCATGATTTATGATTCAATTCATGATTTATGATTCGATTCATGATTCATGATTCATGAATCATGATTCGATTCATGATTCGTGATTCATGAATCATGATTCGATTCATGATTCATGATTCATGATTCATAATTCATGATTCGATTCATGATTCAATTCATGATTCAAGATTCATTATTTGATTCATGATTCATGATTCATGAATCAAATTCATGATTCATGATTCGATTCATGATTCATGAATCATGATTCAATTCATGATTCAAGATTCATTATTTGATTCATGATTCATGATTCATGAATCAAATTCATGATTCATGATTCAATTCCTGATTCCTGATTCCTGATTCCTGATTCAAGATTCAATTCATGATTCATGACTCAATTCATGATTCAATTCATGATTCATGATTCAATTCATGATTCATGACTCATGATTCAATTCATGATTCATGATTCATGATTCATGATTCAATTCATGATTCATGATTCAATTCATGATTCATGATTCAAATCATGATTCCTGATTCATGATTTATGATTCATGATTCATGATTCATGATTCATGATTCATGATTCATGATTCATGAATCATGATTCATGATTCATGATTCATGATTCGATTCATGATTCATGATTCATGAATCATGATTCAAATCTTGATTACTGATTCATTAATCATGATTCAATTCATGATTCATGATTCAATTCATGATTAAATTCATGAATCATGATTTAATTCATGATTCATGATTCAATTCATGATTCATGATTCAATTCATGATTGATGATTCAATTCATGATTCGTGATTCATGATTCAATTCATGATTCAATTCATGATTCACGATTCAATTCATGATTCATGATTCAATTCATGATTCATGATTTAATTCACGATTCATGATTCAATTCATGATTCATTTAATGATTCATGATTTATGATTCAATTCATGATTTATGATTCGATTCATGATTCATGAATCATGATTTGATTCATGATTCATAATTCATGAATCATGATTCATGATTTATGATTCAATTCATGATTTATGATTCGATTCATGATTCATGATTCATGAATAATGATTTGATTCATGATTCATGATTCATAAATAATGATTCATGATTCATTAATCATGATTCGATTCATGAATCATGATTCGATTCATGATTCGTGATTCATGAAGCATGATTCGATTCATGAATCATGATTCGATTCATGATTCATGATTAATGAATCATGATTCATGATTCATTAATCATGATTCGATTCATGAATCATGATTCGATTCATGATTCGTGATTCATGAAGCATGATTCGATTCATGAATCATGATTTGATAAATGATTCATGATTTATGAATCATGATTCGATTCATGATTCATGATTCATGAATCATGATTCGATTCATGATTCAATTCATGATTCATTTAATGATTCATGATTATGATTTATGATTCATGATTTATGAATCATGATTTGATTCATGATTCATGATTCATGAATCATGATTCGATTCATGATTCATGATTCAATTCATGATTCATTTAATGATTCATGATTTATGATTCAATTCATGAATCATGATTCGATTCATGATTCATGATTCAATTCATGATTCATTTAATGATTCATGATTTATGATTTATGATTCATGATTTATGAATCATGATTCGATTCATGATTCATGATTCATGAATCATGATTCGATTCATGATTCATGATTCAATTCATGATTCATGAATCATGATTCGATTCATGATTCATGTGTTCAATTCATGATTCATTTAATGATTCATGATTTATGATTCAATTCATGATTTATGATTTGATTCATGATTCATGATTCATGAATCATGATTCGATTCATGATTCGTGAATTATGAATCATGATCCGATTTATGAATCATGATTTGATTCATGAATCATGATTCGATTCATGATTCATGATTTATGAATCATGATTCGATTCATGATTCATGATTCATGAATCATGATTCATTTAATGATTCATGATTTATGATTCAATTCATGATTTATGATTCGATTCATGATTCATGATTCATGAATCATGATTCGATTCATGATTGATGATTCATGAATTATGATTCATGATTCATGATTCATGAATCATGATTCATGATTCATGATTCATGATTCATGAATCATGATTCATGATTCATGATTCATGATTCGATTCATGATTCATGATTCATGAATCATGATTCAAATCTTGATTACTGATTCATTAATCATGATTCAATTCATGATTCATGATTCAATTCATGATTAAATTCATGAATCATGATTTAATTCATGATTCATGATTCAATTCATGATTCATGATTCAATTCATGATTGATGATTCAATTCATGATTCGTGATTCATGATTCAATTCATGATTCAATTCATGATTCACGATTCAATTCATGATTCATGATTCAATTCATGATTCATGATTTAATTCACGATTCATGATTCAATTCATGATTCATTTAATGATTCATGATTTATGATTCAATTCATGATTTATGATTCGATTCATGATTCATGAATCATGATTTGATTCATGATTCATAATTCATGAATCATGATTCATGATTTATGATTCAATTCATGATTTATGATTCGATTCATGATTCATGATTCATGAATAATGATTTGATTCATGATTCATGATTCATAAATAATGATTCATGATTCATTAATCATGATTCGATTCATGAATCATGATTCGATTCATGATTCGTGATTCATGAAGCATGATTCGATTCATGAATCATGATTCGATTCATGATTCATGATTAATGAATCATGATTCATGATTCATTAATCATGATTCGATTCATGAATCATGATTCGATTCATGATTCGTGATTCATGAAGCATGATTCGATTCATGAATCATGATTTGATTCATGATTCATGATTTATGAATCATGATTCGATTCATGATTCATGATTCATGAATCATGATTCGATTCATGATTCAATTCATGATTCATTTAATGATTCATGATTATGATTTATGATTCATGATTTATGAATCATGATTTGATTCATGATTCATGATTCATGAATCATGATTCGATTCATGATTCATGATTCAATTCATGATTCATTTAATGATTCATGATTTATGATTCAATTCATGACTTATGATTCGATTCATGATTCATGATTCATGAATCATGATTTGATTCATGATTCATGATTCATGAATCATGATTCATGATTTATGGTTCAATTCATGATTTATGATTCGATTCATGAATCATGATTTGATTCATGATTCATGAATCATGATTCATGATTCATGAATCATGATTCGATTCATGAATCATCATTCGATTCATGAATTATCATTCGATTCATGATTCATGATTTATGAATCATGATTCGATTCATGATTCATGATTCATGAATCATGATTCGATTCATGATTCATGATTCAATTCATGATTCATTTAATGATTCATGATTTATGATTTATGATTCATGATTTATGAATCATGATTCGATTCATGATTCATGATTCATGAATCATGATTCGATTCATGATTCATGATTCAATTCATGATTCATGAATCATGATTCGATTCATGATTCATGTGTTCAATTCATGATTCATTTAATGATTCATGATTTATGATTCAATTCATGATTTATGATTTGATTCATGATTCATGATTCATGAATCATGATTCGATTCATGATTCGTGAATTATGAATCATGATCCGATTTATGAATCATGATTTGATTCATGAATCATGATTCGATTCATGATTCATGATTTATGAATCATGATTCGATTCATGATTCATGATTCATGAATCATGATTCATTTAATGATTCATGATTTATGATTCAATTCATGATTTATGATTCGATTCATGATTCATGATTCATGAATCATGATTCGATTCATGATTGATGATTCATGAATCATGAATCATGATTCATGAATCATGATTCGATCCATGATTCGTGATTCATGAATCATGATTCGATTCATGAATCATGAATCATGATTCATGAATCAAATTCATGATTCATGATTCAATTCCTGATTCCTGATTCATGATTCATGATTCAAGATTCAATTCATGATTCATGACTCAATTCATGATTCAATTCATGATTCATGACTCATGATTCAATTCATGATTCATGATTCATGATTCATGATTCAATTCATGATTCATGATTCAATTCATGATTCATGATTCATGATTCAAATCATGATTCCTGATTCATGATTTATGATTCATGATTTAATTCATGATTCATTTAATGATTCATGATTTATGATTCAATTCATGATTTATGATTCGATTCATGATTCATGATTCATGAATCATGATTCATGATTCATGATTCATGATTCGATTCATGATTCATGATTCATGAATCATGATTTAAATCTTGATTAATGATTCATTAATCATGATTCAATTCATGATTCATGATTCAATTCATGATTAAATTCATGAATCATGATTTAATTCATGATTCATGATTCAATTCATGATTCATGATTCAATTCATGATTCATGATTCAATTCATGATTCGTGATTCATGATTCAATTCATGATTCAATTCATGATTCATGATTCAATTCATGATTCATGATTCAATTCATGATTCATGATTTAATTCACGATTCATGATTCAATTCATGATTCATTTAATGATTCATGATTTATGATTCAATTCATGATTTATGATTCGATTCATGATTCATGAATCATGATTTGATTCATGATTCATAATTCATGAATCATGATTCATGATTTATGATTCAATTCATGATTTATGATTTGATTCATGAATAATGATTTGATTCATGATTCATGATTCATAAATATTGATTCATGATTCATTAATCATGATTCGATTCATGAATCATGATTCGATTCATGATTCGTGATTCATGAAGCATGATTCGATTCATGAATCATGATTCGATTCATGATTCATGATTAATGAATCATGATTCATGATTCATTAATCATGATTCGATTCATGAATCATGATTCGATTCATGATTCGTGATTCATGAAGCATGATTTGATTCATGAATCATGATTCGATTCATGATTCATGATTTATGAATCATGATTCGATTCATGATTCATGATTCATGAATCATGATTTATTTAATGATTCATGATTTATGATTCAATTCATGATTTATGATTCGATTCATGATTCATGATTCATGAATCATGATTCGATTCATGATTGATGATTCATGAATTATGATTCATGATTCATGATTCATGAATCATGATTCATGATTCATGATTCATGATTCATGAATCATGATTCATGATTCATGATTCATGATTCGATTCATGATTCATGATTCATGAATCATGATTCAAATCTTGATTACTGATTCATTAATCATGATTCAATTCATGATTCATGATTCAATTCATGATTAAATTCATGAATCATGATTTAATTCATGATTCATGATTCAATTCATGATTCATGATTCAATTCATGATTGATGATTCAATTCATGATTCGTGATTCATGATTCAATTCATGATTCAATTCATGATTCACGATTCAATTCATGATTCATGATTCAATTCATGATTCATGATTTAATTCACGATTCATGATTCAATTCATGATTCATTTAATGATTCATGATTTATGATTCAATTCATGATTTATGATTCGATTCATGATTCATGAATCATGATTTGATTCATGATTCATAATTCATGAATCATGATTTATGATTCAATTCATGATTTATGATTCGATTCATGATTCATGATTCATGAATAATGATTTGATTCATGATTCATGATTCATAAATAATGATTCATGATTCATTAATCATGATTCGATTCATGAATCATGATTCGATTCATGATTCGTGATTCATGAAGCATGATTCGATTCATGAATCATGATTCGATTCATGATTCATGATTAATGAATCATGATTCATGATTCATTAATCATGATTCGATTCATGAATCATGATTCGATTCATGATTCGTGATTCATGAAGCATGATTCGATTCATGAATCATGATTTGATTCATGATTCATGATTTATGAATCATGATTCGATTCATGATTCATGATTCATGAATCATGATTCGATTCATGATTCAATTCATGATTCATTTAATGATTCATGATTATGATTTATGATTCATGATTTATGAATCATGATTTGATTCATGATTCATGATTCATGAATCATGATTCGATTCATGATTCATGATTCAATTCATGATTCATTTAATGATTCATGATTTATGATTCAATTCATGACTTATGATTCGATTCATGATTCATGATTCATGAATCATGATTTGATTCATGATTCATGATTCATGAATCATGATTCATGATTTATGGTTCAATTCATGATTTATGATTCGATTCATGAATCATGATTTGATTCATGATTCATGAATCATGATTCATGATTCATGAATCATGATTCGATTCATGAATCATCATTCGATTCATGATTTATCATTCGATTCATGATTCATGATTTATGAATCATGATTCGATTCATGATTCATGATTCATGAATCATGATTCGATTCATGATTCATGATTCAATTCATGATTCATTTAATGATTCATGATTTATGATTTATGATTCATGATTTATGAATCATGATTCGATTCATGATTCATGATTCATGAATCATGATTCGATTCATGATTCATGATTCAATTCATGATTCATGAATCATGATTCGATTCATGATTCATGTGTTCAATTCATGATTCATTTAATGATTCATGATTCATGAATCATGATTCGATTCATGATTCGTGAATTATGAATCATGATCCGATTTATGAATCATGATTTGATTCATGAATCATGATTCGATTCATGATTCATGATTTATGAATCATGATTCGATTCATGATTCATGATTCATGAATCATGATTCATTTAATGATTCATGATTTATGATTCAATTCATGATTTATGATTCGATTCATGATTCATGATTCATGAATCATGATTCGATTCATGATTGATGATTCATGAATCATGAATCATGATTCATGAATCATGATTCGATCCATGATTCGTGATTCATGAATCATGATTCGATTCATGAATCATGAATCATGATTCATGAATCAAATTCATGATTCATGATTCAATTCCTGATTCATGATTCATGATTCATGATTCAAGATTCAATTCATGATTCATGACTCAATTCATGATTCAATTCATGATTCATGATTCAATTCATGATTCATGACTCATGATTCAATTCATGATTCATGATTCATGATTCATGATTCAATTCATGATTCATGATTCAATTCATGATTCATGATTCATGATTCAAATCATGATTCCTGATTCATGATTTATGATTCATGATTTAATTCATGATTCATTTAATGATTCATGATTTATGATTCAATTCATGATTTATGATTCGATTCATGATTCATGATGCATGAATCATGATTCATGATTCATGATTCATGATTCGATTCATGATTCATGATTCATGAATCATGATTTAAATCTTGATTAATGATTCATTAATCATGATTCAATTCATGATTCATGATTCAATTCATGATTAAATTCATGAATCATGATTTAATTCATGATTCATGATTCAATTCATGATTCATGATTCAATTCATGATTCATGATTCAATTCATGATTCGTGATTCATGATTCAATTCATGATTCAATTCATGATTCATGATTCAATTCATGATTCATGATTCAATTCATGATTCATGATTTAATTCACGATTCATGATTCAATTCATGATTCATTTAATGATTCATGATTTATGATTCAATTCATGATTTATGATTCGATTCATGATTCATGAATCATGATTTGATTCATGATTCATAATTCATGAATCATGATTCATGATTTATGATTCAATTCATGATTTATGATTTGATTCATGAATAATGATTTGATTCATGATTCATGATTCATAAATATTGATTCATGATTCATTAATCATGATTCGATTCATGATTCGTGATTCATGAAGCATGATTCGATTCATGAATCATGATTCGATTCATGATTCATGATTAATGAATCATGATTCATGATTCATTAATCATGATTCGATTCATGAATCATGATTCGATTCATGATTCGTGATTCATGAAGCATGATTCGATTCATGAATCATGATTCGATTCATGATTCATGATTAATGAATCATGATTCATGATTCATTAATCATGATTCGATTCATGAATCATGATTCGATTCATGATTCGTGATTCATGAAGCATGATTCGATTCATGAATCATGATTCGATTCATGATTCATGATTCAATTCATGATTCATTTAATGATTCATGATTTATGATTTATGATTCATGATTTATGAATCATGATTCGATTCATGATTCATGATTCATGAATCATGATTCGATTCATGATTCATGATTCAATTCATGATTCATGAATCATGATTCGATTCATGATTCATGTGTTCAATTCATGATTCATTTAATGATTCATGATTTATGATTCAATTCATGATTTATGATTTGATTCATGATTCATGATTCATGAATCATGATTCGATTCATGATTCGTGAATTATGAATCATGATCCGATTTATGAATCATGATTTGATTCATGAATCATGATTCGATTCATGATTCATGATTTATGAATCATGATTCGATTCATGATTCATGATTCATGAATCATGATTCATTTAATGATTCATGATTTATGATTCAATTCATGATTTATGATTCGATTCATGATTCATGATTCATGAATCATGATTCGATTCATGATTGATGATTCATGAATCATGAATCATGATTCATGAATCATGATTCGATCCATGATTCGTGATTCATGAATCATGATTCGATTCATGAATCATGAATCATGATTCATGAATCAAATTCATGATTCATGATTCAATTCCTGATTCCTGATTCATGATTCAAGATTCAATTCATGATTCATGACTCAATTCATGATTCAATTCATGATTCATGATTCAATTCATGATTCATGACTCATGATTCAATTCATGATTCATGATTCATGATTCATGATTCAATTCATGATTCATGATTCAATTCATGATTCATGATTCATGATTCAAATCATGATTCCTGATTCATGATTTATGATTCATGATTTAATTCATGATTCATTTAATGATTCATGATTTATGATTCAATTCATGATTTATGATTCGATTCATGATTCATGATTCATGAATCATGATTCATGATTCATGATTCATGATTCGATTCATGATTCATGATTCATGAATCATGATTTAAATCTTGATTAATGATTCATTAATCATGATTCAATTCATGATTCATGATTCAATTTATGATTAAATTCATGAATCATGATTTAATTCATGATTCATGATTCAATTCATGATTCATGATTCAATTCATGATTCATGATTCAATTCATGATTCGTGATTCATGATTCAATTCATGATTCAATTCATGATTCATGATTCAATTCATGATTCATGATTCAATTCATGATTCATGATTTAATTCACGATTCATGATTCAATTCATGATTCATTTAATGATTCATGATTTATGATTCAATTCATGATTTATGATTCGATTCATGATTCATGAATCATGATTTGATTCATGATTCATAATTCATGAATCATGATTCATGATTTATGATTCAATTCATGATTTATGATTTGATTCATGATTCATGATTCATGAATAATGATTTGATTCATGATTAATGATTCATAAATATTGATTCATGATTCATTAATCATGATTCGATTCATGAATCATGATTCGATTCATGATTCGTGATTCATGAAGCATGATTCGATTCATGAATCATGATTCGATTCATGATTCATGATTAATGAATCATGATTCATGATTCATTAATCATGATTCGATTCATGAATCATGATTCGATTCATGATTCGTGATTCATGAAGCATGATTCGATTCATGAATCATGATTCGATTCATGATTCATGATTAATGAATCATGATTCATGATTCATTAATCATGATTCGATTCATGAATCATGATTCGATTCATGATTCGTGATTCATGAAGCATGATTCGATTCATGAATCATGATTCGATTCATGATTCATGATTTATGAATCATGATTCGATTCATGATTCATGATTCATGAATCATGATTCGATTCATGATTCATGATTTATGAATCATGATTTGATTCATGATTCATGATTCATGAATCATGATTCATGATTTATGGTTCAATTCATGATTCATGATTTAATTCATGATTCATGATTGAATTCATGATTCATTTAATGATTCATGATTTATGATTCAATTCATGATTTATGATTCGATTCATGAATCATGATTTGATTCATGATTCATGAATCATAATTCATGATTCATGAATCATGATTCGATTCATGAATCATCATTCGATTCATGAATCATCATTCGATTCATGATTCATGATATATGAATCATGATTCGATTCATGATTCATGATTCATGAATCATGATTCGATTCATGATTCATGATTCAATTCATGATTCATTTAATGATTCATGATTTATGATTTATGATTCATGATTTATGAATCATGATTCGATTCATGATTCATGATTCATGAATCATGATTCGATTCATGATTCATGATTCAATTCATGATTCATTTAATGATTCATGATTTATGACTCAATTCATGATTCATGATTCAATTCATGATTCATGAATCATGATTCGATTCATGATTCATGATTCAATTCATGATTCATTTAATGATTCATGATTTATGATTCAATTCATGATTTATGATTTGATTCATGATTCATGATTCATGAATCATGATTCGATTCATGATTCGTGAATTATGAATCATGATCCGATTTATGAATCATGATTTGATTCATGAATCATGATTCGATTCATGATTCATGATTTATGAATCATGATTCGATTCATGATTCATGATTCATGAATCATGATTCATTTAATGATTCATGATTTATGATTCAATTCATGATTTATGATTCGATTCATGATTCATGAATCATGATTCGATTCATGATTGATGATTCATGAATCATGAATCATGATTCATGAATCATGATTCGATCCATGATTCGTGATTCATGAATCATGATTCGATTCATGAATCATGAATCATGATTCATGAATCATGATTCGATCCATGATTCGTGATTCATGAATCATGATTCGATTCATGATTCATGATTCATGAATCATGATTCATTTAATGATTCATGATTTATGATTGAATTCATGATTTATGATTCGATTCATGATTCGATTCATGATTCATTATTCATGAATCATGATTCGATTCATGATTCATGATTCATAATTCGATTCATGATTCATGATTCATGAATCAAATTCATGATTCATGATTCAATTCATGATTCATGATTCAATTCATGATTCCTAATTCATGATTCATGATTCATGATTCAATTCATGATTCATGATTCAATTCATGATTCAATTCATGATTCATGATTCAATTCATGATTCATGATTCATGATTCAATTCATGATTCATGATTCATGATTCAATTCATGACTCATGATTCATGATTTAATTCATGATTCAATTCATGATTCATGATAAATGATTCATGACTCATGATTCTTGATTCAATTCATGACTCATGATTCAATTCATGATTCATGATTCAATTCATGATTCATGAATCATAATTAAATTCATGATTCATGATTCGATTCATGATTCATGATTCATGATTCAATTCATGATTCAATTCATGACTCATGATTCAATTCATGATTCATGTTTTAATTCATGATTCATTTAATGATTCATGATTTATGATTCAATTCATGATTTATGATTCAATTCATGATTTATGATTCAATTCATGATTCATGATTCATGAATCATGGTTCGATTCATGATTTATTTCATGATTCATGATTCATGATTCAATTCATGATTCATGAATCATGATTCGATTCATGATTCATGATTCAATTCATGATTCATTTAATGATTCATGATTTATGATTCAATTCATGATTTATGATTTGATTCATGATTCATGATTCATGAATCATGATTCGATTCATGATTCGTGAATTATGAATCATGATCCGATTTATGAATCATGATTTGATTCATGAATCATGATTCGATTCATGATTCATGATTTATGAATCATGATTCGATTCATGATTCATGATTCATGAATCATGATTCATTTAATGATTCATGATTTATGATTCAATTCATGATTTATGATTCGATTCATGATTCATGAATCATGATTCGATTCATGATTGATGATTCATGAATCATGAATCATGATTCATGAATCATGATTCGATCCATGATTCGTGATTCATGAATCATGATTCGATTCATGAATCATGAATCATGATTCATGAATCATGATTCGATCCATGATTCGTGATTCATGAATCATGATTCGATTCATGATTCATGATTCATGAATCATGATTCATTTAATGATTCATGATTTATGATTGAATTCATGATTTATGATTCGATTCATGATTCGATTCATGATTCATTATTCATGAATCATGATTCGATTCATGATTCATGATTCATAATTCGATTCATGATTCATGATTCATGAATCAAATTCATGATTCATGATTCAATTCATGATTCATGATTCAATTCATGATTCCTAATTCATGATTCATGATTCATGATTCAATTCATGATTCATGATTCAATTCATGATTCAATTCATGATTCATGATTCAATTCATGATTCATGATTCATGATTCAATTCATGATTCATGATTCATGATTCAATTCATGACTCATGATTCATGATTTAATTCATGATTCAATTCATGATTCATGATAAATGATTCATGACTCATGATTCTTGATTCAATTCATGACTCATGATTCAATTCATGATTCATGATTCAATTCATGATTCATGAATCATAATTAAATTCATGATTCATGATTCGATTCATGATTCATGATTCATGATTCAATTCATGATTCAATTCATGACTCATGATTCAATTCATGATTCATGTTTTAATTCATGATTCATTTAATGATTCATGATTTATGATTCAATTCATGATTTATGATTCAATTCATGATTTATGATTCAATTCATGATTCATGATTCATGAATCATGGTTCGATTCATGATTTATTTCATGATTCATGATTCATGATTCAATTCATGATTCATGATTCATTATTTAATTCATGATTTAATTCATGATTCATGATTCAATTCATGATTCATGATTCAATTCATGATTCATGATTCAATTCATGATTCAATTCATGATTCAATTCATGATTCATGATTCAATTCATGATTCATGATTCAATTCATGATTCATGATTCATGATTTAATTCATGATTCATGATTCAATACATGATTCATGATTCAATATATGATTCAATTCATGATTCAAATCATAATTCATGATACATGATTCAATTTATGATTCATGATTCAATTCATGATTCATGATTCAAATCATGATTCCTGATTCATGATTCATGATTCAATTCATGATTCAATTCATGATTCATGATTCAATTCATGATTTAATTCATGATCCAATTCATGATTCATGATTCAATTCATGATTCAATTAATGATTCATGATTCAATTCATGATTTAATTCATGATTCATGATTCAATTCATGATTCAATTAATGATTCATGATTCAATTCATGATTTAATTCATGATTCAATTCATGATTCATGATTCAATTCATGATTCAATTCATGATTCAATTCATGACTCATGATTCAATTCATGATTCATGATTCAATTCTTGATTCATGATTCATAAATCATGATTCAATTCATGATTCATGATTCAATTCATGATTCAACTCATGAATCATGATTTGATTCATGATTCATGATTCATTTCATGATTCATGATTCAAATTATGATTAATGATTCATGATTCAATTCATGATTCATGATTCAATTCATGATTCGTGATTCATGATTCAATTAATGATTCATGATTCAATTCATGATTCATGATACATGATTCAATTTATGATTCGTGATTCATGATTCAATTCATGATTCAATTCATGAATCATGATTCGATTCATGATTCATGATTCATGAATCATGATTCATTTAATGATTCATGATTTATGATTCAATTCATGATTTATGATTCGATTCATGATTCATGATTCATGAATCATGATTCGATTCATGATTCATGATTCATGAATCATGATTCGATTCATGATTCATGATTCATGAATCATGATTCGATTCATGATTCATGATTCATGAATCATGATTCGATTCATGATTAATGATTCATGAATCATGATTCGATTCATGAATCATTATTCGATTCATGAATCATAAATCATGAATCGAATCATGATTCATGATTCGATTCATGATAAATGATTCATGAATCATGATTCGATTAATGATAAATGATTCATGAATCATGATTCGATTAATGATAAATGATTCATGAATCATGATTCGATTCATGATTCATGATTCATGATTCATGATTCATTTAATGATTCATGATTTATGATTCAATTCATGATTTATGATTTGATTCATGATTCATGATTCATGAATCATGATTCGATTCATGATTCATGATTCATGAATCATAATTCGATTCATGATTCATGATTCATGAATCATAATTCGATTCATGATTCATGATTATTGAATCATGATTCGATTCATGATTCATGATTCATGAATCATAATTCGATTCATGATTCATGATTCATGAATCATGATTCGATTCATGATTCA
The DNA here is from genome assembly GCA_036250195.1 of Mixophyes australis. NCBI lineage: Eukaryota > Metazoa > Chordata > Amphibia > Anura > Limnodynastidae > Mixophyes > Mixophyes australis. Next base: position 63,944 of record JAVHZZ010000023.1, on the reverse strand, counting down.
TGATTCATGATTCAATTAATGATTCAATTCTTGATTCATGATTCAATTCATGATTCAATTCATGATTGATGATTCATGATTCAATTCATGATTCATGATTCATGATTCAATTCATGATTCATGATTCATGATTCAATTCATGATTCATGATTCATGATTTAATTCATGATTCAATTCATGATTTAATTCATGACTCATGATTCAATTCATGATTCATGATTCAATTTATGATTCATGATTTAATTCATGATTCATTTAATGATTCATGATTTATGATTCAATTCATGATTTATGATTCGATTCATGATTCATGATTCATGAATCATGATTCAATTCATGATTCATGATTCATGAATCATGATTCAATTATTGATTCATAAATCATGATTCAATTCATGATTCATGATTCATGATTCAATTAATGATTTAATTCATGAATTATGATTTGATTCTTGATTCATGATTCATTTCATGATTCATGATTCATGATTCAATTCATGATTCATGATTCAATTCATGATTCATGATTCAATTCATGATTCGTGATTCATGATTCAATTCATGATTCAATTCATGATTCATAATTCAATTCATGATTCATGATACATGATTAAATTTATGATTCATTTCATGATTCATGATTCATGATTCAATTCATGATTCATGATTCAATTCATGATTCATGATTTAATTCATGATTAATTTAATGATTCATGATTTATGATTCAATTCATGATTTATGATTCGATTCATGATTCATGATTCATGAATCATGATTCGATTCATGATTCGTGATTCATTAATCATGATTCGATTCATGAATCATGATTCGATTCATAATTCATGATTCATTTAATGATTCATGATTTATGATTCAATTCATGATTTATGATTTGATTCATGATTCATGATTCATGAATCATGATTCGATTCATGATTCATGATTCATGAATCATAATTCGATTCATGATTCATGAATCATGATTCGATTCATGAATCATGATTCATGAATCATGATTCAATTCATGATTCATGATTCATGATTTAATTCATGATTCAATTCATGATTCAATTCATGATTCATGATTCAATTCATGATTCATGATTTAATTCATGATTCATTTAATGATTCATGATTTATGATTCAATTCATGATTTATGATTCGATTCATGATTCATGATTCATGAATCATGATTCAATTCATGATTCATGATTCATGAATCATGATTCAATTCTTGATTCATAAATCATGATTCAATTCATGATTCATGATTCAATTAATGATTTAATTCATGAATTATGATTTGATTCATGATTCATGATTCATTTCATGATTCATGATTCATGATTCAATTCATGATTCATGATTCAATTCATGATTCATGATTCAATTCATGATTCATGATTCAATTTATGATTCATTTCATGATTGATGATTCATGATTCAATTCATGATTAATTTAATGATTCATGAATTATGATTCAATTTATGATTTATGATTCAATTCATGATTTATGATTCAATTCATGATTCATGATTCATGAATCATGGTTCGATTCATGATTTATTTCATGATTCATGATTCATGATTCAATTCATGATTCATGAATCATGATTCGATTCATGATTCATGATTCAATTCATGATTCATTTAATGATTCATGATTTATGATTCAATTCATGATTTATGATTTGATTCATGATTCATGATTCATGAATCATGATTCGATTCATGATTCGTGAATTATGAATCATGATCCGATTTATGAATCATGATTTGATTCATGAATCATGATTCGATTCATGATTCATGATTTATGAATCATGATTCGATTCATGATTCATGATTCATGAATCATGATTCATTTAATGATTCATGATTTATGATTCAATTCATGATTTATGATTCGATTCATGATTCATGAATCATGATTCGATTCATGATTGATGATTCATGAATCATGAATCATGATTCATGAATCATGATTCGATCCATGATTCGTGATTCATGAATCATGATTCGATTCATGAATCATGAATCATGATTCATGAATCATGATTCGATCCATGATTCGTGATTCATGAATCATGATTCGATTCATGATTCATGATTCATGAATCATGATTCATTTAATGATTCATGATTTATGATTGAATTCATGATTTATGATTCGATTCATGATTCGATTCATGATTCATTATTCATGAATCATGATTCGATTCATGATTCATGATTCATAATTCGATTCATGATTCATGATTCATGAATCAAATTCATGATTCATGATTCAATTCATGATTCATGATTCAATTCATGATTCCTAATTCATGATTCATGATTCATGATTCAATTCATGATTCATGATTCAATTCATGATTCAATTCATGATTCATGATTCAATTCATGATTCATGATTCATGATTCAATTCATGATTCATGATTCATGATTCAATTCATGACTCATGATTCATGATTTAATTCATGATTCAATTCATGATTCATGATAAATGATTCATGACTCATGATTCTTGATTCAATTCATGACTCATGATTCAATTCATGATTCATGATTCAATTCATGATTCATGAATCATAATTAAATTCATGATTCATGATTCGATTCATGATTCATGATTCATGATTCAATTCATGATTCAATTCATGACTCATGAGTCAATTCATGATTCATGTTTTAATTCATGATTCATTTAATGATTCATGATTTATGATTCAATTCATGATTTATGATTCAATTCATGATTTATGATTCAATTCATGATTCATGATTTATGAATCATGGTTCGATTCATGATTTATTTCATGATTCATGATTCATGATTCAATTCATGATTCATGATTCATTATTTAATTCATGATTTAATTCATGATTCATGATTCAATTCATGATTCATGATTCAATTCATGATTCATGATTCAATTCATGATTCATGATTCAATTCATGATTCAATTCATGATTCAATTCATGATTCATGATTCAATTCATGATTCATGATTCAATTCATGATTCATGATTCATGATTTAATTCATGATTCATGATTCAATACATGATTCATGATTCAATATATGATTCAATTCATGATTCAAATCATAATTCATGATACATGATTCAATTTATGATTCATGATTCAATTCATGATTCATGATTCAAATCATGATTCCTGATTCATGATTCATGATTCAATTCATGATTCAATTCATGATTCATGATTCAATTCATGATTTAATTCATGATCCAATTCATGATTCATGATTCAATTCATGATTCAATTAATGATTCATGATTCAATTCATGATTTAATTCATGATTCATGATTCAATTCATGATTCAATTAATGATTCATGATTCAATTCATGATTTAATTCATGATTCAATTCATGATTCATGATTCAATTCATGATTCAATTCATGATTCAATTCATGACTCATGATTCAATTCATGATTCATGATTCAATTCTTGATTCATGATTCATAAATCATGATTCAATTCATGATTCATGATTCATGATTCAATTCATGATTCAACTCATGAATCATGATTTGATTCATGATTCATGATTCATTTCATGATTCATGATTCAAATTATGATTAATGATTCATGATTCAATTCATGATTCATGATTCAATTCATGATTCGTGATTCATGATTCAATTAATGATTCATGATTCAATTCATGATTCATGATACATGATTCAATTTATGATTCGTGATTCATGATTCAATTCATGATTCAATTCATGAATCATGATTCGATTCATGATTCATGATTCATGAATCATGATTCATTTAATGATTCATGATTTATGATTCAATTCATGATTTATGATTCGATTCATGATTCATGATTCATGAATCATGATTCGATTCATGATTCATGATTCATGAATCATGATTCGATTCATGATTCATGATTCATGAATCATGATTCGATTCATGATTCATGATTCATGAATCATGATTCGATTCATGATTAATGATTCATGAATCATGATTCGATTCATGAATCATTATTCGATTCATGAATCATAAATCATGAATCGAATCATGATTCATGATTCGATTCATGATAAATGATTCATGAATCATGATTCGATTAATGATAAATGATTCATGAATCATGATTCGATTAATGATAAATGATTCATGAATCATGATTCGATTCATGATTCATGATTCATGATTCATGATTCATTTAATGATTCATGATTTATGATTCAATTCATGATTTATGATTTGATTCATGATTCATGATTCATGAATCATGATTCGATTCATGATTCATGATTCATGAATCATAATTCGATTCATGATTCATGATTCATGAATCATAATTCGATTCATGATTCATGATTATTGAATCATGATTCGATTCATGATTCATGATTCATGAATCATAATTCGATTCATGATTCATGGTTCATGAATCATGATTCGATTCATGATTCATGATTCATGATTCAATTAATGATTCAATTCTTGATTCATGATTCAATTCATGATTCAATTCATGATTGATGATTCATGATTCAATTCATGATTCATGATTCATGATTCAATTCATGATTCATGATTCATGATTCAATTCATGATTCATGATTCATGATTTAATTCATGATTCAATTCATGATTTAATTCATGACTCATGATTCAATTCATGATTCATGATTCAATTTATGATTCATGATTTAATTCATGATTCATTTAATGATTCATGATTTATGATTCAATTCATGATTTATGATTCGATTCATGATTCATGATTCATGAATCATGATTCAATTCATGATTCATGATTCATGAATCATGATTCAATTATTGATTCATAAATCATGATTCAATTCATGATTCATGATTCATGATTCAATTAATGATTTAATTCATGAATTATGATTTGATTCTTGATTCATGATTCATTTCATGATTCATGATTCATGATTCAATTCATGATTCATGATTCAATTCATGATTCATGATTCAATTCATGATTCGTGATTCATGATTCAATTCATGATTCAATTCATGATTCATAATTCAATTCATGATTCATGATACATGATTAAATTTATGATTCATTTCATGATTCATGATTCATGATTCAATTCATGATTCATGATTCAATTCATGATTCATGATTTAATTCATGATTAATTTAATGATTCATGATTTATGATTCAATTCATGATTTATGATTCGATTCATGATTCATGATTCATGAATCATGATTCGATTCATGATTCGTGATTCATTAATCATGATTCGATTCATGAATCATGATTCGATTCATAATTCATGATTCATTTAATGATTCATGATTTATGATTCAATTCATGATTTATGATTTGATTCATGATTCATGATTCATGAATCATGATTCGATTCATGATTCATGATTCATGAATCATAATTCGATTCATGATTCATGAATCATGATTCGATTCATGAATCATGATTCATGAATCATGATTCAATTCATGATTCATGATTCATGATTTAATTCATGATTCAATTCATGATTCAATTCATGATTCATGATTCAATTCATGATTCATGATTTAATTCATGATTCATTTAATGATTCATGATTTATGATTCAATTCATGATTTATGATTCGATTCATGATTCATGATTCATGAATCATGATTCAATTCATGATTCATGATTCATGAATCATGATTCAATTCTTGATTCATAAATCATGATTCAATTCATGATTCATGATTCAATTAATGATTTAATTCATGAATTATGATTTGATTCATGATTCATGATTCATTTCATGATTCATGATTCATGATTCAATTCATGATTCATGATTCAATTCATGATTCATGATTCAATTCATGATTCATGATTCAATTTATGATTCATTTCATGATTGATGATTCATGATTCAATTCATGATTAATTTAATGATTCATGAATTATGATTCAATTTATGATTTATGATTCGATTCATGATTCATGATTCATGAATCATGATTCGATTCATGATTCGTTATTCATGAATCATGATTTGATTCATGAATCATGATTTGATTCATGAATCATGATTCGATTCATGATTTAATTCATGATTCAATTCATGATTCATGATTCATGAATTATGATTCATGACTCATGATTCTTGATTCAATTCATGACTTATGATTCAATTCATGATTCATGATTCAATTCATGATTCATGAATCATGATTCAATTCATGATTCATGATTCGATTCATGATTCATGATTCAATTCATGATTCATGATTCAATTCATGACTCATGATTCAATTCATGATTCATGTTTTAATTCATGATTCATTTAATGATTCATGATTTATGATTCAATTCATGATTTATGATTCAATTCATAATTCATGAATCATGGTTCGATTCATGATTTATTTCATGATTCATGATTCAATTCATGATTCATGATTCATTATTTAATTCATGATTTAATTCATGATTCATGATTCAATTCATGATTCATGATTCAATTCATGATTCAATTCATGATTCAATTCATGATTCATGATTCAATTCATGATTCATGATTCATGATTCATGATTCAATTCATGATTCATGATTCAATACATGATTCATGATTCAATATATGATTCAATTCATGATTCAAATCATAATTCATGATACATGATTCAATTTATGATTCATGATTCAATTCATGATTCATGATTTAAATCATGATTCCTGATTCCTGATTCATGATTCAATTCATGATTCAATTCATGATTCATGATTCAATTCATGATTTAATTCATGATTCAATTCATGATTCATGATTCAATTCATGATTCAATTAATGATTCATGATTCAATTCATGATTTAATTCATGATTCAATTCATGATTCATGATTCAATTCATGATTCAATTAATGATTCAATTCATGACTCATGATTCAATTCTTGATTCATGATTCATAAATCATGATTCAATTCATGATTCATGATTCAATTCATGATTCAACTCATGAATCATGATTTGATTCATGATTCATGATTCATTTCATGATTCATGATTCATGATTCAAATTATGATTAATGATTCATGATTCAATTCATGATTCATGATTCAATTCATGATTCATGATTCAATTCATGATTCAATTCATGATTCAATTCATGATTCATGATTCAATTCATGATTCATGATTCAATTCATGATTCATGATTCATGATTCAATTCATGATTCATGATTCAATACATGATTCATGATTCAATATATGATTCAATTCATGATTCAAATCATAATTCATGATACATGATTCAATTTATGATTCATGATTCAATTCATGATTCATGATTTAAATCATGATTCCTGATTCCTGATTCATGATTCAATTCATGATTCAATTCATGATTCAATTCATGATTTAATTCATGATTCAATTCATGATTCATGATTCAATTCATGATTCAATTAATGATTCATGATTCAATTCATGATTTAATTCATGATTCAATTCATGATTCATGATTCAATTCATGATTCAATTCATGATTCAATTCATGATTCATGATTCAATTCATGATTCATGATTCAATTCATGATTCATGATTCATGACTCAATTCATGATTCATGATTCAATACATGATTCATGATTCAATATATGATTCAATTCATGATTCAAATCATAATTCATGATACATGATTCAATTTATGATTCATGATTCAATTCATGATTCATGATTTAAATCATGATTCCTGATTCCTGATTCATGATTCAATTCATGATTCAATTCATGATTCATGATTCAATTCATGATTTAATTCATGATTCAATTCATGATTCATGATTCAATTCATGATTCAATTAATGATTCATGATTCAATTCATGATTTAATTCATGATTCAATTCATGATTCATGATTCAATTCATGATTCAATTAATGATTCAATTCATGACTCATGATTCAATTCATGATTCATGATTCAATTCTTGATTCATGATTCATAAATCATGATTCAATTCATGATTCATGATTCATGATTCAATTCATGATTCAACTCATGAATCATGATTTGATTCATGATTCATGATTCATTTCATGATTCATGATTCATGATTCAAATTATGATTAATGATTCATGATTCAATTCATGATTCATGATTCAATTCATGATTCATGATTCAATTCATGATTCATGATTCAATTCATGATTCGTGATTCATGATTCAATTCATGATTCATGATTCAATTCATGATTCATGATACATGATTCAATTTATGATTCGTGATTCATGATTCAATTCATGATTCAATTCATGAATCATGATTCGATTCATGATTCATGATTCATGAATCATGATTCAATTCTTGATTCATAAATCATGATTCAATTCATGATTCATGATTCAATTAATGATTTAATTCATGAATTATGATTTGATTCATGATTCATGATTCATTTCATGATTTATGATTCATGATTCAATTCATGATTCATGATTCAATTCATGATTCATGATTCAATTCATGATTCGTGATTCATGATTCAATTCATGATTCAATTCATGATTCATAATTCAATTCATGATTCATGATACATGATTAAATTTATGATTCATTTCATGATTCATGATTCATGATTCAATTCATGATTCATGATTCAATTCATGATTCATGATTCAATTCATGATTTATGATTCAATTCATGATTTATGATGCGATTCATGATTCATGATTCATGAATCATGATTCGATTCATGATTCGTGATTCATTAATCATGATTCGATTCATGAATCATGATTCGATTCATAATTCATGATTCATTTAATGATTCATGATTTATGATTCAATTCATGATTTATGATTTGATTCATGATTCATGATTCATGAATCATGATTCGATTCATGATTCATGATTCATGAATCATAATTCGATTCATGATTCATGAATCATGATTCGATTCATGATTCATGATTCATGAATCATGATTCGATTCATGATTCATGATTCATGATTTAATTCATGATTCAATTCATGATTCAATTCATGACTCATGATTCAATTCATGATTCATGATTCAATTCATGATTCATGATTTAATTCATGATTCATTTAATGATTCATGATTTATGATTCAATTCATGATTTATGATTCGATTCATGATTCATGATTCATGAATCATGATTCAATTCATGATTCATGATTCATGAATCATGATTCAATTCTTGATTCATAAATCATGATTCAATTCATGATTCATGATTCATGATTCAATTAATGATTTAATTCATGAATTATGATTTGATTCATGATTCATGATTGATTTCATGATTCATGATTCATGATTCAATTCATGATTCATGATTCAATTCATGATTCATGATTCAATTTATGATTCATTTCATGATTGATGATTCATGATTCAATTCATGTTTAATTTAATGATTCATGATTTATGATTCAATTTATGATTTATGATTCGATTCATGATTCATGAATCATGATTCGATTCATGATTCGTTATTCATGAATCATGATTCGATTCATGAATCATGATTCGATTCATGAATCATGATTCGATTCATGATTTAATTCATGATTCAATTCATGATTCATGATTCATGATTCATGATTCATGACTCATGATTCTTGATTCAATTCATGACTTATGATTCAATTCATGATTCATGATTCAATTCATGATTCATGAATCATGATTCAATTCATGATTCATGATTCGATTCATGATTCATGATTCATGATTCATGATTCAATTCATGACTCATGATTCAATTCATGATTCATGTTTTAATTCATGATTCATTTAATGATTCATGATTTATGATTCAATTCATGATTTATGATTCAATTCATGATTCATGAATCATGGTTCGATTCATGATTTATTTCATGATTCATGATTCAATTCATGATTCATGATTCATTATTTAATTCATGATTTAATTCATGATTCATGATTCAATTCATGATTCATGATTCAATTCATGATTCATGATTCAATTCATGATTCAATTCATGATTCAATTCATGATTCATGATTCAATTCATGATTCATGATTCAATTCATGATTCATGATTCAATACATGATTCATGATTCAATATATGATTCAATTCATGATTCAAATCATAATTCATGATTCCTGATTCATGATTCATGATTCAATTCATGATTCAATTCATGATTCATGATTCAATTCATGATTTAATTCATGATTCAATTAATGATTCATGATTCAATTCATGATTCAATTAATGATTCATGATTCAATTCATGATTCATGATTCAATTCATGATTCAATTAATGATTCAATTCATGACTCATGATTCAATTCATGATTCATGATTCAATTCTTGATTCATGATTCATAAATCATGATTCAATTCATGATTCATGATTCATGATTCAATTCATGATTCAACTCATGAATCATGATTCGATTCATGATTCATGATTCATGATTCAAATTATGATTAATGATTCATGATTCAATTCATGATTCATGATTCAATTCATGATTCATGATTCAATTCATGATTCATGATTCAATTCATGATTCGTGATTCATGATTCAATTAATGATTCATGATTCAATTCATGATTCATGATACATGATTCAATTTATGATTCGTGATTCATGATTCAATTCATGATTCAATTCATGAATCATGATTCGATTCATGATTCATGATTCATGAATCATGATTCATTTAATGATTCATGATTTATGATTCAATTCATGATTTATGATTCGATTCATGATTCATGATTCATGAATCATGATTCGATTCATGATTCATGATTCATGAATCATGATTCGATTCATGATTCATGATTCATGAATCATGATTCGATTCATGATTCATGAATCATGATTCGATTCATGATTAATGATTCATGAATCATTATTCGATTCATGAATCATTATTCGATTCATGAATCATAAATCATGAATCGAATCATGATTCATGATTCGATTCATGATAAATGATTCATGAATCATGATTTGATTCATGATTCATGATTCATGATTCGATTCATGATTCATGATTCATGATTCATTTAATGATTCATGATTTATGATTCAATTCATGATTTATGATTTGATTCATGATTCATGAATCATGATTCGATTCATGATTCATGATTCATGAATCATAATTCGAATTATGATTCATGATTATTGAATCATGATTCGATTCATGATTCATGATTCATGAATCATGATTCAATTCATTATTCATGATTCATGAATCATGATTCAATTCTTGATTCATAAATCATGATTCAATTCATGATTCATGATTCATGATTCAATTAATGATTTAATTCATGAATTATGATTTGATTCATGATTCATGATTCATTTCATGATTCATGATTCATGATTCAATTCATGATTCATGATTCAATTCATGATTCATGATTCAATTCATGATTCGTGATTCATGATTCAATTCATGATTCAATTCATGATTCATAATTCAATTCATGATTCATGATACAGGATTAAATTTATGATTCATTTCATGATTCATGATTCATGATTCAATTCATGATTCATAATTCAATTCATGATTCATGATTCAATTTATGATTAATTTAAGGATTCATGATTTATGATTCAATTCATGATTTATGATTCGATTCATGATTCATGATTCATGAATCATGATTCGATTCATGATTCGTGATTCATTAATCATGATTCGATTCATGAATCATGATTCGATTCATAATTCATGATTCATTTAATGATTCATGATTTATGATTTAATTCATGATTTATGATTTGATTCATGATTCATGATTCATGAATCATGATTCGATTCATGATTCATGATTCATGAATCATAATTCGATTCATGATTCATGAATCATGATTCGATTCATGATTCATGATTCATGAATCATGATTCGATTCATGATTCATGATTCATGATTTAATTCATGATTCAATTCATGATTCAATTCATGATTCATGATTCAATTCATGATTAATGATTTAATTCATGATTCATTTAATGATTCATGATTTATGATTCAATTCATGATTTATGATTCGGATCATGATTCATGATTCATGATTCATGAATCATGATTCAATTCATGATTCATGATTCATGAATCATGATTCAATTCTTGATTCATAAATCATGATTCAATTCATGATTCATGATTTATGATTCAATTAATGATTTAATTCATGAATTATGATTTGATTCATGATTCATGATTCATTTCATGATTCATGATTCATGATTCAATTCATGATTCATGATTCAATTCAATATTTCATGATTCAATTCATGATTCATGATTCAATTTATGATTCATTTCATGATTGATGATTCATGATTCAATTCATGATTAATTTAATGATTCATGATTTATGATTCAATTTATGATTTATGATTCGATTCATGATTCATGATTCATGAATCATGATTCGATTCATGATTCGTGATTCATGAATCATGATTCGATTCATGAATCATGATTCGATTCATGATTCATGATTCATGAATCATGATTCGATTCATGATTCATGAATCATGATTCGATTCATGATTCATGAATCATGATTCATTTAATGATTCATGATTTATGATTCAATTCATGATTTATGATTCGATTCATGATTCATGAATCATGATTTGATTCATGATTCATGATTCATGAATCATGATTCGATTCATGATTCATGATTCAATTCACGATTCATGATTTAATTCATGATTCATAATTTAATTCATGATTCATTTAATGATTCATGATTTATGATTCAATTCATGATTTATGATTTGATTCATGATTCATGGTTCATGAATCATGATTCAATTCATGATTTATGATTTGATTCATGATTCATGGTTCATGAATCATGATTCAATTCATAATTTATGATTCATGAATCATGATTCAATTCTTGATTCATAAATCATGATTCAATTCACGATTCATGATTCATGATTCAATTAATGATTTAATTCAAGAATCATGATTTAATTCATGATTCATGATTCATTTCATGATTCAATTCATGATTCATGATTCAATTCATGATTCATGATTCAATTCATGATTCATAATTCAATGCATGATTCATGATACAGGATTAAATTTATGATTCATTTCATGATTCATGATTCATGATTCAATTCATGATTCATAATTCAATTCATGATTCATGATTCAATTCATGATTAATTTAAGGATTCATGATTTATGATTCAATTCATGATTTATGATTCGATTCATGATTCATGATTCATGAATCATGATTCGATTCATGATTCGTGATTCATTAATCATGATTCGATTCATGAATCATGATTCGATTCATAATTCATGATTCATTTAATGATTCATGATTTATGATTCAATTCATGATTTATAATTTGATTCATGATTCATGATTCATGAATCATGATTCGATTCATGATTCATGATTCATGAATCATAATTCTATTCATGATTCATGAATCATGATTCGATTCATGATTCATGATTCATGAATCATGATTCGATTCATGATTCATGATTCATGATTCATGATTTAATTCATGATTCAATTCATGATTCAATTCATGACTCATGATTCAATTCATGATTCATGATTCAATTCATGATTAATGATTTAATTCATGATTCATTTAATGATTCATGATTTATGATTCAATTCATGATTTATGATTCAATTCATGATTCATGATTCATGAATCATGATTCATGATTCATGAATCATGATTCAATTCATGATTCATGATTCATGAATCATGATTCAATTCTTGATTCATAAATCATGATTCAATTCATGATTCATGATTTATGATTCAATTAATGATTTAATTCATGAATTATGATTTGATTCATGATTCATGATTCATTTCATGATTCATGATTCATGATTCAATTCATGATTCATGATTCAATTCAATATTTCATGATTCAATTCATGATTCATGATTCAATTTATGATTCATTTCATGATTGATGATTCATGATTCAATTCATGATTAATTTAATGATTCATGATTTATGATTCAATTTATGATTTATGATTCGATTCATGATTCATGATTCATTAATCATGATTCGATTCATGATTCGTGATTCATGAATCATGATTCGATTCATGAATCATGATTCGATTCATGAATCATGATTCGATTCATGATTCATGATTCATGAATCATGATTCGATTCATGATTCATGAATCATGATTCGATTCATGATTCATGAATCATGATTCATTTAATGATTCATGATTTATGATTCAATTCATGATTTATGATTCGATTCATGATTAATGAATCATGATTCGATTCATGATTCATGATTCATGAATCATGATTCGATTCATGATTCATGATTCAATTCATGATTCATGATTTAATTCATGATTCATAATTTAATTCATGATTCATTTAATGATTCATGATTTATGATTCAATTCATGATTTATGATTTGATTCATGATTCATGGTTCATGAATCATGATTCAATTCATGATTTATGATTCGATTCATGATTCATGATTCATGAATCATGATTCAATTCATAATTTATGATTCATGAATCATGATTCAATTCTTGATTCATAAATCATGATTCAATTCACGATTCATGATTCATGATTCAATTAATGATTTAATTCATGAATCATGATTTGATTCATGATTCATGATTCATTTCATGATTCATGATTCATGATTCAATTCATGATTCATGATTCATGATTCAATTCATGATTCATGATTCAATTCATGATTCATGAATCAATTCATAATTCAATTCATGATTCATGATTCAATTCATGATTCATGATACATGATTCAATTTATGATTAATTTCATGATTCATGATTCAATTCATGATTCATGATTTAATTCATGATTCATGATTCAATTCATGATTAATTTAATGATTCATGATTTATGATTCAATTCATGATTTATGATTCGATTCATGATTCATGAATCATGAATCGAATCATAAATCATGAATCATGAATCATGATTCATGAATCATGAATCATGAATCGAATCATAAATCATGAATTGAATCATTCAATTCACGATTCATGATTCAATTCATGATTCATGATTTAATTCATGACTCATGATTCAATTCATGATTCATTTAATGAATCATGATTTATGATTCAATTCATGATTTATGATTCGATTCATGATTCATGATTCATGAATCATGATTCGATTCATGATTCATGATTCATGATTCAATTCATGACTCATGATTCAATTCATGATTCAGGATTTAATTCATGATTCATTTAATGATTCATGATTTATGATTCAATTCATGATTTATGATACGATTCATGATTCATGATTCATTTAATGATTCATGATTTATGATTCAATTCATGATTTATAATACGATTCATGATTCATGATTCATGAATGATGATTCAATTCATGATTTATGATTCGATTCATGATTCATGAATCATGATTCAATTCTTGATTCATGATTCATAAATCATGATTCAATTCATGATTCATGATTCATGATTCAATTCATGATTTAATTCATGAATCATGATTTGATTCATGATTCATGATTCATTTCATGATTCAATTCACGATTTATGATTCAATTCATGATTCATGATTCAAATTATGATTCATGATTCAATTCATGATTCTTGATTCAATTCATGATTTATGTTTCAATTCATGATTTATGATTCAATTCATGCTTCGTGATTCATGATTCAATTCATGATTCAATTCATGATTCATGATTCAAATCATGATTCATGATACATGATTCAATTTATGATTCATTTCATGATTCATGATTCATGATTCAATTCATGATTCATGATTCAATTCATGATTCATTTAATGATTCATGATTTATGATTCAATTCATGATTTATGATTCGATTCATGATTCATGATTCATGAATCATGATTCATGAATCATGATTCGATTCATGATTCGTGATTCATGAATCATGATTCGATTCATGAATCATGATTCGATTCATGAATCATGATTAGGTTCATGAATCATGATTCGATTCATGATTCATGATTTATGAATCATGATTCGATTCATGATTCATGATTCATGAATCATGATTCATTTAATGATTCATGATTTATGATTCAATTCATGATTTATGATTCGATTCATGATTCAATTCATGATTCAATTCATGATTCATGATTTAATTCATGATTCATGATTCAATTCATGATTCATTTAATGATTCATTATTTATGATTCATTTCATGATTTATGATTCGATTCATGATTCATGATTCATGAATCATGATTCGATTCATGATTCATGATTCATGAATCATGATTCATGATTTATAATTTATGAATCATGATTCATGATTCATGAATCATGATTTGATTCATGATTCATGATTCATGATTCAATTCATGATTCATGATTCAATTCATGACTCATGATTCAATTCATGGTTAATGATTTAATTAATGATTCATTTAATGATTCATGATTTATAATTCAATTCATGATTTATGATTTGATTCATTATTCATGATTTATGAATCATGATTCGATTAATGATTCATGATTCATGAATCATAATTCAATTCTTGATTCATGATTCATAAATCATGATTCAGTTCATGATTTTCATGAATCATGATTCTATTCATGATTCATGATTCATGATTCAAATCATGTTTACATTCATGAATCATGATTCAATTCATAATTCATGATTCAATTCATGATTCGTGATTCATGATTGAATTCATGAGTCAATTCATGATTCATGATTCATGATTCAATTCATGATTCATGATTCAATTCATGATTAAATTCATGATTCATGATTCATGATTTAATTCATGATTCAATTCATGATTCATGATTCAATTCATGATTCATGATTCATGATTCAATTCATGATTAAATTCATGATTCATGATTCATGATTCATGATTCAATTCATGATTCATGATTCAATTCATGATTCATGATTTAATTCATGATTCAAGATGCAATTCATAATTCATTTAATGATTCATGATTTATGATTCAATTCATGATTTATGATTCGATTCATGATTCTTGATTCATGAATCATGATTCGATTCATGATTCATAATTCTATTCATGATTCGATTCATGAATTATGATTCATGAATCATGATTCGATTCATGATTCATGATTCATGAATCATAATTGAATTCATGATTCAAGATTCATGATTCAATTCATGATTCATATTTCATGATTCAATTCATGATTCATTAATTGATTCATGATTCATTATTCATGATTCAATTCATGAATCATGATTCGATTCATGATTCATTATTCATGAATCATGATTCGATTCATGATTCATGATTCATGATTTATGATTCATGATTCAATTCATGATTCATGATTCAATTCATGATTCATGATTCAATTCATGATTCATTTCATGATTCATGAGTCATGATTCATGATTCAATTCATGATTCATGATACATGATTCAATTCATGATTCATGATACATGATTCAATTCATGATTCATTTCATGATTCATGATTCATGATTTATGAATCAATTCATGATTCATGATTCATTTAATGATTCATGATTCATGATTCAATTCATGATTTATGAATCGATTTATGATTAATGATTCATGAATCATGATTCAATTCATGATTCATGATTCAATTCATGATCATGATTCATGATTTGATTCATGATTTATGATTCATGATTCATGATTCAATTCATGATTCACGATTCATGATTCAATTCATGACTCATGATTCATGATTCATGATTCATGATTTAATTCATGATTCATGATTCAATTCATGATTCATTTCATGATTCATGGTTTATGATTAAATTCATGATTCATGATTCAATTCATGATTCATGATTCATGATTTAATTCATGATTCAATTCATGATTCATGATTCAATTCATGATTCATGATACATGATTCAATTCATGATTCATTTCATGAATCATGATTCATGATTGATGATTCAATTCATGATTCATGATTAAATTCATGATTCATGATTTAATTCATGATTCATGATTTAATTCATGATTCATGATGCAATTCATAATTCATTTAATGATTCATGATGTATGATTCAATTCATGATTTATGATTCGATTCATGATTCTTGATTCATGAATCATGATTCAATTCATGATTCATGATTCATGAATCGTGATTCGATTCATGAATCATGATTCGATTCATGATTCATGATTCATGATTCAATATATGATTCAATTCATGATTAATGATTCAAATCATAATTCATGATTCATGATTCAATTCATGATTCATGATTCAATTCATGACTCATGATTCAATTCATGATTCATTTCATGATTCATTATTTATGATTCAATTCATGATTTATGATTCGATTCATGATTCATGATTCATGATTTATGATTCGATTCATGATTCATGATTCATGAATCATGATTCAATTCATGATTCATGATTCATGAATCATGATTCATGATTTATGAATCATGATTCATGAATCATGATTTGATTCATGATTCATGATTTATGAATCATGATTCAATTCATGATTCATGATTCAATTCATGATTCATGATTTGATTCATGATTTATGATTAAATTCATGATTTATGATTCGATTCATGATTCATGAATCTTGATTCGATTTATGATTCATGATTCAGGAATCATGATTCGATTCATGATTCAATTCATGATTCATGATTCATGATTCAAATTCACGGTTCATGATTCAATTCATGATTCATGATTTAATTCATGACTCATGAGTCAATTCATGATTCATTTAATGATTCATGATTTATGATTCAATTCATGATTTATGATTCGATTCATGATTCATGATTCATGAATCATGATTCGATTCATGATTCATGATTCATTATTCAATTCATGACTCATGATTCAATTCATGATTCAGGATTTAATTCATGATTCATTTAATGATTCATGATTTATGATTCAATTCATGATTTACGATACGATTCATGATTCATGATTCATGAATGATGATTCAATTCATGATTTATGATTTGATTCATGATTCATGAATCATGATTCAATTCTTGATTCATGATTCTTAAATCATGATTCAATTCATGATTCATGATTCAATTCATGATTCAATTCATGAATCATGATTTGATTCATGATTCATGATTCATTTCATGATTCAATTCACAATTTATGATTCAATTCATGATTCATGATTCAAATTATGATTCATGATTCATGATTCAATTGATGATTCATGATTCAATTCATGATTCATGATTTAATTCATGATTTATGATTTATGATTCAATTCATGATTTATGATTCGATTCATGATTCATGATTCATGAATCATGATTCATGATTCATGAATCACGATTCATGATTCAAGAATCATGATTCGATTCATGAATCATGATTCGATTCATGATTCGTGATTCATGAATCATGATTCGATTCATGAATCATGATTCGATTCATGATTCGTGATTCATAAATCATTATTCGATTCATGAATCATGATTCGATTCATGAATCATGATTCGGTTCATGAATCATGATTCGATTCATGATTCATGATTCGATTCATGAATCATGATTCGGTTCATGAATCATGATTCGATTCATGATTCATGATTTATGAATCATGATTCGATTCATGATTCATGAATCATGATTCATTTAATGATTCATGATTTATGATTCAATTCATGATTTATGATTCGATTCATGATTCATGATTCATGAATCATGATTCGATTCATGAATCATGATTCGATTCATGATTCGTGATTCATGAATCATGATTCGATTCATGATTCATGATTCATGAATCATGATTTGATTCATGATTCATGATTCATGAATCATGATTCGATTCATGATTCATGATTCATGAATTATGATTCATTTAATGATTCATGATTTATGATTCAATTCATGATTTATGATTCGATTCATGATTCAATTCATGATTCATGATTCAATTCATGATTCATGATTTAATTCATGATTCATGATTCAATTCATGATTCATTTAATGATTCATGATTTATGATTCAGTTCATGATTTATGATTCGATTCATGATTCGTGATTCATGAATCATGATTCGATTCATGATTCATGATTCATGAATCATGATTCATGATTCATGAATCACGATTCATGATTCAAGAATCATGATTCGATTCATGAATCATGATTCGATTCATGATTCGTGATTCATGAATCATGATTCGATTCATGAATCATGATTCGATTCATGATTCGTGATTCATAAATCATTATTCGATTCATGAATCATGATTCGATTCATGAATCATGATTCGGTTCATGAATCATGATTCGATTCATGATTCATGATTCGATTCATGAATCATGATTCGGTTCATGAATCATGATTCGATTCATGATTCATGATTTATGAATCATGATTCGATTCATGATTCATGATTCATGAATCATGATTCATTTAATGATTCATGATTTATGATTCAATTCATGATTTATGATTCGATTCATGATTCATGATTCATGAATCATGATTCGATTCATGAATCATGATTCGATTCATGATTCGTGATTCATGAATCATGATTCGATTCATGATTCATGATTCATGAATCATGATTTGATTCATGATTCATGATTCATGAATCATGATTCGATTCATGATTCATGATTCATGAATTATGATTCATTTAATGATTCATGATTTATGATTCAATTCATGATTTATGATTCGATTCATGATTCAATTCATGATTCATGATTCAATTCATGATTCATGATTTAATTCATGATTCATGATTCAATTCATTATTCATTTAATGATTCATGATTTATGATTCAGTTCATGATTTATGATTCGATTCATGATTCATGATTCATGAATCATGATTCGATTCATGATTCATGATTCATGATTCAATTCATGATTCATGATTCAATTTATGACTCATGATTCAATTCATGGTTAGTGATTTAATTAATGATTCATTTAATGATTCATGATTTATGATTTAATTCATGATTTATAATTTGATTCATTATTCATAATTTATGAATCATGATTCGATTCATGATTCATGATTCATGAATCATAATTCAATTCTTGATTCATGATTCATAAATCATGATTCAATTCATGATTTTCATGAATCATGATTCGATTCATGATTGATGATTCATGATTCAAATCATGTTTACATTCATGAATCATGATTCAATTCATAATTCATGATTCAATTCATGATTCATGATTCAATTCATGATTCGTGATTCATGGTTCAATTCATGATTCAATTCATGATTCATGATTCATGATTCATTTCATGATTCATGATTCAATTCATGATTAAATTCATGATTCATGATTCAATTCATGATTCATGATTCATGATTTAATTCATGATTCAATTCATGATTCATGATTCAATTCATGATTCATGATACATGATTCAATTCATGATTCATTTCATTAATCATGATTCATGATTCATGATTCAATTCATGATTCATGATTCAATTCATGATTCATGATTTAATTCATGATTCATGATGCAATTCATAATTCATTTAATGATTCATGATTTATGATTCAATTCATGATTTATGATTCGATTCATGATTCTTGATTCATGAATCATGATTCGATTCATGATTCATGATTCATGAATCTTGATTCGATTCATGAATCATGATTCGATTCTTGATTCATGATTCATGAATCATGATTCGATTCATGATTCATAATTCGATTCCTGATTCAATTCATGATTCATGATTCATGAATCATGATTGAATTCATGATTCAAGATTCATGATTCAATTCATGATTCATATTTCATTAATCAATTCATGATTCATTAATTGATTCATGATTCATGATTCATTATTCATGATTCAATTCATGGTTCATGATTCATGAGTCATGATTCAATTCATGAATCATGATTCGATTCATGATTCATTAGTCATGAATCATGATTCAATTCATGAATCATGATTCGATTCATGATTCATGATTCATGATTTATGATTCATGATTCAATTCATGATTCATGATTCAATTCATGATTCATGATTCAATTCATGATTCATGATTCAATTCATGATTCATGATACATGATTCAATTCATGATTCATGATACATGATTCAATTCATGATTCATTTCATGATTCATGATTCATGATTTATGAATCAATTCATGATTCATGATTCATTTAATGATTCATGATTCATGATTCAATTCATGATTTATGAATCGATTTATGATTAATGATTCATGAATCATGATTCAATTCATGATTCATGATTCAATTCATGATTCATGAATCATGATTTGATTCATGATTTATGATTCATGATTCATGATTCAATTCATGATTCACGATTCATGATTCAATTCATGACTCATGATTCATGATTCATGATTCATGATTTAATTCATGATTCATGATTCAATTCATGATTCATTTCATGATTCATGATTTATGATTAAATTCATGATTCATGATTCAATTCATGATTCATGATTCATGATTTAATTCATGATTCAATTCATGATTCATGATTCAATTCATGATTCATGATACATGATTCAATTCATGATTCATTTCATTAATCATGATTCATGATTCAATTCATGATTCATGATTAAATTCATGATTCATGATTTAATTCATGATTCATGATTTAATTAATGATTCATGATGCAATTCATAATTCATTTAATGATTCATGATTTATGATTCAATTCATGATTTATGATTCGATTCATGATTCATGATTCATGAATCATGATTCGATTCATGAATCATGATTCGATTCATGATTCGTGATTCATGAATCATGATTCGATTCATGATTCATGATTCATGAATCATGATTTGATTCATGATTCATGATTCATGATTTATGATTCAATTCATGATTTATGATTCGATTCATGATTCATTTAATGATTCATGATTTATGATTCAATTCATGATTTATGATTCGATTCATGATTCAATTCATGATTCATGATTCAATTCATGATTCATGATTTAATTCATGATTCATGATTCAATTCATGATTCATTTAATGATTCATGATTCATGATTTATGAATCAATTCATGATTCATGATTCATTTAATGATTCATGATTCATGATTCAATTCATGATTTATGAATCGATTTATGATTAATGATTCATGAATCATGATTCAATTCATGATTCATGATTCAATTCATGATTCATGAATCATGATTTGATTCATGATTTATGATTCATGATTCATGATTCAATTCATGATTCACGATTCATGATTCAATTCATGATTCATGATACATGATTCAATTCATGATTCATTTCATGATTCATGATTTATGATTAAATTCATGATTCATGATTCAATTCATGATTCATGATTCAATTCATGACTCATGATTCATGATTCATGACTCATGATTCTTGATTCAATTCATGATTCATGATTCAATTCATGACTCATGATTCATGATTCATGACTCATGATTCTTGATTCAATTCATGACTCATGATTCAATTCATGATTCATGATTCAATTCATGATTCATGAATCATGATTCAATTCATGATTCATGATTCGATTCATGATTCATGATTCAATTCATGATTCATGATTCAATTCATGACTCATGATTCAATTCATGATTCATGTTTTAATTCATGATTCATTTAATGATTCATGATTTATGATTCAATTCATGATTTATGATTCAATTCATGATTTATGATTCAATTCATGATTCATGATTCATGAATCATGGTTTGATTCATGATTCATGAATCATGATTAGATTCTAGATTCATGATTCATAAATCATGATTCGATTCATGATTTATTTCATGATTCATGATTCATGATTCAATTCATGATTCATGATTCATTATTTAATTCATGATTTAATTCATGATTCTTGATTCAATTCATGATTCATGATTCAATTCATGACTCATGATTCATGATTCATGACTCATGATTCTTGATTCAATTCATGACTCATGATTCAATTCATGATTCATGATTCAATTAATGATTCATGAATCATGATTCAATTCATGATTCATGATTCGATTCATGATTCATGATTCATGATTCAATTCATGATTCATGATTCAATTCATGACTCATGATTCAATTCATGATTCATGTTTTAATTCATGATTCATTTAATGATTCATGATTTATGATTCAATTCATGATTTATGATTCAATTCATGATTTATGATTCAATTCATGATTCATGATTCATGAATCATGGTTCGATTCATGATTCATGAATCATGATTAGATTCATGATTCATGATTCATAAATCATGATTCGATTCATGATTTATTTCATGATTCATGATTCATGATTCAATTCATGATTCATGATTCATTATTTAATTCATGATTTAATTCATGATTCATGATTCAATTCATGATTCATGATTCAATTCATGATTCATGATTCAATTCATGATTCAATTCATGATTAAATTCATGATTCATGATTCAATTCATGATTCATGATTCAATTCATGATTCATGATTCATGATTCAATTCATGATTCATGATTCAATACATGATTCATGATTCAATATATGCTTCAATTCATGATTCAAATCATAATTCATGATACATGATTCAATTTATGATTCATGATTCAATTCATGATTCATGATTCAAATCATGATTCATGATTCATGATTCAATTCATGATTCAATTAATGATTCATGATTCAATTCATGATATAATTCATGATTCAATTCATGATTCATGATTCAATTCATGATTCAATTAATGATTCAATTCATGACTCATGATTCAATTCATGATTCATCATTCAATTCATGATTCATGATTCGATTCATGATTCATGATTCATGAATCATGATTCAATTATTGATTCATGATTCATAAATCATGATTCAATTCATGATTCATGATTCAATTCATGATTCAACTCATGAATCATGATTTGATTCATGATTCATGATTCATTTCATGATTCATGATTCAAATTATGATTAATGATTCATGATTCAATTCATGATTCATGATTCAATTCATGATTCATGATTCATGAATCATGATTCATTTAATGATTCATGATTTATGATTCAATTCATGATTTATGATTCGATTCATGATTCATGATTCATGAATCATGATTCGATTCATGATTCATGATTCATGAATCATGATTCGATTCATAATTCATGATTCATGAATCATGATTCGATTCATGATTCATGATTCATGAATCATGATTCGATTCATAATTCATGATTCATGAATCATGATTCGATTCATGATTCATGAATCATGATTCGATTCATGATTCATGATTCATGATTCAATTCATGATTCATGATTTATGATTCAATTCATGATTTATGATTCAATTCATGATTTATGATTCAATTCATGATTCATGATTCATTAATCATGGTTCGATTCATGATTCATGAATCATGATTAGATTCATGATTCATGATTCATAAATCATGATTCGATTCATGATTTATTTCATGATTCATGATTCATGATTTAATTCATGATTCATGATTAATTATTTAATTCATGATTTAATTCATGATTCATGATTCAATTCATGATTCATGATTCAATTCATGATTCATGATTCGATTCATGATTCATGATTCATGAATCATGATTCAATTTTTGATTCATGATTCATAAATCATGATTCAATTCATGATTCATGATTCAATTCATGATTCAACTCATGAATCATGATTTGATTCATGATTCATGATTCATTTCATGATTCATGATTCATGATTCAAATTATGATTAATGATTCATGATTCAATTCATGATTCATGATTCAATTAATGATTCATGATTCAATTCATGATTCATGATTCAATTCATGATTCGTGATTCATGATTCAATTAATGATTCATGATTCAATTCATGATTCATGATACATGATTCAATTTATGATTCGTGATTCATGATTCAATTCATGATTCAATTCATGAATCATGATTCGATTCATGATTCATGATTCATGAATCATGATTCATTTAATGACTCATGATTTATGATTCAATTCATGATTTATGATTCGATTCATGATTCATGATTCATGAATCATGATTCGATTCATGATTCATGATTCATGAATCATGATTCGATTCATGATTAATGATTTATGAATCATGATTCGATTCATGATTCATGATTCATGAATCATGATTCGATTCATGATGCATGATTCATGAATCATGATTCGATTCATGATTCATGATTCATGAATCATGATTCGATTCATGATTCATGATTCATGATTCAATTCATGATTCATGATTCAATTCATGACTCATGATTCAATTCATGATTCATGTTTTAATTCATGATTCATTTAATGATTCATGATTTATGATTCAATTCATGATTTATGATTCAATTCATGATTTATGATTCAATTCATGATTCATGATTCATGAATCATGGTTCAATTCATGATTCATGAATCATGATTAGATTCATGATTCATGATTCATAAATCATGATTCGATTCATGATTTATTTCATGATTCATGATTCATGATTCAATTCATGATTCATGATTCATTATTTAATTCATGATTCAATTCATGATTCATGATTCAATTCATGATTCATGATTCAATTCATGATTCATGATTCAATTCATGATTCATGATTCAATTCATCATTGAATTCATGATTCAATTCATGATTCATGATTCAATTCATGATTCATGATTCATGATTCAAATCATTATTCATGATTCAATACATGATTCATGATTCAATATATGATTCAATTCATGATTCAAATCATAATTCATGATACATGATTCAATTTATGATTCATGATTCAATTCATGATTCATGATTCAAATCATGATTCCTGATTCATGATTCAATTCATGATTCAATTAATGATTCATGATTCAATTCATGATTCATGATTCATGATTCAAATCATTATTCATGATTCAATACATGATTCATGATTCAATATATGATTCAATTCATGATTCAAATCATAATTCATGATACATGATTCAATTTATGATTCATGATTCAATTCATGATTCATGATTCAATTCATGATTCATGATACATGATTCAATTCATGATTCATTTCATGATTCATGATTCATGATTTATGAATCAATTCATGATTCATGATTCATTTAATGATTCATGATTCATGATTCAATTCATGATTTATGAATCAATTTATGATTAATGATTCATGAATCATGATTCAATTCATGATTCATGATTCAATTCATGATTCATGAATCATGATTTGATTCATGATTTATGATTCATGATTCATGATTCAATTCATGATTCACGATTCATGATTCAATTCATGACTCATGATTCATGATTCATGATTCATGATTTAATTCATGATTCATGATTCAATTCATGATTCATTTCATGATTCATGATTTATGATTAAATTCATGATTCATGATTCAATTCATGATTCATGATTCATGATTTAATTCTTGATTCAATTCATGATTCATGATTCAATTCATGATTCATGATACATGATTCAATTCATGATTCATTTCATTAATCATGATTCATGATTCAATTCATGATTCATGATTAAATTCATGATTCATGATTCAATTCATGACTCATGATTCATGATTCATGACTCATGATTCTTGATTCAATTCATGATTCATGATTCAATTCATGACTCATGATTCATGACTCATGACTCATGATTCTTGATTCAATTCATGACTCATGATTCAATTCATGATTCATGATTCAATTCATGATTCATGAATCATGATTCAATTCATGATTCATGATTCGATTCATGATTCATGATTCAATTCATGATTCATGATTCAATTCATGACTCATGATTCAATTCATGATTCATGTTTTAATTCATGATTCATTTAATGATTCATGATTTATGATTCAATTCATGATTTATGATTCAATTCATGATTTATGATTCAATTCATGATTCATGATTCATGAATCATGGTTTGATTCATGATTCATGAATCATGATTAGATTCTAGATTCATGATTCATAAATCATGATTCGATTCATGATTTATTTCATGATTCATGATTCATGATTCAATTCATGATTCATTATTTAATTCATGATTTAATTCATGATTCTTGATTCAATTCATGATTCATGATTCAATTCATGACTCATGATTCATGATTCATGACTCATGATTCTTGATTCAATTCATGACTCATGATTCAATTCATGATTCATGATTCAATTAATGATTCATGAATCATGATTCAATTCATGATTCATGATTCGATTCATGATTCATGATTCATGATTCAATTCATGATTCATGATTCAATTCATGACTCATGATTCAATTCATGATTCATGTTTTAATTCATGATTCATTTAATGATTCATGATTTATGATTCAATTCATGATTTATGATTCAATTCATGATTTATGATTCAATTCATGATTCATGATTCATGAATCATGGTTCGATTCATGATTCATGAATCATGATTAGATTCATGATTCATGATTCATAAATCATGATTCGATTCATGATTTATTTCATGATTCATGATTCATGATTCAATTCATGATTCATGATTCATTATTTAATTCATGATTTAATTCATGATTCATGATTCAATTCATGATTCATGATTCAATTCATGATTCATGATTCAATTCATGATTCAATTCATGATTAAATTCATGATTCATGATTCAATTCATGATTCATGATTCAATTCATGATTCATGATTCATGATTCAATTCATGATTCATGATTCAATACATGATTCATGATTCAATATATGCTTCAATTCATGATTCAAATCATAATTCATGATACATGATTCAATTTATGATTCATGATTCAATTCATGATTCATGATTCAAATCATGATTCATGATTCATGATTCAATTCATGATTCAATTAATGATTCATGATTCAATTCATGATATAATTCATGATTCAATTCATGATTCATGATTCAATTCATGATTCAATTAATGATTCAATTCATGACTCATGATTCAATTCATGATTCATGATTCAATTCATGATTCATGATTCGATTCATGATTCATGATTCATGAATCATGATTCAATTATTGATTCATGATTCATAAATCATGATTCAATTCATGATTCATGATTCAATTCATGATTCAACTCATGAATCATGATTTGATTCATGATTCATGATTCATTTCATGATTCATGATTCAAATTATGATTAATGATTCATGATTCAATTCATGATTCATGATTCAATTCATGATTCATGATTCATGAATCATGATTCATTTAATGATTCATGATTTATGATTCAATTCATGATTTATGATTCGATTCATGATTCATGATTCATGAATCATGATTCGATTCATGATTCATGATTCATGAATCATGATTCGATTCATAATTCATGATTCATGAATCATGATTCGATTCATGATTCATGATTCATGAATCATGATTCGATTCATAATTCATGATTCATGAATCATGATTCGATTCATGATTCATGAATCATGATTCGATTCATGATTCATGATTCATGATTCAATTCATGATTCATGATTTATGATTCAATTCATGATTTATGATTCAATTCATGATTCATGATTCATTAATCATGGTTCGATTCATGATTCATGAATCATGATTAGATTCATGATTCATGATTCATAAATCATGATTCGATTCATGATTTATTTCATGATTCATGATTCATGATTTAATTCATGATTCATGATTAATTATTTAATTCATGATTTAATTCATGATTCATGATTCAATTCATGATTCATGATTCAATTCATGATTCATGATTCGATTCATGATTCATGATTCATGAATCATGATTCAATTTTTGATTCATGATTCATAAATCATGATTCAATTCATGATTCATGATTCAATTCATGATTCAACTCATGAATCATGATTTGATTCATGATTCATGATTCATTTCATGATTCATGATTCATGATTCAAATTATGATTAATGATTCATGATTCAATTCATGATTCATGATTCAATTAATGATTCATGATTCAATTCATGATTCATGATTCAATTTATGATTCGTGATTCATGATTCAATTCATGATTCAATTCATGAATCATGATTCGATTCATGATTCATGATTCATGAATCATGATTCATTTAATGACTCATGATTTATGATTCAATTCATGATTTATGATTCGATTCATGATTCATGATTCATGAATCATGATTCGATTCATGATTCATGATTCATGAATCATGATTCGATTCATGATTAATGATTTATGAATCATGATTCGATTCATGATTCATGATTCATGAATCATGATTCGATTCATGATGCATGATTCATGAATCATGATTCGATTCATGATTCATGATTCATGAATCATGATTCGATTCATGATTCATGATTCATGATTCAATTCATGATTCATGATTCAATTCATGACTCATGATTCAATTCATGATTCATGTTTTAATTCATGATTCATTTAATGATTCATGATTTATGATTCAATTCATGATTTATGATTCAATTCATGATTTATGATTCAATTCATGATTCATGATTCATGATTCATGGTTCAATTCATGATTCATGAATCATGATTAGATTCATGATTCATGATTCATAAATCATGATTCGATTCATGATTTATTTCATGATTCATGATTCATGATTCAATTCATGATTCATGATTCATTATTTAATTCATGATTCAATTCATGATTCATGATTCAATTCATGATTCATGATTCAATTCATGATTCATGATTCAATTCATGATTCATGATTCAATTCATCATTGAATTCATGATTCAATTCATGATTCATGATTCAATTCATGATTCATGATTCAATTCATGATTCATGATTCATGATTCAAATCATTATTCATGATTCAATACATGATTCATGATTCAAAATATGATTCAATTCATGATTCAAATCATAATTCATGATACATGATTCAATTTATGATTCATGATTCAATTCATGATTCATGATTCAAATCATGATTCCTGATTCATGATTCAATTCATGATTCAATTAATGATTCATGATTCAATTCATGATATAATTCATGATTCAATTCATGATTCATGATTCAATTCATGATTCAATTAATGATTCAATTCATGACTCATGATTCAATTCATGATTCATGATTCAATTCATGATTCATGATTCGATTCATGATTCATGATTCATGAATCATGATTCAATTCTTGATTCATGATTCATAAATCATGATTCAATTCATGATTCATGATTCAATTCATGATTCAACTCATGAATCATGATTTGATTCATGATTCATGATTCATTTCATGATTCATGATTCAAATTATGATTAATGATTCATGATTCAATTCATGATTCATGATTCAATTCATGATTCATGATTCATGAATCATGATTCATTTAATGATTCATGATTTATGATTCAATTCATGATTTATGATTTGATTCATGATTCATGATTCATGAATCATGATTCGATTCATGATTCATGATTCATGAATCATGATTCGATTCATAATTCATGATTCATGAATCATGATTCGATTCATGATTCATGATTCATGAATCATGATTCGATTCATAATTCATGATTCATGAATCATGATTCGATTCATGATTCATGAATCATGATTCGATTTATGATTCATGATTCATGATTCAATTCATGATTCATGATTTATGATTCAATTCATGATTTATGATTCAATTCATGATTTATGATTCAATTCATGATTCATGATTCATTAATCATGGTTCGATTCATGATTCATGAATCATGATTAGATTCATGATTCATGATTCATAAATCATGATTCGATTCATGATTTATTTCATGATTCATGATTCATGATTTAATTCATGATTCATGATTAATTATTTAATTCATGATTTAATTCATGATTCATGATTCAATTCATGATTCATGATTCAATTCATGATTCATGATTCAATTCATGATTCATGATTCGATTCATGATTCATGATTCATGAATCATGATTCAATTTTTGATTCATGATTCATAAATCATGATTCAATTCATGATTCATGATTCAATTCATGATTCAACTCATGAATCATGATTTGATTCATGATTCATGATTCATTTCATGATTCATGATTCATGATTCAAATTATGATTAATGATTCATGATTCAATTCATGATTCATGATTCAATTAATGATTCATGATTCAATTCATGATTCATGATTCAATTCATGATTCGTGATTCATGATTCAATTAATGATTCATGATTCAATTCATGATTCATGATACATGATTCAATTTATGATTCGTGATTCATGATTCAATTCATGATTCAATTCATGAATCATGATTCGATTCATGATTCATGATTCATGAATCATGATTCATTTAATGACTCATGATTTATGATTCAATTCATGATTTATGATTCGATTCATGATTCATGATTCATGAATCATGATTCGATTCATGATTCATGATTCATGAATCATGATTCGATTCATGATTAATGATTCATGAATCATGATTCGATTCATGATTCATGATTCATGAATCATGATTCGATTCATGATGCATGATTCATGAATCATGATTCGATTCATGATTCATGATTCATGAATCATGATTCGATTCATGATTCATGATTCATGATTCAATTCATGATTCATGATTCAATTCATGACTCATGATTCAATTCATGATTCATGTTTTAATTCATGATTCATTTAATGATTCATGATTTATGATTCAATTCATGATTTATGATTCAATTCATGATTCATGATTCATGAATCATGGTTCAATTCATGATTCATGAATCATGATTAGATTCATGATTCATGATTCATAAATCATGATTCGATTCATGATTCAATTCATGATTCATGATTCAATTCATGATTCATGATTCAATTCATGATTCATGATTCAATTCATGATTCATGATTCAATTCATGATTCAATTCATGATTCAATTCATGATTCATGATTCAATTCATGATTCATGATTCAATTCATGATTCATGATTCATGATTCAAATCATTATTCATGATTCAATACATGATTCATGATTCAATATATGATTCAATTCATGATTCAAATCATAATTCATGATACATGATTCAATTTATGATTCATGATTCAATTCATGATTCATGATTCAAATCATGATTCCTGATTCATGATTCAATTCATGATTCAATTAATGATTCATGATTCAATTCATGATATAATTCATGATTCAATTCATGATTCATGATTCAATTCATGATTCAATTAATGATTCAATTCATGACTCATGATTCAATTCATGATTCATGATTCAATTCATGATTCATGATTCGATTCATGATTCATGATTCATGAATCATGATTCAATTCTTGATTCATGATTCATAAATCATGATTCAATTCATGATTCATGATTCAATTCATGATTCAACTCATGAATCATGATTTGATTCATGATTCATGATTCATTTCATGATTCATGATTCAAATTATGATTAATGATTCATGATTCAATTCATGATTCATGATTCAATTCATGATTCATGATTCATGAATCATGATTCATTTAATGATTCATGATTTATGATTCAATTCATGATTTATGATTTGATTCATGATTCATGATTCATGAATCATGATTCGATTCATGATTCATGATTCATGAATCATGATTCGATTCATAATTCATGATTCATGAATCATGATTCGATTCATTAATCATGATTCATGAATCATGATTCGATTCATAATTCATGATTCATGAATCATGATTCATGATTCAAATTATGATTAATGATTCATGATTCAATTCATGATTCATGATTCAATTCATGATTCATGATTCATGAATCATGATTCATTTAATGATTCATGATTTATGATTCAATTCATGATTTATGATTCGATTCATGATTCATGATTCATGAATCATGATTCGATTCATGATTCATGATTCATGAATCATGATTCGATTCATAATTCATGATTCATGAATCATGATTCGATTCATGATTCATGATTCATGAATCATGATTCGATTCATAATTCATGATTCATGAATCATGATTCGATTCATGATTCATGAATCATGATTCGATTCATGATTCATGATTCATGATTCAATTCATGATTCATGATTTATGATTCAATTCATGATTTATGATTCAATTCATGATTTATGATTCAATTCATGATTCATGATTCATTAATCATGGTTCGATTCATGATTCATGAATCATGATTAGATTCATGATTCATGATTCATAAATCATGATTCGATTCATGATTTATTTCATGATTCATGATTCATGATTTAATTCATGATTCATGATTAATTATTTAATTCATGATTTAATTCATGATTCATGATTCATGATTCATGATTCAATTCATGATTCATGATTCGATTCATGATTCATGATTCATGAATCATGATTCAATTTTTGATTCATGATTCATAAATCATGATTCAATTCATAATTCATGATTCAATTCATGATTCAACTCATGAATCATGATTTGATTCATGATTCATGATTCATTTCATGATTCATGATTCATGATTCAAATTATGATTCATGATTCATAAATCATGATTCAATTCATAATTCATGATTCAATTCATGATTCAACTCATGAATCATGATTTGATTCATGATTCATGATTCAATTCATGATTCATGATTCAATTAATGATTCATGATTCAATTCATGATTCATGATTCAATTCATGATTCGTGATTCATGATTCAATTAATGATTCATGATTCAATTCATGATTCATGATACATGATTCAATTTATGATTCGTGATTCATGATTCAATTCATGATTCAATTCATGAATCATGATTCGATTCATGATTCATGATTCATGAATCATGATTCATTTAATGACTCATGATTTATGATTCAATTCATGATTTATGATTCGATTCATGATTCATGATTCATAAATCATGATTCAATTCATGATTCATGATTCAATTCATGATTCAACTCATGAATCATGATTTGATTCATGATTCATGATTCATTTCATGATTCATGATTCATGATTCAAATTATGATTAATGATTCATGATTCAATTCATGATTCATGATTCAATTAATGATTCATGATTCAATTCATGATTCATGATTCAATTCATGATTCGTGATTCATGATTCAATTAATGATTCATGATTCAATTCATGATTCATGATACATGATTCAATTTATGATTCGTGATTCATGATTCAATTCATGATTCAATTCATGAATCATGATTCGATTCATGATTCATGATTCATGAATCATGATTCATTTAATGACTCATGATTTATGATTCAATTCATGATTTATGATTCGATTCATGATTCATGATTCATGAATCATGATTCGATTCATGATTCATGATTCATGAATCATGATTCGATTCATGATTAATGATTCATGAATCATGATTCGATTCATGATTCATGATTCATGAATCATGATTCGATTCATGATGCATGATTCATGAATCATGATTCGATTCATGATTCATGATTCATGAATCATGATTCGATTCATGATTCATGATTCATGATTCAATTCATGATTCATGATTCAATTCATGACTCATGATTCAATTCATGATTCATGTTTTAATTCATGATTCATTTAATGATTCATGATTTATGATTCAATTCATGATTTATGATTCAATTCATGATTTATGATTCAATTCATGATTCATGATTCATGAATCATGGTTCAATTCATGATTCATGAATCATGATTAGATTCATGATTCATGATTCATAAATCATGATTCGATTCATGATTTATTTCATGATTCATGATTCATGATTCAATTCATGATTCATGATTCATTATTTAATTCATGATTCAATTCATGATTCATGATTCAATTCATGATTCATGATTCAATTCATGATTCATGATTCAATTCATCATTGAATTCATGATTCAATTCATGATTCATGATTCAATTCATGATTCATGATTCAATTCATGATTCATGATTCATGATTCAAATCATTATTCATGATTCAATACATGATTCATGATTCAATATATGATTCAATTCATGATTCAAATCATAATTCATGATACATGATTCAATTTATGATTCATGATTCAATTCATGATTCATGATTCAAATCATGATTCCTGATTCATGATTCAATTCATGATTCAATTAATGATTCATGATTCAATTCATGATATAATTCATGATTCAATTCATGATTCATGATTCAATTCATGATTCAATTAATGATTCAATTCATGACTCATGATTCAATTTATGACTCATGATTCAATTCATGATTCATGATTCGATTCATGATTCATGATTCATGAATCATGATTCATTTAATGATTCATGATTTATGATTCAATTCATGATTTATGATTTGATTCATGATTCATGATTCATGAATCATGATTCGATTCATGATTCATGATTCATGAATCATGATTCGATTCATAATTCATGATTCATGAATCATGATTCGATTCATGATTCATGATTCATGAATCATGATTCGATTCATAATTCATGATTCATGAATCATGATTCATGATTCAAATTATGATTAATGATTCATGATTCAATTCATGATTCATGATTCAATTCATGATTCATGATTCATGAATCATGATTCATTTAATGATTCATGATTTATGATTCAATTCATGATTTATGATTCGATTCATGATTCATGATTCATGAATCATGATTCGATTCATGATTCATGATTCATGAATCATGATTCGATTCATAATTCATGATTCATGAATCATGATTCGATTCATGATTCATGATTCATGAATCATGATTCGATTCATAATTCATGATTCATGAATCATGATTCGATTCATGATTCATGATTCATGAATCATGATTCGATTCATAATTCATGATTCATGAATCATGATTCATGATTCATGATTTATTTCATGATTCATGATTCATGATTTAATTCATGATTCATGATTAATTATTTAATTCATGATTTAATTCATGATTCATGATTCAATTCATGATTCATGATTCAATTCATGATTCATGATTCGATTCATGATTCATGATTCATGAATCATGATTCAATTTTTGATTCATGATTCATAAATCATGATTCAATTCATGATTCATGATTCAATTCATGATTCAACTCATGAATCATGATTTGATTCATGATTCATGATTCATTTCATGATTCATGATTCATGATTCAAATTATGATTAATGATTCATGATTCAATTCATGATTTATGATTCAATTCATGATTTATGATTCAATTCATGATTCATGATTCATTAATCATGGTTCGATTCATGATTCATGAATCATGATTAGATTCATGATTCATGATTCATAAATCATGATTCGATTCATGATTTATTTCATGATTCATGATTCATGATTTAATTCATGATTCATGATTAATTATTTAATTCATGATTTAATTCATGATTCATGATTCAATTCATGATTCATGATTCAATTCATGATTCATGATTCGATTCATGATTCATGATTCATGAATCATGATTCAATTTTTGATTCATGATTCATAAATCATGATTCAATTCATGATTCATGATTCAATTCATGATTCAACTCATGAATCATGATTTGATTCATGATTCATGATTCATTTCATGATTCATGATTCATGATTCAAATTATGATTAATGATTCATGATTCAATTCATGATTCATGATTCAATTAATGATTCATGATTCAATTCATGATTCATGATTCAATTCATGATTCGTGATTCATGATTCAATTAATGATTCATGATTCAATTCATGATTCATGATACATGATTCAATTTATGATTCGTGATTCATGATTCAATTCATGATTCAATTCATGAATCATGATTTGATTCATGATTCATGATTCATGAATCATGATTCATTTAATGACTCATGATTTATGATTCAATTCATGATTTATGATTCGATTCATGATTCATGATTCATGAATCATGATTCGATTCATGATTCATGATTCATGAATCATGATTCGATTCATGATTAATGATTCATGAATCATGATTCGATTCATGATTCATGATTCATGAATCATGATTCGATTCATGATGCATGATTCATGAATCATGATTCGATTCATGATTCATGATTCATGAATCATGATTCGATTCATGATTCATGATTCATGATTCAATTCATGATTCATGATTCAATTCATGACTCATGATTCAATTCATGATTCATGTTTTAATTCATGATTCATTTAATGATTCATGATTTATGATTCAATTCATGATTTATGATTCAATTTATGATTTATGAATCAATTCATGATTCATGATTCATGAATCATGGTTCAATTCATGATTCATGAATCATGATTAGATTCATGATTCATGATTCATAAATCATGATTCGATTCATGATTTATTTCATGATTCATGATTCATGATTCAATTCATGATTCATGATTCATTATTTAATTCATGATTCAATTCATGATTCATGATTCAATTCATGATTCATGATTCAATTCATGATTCATGATTCAATTCATGATTCAATTCATGATTCATGATTCAATTCATGATTCATGATTCAATTCATGATTCATGATTCATGATTCAAATCATTATTCATGATTCAATACATGATTCATGATTCAATATATGATTAAATTCATGATTCAAATCATAATTCATGATACATGATTCAATTTATGATTCATGATTCAATTCATGATTCGTGATTCAAATCATGATTCCTGATTCATGATTCATGATTCAATTCATGATTCAATTAATGATTCATGATTCTATTAATGATTTAATTCATGATTCAATTCATGATTCATGATTCAATTCATGATTCAATTAATGATTCAATTCATGACTCATGATTCAATTCATGTTTCATGATTCAATTCATGATTCATGATTCGATTCATGATTCATGATTCGATTCATGATTCATGAATCATGATTCAATTCTTGATTCATGATTCATAAATCATGATTCAATTCATGATTCATGATTCATGATTTAATTCATGATTCAACTCATGAATCATGATTTGATTCATGATTCATGATTCATTTCATGATTCATGATTCATGATTCAAATTATGATTAATGATTCATGATTCAATTCATGATTCATGATTCAATTCATGATTCATGATTCAATTCATGATTTATGATTCAATTCATGATTCGTGATTCATGATTCAATTAATGATTCATGATTCAATTCATGATTCATGATACATGATTCAATTTATGATTCGTGATTCATGATTCAATTCATGATTCAATTCATGAATCATGATTCGATTCATGATTCATGATTCATGTATCATGATTCATTTAATGATTCATGATTTATGATTCAATTCATGATTTATGATTCGAATCATGATTCATGATTCATGAATCATGATTCGATTCATGATTCATGATTCATGAATCATGATTCGATTCATGATTCATGATTTATGAATCATGATTCTATTCATGATTCATGATTCATGAATTATGATTCGATTCATGATTCATGATTCATGAATCATGATTCGATTCATGATGCATGATTCATGAATCATGATTCGATTCATGAATCATAAATCATGATTCAATTCATGATTCATGATTCAATTAATGATTCATGAATCATGATTCAATTCATGATTCATGATTCGATTCATGATTCATGATTCATGATTCAATTCATGATTCATGATTCAATTCATGACTCATGATTCAATTCATGATTCATGTTTTAATTCATGATTCATTTAATGATTCATGATTTATGATTCAATTCATGATTTATGATTCAATTCATGATTTATGATTCAATTCATGATTCATGATTCATGAATCATGGTTCGATTCATGATTCATGAATCATGATTAGATTCATGATTCATGATTCATAAATCATGATTCGATTCATGATTTATTTCATGATTCATGATTCATGATTCAATTCATGATTCATGATTCATTATTTAATTCATGATTTAATTCATGATTCATGATTCAATTCATGATTCATGATTCAATTCATGATTCATGATTCAATTCATGATTCAATTCATGATTAAATTCATGATTCATGATTCAATTCATGATTCATGATTCAATTCATGATTCATGATTCAATTCATGATTCATGATTCAATACATAATTCATGATTCAATATATGCTTCAATTCATGATTCAAATCATAATTCATGAT
Source organism: Mixophyes australis (assembly GCA_036250195.1). NCBI lineage: Eukaryota > Metazoa > Chordata > Amphibia > Anura > Limnodynastidae > Mixophyes > Mixophyes australis. The sequence goes on along the minus strand of JAVHZZ010000023.1, from coordinate 23,560 downwards.
ACATGATTCAATTTATGATTCATGATTCAATTCATGATTCATGATTCAAATCATGATTCCTGATTCATGATTCATGATTCAATTCATGATTCAATTAATGATTCAATTCATGACTCATGATTCAATTCATGATTCATGATTCAATTCATGATTCATGATTCGATTCATGATTCATGATTCATGAATCATGATTCAATTATTGATTCATGATTCATAAATCATGATTCAATTCATGATTCATGATTCAATTCATGATTCAACTCATGAATCATGATTTGATTCATGATTCATGATTCATTTCATGATTCATGATTCAAATTATGATTAATGATTCATGATTCAATTCATGATTCATGATTCAATTCATGATTCATGATTCATGAATCATGATTCATTTAATGATTCATGATTTATGATTCAATTCATGATTTATGATTCGATTCATGATTCATGATTCATGAATCATGATTCGATTCATGATTCATGATTCATGAATCATGATTCGATTCATAATTCATGATTCATGAATCATGATTCGATTCATGATTCATGATTCATGAATCATGATTCGATTCATAATTCATGATTCATGAATCATGATTCGATTCATGATTCATGAATCATGATTCGATTCATGATTCATGATTCATGATTCGATTCATGATTCATGATTTATGATTCAATTCATGATTTATGATTCAATTCATGATTCATGATTCATTAATCATGGTTCGATTCATGATTCATGAATCATGATTAGATTCATGATTCATGATTCATAAATCATGATTCGATTCATGATTTATTTCATGATTCATGATTCATGATTTAATTCATGATTCATGATTAATTATTTAATTCATGATTTAATTCATGATTCATGATTCAATTCATGATTCATGATTCAATTCATGATTCATGATTCGATTCATGATTCATGATTCATGAATCATGATTCAATTTTTGATTCATGATTCATAAATCATGATTCAATTCATGATTCATGATTCAATTCATGATTCAACTCATGAATCATGATTTGATTCATGATTCATGATTCATTTCATGATTCATGATTCATGATTCAAATTATGATTAATGATTCATGATTCAATTCATGATTCATGATTCAATTAATGATTCATGATTCAATTCATGATTCATGATTCAATTCATGATTCGTGATTCATGATTCAATTAATGATTCATGATTCAATTCATGATTCATGATACATGATTCAATTTATGATTCGTGATTCATGATTCAATTCATGATTCAATTCATGAATCATGATTCGATTCATGATTCATGATTCATGAATCATGATTCATTTAATGACTCATGATTTATGATTCAATTCATGATTTATGATTCGATTCATGATTCATGATTCATGAATCATGATTCGATTCATGATTCATGATTCATGAATCATGATTCGATTCATGATTAATGATTCATGAATCATGATTCGATTCATGATTCATGATTCATGAATCATGATTCGATTCATGATGCATGATTCATGAATCATGATTCGATTCATGATTCATGATTCATGAATCATGATTCGATTCATGATTCATGATTCATGATTCAATTCATGATTCATGATTCAATTCATGACTCATGATTCAATTCATGATTCATGTTTTAATTCATGATTCATTTAATGATTCATGATTTATGATTCAATTCATGATTTATGATTCAATTCATGATTTATGATTCAATTCATGATTCATGATTCATGAATCATGGTTCAATTCATGATTCATGAATCATGATTAGATTCATGATTCATGATTCATAAATCATGATTCGATTCATGATTTATTTAATGATTCATGATTCATGATTCAATTCATGATTCATGATTCATTATTTAATTCATGATTCAATTCATGATTCATGATTCAATTCATGATTCATGATTCAATTCATGATTCATGATTCAATTCATGATTCATGATTCAATTCATCATTGAATTCATGATTCAATTCATGATTCATGATTCAATTCATGATTCATGATTCAATTCATGATTCATGATTCATGATTCAAATCATTATTCATGATTCAATACATGATTCATGATTCAATATATGATTCAATTCATGATTCAAATCATAATTCATGATACATGATTCAATTTATGATTCATGATTCAATTCATGATTCATGATTCAAATCATGATTCATGATTCATGATTCAATTCATGATTCAATTAATGATTCAATTCATGACTCATGATTCATGATTCAATTCATGATTCAATTAATGATTCAATTCATGACTCATGATTCAATTCATGATTCATGATTCAATTCATGATTCATGATTCGATTCATGATTCATGATTCATGAATCATGATTCAATTCTTGATTCATGATTCATAAATCATGATTCAATTCATGATTCATGATTCAAATTATGATTCAACTCATGAATCATGATTTGATTCATGATTCATGATTCATTTCATGATTCATGATTCAAATTATGATTAATGATTCATGATTCAATTCATGATTCATGATTCAATTCATGATTCATGATTCATGAATCATGATTCATTTAATGATTCATGATTTATGATTCAATTCATGATTTATGATTTGATTCATGATTCATGATTCATGAATCATGATTCGATTCATGATTCATGATTCATGAATCATGATTCGATTCATAATTCATGATTCATGAATCATGATTCGATTCATGATTCATGATTCATGAATCATGATTCGATTCATAATTCATGATTCATGAATCATGATTCGATTCATGATTCATGAATCATGATTCGATTTATGATTCATGATTCATGATTCAATTCATGATTCATGATTTATGATTCAATTCATGATTTATGATTCAATTCATGATTTATGATTCAATTCATGATTCATGATTCATTAATCATGGTTCGATTCATGATTCATGAATCATGATTAGATTCATGATTCATGATTCATAAATCATGATTCGATTCATGATTTATTTCATGATTCATGATTCATGATTTAATTCATGATTCATGATTAATTATTTAATTCATGATTTAATTCATGATTCATGATTCATAAATCATGATTCAATTCATGATTCATGATTCAAATTATGATTCAACTCATGAATCATGATTTGATTCATGATTCATGATTCATTTCATGATTCATGATTCAAATTATGATTAATGATTCATGATTCAATTCATGATTCATGATTCAATTCATGATTCATGATTCATGAATCATGATTCATTTAATGATTCATGATTTATGATTCAATTCATGATTTATGATTTGATTCATGATTCATGATTCATGAATCATGATTCGATTCATGATTCATGATTCATGAATCATGATTCGATTCATAATTCATGATTCATGAATCATGATTCGATTCATGATTCATGATTCATGAATCATGATTCGATTCATAATTCATGATTCATGAATCATGATTCGATTCATGATTCATGAATCATGATTCGATTTATGATTCATGATTCATGATTCAATTCATGATTCATGATTTATGATTCAATTCATGATTTATGATTCAATTCATGATTTATGATTCAATTCATGATTCATGATTCATTAATCATGGTTCGATTCATGATTCATGAATCATGATTAGATTCATGATTCATGATTCATAAATCATGATTCGATTCATGATTTATTTCATGATTCATGATTCATGATTTAATTCATGATTCATGATTAATTATTTAATTCATGATTTAATTCATGATTCATGATTCATGATTCAAATTATGATTAATGATTCATGATTTAATTCATGATTCATGATTCAATTCATGATTCATGATTCAATTCATGATTTATGATTCAATTCATGATTCGTGATTCATGATTCAATTAATGATTCATGATTCAATTCATGATTCATGATACATGATTCAATTTATGATTCGTGATTCATGATTCAATTCATGATTCAATTCATGAATCATGATTCGATTCATGATTCATGATTCATGTATCATGATTCATTTAATGATTCATGATTTATGATTCAATTCATGATTTATGATTCGAATCATGATTCATGATTCATGAATCATGATTCGATTCATGATTCATGATTCATGAATCATGATTCGATTCATGATTCATGATTTATGAATCATGATTCTATTCATGATTCATGATTCATGAATTATGATTCGATTCATGATTCATGATTCATGAATCATGATTCGATTCATGATGCATGATTCATGAATCATGATTCGATTCATGAATCATAAATCATGATTCAATTCATGATTCATGATTCAATTAATGATTCATGAATCATGATTCAATTCATGATTCATGATTCGATTCATGATTCATGATTCATGATTCAATTCATGATTCATGATTCAATTCATGACTCATGATTCAATTCATGATTCATGTTTTAATTCATGATTCATTTAATGATTCATGATTTATGATTCAATTCATGATTTATGATTCAATTCATGATTTATGATTCAATTCATGATTCATGATTCATGAATCATGGTTCGATTCATGATTCATGAATCATGATTAGATTCATGATTCATGATTCATAAATCTTGATTCGATTCATGATTTATTTCATGATTCATGATTCATGATTCAATTCATGATTCATGATTCATTATTTAATTCATGATTTAATTCATGATTCATGATTCAATTCATGATTCATGATTCAATTCATGATTCATGATTCAATTCATGATTCAATTCATGATTAAATTCATGATTCATGATTCAATTCATGATTCATGATTCAATTCATGATTCATGATTCATGATTCAATTCATGATTCATGATTCAATACATGATTCATGATTCAATATATGCTTCAATTCATGATTCAAATCATAATTCATGATACATGATTCAATTTATGATTCATGATTCAATTCATGATTCATGATTCAAATCATGATTCCTGATTCATGATTCATGATTCAATTCATGATTCAATTAATGATTCATGATTCAATTCATGATATAATTCATGATTCAATTCATGATTCATGATTCAATTCATGATTCAATTAATGATTCAATTCATGACTCATGATTCAATTCATGATTCATGATTCAATTCATGATTCATGATTCGATTCATGATTCATGATTCATGAATCATGATTCAATTATTGATTCATGATTCATAAATCATGATTCAATTCATGATTCATGATTCAATTCATGATTCAACTCATGAATCATGATTTGATTCATGATTCATGATTCATTTCATGATTCATGATTCAAATTATGATTAATGATTCATGATTCAATTCATGATTCATGATTCAATTCATGATTCATGATTCATGAATCATGATTCATTTAATGATTCATGATTTATGATTCAATTCATGATTTATGATTCGATTCATGATTCATGATTCATGAATCATGATTCGATTCATGATTCATGATTCATGAATCATGATTCGATTCATAATTCATGATTCATGAATCATGATTCGATTCATGATTCATGAATCATGATTCGATTCATAATTCATGATTCATGAATCATGATTCGATTCATGATTCATGAATCATGATTCGATTCATGATTCATGATTCATGATTCAATTCATGATTCATGATTTATGATTCAATTCATGATTTATGATTCAATTCATGATTCATGATTCATTAATCATGGTTCGATTCATGATTCATGAATCATGATTAGATTCATGATTCATGATTCATAAATCATGATTCGATTCATGATTTATTTCATGATTCATGATTCATGATTTAATTCATGATTCATGATTAATTATTTAATTCATGATTTAATTCATGATTCATGATTCAATTCATGATTCATGATTCAATTCATGATTCATGATTCGATTCATGATTCATGATTCATGAATCATGATTCAATTTTTGATTCATGATTCATAAATCATGATTCAATTCATGATTCATGATTCAATTCATGATTCAACTCATGAATCATGATTTGATTCATGATTCATGATTCATTTCATGATTCATGATTCATGAATCAAATTATGATTAATGATTCATGATTCAATTCATGATTCATGATTCAATTAATGATTCATGATTCAATTCATGATTCATGATTCAATTCATGATTCGTGATTCATGATTCAATTAATGATTCATGATTCAATTCATGATTCATGATACATGATTCAATTTATGATTCGTGATTCATGATTCAATTCATGATTCAATTCATGAATCATGATTCGATTCATGATTCATGATTCATGAATCATGATTCATTTAATGACTCATGATTTATGATTCAATTCATGATTTATGATTCGATTCATGATTCATGATTCATGAATCATGATTCGATTCATGATTCATGATTCATGAATCATGATTCGATTCATGATTAATGATTCATGAATCATGATTCGATTCATGATTCATGATTCATGAATCATGATTCGATTCATGATGCATGATTCATGAATCATGATTCGATTCATGATTCATGATTCATGAATCATGATTCGATTCATGATTCATGATTCATGATTCAATTCATGATTCATGATTCAATTCATGACTCATGATTCAATTCATGATTCATGTTTTAATTCATGATTCATTTAATGATTCATGATTTATGATTCAATTCATGATTTATGATTCAATTCATGATTTATGATTCAATTCATGATTCATGATTCATGAATCATGGTTCAATTCATGATTCATGAATCATGATTAGATTCATGATTCATGATTCATAAATCATGATTCGATTCATGATTTATTTCATGATTCATGATTCATGATTCAATTCATGATTCATGATTCATTATTTAATTCATGATTCAATTCATGATTCATGATTCAATTCATGATTCATGATTCAATTCATGATTCATGATTCAATTCATGATTCATGATTCAATTCATGATTCAATTCATGATTCAATTCATGATTCATGATTCAATTCATGATTCATGATTCAATTCATGATTCATGATTCATGATTCAAATCATTATTCATGATTCAATACATGATTCATGATTCAATATATGATTCAATTCATGATTCAAATCATAATTCATGATACATGATTCAATTTATGATTCATGATTCAATTCATGATTCATGATTCAAATCATGATTCCTGATTCATGATTCAATTCATGATTCAATTAATGATTCATGATTCAATTCATGATATAATTCATGATTCAATTCATGATTCATGATTCAATTCATGATTCAATTAATGATTCAATTCATGACTCATGATTCAATTCATGATTCATGATTCAATTCATGATTCATGATTCGATTCATGATTCATGATTCATGAATCATGATTCAATTCTTGATTCATGATTCATAAATCATGATTCAATTCATGATTCATGATTCAATTCATGATTCAACTCATGAATCATGATTTGATTCATGATTCATGATTCATTTCATGATTCATGATTCAAATTATGATTAATGATTCATGATTCAATTCATGATTCATGATTCAATTCATGATTCATGATTCATGAATCATGATTCATTTAATGATTCATGATTTATGATTCAATTCATGATTTATGATTTGATTCATGATTCATGATTCATGAATCATGATTCGATTCATGATTCATGAATCATGATTCGATTCATAATTCATGATTCATGAATCATGATTCGATTCATGATTCATGATTCATGAATCATGATTCGATTCATAATTCATGATTCATGAATCATGATTCGATTCATGATTCATGAATCATGATTCGATTTATGATTCATGATTCAATTCATGATTCATGATTTATGATTCAATTCATGATTTATGATTCAATTCATGATTTATGATTCAATTCATGATTCATGATTCATTAATCATGGTTTGATTCATGATTCATGAATCATGATTAGATTCATGATTCATGATTCATAAATCATGATTCGATTCATGATTTATTTCATGATTCATGATTCATGATTTAATTCATGATTCATGATTAATTATTTAATTCATGATTTAATTCATGATTCATGATTCAATTCATGATTCATGATTCAATTCATGATTCATGATTCGATTCATGATTCATGATTCATGAATCATGATTCAATTTTTGATTCATGATTCATAAATCATGATTCAATTCATGATTCATGATTCAATTCATGATTCAACTCATGAATCATGATTTGATTCATGATTCATGATTCATTTCATGATTCATGATTCATGATTCAAATTATGATTAATGATTCATGATTCAATTCATGATTCATGATTCAATTAATGATTCATGATTCAATTCATGATTCATGATTCAATTCATGATTCGTGATTCATGATTCAATTAATGATTCATGATTCAATTCATGATTCATGATACATGATTCAATTTATGATTCGTGATTCATGATTCAATTCATGATTCAATTCATGAATCATGATTCGATTCATGATTCATGATTCATGAATCATGATTCATTTAATGACTCATGATTTATGATTCAATTCATGATTTATGATTCGATTCATGATTCATGATTCATGAATCATGATTCGATTCATGATTCATGATTCATGAATCATGATTCGATTCATGATTAATGATTCATGAATCATGATTCGATTCATGATTCATGATTCATGAATCATGATTCGATTCATGATGCATGATTCATGAATCATGATTCGATTCATGATTCATGATTCATGAATCATGATTCGATTCATGATTCATGATTCATGATTCAATTCATGATTCATGATTCAATTCATGACTCATGATTCAATTCATGATTCATGTTTTAATTCATGATTCATTTAATGATTCATGATTTATGATTCAATTCATGATTTATGATTCAATTCATGATTTATGATTCAATTCATGATTCATGATTCATGAATCATGGTTCAATTCATGATTCATGAATCATGATTAGATTCATGATTCATGATTCATAAATCATGATTCGATTCATGATTTATTTCATGATTCATGATTCATGATTCAATTCATGATTCATGATTCATTATTTAATTCATGATTCAATTCATGATTCATGATTCAATTCATGATTCATGATTCAATTCATGATTCATGATTCAATTCATGATTCAATTCATGATTCATGATTCAATTCATGATTCATGATTCAATTCATGATTCATGATTCATGATTCAAATCATTATTCATGATTCAATACATGATTCATGATTCAATATATGATTAAATTCATGATTCAAATCATAATTCATGATACATGATTCAATTTATGATTCATGATTCAATTCATGATTCGTGATTCAAATCATGATTCCTGATTCATGATTCATGATTCAATTCATGATTCAATTAATGATTCATGATTCTATTCATGATTTAATTCATGATTCAATTCATGATTCATGATTCAATTCATGATTCAATTAATGATTCAATTCATGACTCATGATTCAATTCATGATTCATGATTCAATTCATGATTCATGATTCGATTCATGATTCATGATTCGATTCATGATTCATGAATCATGATTCAATTCTTGATTCATGATTCATAAATCATGATTCAATTCATGATTCATGATTCATGATTTAATTCATGATTCAACTCATGAATCATGATTTGATTCATGATTCATGATTCATTTCATGATTCATGATTCATGATTCAAATTATGATTAATGATTCATGATTCAATTCATGATTCATGATTCAATTCATGATTCATGATTCAATTCATGATTTATGATTCAATTCATGATTCGTGATTCATGATTCAATTAATGATTCATGATTCAATTCATGATTCATGATACATGATTCAATTTATGATTCGTGATTCATGATTCAATTCATGATTCAATTCATGAATCATGATTCGATTCATGATTCATGATTCATGTATCATGATTCATTTAATGATTCATGATTTATGATTCAATTCATGATTTATGATTCGAATCATGATTCATGATTCATGAATCATGATTCAATTCATGATTCATGATTCATGAATCATGATTCGATTCATGATTCATGATTTATGAATCATGATTCGATTCATGATTCATGATTCATGAATTATGATTCGATTCATGATTCATGATTCATGAATCATGATTCGATTCATGATGCATGATTCATGAATCATGATTCGATTCATGAATCATAAATCATGAATCGAATAATGATTCATGATTCATGAATCATGATTCGATTTATGATAAATGATTCATGAATCATGATTTGATTCATGATTCATGATTCATGATTCATTATTCGATTCATGATTCATGAATCATGATTCATTTAATGATTCATGATTTATGATTCAATTCATGATTTATGATTCGATTCATGATTCATGATTCATGAATCATGATTCAATTCATGATTTATGATTCGATTCATGATTCATGATTCATGAATCATGATTCAATTCTTGATTAATGATTCATTAATCATGATTCAATTCATGATTCATGATTCAATTCATGATTCATGATTCAATTCATGATTAACTTCATGAATCATGATTCAATTCATGATTCATGATTCAATTCATGATTCATGATTCAATTCATGATTCGTGATTCAATTCATGATTCGTGATTCATGATTCAATTCATGATTCAATTCATGATTCATGATTTAATTCATGATTCATGATTCAATTCATGATTCATGATTTAATTCATGATTCATGATTCAATTCATGATTTATGATTCGATTCATGATTCATAATTCATGAATCATGATTTGATTCATGATTCATGATTCATGAATCATGATTCATTATTCATGAATCATGATTCGATTCATGAATCATGATTCGATTCATGATTCGTGATTCATGAATCATGATTCGATTCATGAATCATCATTCGATTCATGAATCATCATTCGATTCATGATTCATGATTTATGTATCATGATTCGATTCATGATTCATGATTCATGAATCATGATTCGATTCATGATTCATGATTTAATTCATGATTCATTTAATGATTCATGATTTATAATTTATGATTCATGATTTATGAATCATGATTCGATTCATGATTCATGAATCATGAATCATGATTCGATTCATGATTCATGATTCAATTAATGATTCATTTAATGATTCATGATTTATGAATCAATTCATGATTTATGATTCGATTCATGATTCATGAATCATGATTCGATTCATGATTCGTGATTCATGAATCATGATTCGATTCATGATTCATGATTCATGATTCATAATTCATGATTCGATTCATGATTCGTGATTCATGAATCATGATTCGATTCATGAATCCTGATTCGATTCATGAATCATGATTCGATTCATGATTCATGATTCGATTCATGATTCATGATTTATGAATCATGATTCATGAATCATGATTTGATTCATGATTCATGATTTATGAATCATGATTCGATTCATGATTCATGATTCATGAATCATGATTCGATTCATGATTCATGATTTATGAATCATGATTCGATTCATGATTCATGATTCATGAATCATGATTCGATTCATGATTCATGATTTATGAATCATGATTCGATTCATGATTCATGATTCATGAATCATGATTCGATTCATGATTCATGATTCAATTCATGATTCATTTAATGATTCATGATTTATGATTTATGATTCATGATTTATGAATCATGATTCGATTCATGATTCATGATTCATGAATCATGATTCGATTCATGATTCATGATTCAATTCATGATTCATTTAATGATTCATGATTTATGACTCAATTCATGATTTATGATTCGATTCATGATTCATGATTCATGAATCATGATTTGATTCATGATTCATGATTCGATTCATGATTCATGAATCATGATTCGATTCATGATTCATGATTCAATTCATGATTCATTTAATGATTCATGATTTATGATTCAATTCATGATTTATGATTCAATTCATGATTCATGATTCATGAATCATGATTCGATTCATGATTCGTGATTCATGAATCATGATTCGATTTATGAATCATGATTTGATTCATGAATCATGATACGATTCATGATTCATGATTTATGAATCATGATTCGATTCATGATTCATGAATCATGATTCATTTAATGATTCATGATTTATGATTCAATTCATGATTTATGATTCGATTCATGATTCATGATTCATGAATCATGATTCGATTCATGATTCGTGATTCATGAATCATGATTCGATTCATGATTCATGATTCATGATTCATAATTCATGATTCGATTCATGATTCAATTCATGATTCAAGATTCATTATTTGATTCATGATTCATGATTCATGAATCAAATTCATGATTCATGATTCGATTCATGATTCATGAATCATGATTCAATTCATGATTCAAGATTCATTATTTGATTCATGATTCATGATTCATGAATCAAATTCATGATTCATGATTCAATTCCTGATTCCTGATTCCTGATTCCTGATTCAAGATTCAATTCATGATTCATGACTCAATTCATGATTCAATTCATGATTCATGATTCAATTCATGATTCATGACTCATGATTCAATTCATGATTCATGATTCATGATTCATGATTCAATTCATGATTCATGATTCAATTCATGATTCATGATTCAAATCATGATTCCTGATTCATGATTTATGATTCATGATTCATGATTCATGAATCATGATTCATGATTCATGATTCATGATTCATGAATCATGATTCATGATTCATGATTCATGATTCGATTCATGATTCATGATTCATGAATCATGATTCAAATCTTGATTACTGATTCATTAATCATGATTCAATTCATGATTCATGATTCAATTCATGATTAAATTCATGAATCATGATTTAATTCATGATTCATGATTCAATTCATGATTCATGATTCAATTCATGATTCATGATTCAATTCATGATTCGTGATTCATGATTCAATTCATGATTCAATTCATGATTCACGATTCAATTCATGATTCATGATTCAATTCATGATTCATGATTTAATTCACGATTCATGATTCAATTCATGATTCATTTAATGATTCATGATTTATGATTCAATTCATGATTTATGATTCGATTCATGATTCATGAATCATGATTTGATTCATGATTCATAATTCATGAATCATGATTCATGATTTATGATTCAATTCATGATTTATGATTCGATTCATGATTCATGATTCATGAATAATGATTTGATTCATGATTCATGATTCATAAATAATGATTCATGATTCATTAATCATGATTCGATTCATGAATCATGATTCGATTCATGATTCGTGATTCATGAAGCATGATTCGATTCATGAATCATGATTCGATTCATGATTCATGATTAATGAATCATGATTCATGATTCATTAATCATGATTCGATTCATGAATCATGATTCGATTCATGATTCGTGATTCATGAAGCATGATTCGATTCATGAATCATGATTTGATTCATGATTCATGATTTATGAATCATGATTCGATTCATGATTCATGATTCATGAATCATGATTCGATTCATGATTCATGATTCAATTCATGATTCATTTAATGATTCATGATTTATGATTCAATTCATGATTTATGATTCGATTCATGATTCATGATTCATGAATCATGATTTGATTCATGATTCATGATTCATGAATCATGATTCATGATTTATGGTTCAATTCATGATTTATGATTCGATTCATGAATCATGATTTGATTCATGATTCATGAATCATGATTCATGATTCATGAATCATGATTCGATTCATGAATCATCATTCGATTCATGAATTATCATTCGATTCATGATTCATGATTTATGAATCATGATTCGATTCATGATTCATGATTCATGAATCATGATTCGATTCATGATTCATGATTCAATTCATGATTCATTTAATGATTCATGATTTATGATTTATGATTCATGATTTATGAATCATGATTCGATTCATGATTCATGATTCATGAATCATGATTCGATTCATGATTCATGATTCAATTCATGATTCATGAATCATGATTCGATTCATGATTCATGTGTTCAATTCATGATTCATTTAATGATTCATGATTTATGATTCAATTCATGATTTATGATTTGATTCATGATTCATGATTCATGAATCATGATTCGATTCATGATTCGTGAATTATGAATCATGATCCGATTTATGAATCATGATTTGATTCATGAATCATGATTCGATTCATGATTCATGATTCATGAATCATGATTCATTTAATGATTCATGATTTATGATTCAATTCATGATTTATGATTCGATTCATGATTCATGATTCATGAATCATGATTCGATTCATGATTGATGATTCATGAATTATGATTCATGATTCATGATTCATGAATCATGATTCATGATTCATGATTCATGAATTATGAATCATGATTCATGATTCATGATTCATGATTCGATTCATGATTCATGATTCATGAATCATGATTCAAATCTTGATTACTGATTCATTAATCATGATTCAATTCATGATTCATGATTCAATTCATGATTAAATTCATGAATCATGATTTAATTCATGATTCATGATTCAATTCATGATTCGTGATTCATGATTCAATTCATGATTCAATTCATGATTCACGATTCAATTCATGATTCATGATTCAATTCATGATTCATGATTTAATTCACGATTCATGATTCAATTCATGATTCATTTAATGATTCATGATTTATGATTCAATTCATGATTTATGATTCGATTCATGATTCATGAATCATGATTTGATTCATGATTCATAATTCATGAATCATGATTCATGATTTATGATTCAATTCATGATTTATGATTCGATTCATGATTCATGATTCATGAATAATGATTTGATTCATGATTCATGATTCATAAATAATGATTCATGATTCATTAATCATGATTCGATTCATGAATCATGATTCGATTCATGATTCGTGATTCATGAAGCATGATTCGATTCATGAATCATGATTCGATTCATGATTCATGATTAATGAATCATGATTCATGATTCATTAATCATGATTCGATTCATGAATCATGATTCGATTCATGATTCGTGATTCATGAAGCATGATTCGATTCATGAATCATGATTTGATTCATGATTCATGATTTATGAATCATGATTCGATTCATGATTCATGATTCATGAATCATGATTCGATTCATGATTCAATTCATGATTCATTTAATGATTCATGATTATGATTTATGATTCATGATTTATGAATCATGATTTGATTCATGATTCATGATTCATGAATCATGATTCGATTCATGATTCATGATTCAATTCATGATTCATTTAATGATTCATGATTTATGATTCAATTCATGACTTATGATTCGATTCATGATTCATGATTCATGAATCATGATTTGATTCATGATTCATGATTCATGAATCATGATTCATGATTTATGGTTCAATTCATGATTTAGGATTCGATTCATGAATCATGATTTGATTCATGATTCATGAATCATGATTCATGATTCATGAATCATGATTCGATTCATGAATCATCATTCGATTCATGAATTATCATTCGATTCATGATTCATGATTCATGAATCATGATTCGATTCATGATTCATGATTCAATTCATGATTCATTTAATGATTCATGATTTATGATTTATGATTCATGATTTATGAATCATGATTCGATTCATGATTCATGATTCATGAATCATGATTCGATTCATGATTCATGATTCAATTCATGATTCATGAATCATGATTCGATTCATGATTCATGTGTTCAATTCATGATTCATTTAATGATTCATGATTTATGATTCAATTCATGATTTATGATTTGATTCATGATTCATGATTCATGAATCATGATTCGATTCATGATTCGTGAATTATGAATCATGATCCGATTTATGAATCATGATTTGATTCATGAATCATGATTCGATTCATGATTCATGATTTATGAATCATGATTCGATTCATGAATCATGAATCATGATTCATGAATCAAATTCATGATTCATGATTCAATTCCTGATTCCTGATTCATGATTCATGATTCAAGATTCAATTCATGATTCATGACTCAATTCATGATTCAATTCATGATTCATGATTCAATTCATGATTCATGACTCATGATTCAATTCATGATTCATGATTCATGATTCATGATTCAATTCATGATTCATGATTCAATTCATGATTCATGATTCATGATTCAAATCATGATTCCTGATTCATGATTTATGATTCATGATTTAATTCATGATTCATTTAATGATTCATGATTTATGATTCAATTCATGATTTATGATTCGATTCATGATTCATGATTCATGAATCATGATTCATGATTCATGATTCATGATTCGATTCATGATTCATGATTCATGAATCATGATTTAAATCTTGATTAATGATTCATTAATCATGATTCAATTCATGATTCATGATTCAATTCATGATTAAATTCATGAATCATGATTTAATTCATGATTCATGATTCAATTCATGATTCATGATTCAATTCATGATTCATGATTCAATTCATGATTCGTGATTCATGATTCAATTCATGATTCAATTCATGATTCATGATTCAATTCATGATTCATGATTCAATTCATGATTCATGATTTAATTCACGATTCATGATTCAATTCATGATTCATTTAATGATTCATGATTTATGATTCAATTCATGATTTATGATTCGATTCATGATTCATGAATCATGATTTGATTCATGATTCATAATTCATGAATCATGATTCATGATTTATGATTCAATTCATGATTTATGATTTGATTCATGAATAATGATTTGATTCATGATTCATGATTCATAAATATTGATTCATGATTCATTAATCATGATTCGATTCATGAATCATGATTCGATTCATGATTCGTGATTCATGAAGCATGATTCGATTCATGAATCATGATTCGATTCATGATTCATGATTAATGAATCATGATTCATGATTCATTAATCATGATTCGATTCATGAATCATGATTCGATTCATGATTCGTGATTCATGAAGCATGATTTGATTCATGAATCATGATTCGATTCATGATTCATGATTTATGAATCATGATTCGATTCATGATTCATGATTCATGAATCATGATTCATTTAATGATTCATGATTTATGATTCAATTCATGATTTATGATTCGATTCATGATTCATGATTCATGAATCATGATTCGATTCATGATTGATGATTCATGAATTATGATTCATGATTCATGATTCATGAATCATGATTCATGATTCATGATTCATGATTCATGAATCATGATTCATGATTCATGATTCATGATTCGATTCATGATTCATGATTCATGAATCATGATTCAAATCTTGATTACTGATTCATTAATCATGATTCAATTCATGATTCATGATTCAATTCATGATTAAATTCATGAATCATGATTTAATTCATGATTCATGATTCAATTCATGATTCATGATTCAATTCATGATTGATGATTCAATTCATGATTCGTGATTCATGATTCAATTCATGATTCAATTCATGATTCACGATTCAATTCATGATTCATGATTCAATTCATGATTCATGATTTAATTCACGATTCATGATTCAATTCATGATTCATTTAATGATTCATGATTTATGATTCAATTCATGATTTATGATTCGATTCATGATTCATGAATCATGATTTGATTCATGATTCATAATTCATGAATCATGATTCATGATTTATGATTCAATTCATGATTTATGATTCGATTCATGATTCATGATTCATGAATAATGATTTGATTCATGATTCATGATTCATAAATAATGATTCATGATTCATTAATCATGATTCGATTCATGAATCATGATTCGATTCATGATTCGTGATTCATGAAGCATGATTCGATTCATGAATCATGATTCGATTCATGAATCATGATTCGATTCATGATTCATGATTAATGAATCATGATTCATGATTCATTAATCATGATTCGATTCATGAATCATGATTCGATTCATGATTCGTGATTCATGAAGCATGATTCGATTCATGATTCATGATTCATGATTTATGGTTCAATTCATGATTTATGATTCGATTCATGAATCATGATTTGATTCATGATTCATGAATCATGATTCATGATTCATGAATCATGATTCGATTCATGAATCATCATTCGATTCATGAATTATCATTCGATTCATGATTCATGATTTATGAATCATGATTCGATTCATGATTCATGATTCATGAATCATGATTCGATTCATGATTCATGATTCAATTCATGATTCATTTAATGATTCATGATTTATGATTTATGATTCATGATTTATGAATCATGATTCGATTCATGATTCATGATTCATGAATCATGATTCGATTCATGATTCATGATTCAATTCATGATTCATGAATCATGATTCGATTCATGATTCATGTGTTCAATTCATGATTCATTTAATGATTCATGATTTATGATTCAATTCATGATTTATGATTTGATTCATGATTCATGATTCATGAATCATGATTCGATTCATGATTCGTGAATTATGAATCATGATCCGATTTATGAATCATGATTTGATTCATGAATCATGATTCGATTCATGATTCATGATTTATGAATCATGATTCGATTCATGATTCATGATTCATGAATCATGATTCATTTAATGATTCATGATTTATGATTCAATTCATGATTTATGATTCGATTCATGATTCATGATTCATGAATCATGATTCGATTCATGATTGATGATTCATGAATCATGAATCATGATTCATGAATCATGATTCGATCCATGATTCGTGATTCATGAATCATGATTCGATTCATGAATCAAATTCATGATTCATGATTCAATTCCTGATTCCTGATTCATGATTCATGATTCAAGATTCAATTCATGATTCATGACTCAATTCATGATTCAATTCATGATTCATGATTCAATTCATGATTCATGACTCATGATTCAATTCATGATTCATGATTCATGATTCATGATTCAATTCATGATTCATGATTCAATTCATGATTCATGATTCATGATTCAAATCATGATTCCTGATTCATGATTTATGATTCATGATTTAATTCATGATTCATTTAATGATTCATGATTTATGATTCAATTCATGATTTATGATTCGATTCATGATTCATGATTCATGAATCATGATTCATGATTCATGATTCATGATTCGATTCATGATTCATGATTCATGAATCATGATTTAAATCTTGATTAATGATTCATTAATCATGATTCAATTCATGATTCATGATTCAATTCATGATTAAATTCATGAATCATGATTTAATTCATGATTCATGATTCAATTCATGATTCATGATTCAATTCATGATTCATGATTCAATTCATGATTCGTGATTCATGATTCAATTCATGATTCAATTCATGATTCATGATTCAATTCATGATTCATGATTCAATTCATGATTCATGATTTAATTCACGATTCATGATTCAATTCATGATTCATTTAATGATTCATGATTTATGATTCAATTCATGATTTATGATTCGATTCATGATTCATGAATCATGATTTGATTCATGATTCATAATTCATGAATCATGATTCATGATTTATGATTCAATTCATGATTTATGATTTGATTCATGAATAATGATTTGATTCATGATTCATGATTCATAAATATTGATTCATGATTCATTAATCATGATTCGATTCATGAATCATGATTCGATTCATGATTCGTGATTCATGAAGCATGATTCGATTCATGAATCATGATTCGATTCATGATTCATGATTCATGAATCATGATTCGATTCATGATTCATGATTAATGAATCATGATTCATGATTCATTAATCATGATTCGATTCATGAATCATGATTCGATTCATGATTCGTGATTCATGAAGCATGATTCGATTCATGAATCATGATTCGATTCATGATTCATGATTAATGAATCATGATTCATGATTCATTAATCATGATTCGATTCATGAATCATGATTCGATTCATGATTCGTGATTCATGAAGCATGATTCGATTCATGAATCATGATTCGATTCATGATTCATGATTCAATTCATGATTCATTTAATGATTCATGATTTATGATTTATGATTCATGATTTATGAATCATGATTCGATTCATGATTCATGATTCATGAATCATGATTCGATTCATGATTCATGATTCAATTCATGATTCATGAATCATGATTCGATTCATGATTCATGTGTTCAATTCATGATTCATTTAATGATTCATGATTTATGATTCAATTCATGATTTATGATTTGATTCATGATTCATGATTCATGAATCATGATTCGATTCATGATTCGTGAATTATGAATCATGATCCGATTTATGAATCATGATTTGATTCATGAATCATGATTCGATTCATGATTCATGATTTATGAATCATGATTCGATTCATGATTCATGATTCATGAATCATGATTCATTTAATGATTCAGGATTTATGATTCAATTCATGATTTATGATTCGATTCATGATTCATGATTCATGAATCATGATTCGATTCATGATTGATGATTCATGAATCATGAATCATGATTCATGAATCATGATTCGATCCATGATTCGTGATTCATGAATCATGATTCGATTCATGAATCATGAATCATGATTCATGAATCAAATTCATGATTCATGATTCAATTCCTGATTCCTGATTCATGATTCAAGATTCAATTCATGATTCATGACTCAATTCATGATTCAATTCATGATTCATGATTCAATTCATGATTCATGACTCATGATTCAATTCATGATTCATGATTCATGATTCATGATTCAATTCATGATTCATGATTCAATTCATGATTCATGATTCATGATTCAAATCATGATTCCTGATTCATGATTTATGATTCATGATTTAATTCATGATTCATTTAATGATTCATGATTTATGATTCAATTCATGATTTATGATTCGATTCATGATTCATGATTCATGAATCATGATTCATGATTCATGATTCGATTCATGATTCATGATTCATGAATCATGATTTAAATCTTGATTAATGATTCATTAATCATGATTCAATTCATGATTCATGATTCAATTCATGATTAAATTCATGAATCATGATTTAATTCATGATTCATGATTCAATTCATGATTCATGATTCAATTCATGATTCATGATTCAATTCATGATTCGTGATTCATGATTCAATTCATGATTCAATTCATGATTCATGATTCAATTCATGATTCATGATTCAATTCATGATTCATGATTTAATTCACGATTCATGATTCAATTCATGATTCATTTAATGATTCATGATTTATGATTCAATTCATGATTTATGATTCGATTCATGATTCATGAATCATGATTTGATTCATGATTCATAATTCATGAATCATGATTCATGATTTATGATTCAATTCATGATTTATGATTTGATTCATGATTCATGATTCATGAATAATGATTTGATTCATGATTCATGATTCATAAATATTGATTCATGATTCATTAATCATGATTCGATTCATGAATCATGATTCGATTCATGATTCGTGATTCATGAAGCATGATTCGATTCATGAATCATGATTCGATTCATGATTCATGATTAATGAATCATGATTCATGATTCATTAATCATGATTCGATTAATGAATCATGATTCGATTCATGATTCGTGATTCATGAAGCATGATTCGATTCATGAATCATGATTCGATTCATGATTCATGATTAATGAATCATGATTCATGATTCATTAATCATGATTCGATTCATGAATCATGATTTATGAATCATGATTCGATTCATGATTCATGATTCATGAATCATGATTCGATTCATGATTCATGATTTATGAATCATGATTTGATTCATGATTCATGATTCATGAATCATGATTCATGATTTATGGTTCAATTCATGATTCATGATTTAATTCATGATTCATGATTGAATTCATGATTCATTTAATGATTCATGATTTATGATTCAATTCATGATTTATGATTCGATTCATGAATCATGATTTGATTCATGATTCATGAATCATAATTCATGATTCATGAATCATGATTCGATTCATGAATCATCATTCGATTCATGAATCATGATTCGATTCATGATTCATGATATATGAATCATGATTCGATTCATGATTCATGATTCATGAATCATGATTCGATTCATGATTCATGATTCAATTCATGATTCATTTAATGATTCATGATTTATGACTCAATTCATGATTCATGATTCAATTCATGATTCATGAATCATGATTCGATTCATGATTCATGATTCAATTCATGATTCATTTAATGATTCATGATTTATGATTCAATTCATGATTTATGATTTGATTCATGATTCATGATTCATGAATCATGATTCGATTCATGATTCGTGAATTATGAATCATGATCCGATTTATGAATCATGATTTGATTCATGAATCATGATTCGATTCATGATTCATGATTTATGAATCATGATTCGATTCATGATTCATGATTCATGAATCATGATTCATTTAATGATTCATGATTTATGATTCAATTCATGATTTATGATTCGATTCATGATTCATGAATCATGATTCGATTCATGATTGATGATTCATGAATCATGAATCATGATTCATGAATCATGATTCGATCCATGATTCGTGATTCATGAATCATGATTCGATTCATGAATCATGAATCATGATTCATGAATCATGATTCGATCCATGATTCGTGATTCATGAATCATGATTCGATTCATGATTCATGATTCATGAATCATGATTCATTTAATGATTCATGATTTATGATTGAATTCATGATTTATGATTCGATTCATGATTCGATTCATGATTCATTAGTCATGAATCATGATTCGATTCATGATTCATGATTCATAATTCGATTCATGATTCATGAATCAAATTCATGATTCATGATTCAATTCATGATTCATGATTCAATTCATGATTCCTAATTCATGATTCATGATTCATGATTCAATTCATGATTCATGATTCAATTCATGATTCAATTCATGATTCATGATTCAATTCATGATTCATGATTCATGATTCAATTCATGATTCATGATTCAATTCATGATTCATGATTCATGATTCAATTCATGACTCATGATTCATGATTTAATTCATGATTCAATTCATGATTCATGATAAATGATTCATGACTCATGATTCTTGATTCAATTCATGACTCATGATTCAATTCATGATTCATGATTCAATTCATGATTCATGAATCATAATTAAATTCATGATTCATGATTCGATTCATGATTCATGATTCATGATTCAATTCATGATTCAATTCATGACTCATGATTCAATTCATGATTCATGTTTTAATTCATGATTCATTTAATGATTCATGATTTATGATTCAATTCATGATTT